>OZ023234.1:15247478-15847478 GCA_964006365.1 Trididemnum miniatum | reverse complement strand
AAACGGGACACGGGGCAAAACGACAGTGGCGTAGCGAGGGGGCAAGGGGGGGCACGTGCCCGGGGGCGCACCACTTAGGGGCGTACCAAGAAGTTCTTTTTATACTCTTTTTTCGACGTATTCTCACAGATTTTAAAAACTACTTCGTGGATTACTGTATTGTAATATATGCTGTTCGCAAAGAATTCAAATCACGCCTTACTTCCGACCACAAATCACGCACCAAAGGGGCGCACAAAACAGTGATTTTATACACTTCAGTTTCGACGTAATCTTTTAAACTTTAAAACAATCAATTTATTGCAATGCAGCTGACACCTGTATATGCTTTTGGCAGAGAAGTGAAATCACTCTTTACACCCGATCACAAATCGCCCATTTACTCTATTATGACATCACAAAGAGGTTTGAAACTGCGCGTACATAGTTATTCGACTTTGCAGCAATTAAACAGAAGGAAATAGAAACTCCACTAGAAGAAAAGCAAAGAAGCGATAGGTGTCTACAGTATTAGATTTTCATTATTTTAGCGTTAGATGGATGCTAAAGATTGTTGGTAAGTCGATTAAGATACGCGTATAGTCGCTCGCTGTAATACTGTGCTAAACCTACACCACAGTGATCCTAAACTTTTTTAACCAATAGGCCGTTTCTGATAATACAGCGGACAAGTGCCGATCGAAGCATTAACTAAACTGAACCTTTGCCTCAATGGTCTTTTCTGGGTGTTTTGTTTTGTAGTTTGTATTGTTTTGCTACCGTGATTGGTGTGTAGACTGTGATTTCCAATGCGGATATTTTGAATATTTGACAGCAATCACAGAATGAGAAAATAGAGAAAAATCTGGCAATTTAAGGGTTGCGAAGCGCAGCCCCGTTGCTGCTGCTGAGATAATTTCGTTGCAAATGTGAAAGAATTGCAGTATCGTAGGATAAAATTGCAGCTGAGCGCTTGATTGCCCTATATGAAATGCAATTCCGTTTTCTGGATAGCCTTTTTTTCAGATCGGCGGTCAAACTTCTTGTTGAGATTTAGTGCGAAAAAGCTTTGCAGTTTGATGTGGGCAGCATTCCCCAGTGTGGGCCCCTAGCCGACCGTTGGGATGTTGTCGTCTCCAAAAAAGAAAAGAAAGGCCTTCACCCACAATTCTAGGCCCTTGAATGGAATCTTGGTCCCCTTGACGGCTAAGTGGTCTCCGAAAAAAAGGTCTTCACCCGAAATTCGGTGACCTCAAATGGAAACCGGGGACTCTTGACGGCTATGTGGCCTCTCCAAAAATAGCAAAAAGGTCTTCAACCATAATTCGCAGTGCCGTAGCAGCTCAACTTTGGGCCCCCCCAAAAACCCTTTCAAGTCCCCTATACTTAGCTTTCGATATAATTGTTTTAGGTTTTTCCAGGGGTAACAACTCAGTTTTCTCACCACAATGCGAATACTGTGGTAAAATTAAAACATATAACGCGTTATCACTGTATAAAAATAAAAGGTGTAATTTTAAGACAAGTTTGTTACACCCAATTCATTTTCCATAAACATCGTTTAGCTCGGAGTTTTTCTACCTTTTTCTGCTCATGGCCCACTAAAATGATAAAATATGATGGTGGCCCAATAACTTTTGCTAAAAGGTACGAAGTCAACGTGATGGCATGATTAGGGAATGCTGATGTCGCTCTCTAGTCAAGCTCTGTGGCCCACTATTGGGCCATGGCCAATAGGTTGAAAACCTCCGGTCTAGCTAGAGCGCACTTTTTCGTACACAGATGTTCTTTTGACAGCATCATAATCTGGAGATCGGGCGCATTAACTTTCGATTGACAACATGGCCAGCGAAGAACCAATCGGATGGCCGAGTGGATAGAGCGTGTGCTTCTGAGCCTGAAGGAGTGAATAGACTGAGGGTTTGATCACTAGTCAAGTCAAACCAATGACTTAAAAATTGGTATTCACAGTTTCCCAACTAGACATTCAGCATTAAAGGGATAGTGTTAAGAAAGCCTTCAAGTTTGCTTGTGCCGTTGGGAAAAACACTTAACGAGATTCCCCCATCTAAGTGCGGTAGGTAGACAGATGGCCGGCAACTCCTAAGGGAGCTCGTGTAGCGCCCCATTGCTTTCTGTGATAGGTGGATAAAAATGCCAACAAATGGAAAGAAAAAAGATAGTCTGCTGTTTGCCTTATTAGATGTAATAAACGTTTTAATAAATTTCAGTTTTCTGAAGCTTTGTTCAGCACTGGTAACAGTAACAACGCATTTTGTAAACTCGAGAGCACGGCAAGCGAGCACTTACAGGTATTACTATTGAATTAAAAGTTCAACGGTGTTGAAGGGAGACTGCCAAACGAGCTTGTGTCGTTCTAATCAGCAACCATCTGATATAAATATCAAATGCAATAGACTCCAGCCGTGAATCGAACCCGTCGCAAAGAACCTGAACCTGCGTGCGGTATTGCCAGATGATATTGCTGACAATGGCTGTTCATGCACGAAGCTGCTGGGTGTAAACAGCAATGCAAAGACAGAAGCGACATCACATGTCAGCTTAAAACTTTCTAGTATCGACATAACAGCCTGGTCCACCAGTTGTTTTAAAAAGTTTGCTTTGAATCTCTTCCTCAGAAGCTGTACGATATAGATTTGCATCGTAACTAAACATTCTCTTTTTCTAATTTCATTCTTTTTTTTTTTTGCTTTTTGATTGAGGAAGACCGGACCAATGTCCAATTCCTGCGCTATTTCAAAAGCACACGTTTTCAAACTAGCAAACCCTTTTTCAATGGACTTTTGTATTCGATGTCAGATTATGGTTGCTGACACAGAAATAGGGTAGGATTGAATTTAATCTACCGATCGGATGGCCGAGTGGATAGAGCATCTGCTTTTAGATTGGTGGACTCCGGGATTCAATTCCGGGTCCGGTCAAACCAATGACTTGAAAATTGGTATTCACAGCTTTTTTGGTTGACGTTCAGCATAATGGATAGCGCGAAACAAGCGGCAAGTTCGCTTGTTGTGCTGTTGGGAAAGGCACTAAACGGGATTACCCCATCTAGGTGTGGTAGACCGATGGTCGGCAACTCCTAAGCGAGCTCGTATAGCGCCCCGTCGCTTTTTCATGATGGGAGAATAAAATTGCGAATAAATAAAAAATAAATAGATAAAATTTTAAATCTGCTCACAAGGTGTTAATGAATTTGAATTTAATTTTTTCAAGAGGAATGAATTTGAATTTAAGCTTTGAAAAATGATTGCATTCAACTCTGCACCGGCCTCCTTTTTCAAGTCCTACGCGCACTCTTACACACAGTGTATTGTTTATGACATCATTATGCAGTTTATGACGCTATTTGAAAGTAAACGATAGCGAAAAATTTTAAAACTGAAATATATAGAATCTGAGCGCAAAAAATCCCATTCAACGCGATTCGCCAAGCAAAACTTTGTTTTTGAATTGATGCAACTTCGGGTCCTTCAAGACAATTTGGGGCCCCTTTTGGCAGTGTGGCCCCCCCCCAATTGGGGGGCGGCTGCTACGGCTCTGATAATTCGGGGCCTCCAAATGGAATCCGGGACTCTTCGACAGCTAAGGGAATCTTTCACCACACTACTTTGGGGCCTTTATGATGGGCCCCTAAATGCTCTTTCATGGACTCCTACACACCCATGGACCCGGGGCAGGTTGCCCCCTGTAATCCCCAGCCCCCCTCTTTTAAGCCCTGGATGGGGGTCCTGCAGTGTGTCTTTTGTATCCTTGACTTCAGTTGGGACGATCTATTCTACAGTATTAGAGCAAATATTGTAATTTTGCCAAAAAGCTGCCAATTTCGTTCTGCATCTCTCTCCACAATGTCTTCTGATTGTACTCTAGGGATTGCATGTGATAAGTTTTCACCGGCCCGCCTCTGGCTTAGAAAAATTGCCGCACCGTTAAATAATATATCTCTAATTTCTAAAAACGGATCAGCGTTTTTAGAGTTTACATTGTTAGTAGGAAGATTATGCCCAAAAAAGAGAGTGGAGCTCAGGGTCGAAAACGGCGAGCTCAATTTGAAGCGTTTTTGAATGAATCTAGAAAATTTATGAAAAAATATTTTAAAAGTAGTGGCTATGCAAAAAGACAATCGGCCGATATACGAAGACAAAACGAATCTGCTGGTAGAGATAATCATAGAATTGTAAAACACAGGGGGCGCAAAATTTTTGTTTGTCCCGCGGCGCAGGATACCCTCGCTACGCCACTGACATCAGCTTGTTCCAACGCCTTCATGCGACTCTTTTCACGGTTGCGAAATACTGTAGATGGGGAAGCAGCTATGGCAGCTCCTCCATAAGCTAATAACTGATCAGATTGCTGGCGTATACTTGTCATTCGGCGATCTGCAAGTATACAACTTTCCTTACTTACTTTTATACTTTTAACCTTCACATATTGACTTCCACCCGTGATCGGTTTGGCTAAATAAGAAGAATCTTCTTCTTCTGAACTTTCCGAATTTGTGTCATGGTTGTCATGGGCAACGTCTTTTATTTTCCGTTTCTTAAATCTCGTAGCAGTAATGCACGATGAATCGTCAACAGTAGCTCTGCCTTCCAAACCAAAAGTAGAAGGTGCATCCACTTTTATCCTTAATCTCCTTGCTTTCTCCGCAGAACATTTGGTAAAGACATTATCTTTGCTCCATCCCATTATCCTTTTTCGTTGATTCCTTTGATCGAGTAAGAAATCATGTTCTAGCGCTGGGATGCGGTTTCTCTATTTATGGAATAGTACGGCATACTATGCTATACTATTCCATAAATAGAGAACACTCTAATTATGGAGTAATATGGAATAGCATAGTATGGAATAGTAGGCCTATGAAATAGTATGGCATAGTATGAAATAGTATAGCATAGAATGGAATAGTATGGCATAGTATGGAATCAGAGTTGGCGCAGTATGGAATAGTATGGCGTAGTATGATTAGTATGGAATAGTATCAGGAGTATGGCATGGTATGGAATAGGAAGTAAGGCACTGTGGTATAGTATGGCAGAACTGGGCGATAGAACGTTTGTGTCACTAGAGTAAAGGGGCTCATATAAAGAGTTAAATTTGGGGTAAATGGCCCTCAGGATAAATGTGCCTCAGGCCTAATTTAGGGCAAAAGGACCTCAGGACAGGACGGTTGAAGCAAAAAATGGGCCCTAGGAATACGATGTTAATTTAGGGCACTGGGGCATATCCTATGCATGAAATGGGGCTCTAGGACCAATGGGCCTCAGGGCATTTGAAGCAATAGGGGATATGGGTCTCAGCATGTTTTGGTCCCTGGGACAAACGGGCCTTACCAGCTTAGGACGGTCGCGACAAAAGGGCCGTTTGAAGCTCTGGGGTATAGGCCTATATGGGGTTCACCACATTTGGAGTATCGGTAGGCTACTATGCACATTCACTATGCCATACTATTTCATACTATGCCCAGTGATGGGCACGATAAACCTTTCTGTACTAAAGCGATAACGATAATCGATAACTTTAAAAAAGTTCTGGGCGATACCGATAAATATCAATTTCTTAAAGTGATATCGGTAATCGATAAATTATCGCCAATAAACATTTCCGATGAATGTTGCGGTAAATTTTCAATGTGCTTGACAAAGTTTTTTTTGTAAGTCGAATTGTGAAAATGTTTTTTCTAGATTTTTCAAGAAAAGAGAGCAGTTTACGGACTCTGCCGTGAAATTAAACAAAACAAAGAGATAATTTTTTAAAATTACAACAAGTCTTAATGGACACCGTGTGTTTTTTCCATAGCGCCAACTCGCTAACTTTGAAGTTAAAACACTGCGTGCATAAAAAACTGTTTTTCGCGATAATTTATCGGCGATAACAAGATATATTACAAAAGCGATATCGGTAATCGATAAATCAAATTTATTTTGAGCGATAACGATAATCGGTGATAAATTATCGCGATAAATGCCCATCTCTGACTATGCCATACTATTCCATAAATAGAAACACCCGCGGGGATGCGGTCTTCGAATTCGCATGAGCAGAAAAGTTTGCCCCTGTGTTTTTGTACTTCAGTGTAAGGTCACACTTGCATTTGCAAATGTCAAATAATTTGCTGAGCCACTCCTCTGCATGTATATCAGTATTACTCTTTCTTGCTCTTTTTATCGCAGACTTCCACTTTTTTATCAGATTTTATACTTTGGTTTGAGCTTTACTCCTGCTTAAAATCTGCAAGCCAGATTTAACCCGCAGACCAATAACATCATCTACCAGCGGATCTTTTACATCATGAAAAACTGGGAGCTTCTTTTCGAATTTCACATCCCTTTCACTAAGTCTGGCTTGTAAGTAGGCCTTACTCATAGTGCCATACAACTTCCTTATTTTGTGGCAAAACTGTCTGCTTCAACTCCCTCATCTTATTCCAACTATCATTCTTCCTAATACTAACTGCCATTTTGTGAAATATTTTCAGCTTACGTTTCTGAATCGCAGTGATACAATCCTGCAAGCAGGGGCGTGCCCAGAAATTTGAAAAGGGGGGGCGCGATTTTCCACGTCCAATTTACCGCCCGAAAAAAGTGAATCAAGTGAAGACTAAAAAAAGGTCTTCACGTTCTCAGCTTATATCCCCCCCCTGGGTACGCCCCTGCTGCAAGTCCTCGTTCTCAGCTTATATCCCCCCTCCCCCTGGATACGCCCCTGCTGCAAGGTTGTGGTACTCAGCTCCTGGTATTCTAGATCTAGAATATCAGCAATTATTTTCAAATTTTGTCACAATTTTCAATATGTAAACAAGTTTTGATATATAATCACTTCGTGGAAACTGAAAATGAGAAAAATTATTGCAATAAATTTACACACAAATGCTTGCAAAAATGACTTTTTCGGATTTTATTCGTTTTGTGATTAAAATACAGCCGTAAAGTCTCTTAGAAGGGTATAAGAAATCGACCCTTCTGCGCATTTTGACACCAATTTTGTCTCTCTATCCCTTTCCGTTGCCGAGTTTTGGGAAATCCCCAAATTTAGGCCCCCAGCAGATTTCGAATCCGCGGTGCCACCACTACATGACGTCATAACCACACAAAATTTTGCCGCTGGAATCAGCGTCCAAAATCCCATCACAAATGAACCCGAACGTATTTGCTTTCGAAAATGTGGAAAATATGAAACCCTCTAATGCGGAGGGCCATTTTTCCTTATCCTAACATCCCAAGAAGTAAACTAAAATTCACAGTTTTGTCAATATTTGAAAACACAAGAACCTTTATAAATATTTGCGAGTCCACTCGGGATTAAACTTACGATGTTCTTAAATTTTTCGTTTCTTCAAAGTCAGTGCAGTTCGCTGAGTCATGAAAGAGCAAGATCACTGCGCAATATCCCTCAATAAACCGTGGCAGTTCTCTAATTTAAGATCTTCGAAGTAGCCTAACTAACTTTATCTTGCCTTTCCTTGAAAACTAATATTTTTAAACAAAATATTTAAAAATTTATGAAAATTCAAAACAGATCAATTTTTCACAGAAATTTTACGCAAACTAGTTAACGTAACAAAAATGCAATAAAAGTCTGCAAATTTTTCGCAAATGCATAAGTCGATCGGATAGACATTGAACAGCATAATCATGAATATAATGACAAAACTACGCCCACGCTATGCTATTTTGTACCGGGATATTTTAAAATAGTACGATTGATAACCCCAATCCAACAAATTCTAATCCAAGAAGTTGGCATAATCTCGGAGCGTTTTAAACAAATACAAAATTGAGCAAAGATTATTAAAATAAACCAACAATTCCACCAAATTCTAGTAAATGATTACTGTCACAAGTAGAACAAAGAAAGTGCTTAAATAAAAGAATTCTACTACATACAATAACTTAAAAACTCTTCGTAGATAGCAAAAACGTGATAACTTCCACTAGAATTCTTACAACGGAGGAAACGTTTCAAAGTAACGAACTTGTGACGTGATGAAAACAGTAATAACATACACATTAACGAAAGCAAAGTCAAGGTCAAAACATAGAGGGTTTATATTCCATATAACAACTGTACCGTATCAAAGCTGTCTCAGCAAGCATTACACATCGATAACACTGAGTCTTTCGGATGATTTCAAAAACTACCCAAACACATTTCAATATTGTTTCTATGCTATCCGATTTTTTTTTTATCTAGCCATACACTGGTGAAGTGATGTAATTAGGGAGGGAATATCACCATCCTTAATTTTTTACGCTACCTACACCTTGTCCAAACAATTCGTGATGATATACCGCGTGTTACAAAGCGTTGCAGCATTCTCGAATTTAGCTGGAAATCTGATTCAGTGGCAATTGATGATAATTTCAATGTACCGTAAAATGGGGATACTTGCCCCCCCCCAAAAAAAAAATTTTTCTGCTTTTTTATATATAACTTTTGTTCTAATGATGATTTTTTCTTTGAAGTAGGTACACACTACCAAAGAGTTATGTTATACAATGGCTCACAACCAATAGGGTGTAGTCCAAAAATTTACCAATCTTTTATTTATATATTTAAGTGGACAAAGTTGTCCGACTAGTTTCAATTTTGCCCATGATGCTTGTTTCAGGATTTTCAGCCACCTAATGCTTCTACTAGCAGTGATAACACTGTGAAATGTATCGTTGCTCACTTTAGGTGTTTTTAAAAAGCGAAACTGCTCACATTTAACTGCTTGGCATGGCAGTTTGACTTACATGCTTGTAGAACATGCAAATCTTATGCTTACCAGTTAGTGTTACAGTTGTCAGCATTTTAAATCTCACAATGCACACACTTTACAAGTTGAAATATTGCTACCTATAGTTGATTGGCCGCAGATAGTCAGCCGTCTACGATATTTGGGCGCGAAATGCGTTGTAGCACACTTTTCACAATTATTTTTCTATTATTTTCAAACAATTTTATAAACACCATTTTTACAAAAAATTTATATTTGCAACAGTGCTGGTAAGCGTTTTAATTTTTTCTAATTTCTGAATAACTGCAAGTAATAAGCGAACGAAGCAATTGATACTTACCAAAACTGCAAGGTACAGCAACTAAAAAATCTGATGCATTTTCACCAATAGTGAAAATTAATCACAAACTAATTAGTGAAAATGCATCAGATTTTTTGGTTGCTGTACCTTGCAGCTTTATAGTATTTGAAATCAACCTCTTTACCAAAATTATACTTACGAAAACGTTGTAGGAAAAACTAATGCGAAGTCAAGGTGAAGTTACCGATACGCAAAGACTTATTTTTATGTTTATCTAATTATAATTCGAAGAACTTTGCGATAATTATTTTGTGTAACAAACAACAAACGAGGGTTTTGGATTTATGCAAGATATTTTTCGTTTGCGCAGATGTTTTTGTTAGCTTAACCTTGACGCTACTTAATTGCTGCAGGAAACAAGCGAGTCAACAAATAGATATAGATTGGCGAAAACTTAAGTAAGAAAAGTAATGCTTAGTCAAGGCCAAGTTGCCGATGTGGGCAAAAACTTACTTACACGTTTTTAATTATGATAATGTACAATTGGGAGGACATTGGGATAGTTACGTGCAATTCGACAGAAAGAGTAAGCGTAATTGATGTATTAGCGACATCGGTGACTTGACCTTGACCAAGCATTATTTTGCTTAAGTTTTCGTAAATGTATATCTATCGGTTGACTCGCTTGTTTCCCGCAGCTTAAGTAATAGCTTAGGTTAAGTTAATAAAAACATCGGCGTAAACTAAAAATATCTTGCATAAATCCAAAACCGTTGTTTGTTCTTCATTGCACAAAATAATTATCGCAAAGTCCTTCGAATTATGCAATTAATTAAACATAGAAATAAGTCTTTGCTTATCGGTAACTTCACCTTGAGTACGCATTACTTTTTCTTGCTTAAATTTCCGTAAGTATACATCTCTTATACGGTTCGCTTGTTTCCTACAGCAATTAAGTAGCTTAGGTTAAGTAAATAAAAACATCGGCGCAAACGAAAAATATCTCGCATAAATCCAAAACCTTCGTTTGTTCTTTATTACACAAAATAACTATCGTACAGTTCTTCGAATTACGCAATTAAATAAACATAAAAATAATTCTTTGCTTATCGGTTACTTTAACCCTGACTACACATTAGTTTTTCTTGCTTAAGTTTCCGTAGCCTAAATAAACATCAATTGGTTCGTTCGCTTATTACAATTGGTTCGTCGAAATAAAGAAATTAGAAAAAATTAAAACAATGAACAGCACGGTTGCAAATATAAAATTTTTGTAAAAATGTTGTTAATAAAATTTTTTAAAAAAAGTAGAAAGATGATTGTAAGAAGTGCGCTGCAACGCATTTTGCGCCTAAATGTCTTGCGCCCAAATGTCTGCGCCCAAACGTCTGCACTCAAATGTCGGGTTTCGATAGTCAGACACTCTATTTACACCATATTATGTACATTACAGCTCCACATGGTCAAAGTTATAATTACAAGCAAAATACAAATCAGCCAATTAAAAAAAAAAAAGTCTTGTATAATAAATATTTTTTTGGAACATCTTTGGCTTAAAATTTTGTTTTTGCATATTAGTGACCTTATAACAAGTTTCTGCATAAGTTCAAAACATGTCTGCCATAAGTGACCTTTGACCTTCATGGCAAATTTTTAGGGATACTTTAATATTTTTTTTTTATACATTTTCTTCTGTAGGTTTGGATTAGAAAATGTTGTTTTATATTATATCACATTTTTGCATTAAAATCAAAGCTTATGTAGTTGCTTCAAAAGTAAAACCAAATGAAGTTGAAAAAGTTTTGTACAAAAATATGGCGATTAACAATAGCAAACGTACGAAATGTGGGCAAAGTTGACCCCAGTGGGTGAAGTATCCCCATTCTACGGTCATAATATCTGGTCTTCGAGATCACTTCCGTGCCATTGAAAAAAAAAAGTTAATACAAACTATAAAACACATTTTTGTAAGTACGCAGACTTATATAAAAGAACATGCATAGGCCTGGATCCAGTCTTGTGAATGAAACAAAACAGCAAAAATAACAAAACAAGATGCAAAATAATGTAGCATAATTTCAGGAAAAACCCACAGCTACACTACAACGTATCGATTATATTATCATCAAAATGAAAGCACATATATATATACATTGTTTTACATCACGCTGAGGTAATAAAATTCTTCATGAGCAACATGAAGAAATCTCGCAATGTCATATTTCGATTAGAAACAAGAAAAGCGAAGCGATTTTTTTTACTTTTGTTGCATAATTAGATGGGCGATTTTAGGTCACAAAAGTTACTTTTTTTTGCTGGCTCCAAGTAACACAAAAAGAGTGGAACCAAAATTTTACGGGTGTGGGGCCAGTATTTAAGAAGTTATGAAGTTACTTTTTGTGTGTTTAGGTCACACTTAATTTTTTAGGTTACAAAGTTTTTTGTGCTATTTTTTGCCCAATTTCCTTTTTTTTAAATCTTTTCTTGCTGCAATTGGAATGGATTTACAATCTGCATAATGCATCAAGGTGGTTATGTACTAAACATAAAACCCTACATCTCCTAGTAATGCAACGGTATCTTTGCGATGTCAACACTTTGAATTTTCAAACGCTTGATTAAACTATTCCCTTGATTAGTTTTCGCTCAGAACAAGACATTTTTTTGAAGATTAGACTGAATGAAAAGCGAATGGACTGGTGCTTATAACATTCCAATCTTTATGACGTGGTAGTGACTTGTAAATCATAATGTCGTATCTACCAAAACCCAAATTGCTTTCACAGACTACGGTAGTAATCACCTAATTTAAAAAATTTCCTTGATTTAAATGAGAGATTTACTTTTACATTCAATAAAAAAAGCAGCGGTAATTTAACATCTAAAGTCTCTTATACCAAGTTTTGTCCATTTTAAAACTGAAGGGTTAAAATGAACATCGTAAATGAGTGAGCATAGTTGGAATAGTGGTTTTCAACAACGATTGAAGAATAAAAAGTTATTGCAGGCAGGCCCAGACCAAAATTATTAGAATTAACTGAGCTACCTCTAAAATTTTTTTTAAACGAGAAAACATATCAGTGGTAATTCATATCAGCAAAAAGTGTGCTAAAATGAGTGTTTTTACGTGAAAATCGTAAAATCCGTTGGCTGGTAGGAGCAGAGCACCAATTAAGCGCCTTAGACTTCGGTGGCCCACCGGTTTTGGCCAATTCTTTTGCCAAATCTTGGGTGCACCACTGGTATAGAGCAACTGCAATTGCATTGCTTGAGTTTTTTGAAAAAATGATATACATAGTATTTTTTTTTAGTATTTAGTTGCATATTCATCCTCCTATCACGAGAAAGCGACGAAGCGCTATACGAGCTCGCTTAGGAGTTGCCAGCCATCTGTCTACCACACCAAGATGGGGGAATCCCGTTAAATGCCTTTCCCAACGCCACAGCAAGCAAACTTGCCAGCTTGTTCTCCACACTGTCCCTTTAATGCTGAGCGTCAAGCAGGGAAGCTGTGAACAGTAACACCAACTTTAAAGTCATCGGTATGACCTGACTCGGTATCAAACCCGAGCCTACAGCTTAAGAGACGGACGCTCTATAACACTTGGCCATCTGAGCTGTTCATCTGAGCAGCTATGATGGATACTACTAAAATGAATCGTCAAGAAGTTGCTTCTGCTGTATTTTGCTTGCTTCAAAGATGCCAACCAACTACGGCTACAGTAGAACGCACTTTTTCCATGCTGAACAAGCTACTTGCCAAAGACAAACATTTTTTACCGAAGAATGTTAAGCGCTTGGTGCGTGCACTATAATTTGAGCACTAATTGAGACTATTTCATTGCTTTTTAGCATAGACTGTCGTTATTTTTCATTTTAAGCTGTTCTTTAAATTAAGTCACTTTTGGATGACTTTTTTATCAAGTTTTTTAGGTCACAAAAAATCGCCCTAATAATTAGGCAAAACGGATGACCAAATTGACCATATTTAGAAATCTGGCTTTAGTGACCCAGCTTGGTTGAAAATGACCAACTAGACACAGATTTTTACAAAATGAACTACAAATTAAGAATCAGATAAAAAAAATGACATGGAAGAGTAGCAAATTAAATAGAGCGTTTATCCATTTGCTACGGAGAGTCCAGTATGGATATATAATAAAGCCCATTGCTACGGACCAAAGCGGGTTTAAATACTTTCACAATTTGCATAATCCATTTAAACAACATGGAAAAACTAGCATTACAAATACTGTTTCATAATTCTCATCAAAAAAATCAATCATGATAAATTATGCAAAAACGTTAAATAACATGAAAAGATGGGCGAAACGATCAGAACTAAAACAATTACGTATGCTCCGGTTTAGTTTGGAGTGCAGTCTCAATTGCACTGTCGTAATCATCATGCTGATATGCCAATCCTACCACATGTTCATGGGGAAGAGTTCCACGGAAGGGAAAAAAGAAGTGATCAGGAGAATAACGAATTAAATTATTGACTGAAGACGTGTACAAGTCAGCCATTCTGCAGAGACGACCGGCAAAATATGACGGCGACAAGTTTGAGCGGAAAACTGAACCAAAATGTGGATTAAAAATATCCGTGACTGCTATTTTTAACTGCTGTCGCTCCTGCAGCCACGATTGCAATAGCTGCTTACTTTCAGCATCTTGGTAAATCTAAAAAAACAAACCAATTAAAGATAAATTAGCTGCAAAACATGACACCAATCGAACAATCCTAATGGCAAACTCATTAACAAAATTTGAAGCACATCCAATATCAAAAAACGAATGCGATTGAAGCTTACTTCTGAAATTAGCTAACTAGACATCCACATTCCTTAATTCTAGTACGAAACAGCTTGTGAAATTGATCCAATAACTTAATTTTTAAAAAATGCTTTCAAGAAAATCCACGTGAAATCAAAACGCAATCTCACCTGCATTCTTTCCAAAAGTCGCTCTAACGTTTGAATCCAAATAATTGATTCCCCAAACATTTTACTATTCATGATATCAATTTCTTCTTCCAGTTCAGGTATGACTGCACCAGTTCGCCACCCATGTGCGTATGCAAGTTCAGAAAGATCCGCATAAATTTGATCACCAAAATAAAGTACTTCTGTTCCTTGCCACTTTGACAACTTCATTAGCTCGTCCAAACAACCCTCGCAATATACAATGCCCTTTTTAAACTCAGTGACACGATCCCACGAAACCATCATCTCAGATGAAATACCACCTTGAACTACAGTTTTAAAAGGTCTGACCATTGTTTTGAAAAAGTGTGGTTTCTTAGCTTGAACAATTACCACATCAAAAGCCTCCTGCCAATCAGGTCCAAGTAAATGGCACATTCCATGATTAACGAAATGGAAGTTACTATTTGTAATTAAAAACAGTTTCTTTTTAGCAGATGTCAACCGATTTATTAAATCACACAAACTATTCTTAACTAAGTACAGCTCAATATTATTGGTAACTTCCTCATACAGTAATCCAGAAATATGGACATCTCTTACAGCAAGTTGAACATTTTCAAAGAGAATTTTTGGATCAAAACGAATATTTTTTTCATCAAAATAATCAACAACATTTGCTAGTAACATCATTTCAGGCAAAGAAAAAATGTCCATTAATTGACGTAAAGTTTCTCCTCCAACATAGGATTGTTCCATGAGCTGTTTGGGAATGTGTCGTGATCGAAGAACTTTCCAAACTTCCTCATCTGTTAGCTTGTGGAGCCCTCTATGCACAGTACCTAATTGAATGACATTGCAAATATCAACTTTCATTAACAGACTTCTTGGAATGTCGTAATGCAAACCACGAATGCAAAACTTGGGTAAATACTGCAGTGAGAGCAAATCTTTAGGAAAATGATAGTTTTTAACCAAAAAATTGGTTGCTTCTTTGTAAATAAAGTCCTGCATTAGATCAGCATATTGAGCCAGTGTGTAGTCATAGTCAAAACCGTAGACGTGAATATCTTGCAAATTAATTTGATTAACAGCAAACACTGCTCTTGGAGCTATATTACAAACTTGTTCATGTTTGTCATAGATAAGATGCTTGAGATGATCATAACGATTTTGCATTACTTCACAATTGCTTAAGTTTGTGTTGCTATGTCGCACATTTCCACTCGTATAACAGCGGCATGATTTTTGAAAATGTCTTCCAAAATGACGAGAAACATTGAAAGTTAATTTTGCTGCTAATTTGTTCATAGTCTGTTGTTTGATATCATTACTGAAGTTACAAAACATATGTCATTTTAGTTTATTACCATACCTGCATTATGTAAAATCAGCAATTCAGTATGTCAATACAAAATAAAAACAGTCCAGAGTCAAATCGGTCCAAATTAATGGTGGGCAAAATGCAGCTCGCGACCACATGCAGCTCGCTGGCCTTTTGTTTGTGGCTCTTCTTCTGAACAGTAATATTGTATCTTAACACTGCACAAATTTTTATTCCCTTCTATCATTTTCTCACAATTGGTACAAATTGTGAGAAGTTGAGTTGGGCATAATAAGTATATCGGTACTTTTGGTCAGCTTAAATTACTAGTTGAGTTAGCCTAAGCCCAAGGTCATACGATTTCTTGCACTGTGTTGATCGTTCATTCCTCTCCACTCTGATAATTAATCCAGTTGACTTCGAAACATAGGATTGCGCCCGCTGCTGCCCCTTCTCTTCTGCATCCCAAGGTTGAAATACTACCCAATTTTGGACATGGAGACAGCAATGTGGTGCCAGGGGCGAATCAGGGGGAAGTATGGGGGATGCACCTCCCCCAGCCATTTTCAATAATATTTTTGTTGACTACAATTTTTCTGCAATTTTGAACCTTTTTGATAAAATGATATATAACCCTTACACTTTATGTTAAGCATGTATAAATTGAAAATGAGCAAACAAAATGCATCATAGGCTACCGGTATTTGGTAACTCAGAATTATGGGCAAAAAATGTTAATAAAACTTGCCATAAAAGTTGTTCAAAAAGCACTAAAATGGCCATTACAGGTATGCAAATTTTCTAAAATAGCATGCCCCCAGATCCCCCAAGAGCTATTTTTGTTCCTCAGTTTGCTTCAAACTAACCCTGCCGGAAAATCTACGCTTCCACTGCCGTATGGTACTGTTAGAGAAGGATAGTAAAGACGTGATGTCTCAGTAAACTGTTAAACAGAAATCAACAGTTGATTTACTGCTGATAATATTGTGTATTGTTGTTTTTTTTTATTACATAGTTTTGTTCGTTGCAATAGCGTCAACACTCCAAACAGAGATTGCGGCTCTCCCTTAGTTTTATATGATTACATGTGGCTCTTGAATTAAAAACTTTGCCCACACCTGGTCTAAACCATAAAATTGGTCAATGCCTCAAAAGTATTGGTAAATGAACAATTAGCAATTGGTCAAAAATTTAAAACACTTTTATTCACTGTTCACATTAACAAAAAGTATGATGAACAGGACATTGATCGTAATATACTGTAGTGGTAGCCTACAGTGTAAGATGCTATACCAAGGTTTTGTGCAATCAATCACTCAATAAAGTAAAAGTAATGAAAATAAAAATGGAAGGCAACATCTTTGGGCAAAAATATTTCAAGATAATGAGAACAAGATCGTGATAGCAAAAGTGAAAAGACTGGTACCATACTTTTGATATTGGTTCGCACTTTGGCAATGTAAACAACTTTAATTCTACAAGGCTCAAGTGTACGGTGAAAATGGAGGTAGAGCACATTTCGGGTCTCTTCTAGAGTAAGCTGTTTGTGTCTTTCATCGCCTTACGCCGATGGGTTATTCCACATGTGGACGGCTTACTCTAGACGAGTCACGAGACCCCACATTTCTGTATGTAGCAATTTTCTTTTTCCTAGGGAAGAGTGATTCTGCCCCCCTTTTGGTTAATATGGGTTAGGTAAAGAAAATAAGGTGGGACATGCATACGTCACATTCACAACTAAGATATTCCTATGATGCTGTGATAGCTTATTAGGGTTGTGTATGTTGAAAAGTTCTTGAAATTTTGTAATTTTCTTTTTAATTTTTAACTTTGAACAATGTCTATTTTGCCATTGACAGCAAAATTCTGATTGACTAAACAATATTATCGCAGTGTCTGGAGCACCAGCCTGGTTTCCATAATCAAAACGCTACTGCACCGGACTGCTTTCTTTGTTCCAACATATGACGTCGTCACGTCATGATCTTCATTATTGAAAGGAAATGTCTAGTGCACCGACAAACCTTTTATAGAAACAAACAAGCACTCCTGTGCAGCAACCTATTGATAATGGAAACTGGTCTCATGTGACAGCGACGTCATATACACAGATACAGAAACAAACAAAGCAGCTCGGTACAGCAATGTTTTGATTATGAAAACTGGGTTGGAGCTCTAGACACTGCCTTATCAAAACGCTGCTGCACCAAACTGCTTGTTTGTTTTGATAAAAGGTTTGTTGGCGCTTTGGACACTTACAAAAAATATAAGCATGTATATGCATGACTGTTGATTGGCTTGCATCTATACGCATGCCCGGTTTTGAGAAAATTAGTCAATCAGTATTTTGCCACTAATGGCTAAATAAACACTTCCCAAACTTTATTTGGCAATTTTATCCAATAACCATTTCTCCTACTTATTCTGTTATTCCCCATGCTGCTTAGTGTTAGAAGCAGACTGAGTTTCTACAGTGTATAGACGTGGTATAGACATGGTAGACTATTGCAGCTATTGGCGCCCCAACCCAGCTGCCCAGGACTGAATTAGGGACTTTTAGTCCACAGTAACTTCGCCACATGGTAACTTTGCCACACTTTCATACATCGAAAATTTACATTGCCTACACCGAAACAAGACTTTAAATTCCCGGTTGCCGTAAAAAATTTTATCGGGCTTTTCGAGTTACTTGGTAACTTCGCCACATAAGCGAAACTGTGGGGTAAGATGTGGGAGAGTGCATGGGGTGAATAAGGAAGTGCGTTGGGGTGTAGGGGGAGGTCAGGGGAGCTGTGGGAAGAGATATGGGGGGTGTGGGGGGAGATGTAGAGAAATGTGTTGGGGTGTGGGGGGAGGTAAGGAAAGATGTGTGGGGAGTGGAGAAGTGTGGGGTGGGTGTGGGAAAGTGTATGGGGTGAGTGGGGAAGTGTGTTGGCGTGTGGGGAAAGAATGTGGAGAGAGGAATGGGGAAGATGTAGGGAAATGTGTTGAGGTGTGGGGCCCCAACACACTTTTAATTCCCCACATCTCTCTACCCTCACCTTTCCCTACATCTCCCCTTACCTCCCCCACACCCCATCACACTTTCCTACACCTCCTTTCATACCTCTTCCCACATCCCTCCTTCCTCCCTCCACACCCCAACACATTTTCCTACTATCCCCACACATCTCCCTTCACCTTCTCAAAGTGTGGCGAAGTTACCATGCGACGAAGTTTCTGTGGCGAAGTTACTGGCAACCAATACATTTCCCTACATCTTGTGGCAAATTTATCAAAATAAAGCATTTGCCGCCTCTTTAATTTTATTCGCTATATTTTGCGTCTGATCATACAAATGCTTAAACTGTGAATTTCAAGTCATTTTCGATGATGATGTCACAAACACGTCAATTTCGATGTCTCATTTGCATAATAGAAGTTTTTGCCTAATTTTTAACTTTATGTCTCGCAGCGGCACGTCTAATCATGCAAATGCTTAAACTGAATTTTCAAGTCATTTTCGATGATGATGTCACAAACACGTCAATTTCGATGTCTCATTTGCATAATAGAAGTTTTCGCCTAATTTTTAACTTTATGTCTCGCAGCGGCTCGCTGGCGCCGCAGTGCGACCATGCTCATCTTGCAACTTCCTTCATATTACATCTTTACGAAAATATTAATATTTCCCGCTTCGCTGCAATTGGCCAATTTTGTGTGTGACGTCATTGTCCATTTCAATGTTCAAAAAAACTATAAATAGAGGTAGCTGGCGGCATTCAGTAAGTCTAGCTTGTAGGGGCGCTCTATTAGCCTGTTTCCATGTCCAAAAATCGTGGGCTTTTTGCCCGCGGGCTTTGCTCGAGTCAGTTCGAATCAGGCTTTATGTGGGCTAATTTCAGCAAAATCGTGGGCTTTGCTGGCCGCATCTAAATAGGTGGTCTAAGAACGTGGGCTTTTGCAAAACGGTGGGCTTTGAGGAAGTTGTTTCGTGAGGTCTACGGCTTAGACTGTAATATTGGCTGTTGATATTAAAGAAGTTGGCGTATGATTATCAAATAAATGTAGGTTTGGGGCAATTTCGCTTCATAAAAGTTAAAATTAGAGTAAGCTGTTGATGAATTCGACTTGCCTTGGGCAGTTAGCTGGTTAGGCTCGTTACTGAATTCACCTATTAGCCAGTTAGCCTTGTTTTGCTATTCTGAAGTACTGGTAAGAGTGAAGTCAATTCACTGTTCAAGTTCTAAGTCTGTTTGCCTAGTCTAGTTGCAAAAACAACCGGTACTGGTAGGTGGTACCGGTTCGTTCTTACTTAAGTGGTCGCTGGGTCAGCCTTGGCTTTTTTGCATGTCGCAGCATTGAGTGACATAGGTAATGCTACGCAAGCAGCTTTCGCAACGGTACTGCATGCTACCAGCGAAGGCCTACCGTACTTTATTTACTCAATTGCAATTAAACTTGGAAAAGTATTGTTGGTGTTGCAGTTGCTTTTGATGACCTTAAACAGTTGAATATTTAAAGGCAGCACTGGCTACCGGTATTTGTACAGGCTTGTACAAATAAGCACTTGGTTTATTCTACTATCAGATTATCCCTTCACGCTGATCTCGATCCAGAGAGCATGACGAAGTAATAAAGTAAACTAAGTCGTTATTTGTACGGGTCTATAACAATAGCCACCTTGATATTTAAAAGTTTGCTTGTAGGTGATTTAGCCCACTGCTACTCCTGATATCTAGTACCCTTACCCATGTCTAATCATGACTGGTATTAAAATTGGTGCATTTATTCAATTTTGGCATATCACTTAGTATTCACTACCGGTAGCCTAGTTCTTTAATGGTCATAATTTGCTACGTCCTAACTTGATGTTATTACAATAAATTATGTCTGTTGAAAAGTGTTGATTAGTCTGTTAGTTATAGACTCTTATCCCTTTTACGCTGAAACATGCACACTGCATGCTTGCATTTATTTGCTTAAATATTCCCGTAATTGTTATTGTTCACTTATATTACTGACACAAGCTAGCAATAGACCATACCCTGACAAATAGCATAAATAGCCACAAGTTAAACACCAACTAAAAAATGTATATCATTTTGTCGCTGGGTTAGCGCGTGCGCTGCATTTTCATGACATATTTTTTACCCAAGGGCTAAGTATTTTATGCAATGTTAAGAGCTTTTGTTTTGAATTTTTGTCGGTGGAAGGCACTGTGCAAAGACATTAACATTAAAGAATAAAACTCACTGGTACCTTACTTATGTCAAGAACTGGTATTTTCAACATGATGTTATTGCAGAAATAAAGGAAAATAATTTAACGCATATGCAATATTGATGGTGTTTATTTAAATAGATTATCTCCTTAATCTTTCAATTTCAGATCATTTGGTGCTACTAGTATGTTTCAGAAACCAGAAAACTTGCTGATTGCTTATTGAAATTCTTGAAAACATGTTACGGAAGCCAGCAAGTGAAGTTTTTGACTTACTTGTTTTAAAAGTGGATTGAAACGTTGGTCTTATATTCTTATCAGGAAAAAAATAATTGCAACAAATCTTGGTTAGTATTTTATGAAGCTTTGCTTAATATCTTGTAAATGTGCTACATGCAAACTGCAGAGTGAAATTTGCAGCTGATTTGATCCAATGGAATTATCAGTAAACTAAATTTTTGAGCAGACTTTGATATTTGTGCATGAGAGCTACTTTCACGCTTGGTAAATGCAATTTTGTTGTGTTTGGTTTTACAACATCTGTATGTACAGTACGTTGTGCTATTTTGCAGTTGAAGTATATAATAATTGTATATACATGCTGTATTACTCTGCAAGAGCTATGATATCATCAGCAACAGCTATAATGTACCAAACTATATTTTCAGTCGTAAATTGCAGCAGGTACAGAGTGCAGACAGCTGATAGCTACTTGTTCGTGAACGTCTAATGGCCAAGTGAACTGTGGGACTCTGGTTTAATTAGTCAAAGCAATGTTATTAAAACTGGTATAGACAGCTTTTCTGCTTGACGCACAGCATGAAAGGAATAATGATTTGAACAAGGTCGCAAGTTTACTTGTGTTGTTGGGAAAAACACTCATTGGGATTCTCCGCCTCTGAGCAGGTAACCAACAACTCCAAAGCAAGCTTGTTATAGCACCTTGATTGCTTTCTCAAGATGGGATGATAAATATGCCCTAAGTAACCACTACTAAGCTGTAACATTTTAACAATCTATAGCAAAGACTTGATTGTAATTCTCTTCAATTTTCGAAACTGAAGAAAGATTTAATCTAAAAGCGAGATATGCTGTTTTTAAAATTGCTTTATTGCTTCAAAGAACCAAACTACCTGCAAAAGTATGTCTGTAGCCTACGATGTAAACTTACATCGTATTATTTTGCATTTTAGTGCCAGTGAGATGGATTTTGTCAACAGCTGTTTGTAAAAGAAACGCATATGCAATGACCAAGATGCTCACGTGAATGGCACATGCAAAGTGCAAATGAACTGGCTTGCTCCCAACTTAAATGAACCCGGTGTAAGAAATTGATGGAAAACTTCATGGTTACCTTATTCTTTTGAAGCTGGATTTCCCAGCTTAAGCTTTGCTGAAGGATCGTTCATAGCAAAAAACTGAAAGTGGAAGCAGTAAAGACCGACATGATGTTACATGGCTGTCTCTGAACAAAAACATCTTATGGACAGGGCTATTACGTAGCCTGATATGGATTTTTTAAACGCAATGCTAAAATAATTGTTTCTTTTCTGATTTGCGTGCTGGCAATTGAAGTTGCATCTAAGCACAAAGCTTGCTTTCCACTAGATTACGCAAGCAGCTCGTTTTAAGCATTCAAATTACTAGGTGTTTAAGTATATATTTAAAGGTTGTGTACGAACTCTTATAAATTTTAAGCTTTTTAAATAGCCAAGTGCATAGATCGACTGCCTCTGGCGCCGTACACGTAAGTTCAATTACAAGTCGGGCAAAACCAGTGAACTGGTAATCATTGCTCTCTACATGATATTAAAAAGGTTACTTGTGGCGTTCGCATGTAACATTATTTACCACGTTTTGGTTGTAACAAAGTTCCATGTATCTTTTGATTGAGCTCGTTAATAGCGCCCCAATCGCCTCGGTACACGACATTTAGGCGCGAGACATCTGGGCGCAGACATTTGGGCGCAGTGCCAAATGGGCGCGAAGTACGTTCCAACGCATTTTTAATCAACTTTTCGTTAGTTTTTTTTTTAATTAATGAAAACTATTTTGTGTCTGCAACGATCTTATCCAGTACTTAATTTTCTGTTTGCAACGATCTCATAGAAGAAATTAAGATGTGTTAATTAACGGTAACGTATATCAAAAAAGTTAAAGCAAAGTAAAGGTCAAGTTAACGATAGATAAAGACTCATTTTTACGATCGATTGTCTAGCAACCTAAGAGATTGATTATCAAAGAAAATGTCCACGTAATGTAGGAGAGCGAAATAAAAAAAAAAATTAAGAAGATGCTTAACGCAGTGGTAATTTGTAAATACTTTGAAATGGAATCATGTTTGATAAAATAAATTATGAGTCAGCTGTTAATTATGATCGATTTCATTCGTATATATTAGATTGGTCAAGTACCTTTTCAAAATCACGTTATTTTTTTAAGCGAAAACTTACTTTTTTTACGTTTTCATTAAAAATATGCTGCGTATTAATCACGCATTACCGTGTCGATGCAATTGTCTTATTCTCACGTGTTTCCGTCGTTCGAGAACGTTGCAACAAAAATGTTCCAACTTTTAGATCTTTTGTTATCTTAATTTCTTCTATGAGATCGTTGAAAACAGAAAATTAAGCATAATATTGGATAAGATTGTTGCAGACAGAAAAGTTATTATTTAAAAAAAACTAACGAAAAGTTGATTAAAAATGCGTTTGAACGTATTTCGCGCCCAAATGGCACTGCGCCCAAGTGTCCTCGCGCCCATATGACAACGCGCCCAAATGTCTGCGCCCAGATGTCTCGCGCCCAAATGTCGAGTTTCGCATCGCTTTTTCCCAATGGAAGGATAAAAATTCAAATTAAAATAAAACATATTCTGCTTGGATTTTCATACACCTCCATCTAGAGGTCGTGACCGTAACGTTAGAGTACGCTTGGAGTAGCAACTCCCAGTGCAACTGTTTTGATGAAATCTGCGGATTTGTTTCTTGAGTAATTCATGCAATGTCTTTGGTGTAGAGATTGTTTTGGTTATAATATTACCGAGAAAATTTTGTTAGCAATGATCCAGTTAATTTTGCTGATTATTATTTTGGCATAATAATTGTGGACCATACTTGATCTTATACCCAGGGGCGTGCCAAACTTTTCTGCAGCGCGAGTTTTTGAGAACGTTGCCACAGGGCGTCCTCTGAAATGCGTCAAAAGGGTTTTTTAAAAAAAGATCTTCAAACCCTACAGCGTGCTGCCCCCTTGCCTCCTCCAGGCACGCCCATGCTTATAGTCGTTGCTAACAATTTACTACGTACATTATTGCTTTTTCCTTGCGTTTGCTCGTGCCGCCCCGATTTATTTTTATCACGTTATTACCGGTACTCAAAGGTTGACGCTGCAAAATTAAAGGCATTTCTAGCAGTTATGTACTTGTGGTATATTATTCTTTAAATTGTTTCGCATCACTTTTCATACCGGTATGCGCAGCACCTCGCCCAGAACTTAGGCTTACCTGAGACAGCCTTCAAGTTAAACAAATAATTTTATTGTTTTCTGGACGACGTATAACGTTTATGTCATCGCTCACTTTCAGCTATGAAGTTCATCGTGCTAAAGACTGCATTTTTTGGCTTGTATAGGCCGACTTGTGACGATCAGCCTTTAAAATTATAGGTTGGCAATGCCTAGTTGCAGCTACTTCGGTTCAAAAACGTTTTTGCAATTGTCACGGAAAGGGATGAGTTTTAGGCGAAGCGTTTCTACGAACTGGCCAAAATTTTCACTCTCTTACTCCATGTTTTTGTTTTAATCGGAAATTCGTTCTCTTAAGGGAGGTAGCTAGCTCGGTCTTTAGTTACTCCCCTGAGTAGAGTGGAATTAGTCACATCGATGTAAAAATAACGCCCGGCAAAGTGATATGTAAGACGCGAAAATCTTTAGTTTGAGCAATGACGCTGACGAACTTGACAATTGGTATACGACCTTGCCAAGCAGCTGTGGGCACCAAGGTGATCTTTATTTTGGTTGCAAGCTCATTGGCTGGGTGCACCTGATCCAGACAGATCTCTCCCCCCAAAAAGCCTACCGGTACTATTTTAAATCCGGCGATTGAGATTTGCTTTCTTCATCTTTATCCTCTTGTTACAAGAAAGCGGTGGAGGCACGATGAACTTCATAGCTGAAATGACGAATCCAGACTCGCTTAGGAATTGCCTTTGTTTTCAAGCTTTCCGGTTGAATTTTCTTTTGACTTTTTCAATTCGCTGCTTGCCGGATTCCACCAAGCAGAGATAATCATCGTGAAGCATCTTATCCAAGGACGCAGCAACGAGACTAGGTTGGGAGTTGAACCATTAACCTTGCGATCATGGTCGTCGTGAAAACGACGCTCCAAACCACTGCGCCACGATGCCGAGATAGTTAGTTGCATATCCTCCTATCACGAGAAAGCGATCAATGCCCTATACGAGCTCGCTTAGGAGGTGCCAGCCATCTGTCTACCACACCAAGATGGGGGAATCCCGCTAAGTGCCTTTCCCAACGGCACAACAAGTAAACTTGCCGGCTTGTTCTCCACACTGTCATTTCAATGCTGAGCGTCAAGCAGGGAAGCGGTGAATACCAAATTTAAAGTCATTGGTTTGACCCGACTCGGAATCAAACCCGAGTCTACAGCTCAAGAGACAGACGCCCCATACCACTCGGCCATCTGAGCTGTTAAATCAGTGTTAACTGTGAACTACTGGTACGTATACTAACCAGCCGCTCATTTATTGCTGATACCTTGTAAAAAATGTAAAAGCATTTTTTCAGTTGTTAACTGAGTAGGCTACAAATCCGAGTGGGGATCATTTGGGCATGGTTTGGGGTTATACTGCTTCAAATTGGGATGATCTAATGCGTAAGTTTTGAGTTAGTGAGAAACAGATTAGGTGGAAATAGGCCAAGCGCCTTGAAATGGAGGAGTAAATTGCAAAGATGCATTGTTTAACCACCTTTACTAAGCAGCTTTTAGTTTTGATACGACAAAAGACAAGAGCTTCAGCATTACCGAAGCCAATCATGCCAAGAAAAATTATGTTACATCGTTGCTAGGCTGTTTCACTATGCGCCTCTACCGGTAAATTAGTTCAGCATTCAAAGCCCACTCTTAGCATTTTGGACATGGAAACGCGCAACGAAAGTGGGCTAGAAAAGCCCGCGACTTTTAACTCGGCCCACGTTCAGAAAGCCCACGTTTTGAGTGGACATGGAAACAGGCTATATGTGTTCTGAGTTACTGTCTGTTTTGGTTAAATTTTAATTAAAAGTTGCTGCTGAACTACTGCCTGAAAATTGAAGAAAAGAAGATCCAGAAGTTTCCGAGCAATCCATTTGGCAATCTATTTTTCCCAGCAACCATAAAAGAGTTTGGTAGGCTACTGCGAAGCAGCTAGTCTACAAAAGGGTTACAGCTACCTATCGGGCCTTATATCCATTTCCATCGAGAGTGTTAACGCGCGGCTACGGTCGAAGATTGCGCTTTCGCTAGTGGGACCCATAACAGGATCCCCACACTGGTGACCCCGACTATTAAATCTGAACACAAAACCTGAAAATCTGAACTGTGAAAGAAGAAAGAACTTGAAGATTAAACATATGCTGTACATGGACTCTGTTTGAACGGTACCGTGAATTCGTATATATACTAAGACCTCATTTTCCCTTGTAGTAATTTTTTTCAATAGTTGTTTTTGATTCTTTCAGTAATTTCTGTACCGGTAGCGCACTTGAATAATTTGTTTAATTTTACTGAGAGTAATTTCTGCATCAGAAGGCTACTTTATTTTAGTTTTTGTTTCGCCAGCCTACTGAGTTTGTCGTTGATAATGAGTAATTCACGCGTTCTTTCACGGGGTAGAGGAAGAAAACTTAAGGACCTCTCTTCACCCACGCCCTCACCCCTTGAGCAAGCCCCTCTTAAATCTTTGGGTGATAGTCAAAGTACTTTTGCTTATGGCATGACTAGTGATGTGGCTGTAAATTCACCCCCAGGTTTTAATTTTTGTACCCCAGCTAACAAGCATGTGTCGCCACCACCTGGGTTTAAAAATATTGCTGATTCAGTTTTTTGTGACGCTTCTGCTAATAGTGGACTTACTTGTGATTTAAAACCTGACGCTATTGCTGTTCCGCTTAACGGTAATTTAACTCCTCAACCTGCTGCTAATGTATTGCTTAACGATACATCTACTTTGTTACCCCTTGCTAGTTCTGCGCCTCTTCACGTAAATGCCCCAGAGGTACCTGATGAAAATTTTAAAGCTAACAATTTGGATATTTCGTCGCCTGCTCAATGTAACGCTACCGCTGATGGGCCTAAAGCTGCGGACGTTGCTCCTGTTAACTGTGCTAATTATGGCGTTATGCAACCAGTCGTTGGCTATGTACCTTTGCATGCTAGTTTTGCCGCTGGTAATGTTAAACTGCCCCAGTTTTGGGAGGACGATGCGGAGCTGTGGTTCTCCACTGCAGAGACTACCTTTACTATAAAGGGCATCCGTTCCGAAACGTTAAAACTCGAATGTTTGTTAGCGTCGTTGGACAGGCACCATGTTCGTCATATATCCCACGTAATTTCCGCAGAAAACTGCGTAAAACCTTTCAGTGATGCCAAGCAAATACTGCTAACTAAATTCGCACTTGATAGGGACGCTAAAATCGAGGAACTCCTTTACGACACCAAATTGACGTCAGATTTGACGCCTTCAGAATTGCTAACGAAAATGCGAGATCTCATTGGCGATAACCAGCAAAAGAATTCTGATTTGTTGCGCAAGCTATTTTTGGACCAGATGCCAGCTGACGCTCGTCGCCTTATTGCAGCTGCTGGGGAACAAGACTTAGATCAAATCGCATGTATTGCCGATAGAATAGTGTTAGAAGAGCGTCGACTCTCTTCTCGTTTTCATAACGCTGCTGTAAAAAGTCCACCTCAACGTCGTTACGACGATAAACCTCAAAGTATGCAAATGCATGAGTCCGCTCTAGAGCGCCAGGTTACGCAGTTAGCCTCCGCTGTAGACAAATTAAATACGTCGGTGGCATCATTACAACCCACAAAGCAAACCGCAATGCCATACAAACATCCCGCACCTACTAATAACAATAGAAGGCCTTTCAGCAATTCTAGACCTTCTGATTTTTCTAACACTTCCAGGCTCTACAACGCATCTCCAGTTAATGCACCCCCACGTGACTCAGACTACCCCCCTAACCACCCTTTTTGTTTTTATCATTGGAAATTTGGTCCCCGCGCTAGGCAATGTGTAGGCAACTGTTCCTGGGGACCCACTCGCAGAAGCCCTGTTAGAAACCCACGAGGTCCACCTGTTGGCATGATAGATGACAATTTTTTTGGTTGGCAAGTTCGAGACCCTTGCTCTCATATCGTTTTCATGATAGATACGGGTTCTACTTTGTCACTGTTGCCAAGTGGACGTCGCCAATACCACGACATTAGATTTTCGGGATTCCTAAATGCCGCCAACGGTAGCAAAATTCCCAGGTTCGAAAAAAGGCGAATTTCCGTCACTTTAGGCATGTCACAAGTTTTTACGTGGGATTTTGTCATGGCAGATGTGGATTACGCGATAATAGGCATGGACTTTCTGCAACATTTCGATTTAAGTTTAAATCCCCGAAGTAAATCTATTTTTTTCAATCAAAATTTGGAGGGGTATGCCAATAACTCCACCCCCCAGGTCCATGCCAGCAACAAAACTAGTGGCATTCCTCAAAACCGTGTCAGAGCAACATTGCCCGAACCGCAAATCGCCAAGGACTTTAACGATTTATCTAATCTATATCCTTGTGTGTTTGATTTAGAAAATTTCAATCGCCCTACTCACCACCAAACTAAGCATCACATTAGAACTAAGGGCCCCCCCATTAGTGAAAAGGTTCGAAGGCTCAACCCCGAAAAGCTTCAATGCCTTAGAAAGGAGTTAAAAAAATTTTTAGATTTGGGCATCATTGAGCGAGCTGAGAGCCCATACGCTGCGCCCCTGCACATGGTCCCTAAGAAAAATGGCGAATATCGTATCACCGGCGACTACCGAAAGTTAAACCTGCAAACTATACCTGACAAGTATGCCATACCGCTTTTAACTGACTTTACAGAGCAACTTGCCGGTGCCACTATTTTTTCGAGTCTTGACCTTTTTAAATCGTACTACCAAATTGAAGTTGCAGAGGAAGACGTTCATAAAACTGCTATTATAACTCCTTTGGGTAATTTCGTTTTCAAACGCCTCCCTATGGGCCTACGTTCAGCCGGTAATACCTTTCAAAAATTTATGGACGAGGTTTTTCGCGATCAGTCAAACGTTTACGTATACATAGACGACGTACTTGTTTTCAGCAAAACACCAGAGGAGCACCTTCAGCATTTATCCGAAGTTTTTAATCGCCTTGATCGTTACGGCCTTATCTTAAATAAAGACAAATGTGTTTTTGGGGCCGAAAACATTGAGTTTTTGGGGCACTGCATTGATAAAATGGGCGTTAAACCATTAGAGAAAAAAACTAAGAATATTCGTGAATTTCCCAAACCCAGTACCATGAGAGAACTGCGCAGATGGCTGGGAATGGTTAATTTTTACCGCCGATTCATTAAGGACGCTGGCAAAATTTTAGTACCGCTCGAACGAGTTTTGTCACCCAAAAAGGGAAGTAGAGAGTCAATTTCTTGGAATTCCGAGATGGAGTGCGCATTTAATACCACTAAGGAAATTTTAGCCGAAATTACGTCACTTGCTTTCCCCGTTAAAGGGGCTGAAACTTTTATATCTGTTGACGCTTCAGATGTCGGAGTAGGCGGCTCGTTAAACCAAGTTATTGACGGGGAGGTAAAACCATTGGGTTTCTTTTCACGCACGTTGAACAAAACGCAAAGAAATTACTCCACTTTCGATCGGGAGCTATTGGCGATCTTTCTAACAATACAGCATTTTGAGTACTTTTTAGATTCTAGAGATTTTTACGTTTTATCAGATCATAAGCCCCTTGCCACAGCCCTCACAGCTCCTCTTAAAGAAGCTTCAGGACGTCGTCTCCGACAGGCTCAATACATCTCGCAGTTTACGAGTGATATTAGATACATAAAGGGGGTAGACAATGTTGTTGCTGACTGCCTAAGTAGACCTCCCGAAATCAATGCAATTTTCAGCCATCCCCAGTCTATTGACGTTGAGCAAATTGCTCGGGAGCAAGTCAATGACCCTGTCATTAAACGATTAGCGAGCTCCGACAACCACTCCTTGCAGATTCAAAAAGTAATTCTTCCCGACTCTAGCATCGAACTTTTGGTGGACACATCTACCGGAACGACCAGAGTAGTGGTAC
This sequence comes from Trididemnum miniatum, assembly GCA_964006365.1. Lineage (NCBI taxonomy): Eukaryota > Metazoa > Chordata > Ascidiacea > Aplousobranchia > Didemnidae > Trididemnum > Trididemnum miniatum. The sequence continues at coordinate 15,817,629 of OZ023234.1, read as the reverse complement.
CACAAGTTTTACGCGAAAAAGTTTTCAAGTCTATTCATTCACTGTCTCATCCAGGGGTTAGAACGTCAGTGAAATTAATTAGCCAACGTTTTGTCTGGGAAGGCATGCGCAAAGATATCGCTAATTTTACTAAATCATGCATACAATGCCAGTCATCAAAAATTCAAAGGCATAATGTAGCTCCGTTGGAGAAATTTTTAGCCCCCGATGAGCGCTTTAGTCATGTACACGTAGATATCGTAGGTCCCTTACCTGAAAGTAACGGCTGCACTCATTTATTAACCGTCATCGACCGTAGCCGCGCGTTAACACTCTCGATGGAAATGGATATAAGGCCCGATAGGTAGCTGTAACCCTTTTGTAGACTAGCTGCTTCGCAGTAGCCTACCAAACTCTTTTATGGTTGCTGGGAAAAATAGATTGCCAAATGGATTGCTCGGAAACTTCTGGATCTTCTTTTCTTCAATTTTCAGGCAGTAGTTCAGCAGCAACTTTTAATTAAAATTTAACCAAAACAGACAGTAACTCAGAACACATAGAGCGCCCCTACAAGCTAGACTTACTGAATGTCGCCAGCTACCTCTATTTATAGTTTTTTTGAACATTGAAATGGACAATGACGTCACACACAAAATTGGCCAATTGCAGCGAAGCGGGAAATATTAATATTTTCGTAAAGATGTAATATGAAGGAAGTTGCAAGATGAGCATGGTCGCACTGCGGCGCCAGCGAGCCGCTGCGAGACATAAAGTTAAAAATTAGGCGAAAACTTCTATTATGCAAATGAGACATCGAAATTGACGTGTTTGTGACATCATCATCGAAAATGACTTGAAAATTCAGTTTAAGCATTTGTATGATTAGACGTGCCGCTGCGAGACATAAAGTTAAAAATTAGGCAAAAACTTCTATTATGCAAATGAGACATCGAAATTGACGTGTTTGTGACATCATCATCGAAAATGACTTGAAATTCACAGTTTAAGCATTTGTATGATCAGACGCAAAATATAGTGAATAAAATTAAAGAGGCGGCAAATGCTTTATTTTGATAAATTCGCCACAATCTTCCCCATTACCCTCCCCACATCCTTTCCCCACACGCCAACACACTTCCCCACTCACCCCATACACTCTCCCACACCCTCCCCACACATCCTTCTTTACCTACCCCCACACCAAACACATTTCCCTACATCTCCCCCACACTCCCCATATTTCTTCCCACAGCTCCCATAAGGGCTGGTGACGTTACCTGAGAAATACGTTGTTTTGCCTGAGAAATGCGTTGCAGGGCTGGTAACGTTACCTGAGAAATACGTTGTTTTGCCTGAGAAATACGTTGCAGGGCTGGTAACGTTACCTGAGAAATACGTTGTTTTGCCTGAGAAATACACTGCAGGGCTGGTAACGTTACCTGAGAAATACGTTGTTTTGCCTGAGAAATACACTGCAGGGCTGGTAACGTTACCTGAGAAACATGTTGTTTTGTCCGAGAAATACGTTGCAGATCTCGTTTGTCAAAATAATGACTAATTAAGGGGCGCTCTATTTTGGGGTATGACAATGACTGATGCAAAATGATATGTAGCACCCTCTAGTGGCCGAATATATCAAATTATTGTTTTTGAAGAGGAATGAAAAACATGCAAATGATTATGAATCCATGTAAGCTCTATGATTTCATGTGGGGTACGACTATGCATAGGGGCACACGCACTACAATTCTAGCACCCCCTAGCGGCAGAAACCATTACTGTTTTGACTTGGATTAGGAATGTATAATAAATGGGCGCAGGGGCAAATGGTAACTTAGCTATTTGGGGCAAATGGGCACTTGAGAAAAATGGGCACAATTATATGGGCAACTGGTCACTGGGGCAAATGGGTATTTGGGGCACTTAATTGGACAAACGAGAACTTTTGAGGCCCATGGGCATAGGGGCAAGTAGGCATTGGGGGCAAATGGGCACTTGGGGAAAATGGGCACAAGGAAACATGAGCACCAGAGCAAACAGGTATTTGCGGCAAATGGGCATTTTGGAGCATAATGGGCACCTTGGGACCGATGGACATTGGGGCTAGTGAGCATTGGGAGAAAATGGGCATTTGGGGCAAATGCACACCAGGAAAAATTAGCACCAGGGCTAATCAGCAATTGGGGCAAATGGGTATTTTGGGACCGATGGACATTGGGGCAGACGGACATGGACTTTGTTGGGGCCGGAGGGGTTGGGGTCGGAGGGAGTTGGGGTCGGGGGGCTGGGGTTTAGGGTTGAAGGGGTTGGGGATGGGGGGTGGGGTCGGTAGGTTAATTGGGGTGTTGGGGTTGGGGTCAGAGGAGTTGGGGATGGGCGGGAGAGTTGGGTTCGGGGGGGTTGGGGTCAGAAAGCTAGGGGTCGGGATGTTGGGGTTGGGGGTGTAGAGGTTGGAGAGTTTGGGGACGAGGGGGTTAGGGTTGAAGGGGTTGGGGACAGAAGATTGGGGTCGGGGGGACGGAGGTGTTGGGGTTGGAGGGGTTGGGGACGGGGGGGTTGAAGTCGTGGGGTTGAGGTGTTGGGGTCGGAGGGGTTGGGGTCATGGAGGTTGAGGTGGTAGGGGGTTAGGGTTGGAATCAGAGGGGGTTGGGGTCGGGGGGTTAGGGTCAGAGGGGTTGGGGTCGGGGGGTTGAGGTGTTGGGGTCGAAGGTTGGGGTCGGGGGTTGGGGAGATTGGGGTCGGAGGGGGTTAAAGTTGGGGTCGGAGGGCTTGGGGACAGGGGGTTGGGGATGGGGGGTTGGGGATGAGGGGTCGGGGTGTTGGGGTCGAGGGGGTTGGGAGTTTGGGGTCGGAGGAGTTTGGGATGAGGGGGTTGGGGTCGGGGATTGAGGTTGGGGGATGGGGTTGGGGGGTTGAGGTCGGAGGGATTGGGGACAAGGGGGTTAAGGTTGAAGGGGTTGGGGACAGGTCGGTCAGGGGAGTTGGAGGTGTTGGGGTCGGAGGGGTTGAAGACGGGGGGTTAGGGTCGGAGGGGTTGGGGATGGGGAAGTTGGGTTCGAGGGGTTGGGGTTGGAGGGGGTTGGGGTCGGAGGGGTTGGGGACAGGGGGGTTAGGGTCGGGGGGTTGGGGTCGAGGGGTTTGGGGTCAAAGGAGTTGGGGACGAGGAGGGTTGGGGGTTGAGGTTGGGGTCGGGAAGGTTGGGCTTGGGAGTTTGAGGTCGGAGGGCTGGGGTTGGGGTTGGGGGTATTGGGGTCGGAGGGGTTAGGGACGAGGGGGTTAAGGTTGAAGGGATTGGGGACGGGGGGGTTGGGGTCATGGTGTTGGGGTCGGAGAGAATGAGAACGGGGGGGTTAGGGTTGGAGACGGGGAAGTTGGGGTCGGAGGGGTTTGAGAATGAGGGTCGAGGTGTTGAGGATGACGGTCGGGGTGTTGGGGTCGGGAGGGGTTAGGGAGGTTGGGGTAGGGAAAGTTGTCGTCCTCGCGTCAAGTAGTCCTCGCATCAAATCGTCTTCGCGTCAAATCGTCATGTACTCTTGGGCATTTGGTGCAAATGGGCACTTTGGGCAAATGGGATGTGTTTGGGACAACTGAGCATGTGCTCATTTGCCACAATGTCCATGAGTTCTATTATCCCTATCAGTTCTTAATCTTTTTATTTGTATTAGCTTTGTTACAATATTTCTTTTGATTCTAAGCCCTATCTGTTTTATTTGGCCTAATATTTGGACCGCGGTCCGCCAGTTAAGTAGCCATGTTGTAGACCTTACCGTGCCAACATAGTTTTCTACAAAGTCCGTGTAACTCACTAGTTATAAGGAATATGGTTGAACAATTCTTTTTCATCTGTTTTGTCTTGTCACGCTTCAATGATGAGTTACGGAAATAAAAATCCCACTATATTTCAATGCAGCAACCATAGGTGTAATTGTACCGGTACTGTAATGCAGCGGTTCTCAAAGTGGGTGATATTGCCTCCTTGGGGGCGAAAAGCGAAATAGGGGCAAAAATGGCGAAAGGGGGTGATAACTCATGAAATATGTAAGACCATTTTTTGGTCTTCCCTTGATTTTGTGCGGAAAAATGAACGCCTGCAACTGTAAAGACCTTTTTTGGTCTTCCACGCTTTCCCACACCCCCCAGACAACACTTTTCCACACACCCTCACCTCTCTTCGCATATACTCACATCTTTTCCCACACTTCTCCTCACCTCCCCCAGACCATCCCACACTTCCCACACATCTCCCCTCCCTCCTCCACTCTTCCCCACACCTTGCCACACTCCCCACACAGCATCTACCCTCTCTCCCCTTCACCTTTCACCACACTTCCTCTCACCCCTGCACATCTCCCCCGACCTCTTTCCGCATTTCCTCCACACCTCCCTACACCCTCCACACTACTTCCCACATCTCCCCTTAACTGCCCCCACCACCCACATCTCTCCCCACACCTTACTTCCCCCCACATCTCCCCTCATCTCCTTCCATACTTTTCCACACCCCCTAAACCCCCCTTTACATCTTTCCCCACTCCTTTCTTCACCTACCCCACATCTCAACACACTTCCCCACACCTCTTCTCACCTCCCCCACACAACTCTACACACCTCCACTCACACTTTCTCTCACCTGCCCCCACATCTCAACACACGTCCCCACACCTTTCCCAGTCCCCCTACACCTCAACACATTTCCCCACACCTCTCGCCACCATTTGCTTATTTGCCCATTTGCTCCAAACTGCCCGTTTTCCCAAATGTCTATTTGTCCCAATGCTCATTGGTCTCAGAACGCTCCTTTGCCTCAAAGTGCTCTTTCCCCCAAATGCCCATTTGTCCTGTTATGTATTGTGACGTAGGCCTAGTGCCTTTTTCTCTTTTGCTGTAGGCTTACACGTGCTATGCTGTTTTGTTCTTTTTCGAGTTGTTGTTTGCACAGTAAACTGCGAGTTTCGTACATGACAATTGGCGACGAGGATGATGATAACGGACGGATTGCATGCTTTTAATAGCGATGAAGAATCGTGGACTAATTATGCTGAACGATTGGAACAATACTTTGCTTTTAAAGAGGTAGAGGCTGAAAAAAAAGTGTCAGCAATTTTGTACTTAATGGGATCGAAAACGTACAACTTATTAAAAGATTTAGTGGCACCGAATAACCCAAAAGAGCTTTCCTTTCGGGAAATTTTAGAAGTACTGTCAAACCATTTGGACCCGAAGCCAAGTAAAATTGCAGAACGTTTTAAATTTTCAAGGCGACGACAGCACCCTGGTGAAACCATCAAAGCCTACGTTGCTGACTTACGTAATTTGTCCAAACATTGTGAGTACGGCGCTTTTCTCGATGATGCTCTAACGCAGCAGTTTGTGTGCGGCCTAAAGAGCCCTGCCATTCAAAAAAAGCTGTTGACTGAAGCGAACATTAATTTTGCTAAGGCTGTCGAAATAGCTGGTAATATGCAAGAAGCTGCTGTAGAAACGGAAGCCATGCAGCTGGATGAACCGACGGAAATATGCCCTTCGACTGTAGGCTTGCATAAGCTGAAGCCAAGGAACGAGAACCAACAAAGCTGTTGGCGTTGTAAAGGGCAAAACCATGACCCGGAACACTGCCTTTTCAAGCAGAGTCGGTGTTTCAAGTGCGGCATGGTTGGACATATTCGACGTTCTTGCAAGTACGGGACGGGTCCAGACGGGAAAACAGGCCAAAGCCTTGGCTCCAATCAGGTTAGTTCAGACGCAGCTTATGAATGTCACAATTTCTTAAATCACCCTAACACCCCTACGTGGGTCGAATTAAATGTCAACGAAATGTTGTTGAAAATGGAAGTTGATACTGGGTCTGCGTTTTCATTGATTTCGTTCGGAGACTATCAACGACTTTTTAAAGGGGCAAACGTGTATGATACGGATGTAACGCTAACAACTTACACGGGCCAAAAGGTTTTCCCGATCGGATTTATTCAAACAAAGGTCAAGCACGACGATAAATTTTTGGCTTTAAAGCTGTACGTAATGAAATCAAAAGGACCTCCATTAATGGGTCGTGATTGGTTAAACAGTTTAGCAGTTGATCTAAATAAGCTTTTTTATGGTGTTAGTACCTCTGATACCAACTGTGCATTTTTAACTCATTCTGAGATGGGAAGCAAGAGTACTACAAATGATGACCATGTATTTGTTTCTGATGTTACAAACTTATTGCAAAAATATGATGACTTGTTTAGTGAAAAGTTGGGTTGTTTAAAGCACTTAAAGGGAACACTGCTGTTGAAAGAAAACGCTACACCCAAGTTTTGTAAAGCTCGTGCACTGCCCTATAGTTTGCGTGATAAGGTTGAATACTAACTCGATAAGCTTGTTAACGAGGGTATTTTAGAACCTGTTAACTGGAGTGAGTGGGCTACACCCATTGTGCCTGTTTTGAAAAAAGATGGCAGTGTCAGACTATGTGGCGATTTCAAGATAACCTTAAACCCAAATTTGAATGTTCAACAGCATCCCCTTCCCAAAATTGACGACATTTTGACAACCTTGACTGGGGGTAAACGTTTTTCCAAAATCGATTTAAAGCAGGCATATTTACAAATGGTGATGGATGATAAATCAAAGAGCTTGCTTGTAATTAACACGCATAAAGGTTTATTTCGTTTTACTCGCTTACCGTTTGGTGTCGCTGCCGCCCCAGCACTTTGGCAACAAGCCATTGACCAAGTGCTTCAGGGATTACCCTATGTTCAGTGTTTACTTGATGACATTGTGGTCACTGGTCGTAATGATGATGAACATTTGCGTAATTTAGAAAATGTGTTAAAACGTTTGCATGAGTACGGTCTCAGTGTTAACAAAAACAAGTGTGAGTTTTTCAAAGACCAAATTGAGTATTGTGGTTATGTTGTCGATTGTTTTGGGGTACACAAGTCCAAAAGCAAAATTAATGCTATCGTAAAATGTAAAACACCAGCCAATGTTTCTGACTTACGCTCATTTTTGGGGCTTGTTAATTATTATCATAAATTTTTGCCCAATTTATCGACTGTTTTGCATCCGCTGTATGAGCTCCTGGAAAAAAATGCGCAATTTGTTTGGAGTGCAAACTGCCAAAAAGCTTTTGAGGAAGTTAAAACTTTGATATCTTCCGATTTGGTGCTTGCCCATTACGACCCTAACGTATCATTGAAGATTGAATGCGATGCTTCTCCCGTTGGGGTGGGCGCTGTGCTTTCACATGTTTACGAAGATGGCAGTGAGAGACCTATTGCTTTTGCGTCCAAGAGTCTCTCCAAAACTGAACGCAATTACGCTCAGATTGACAAGGAAGCACTAGCAATAGTTTGGTCAATTAAGAAATTTAATACCTATCTGTTTGGTCGACACTTTACCATTGTTACAGACCATCAACCGCTAACTTCAATTTTCCATCCGGACAAAAGCATTCCCACCATGACGGCTGCTCGCCTCCAACGATACGCCTTATTTCTGGCGGCACATGATTACTCTATTCGATACAGATCAACAAAACTACATGGAAATGCGGATGGACTGTCACGGCTACCAATCTTACAACAGGAAGACAGTGATGATGATGAGGACGTTGACTGCTTTTATGTTAATCATTTCGATGTATTACCGATTGACAGCGAGTCGGTGGCGCGATGTACAAAATCCGACCCCATTTTGTCAAAAGTGTTGAATTATGTTATGTGTGGTAACTGGCGTAAAACACCAGATGTAATTACTTATTTTAACAAGAGGGACGAGATTTCTGTACATCAAGGTTGTTTGGTTTGGGCGTTCGAGTTATTATTCCTGAAAGTTTAAGAAAAAGGGTTTTAAATATACTGCATGACGCACACCAAGGGATTGTCAAAATGAAGGCTTTAGCACGAGGTTATATCTGGTGGCCAAAAATTGATGTGGACTTAGAAAATGTGACAAAGTCTTGTGATAAATGCTTACAAGCTCGTCCTAACCCCAAGCCTGTACCCTTGCACCCTTGGGAAAGGCCTGGTAGGGCATGGGAACGTGTGCACATAGACTTTGCTGGTCCGTTTATGAATGACATGTTTTTAATAGTTGTGGATGCGTATTCTAAGTGGCCAGAGGTTGTGCGGATGAACACGACTACTTCATCTGCTACGATTAATGTACTCCGAACTATTTTTTCTCGTTACGGATATCCAGAGCAATTAGTTAGCGATAATGGGCCGCAATTTTCGTCACTTGACTTTAACAATTTTTTGCAGGCTAATGGTATTCGTCACATTACGTCAGCCCCCTGGCACCCAGCTAGCAATGGCCTTGCTGAACGCTTTGTACAAACTTTTAAAAATGCCATGACAGCAATGAAAGGGGAAAATTCCTTGCAAGCCAATTTGGACAAATTTTTGCTTATGTATCGCAACACCCCTCATTCTGTTACAAATGAGTGCCCTTCTGTGTTATTTATCGGGCGTAAAACCCGAATGTGTCTTGATTTATTGTGTCCTACCTTGCTCGAAGATTCTATTTGTGAACCATCGCTGCAAACTGATGTCAATTCGCGACCGCAAAAAGGCTTTTGTGTAGGAGACAAGGTAGCTGTTAGGGATTACAGAGGGAAGACACGCTGGGCTACTGGCGTTGTCGTAAGTTGTGTTGGTAACGTGATGTATAATGTTCAAATTGCACCTAATATTATTTGGAAGCGACATGTTGATCAGATGATGTTATATAGTGGCCCTTTTACACACAACGATGACGATGTTGATTTTAATGGGCCTCCACTTGTGGATGCAAGTAGTGATGTGGACAGTGTTGCATCGACACCGTGTTTGGATAGTGCTACTTTACCTTCTGATTCCGACCAGAATACCAATTGTACTTGCGAAGAAACGTCCGAACCAAGATATCCGGTTAGGACTCGAAACCCACCTAGGTATTACGATGATTATTTTGTTTATTGATGAAGCTTCATTTTAGTGAGGAGGAGTTGTTATGTATTGTGACGTAGGCCTAGTGCCTTTTTCTCTTTTGCTGTAGGCCTACACGTGCTATGCTGTTTTGTTCTTTTTCGAGTTGTTGTTTTCACAGTAAACTGCGAGTTTCGTACATGACATGTCCCAGTACCCACTTGCTCTCAATGCCCATTTGTCCCATACACCCATTGGCCCCAAAGTGCTCATTTGCTCCAATTTCCCATTTGTCCCGATCCCCACATGCTCTCAAGGCCCAATTGTCCCATATACCGATATGCTCCCAATGCCCATTTGCCGTAATTACCCATTTGTCCTGGTGCATATTTTTCCTGGTTCCCATTTGCCCCAAAGTGCCCATTATGCCCCAAATGCCCACTTGCCCCAATGCTCATTGGTCCCAAAGTGCCCCTTTACCCCAAAGTGCTCATTCATCCAAATGTCCATTTGTCCCAGTCCCCACATGCCCTCAATGCCCATTTGTCCCATATACCTATTTGCCCCAAATGCCCATTTGCTCTGGTGCTCATTTTTCCTGGTGGCCATTTCCCCCCAAGTGCCCATTTGCCCCAAATGCCCACTTGCTCCAAAGCTCATTGGTCCCAAAATGCCCGTTTGCTCCAAAATGCCCATTTCCTCAAATGCCCATTGTAGTGCGTGTGTCCCTGTGCATAGTCGTACCTCACATGAAATCAACCGACCCCAACACCCCCGACCCCAACCCCTCCGACCCTAACCCCTCGTCCCCAACCTTTCCAACCCCAACACCCCCGACCGCAACCCCAACACTCCGACCCCTAGCCCTACGACCCTAACCCCCCGACCTCACCCCCCCCCCCCGACCATTTGCCGCAACCTCCCTGCTCATTTGCCGCAAGTAGCCTACCCGTTTGCTGTGGTACTAATTTTTCTTGGTGCTCATTTTCCCAAGTGCCCATATTTTCCCCCAATACCCACTTGTCCCTATTCTCATCGATCCCAAAGTGCCCATTTTCTTAAATGTTCATTTGTCCCAGTCCCCACATGCCCATTTGTCCCAAACACGTCCCATTTGCCCAAAGTGCCCATTTGCACCAAATGCCCAAGAGTACATGACGATTTGACGCGAAGACGATTTGACGAGAGGACTATTTGACGCGAGGACGACAACTTTCCCTACCCCAACCCCTCCCGACCCCAACCCCCTCGACCCCAACTCTCCTGACCCCAACTCTCCCGACCCCAACTCCCCCGACCCCAACTCTCCCGACCCCAACCCCTTCGACCCCAACCCCCGTTCTCAACCCCTCCGACCCCAACCCCCCGACCCCAACCCCCGACCTTAACCCCTCCGACCCCAACCCCTCCGTCCCCAACCCCTCCGACCCCAACCCCTCCGACCCCAAACCCCCGACCCCAACCTCCCGTCCTCAACCCTAACCCCCTCGTCCCCAACCCCTCCGACTCCAACACCCCCGACCCCCAGCCCTCCGACCCTAATCCCCCGGCCCCAACACCGCGGGGGGTAAAACACCCCGACCCCAATACCCCAACCTCAACCCCCCGACCCCAACTCCTCCGACCCCCAACTCCCCCCCGACCCCAATCTACTGACCCGAACCCCCTCGTCCCCAACCCTAAACCCCTGACCCCAACCCCCCCGACCCCAACCCCCTTCGACCCCAACCCCCCGACCCCAACAATGTCCATCGGTCCCAAAATACCCATTTGCCCCAATTGCTGATTAGCCCTGGTGCTAATTTTTCCTGGTGTGCATTTGCCCCAAATGCCCATTTTCTCCCAATGCTCACTAGCCCCAATGTCCATCGGTCCCAAGGTGCCCATTATGCTCCAAAATGCCCATTTGCCGCAAATACCTGTTTGCTCTGGTGCTCATGTTTCCTTGTGCCCATTTTCCCCAAGTGCCCATTTGCCCCCAATGCCTACTTGCCCCTATGCCCATGGGCCTCAAAAGTTCTCGTTTGTCCAATTAAGTGCCCCAAATACCCATTTGCCCCAGTGACCAGTTGCCCATATAATTGTGCCCATTTTTCTCAAGTGCCCATTTGCCCCAAATAGCTAAGTTACCATTTGCCCCTGCGCCCATTTATTATACATTCCTAATCCAAGTCAAAACAGTAATGGTTTCTGCCGCTAGGGGGTGCTAGAATTGTAGTGCGTGTGCCCCTATGCATAGTCGTACCCCACATGAAATCATAGAGCTTACATGGATTCATAATCATTTGCATGTTTTTCATTCCTTCAAAAACAATAATTTGATATATTCGGCCACTAGAGGGTGCTACATATCATTTTGCATCAGTCATTGTCATACCCCAAAATAGAGCGCCCCTTAATTAGTCATTATTTTGACAAACGAGATCTGCAACGTATTTCTCGGACAAAACAACATGTTTCTCAGGTAACGTTACCAGCCCTGCAGTGTATTTCTCAGGCAAAACAACGTATTTCTCAGGTAACGTTACCAGCCCTGCAGTGTATTTCTCAGGCAAAACAACGTATTTCTCAGGTAACGTTACCAGCCCTGCAACGTATTTCTCAGGCAAAACAACGTATTTCTCAGGTAACGTTACCAGCCCTGCAACGCATTTCTCAGGCAAAACAACGTATTTCTCAGGTAACGTTACCAGCCCTGCAACGTATTTCTCAAGCAAAACAACGTATTTCTCAGGTAACGTTACCAGCCCTGCAACGTATTTCTCAAGCAAAACAACGTATTTCTCAGGTAACGTTACCAAGGCCTCTCACAGCTCCCCTGACCTCCCCCTACACCCCAACACACTTCCTTATTCACTCCATGCACTCTCCCTACATCTTACCCCACGTTTCGATTATGTGGCGAAGTTACCATGTGACGATGTTACCTTTGTAAATAATTCGCTTAGCTGTTCGTCTTTCCTGAGTCTGTTGTAAGCTCCGCCGGTGAATCGAACACAACTTGAGATATCCAGATTTATATTAATTCGAAGTAGATAAAATGAAAATGAAATAATAAATGTCCAATTTCGAGCGTATGAGTTGAAACGATGGTGGTTGGTTGTTGAAGTTGAATTAAGTTACAGTACGACTCGGTTTCTTATGATAATTTTCGAGATAATTCCCAAGATTCTCAAAATGTTTTCTAATAAAATAAAAGCAATTAATGCAATGCAAACCATTACTCCTTAGTTTTAGTCAAGTAGAATAAACGAAGATTAAATAAGTACATACCAATTTGTTGATCCAACGAGCTTAGTAAATCCTTCTCGATAACTTAACAACAGGAACAGAGTACTAAACAGTCGAGCTCCACACTTTACACGAACAAACTTAAAATGCTTTCAAACTCGAGATGGCTATAGGAAGATACAAGAAACGCAGATAATTACAGTGCCGGGAAGAAGCTGCTCTTGCCTGTAGGCTTGGCAGTCAAAAAAGAAACATGCAAATCTACCGTTTGTCAATTAACATAAACAAATTGTCTTATAGAACTTAGAAGTAACGCCTGCACGCAACAACATAAAGGGAAGACTAATTTAAAGGGGAGAACCAAACCAAACAATTAGGTTGAAATTATTACAACCTTAATGAAGTTAACTCGAAAAGCCCGATAAAATTTTTACGGCAACCGGGAATTTAAAGTCTTGTTTCAGTGTAGGTAATGTAAATTTTCGATGTATGAAAGTGTGGCGAAGTTACCATGTGGCGAAGTTACTGTGGCGAAGTTACCATGTGGCGAAGTTACTGGCAACAGTTGAAAACACCACAAGGAACTACAAGGTGCTTTTAAACCAACTACAAGGTGGTTGAAAACAGCACAAGAAACTACAAGGTACTTGTAAATCAACTACAAGACTTTTAAGGTGATTTCAAACCAACTCCACCCCCCAACCCCCCTGACTCCACCCCCCCAACTCCAACCCCTCGACCCCAACCCCCCCAACTCCAACGCCCCGACCCCAACCCCCCCGACCCAACCCCCCGACTCCACCCCCCCAACTCCAACCCCTCGACCCCAACCCCCCTGACTCCAACCCCCCCAACTCCAACCTCCCCACGACTCCACCCCCCCAACTCCAATCCCCCGACCCTGTAGTGTTTTCAAGTACTTTGTAGTTGGTTTAAAAGCACCTTGCAGCTCTTAGCAGTGTTTTCAATTACCTTGTGGTTGGTTTAAAAGTACCTTGTACCTGTTATAGTTCCTTGTAGTATTTTCAAGCGTTTTGTAGATTTAAAAGTATCTTGTAGTGTTTTCAAGTGCCTTGTCGTTGGTTTAAAAGCACCTTGTAGTGTTTTCAGCTACTTTGTACTTCGTTTAAAAGTTTCTTGTAGTTCCTTGTACTACCTTGTAGTTCTTTGCACTGTTTTCAGTACCTTGTAGTTCCTTGTGGTGTTTAGTAGGACCGGTGAAAATGAACACGAACCTGTAAAAGGCACAACTCAAAATTCAGATTAAACGCAACTTTAATGGCACAGCAAAAAGAAATGCCACTTGGGTAAAAAAAATACCGGTACCGCAGGTCCGCATACACAACTCCTACAAAACACCAGTTTGTGACTGAATGTGACATATTAACAAAATAGTGGTGGTGTTAGCTGTAGGCGGTACTATTAAATAGGCAGGGCAGGCAGTGCAGCCTACCGGTACACTACTAAGGGCCCTAACTCTCAGTAATAACTTACTTGTGCCCCTAGCGATCCTTGTGCTCCCAACTCACTTGCAAGGGCGGTCCTTGTGCTTCTGCTCAGTGCAGATTTTAGCAGGATCCCCTCTAAATTCAGATCTAACACCAACTTCACTTAGACTAGACACTAAGCCCACAACTAACAGTTTTCTTCACTGTTCAGTGTCCTTCACAGATAATACCAGGCACTGTACACCCAACTTAACAGGTTACCTGTACACCCTGTGCCAGTATTTGCACCACACATTCTAAAGTCAATCCGCTGTAGATACTAGGCTGAACTATAATTACAGATTAGTAGGTCTACCAGCACCAGGCATGAGGCATCTATGACCATGCTAACGAAGGGCTATGTTATACTGTCACCAGCTAATCGGTGTTGCACGGATGAAAGTCATGACTCCACGAGTCATTACACCCAGGGAGTCGAACCGTTTAAAATATCGCTCCGGTTTCGGTTCAGTTTCAAGAAATTGAATTTTTTACGGTTCAGTTCCGGTTCAGGTTCAAGACTTTTCAAAAATGTGGGTTTAGGTTCGGTTCGGGTTCAGTTGCATCAAAATGTAAAGGTTCGGGTTCGGTTCAGGTTCAATGATCTCAAATTTAAACGGTTCAGATTCGGTTCGGGTTCACCGAAAAAAAGCGGTTTTTACCGGTTCGCGGTTCAGGTTCGGGTTCGGTTCGACTCCCTGCTTGTTTCAGACTCATTAAATTTTAAATAGAAGAAAGAATGTTACACATGGCAGCACATGCCTAGTGATTTTTATTAATATTTTTTAAGAATCCACTCAGGTTTAAACATTGTTACTAAACGATTTCTGTTCGGGTTTATGTGCACAAAATATTATAGGTTCGGGTTCGGTTCGGGTTCACTTGCATAACATTTTAAAGGTTCAAGTTCGGTTCAGGTTCACAGATTTGAAATATTAAAGTTTCGGGTTCGGTTCAGGTTCAATGATCTCAAATTTAAACGGTTCAGGTTCGGTTCGGGTTCACCGAAAAAAGCGGTTTTTACCGGTTCGCGGTTCAGGTTCGGGTTCAGTTCGACTCCCTGATTACACCTGACACCAACCTAACAAGTGACGAGCCTCATGCGTGTTACCGGGTTAACTATTTTGCCTTTATGATTCCGCATCCGATGTGCCTGTCGCACGAGATCTGACTCCAAAAGTGTGTGACCAGAGCTTTCTCCAAGAGCGTCCGCCTCGGGAGCTGTAGACTTAGGTTTGATTTCGAGTCGGGTCAAACCAATGACCTTAAAATTGGTATTGACAGTTTCCCTGCTTGACGCTCAGCATTAAAGGGATAGTGTGAAGAACAAGCCGGCAAGTTCACTTAATGTGCCGTTGGGAAAGGCACTTAGCGGGATTCTCCCATCTTGGCTGGCAACTCTTAAGAGAGCTCGTGTAGCGCATTGATCGCTTTCTCGTAATAGGATAATAACGCAACTAAATACAATAAAAAATACCACTGCTGACACGGTGAAACGTCAGTTGATTATAACTTGGGGAGTTCTTTCCAATAAAGAGTCGTAGCCTAAATTGCTCACTATTGTAGTTAGAATTTTATTGAAAAGATCTCTTAAAATGAAGCGGGCCCACACCATGACCCGTTTAGTTTGCTGTACGGAATTGAAGTCTCTTATTACAATCAAACAAAAGCAATCTTAGTCTTTACGTAGACCCAGTGGTGGGCAAGTTACTTTCAACCCTTTAATGTCGGTGATATACTGCACCCCTTTCACAATGATAATAATGCGGGCAAGTTGTCATTTGACTATAAAATAGCAGATTTTGCGCCAAGTTTCCAATAAAAATCTTGTAGTTCTGGAAGTGAAAATATGTCTACATTTGGGGACATTGGTCGTTTGTGGCAAGAAAAATATGAAACTCATTTCAATTTTCGCAAAGTTTTTTGGGATTTGCCGAAACCTGCAGAAGCACTAGGACCTTCCCTCGCAAGAGCACGAGGACCGCTAGTGAGTTATTGCTAGGGTTAGTTAGGCTAGGGTAGGCCCTAACCCCTAGTAATAACTCACTTGCGCCACTAGCGGTTCTTAATTGTGCTCTTGCGAGGGGCCCTAACTTTTAGTAATAACTCACTTGCGCCCCTAGCGGTTCTTAATTGTGCTCTTGCGAGGGGCCCTAACCCCCAGTAATAACTCACTTGCGCCCCTAGCGGTCCTGGTGCTCTTGCGAGGGGCGGTACTCCTTGTGATCCTTCAGGTTTTAGCAACACCCATTTTTTGCGAAATTTACACATTTTATTGCTGTCAATCAAGATATAATCAATTTTACAGAAAAAAATACTGAAACAGCAGTAAACAAAGCAATATTCGACTTTGGTATCACTACTTTAGGCAGGGAGTCGAACCGTTTAAAATATCGCTCCGGTTCCGGTTCAGGTTCAAGAAATTTAATTTTTAACGGTTCAGTTCCGGTTTAGGTTCAAGACTTTTCAAAAATTTGGGTTCAGGTTCGGTTCGGGTTCAGTTGCACCAAAATTTAAAGGTTCGGGTTCGGTTCAGGTTCAATGATCTCACATTTAAACGATTCCGGTTCGGGTTCACCGAAAAAAAGCGGTTTTTACCGGTTCGGGTTCGGTTTGACTCCCTGTGTTTCAGACTCATTTAATTTTGAAAAGCAGAAAGTATGTTACGCATCGCAGCACATGTCTAGAGATTTTTATTAATATTTTTTAAGAATCAGCTCTGATTCAAACATTGTTACTAAACGATTTCTGTTCAGGTTTATGAACACAAAATATTATACGTTCGGATTCGGTTTGGGTTCACTTGCATAACATTATAAAGGTTCGGTTCAGGTTCACAGATTTCAAATATTAAAGGTTCGGGTTCGGTTCAGGTTCAATGATCTCAAATTTAAACGGTTCAGGTTCGGTTCGGGTTCACCAAAAAAAAGCGGTTTTTACCGGTTCGCGGTTCAGGTTCGGGTTCGGTTCGACTCCCTGACTTTAGGTTATCAAAATTTATTAACAAAGTTTCCATAAGAGCCCATAGTCCACTTTTGAGAACATATGTCATTTCACCTACTAAGCACTTGTCACGAAACCGCCCTTACGTCCGTGACTGGTGTTATCGCGGGTAGAGTCGAGCTTCGTCACACAAAAAGAAATCGTTGCTCAGGGGGAACTCCAAAGCCTTCACTAGCTTTCCCTCAAATCAAATAAACCACTTCTTGAAATAAAAGAAAATCGGATTTAATGCATAAAATAGGGATAACTAGCAAATATTCACCGAGGTTGACTCCAAGATAAAACTTCCAATAAAATACTCAACTTAAAAACAACGTCTTTTCACCAACTCACACAAATCAAGACTGAAACAGTGAACGAAGTGCCCGTGTAATTTGGTGTCAAATCGTTGCTAATCCCAACAACCGGTGTACCTGTTCAATTAGTGACTTGCTGCCACAAGTTTGAAACGCAAACGAAGTTGCGAAATTACACCGCGTCGCAGTGCATTCGGCGTCTTCGATGAAAACCTTAACAAATTAATTGCCTGTGTAGAGTGAAGTCGAATAATATAAAAGTGCAAGATCGAAACCCACTGAAGTTAAGCTTGATATCAAATTTATAGCAACGCAGCACTATTTATGCACGTATTGTCAAAATATTAGTTCTCTACCACAATAAAAAGGATGAAATTATATTTTCATAACATAAAGTTTCGAAAAATCAATAACTTGCAATAAATATTTTAAAATTAGATTAGCCCCTCACTGAGACGTAATTCTTGAAGTCGAAGCCATTCTCTTTTCATAAAAATGGTAGACAGAATTGCCACCAACGTTTTTTCGTTTTCAATTTTGCTTTTAGGATACTCGGAAACAAAATTTATTTAAAACAAAGCAAGGAAGGCTTAGTAAATGCAATTTCAAATTTGTCCCTTTTTGTAGATGCTAGGCACTAAAGGGTTAAAAAGGAACTAGTTACAATTACAAGTAACTTCGCAAAAAAAGTAACTTAGTTACAGTTACAAATTTTAAAAATTACTAGTTACAGTTACTTTTTTGCATGCCGCAAAACAAAAAACTATCAATTCCAACACGTAGAAGCTCCATGATGTGTATTCAAACCAAAATCATTCATCTTTATATTGAAACCAAACGGAAGTAGGCTACGATTCTGATACGATAAACGCTACAGTAATAACAATTGATTGCCTTTCAAAAACGATAACATTTTAAAGTGATTATATATCACTAAGCCCACAGCGATTCGGCTTTAAAATGTCTTTTTCAATACTAAAAAGTCCATCAAGTGCAGCACTAGAAGCAGCGGCATGGCAAGAAATTTTAAGAAGGGAAGGCCCACTAATTCGACATTTTTTTCAAGCGTAGTTTTTATAATGCAGAACTAATTTGAAGCTGATTGCGAAACAAAAAAAGGCTCTAGGGGGGTCTGGGTCATGCTCCCCCGAAAAAATAAAAAAAAATTGATATGCTGGAATGGCTTTTAAGTGCTTTTTGAATAATTTTCAGGCAAATTTTGTTTAAATTTTATGACCTTGATTGTCAGGGGTAACGTCTGGTATCAGCCCCCAGGTTCGGATTAAATTTAGTTAGGGTTTGGTTCAATTACAACCCTAACCGATCCTAAACCTAACCAAACCTGAGGGCTGATACTAGACGTTACCCGATTGCTTCGCGAAATATGATCCATTTTGTTGGCACATTTTCGATTATGCGTGCTTAGGCTAAGTCGTAAAGCTTATTGCTATCGAAGAGGTTCGAAATTATGAAAAATTGTACTTATCAAAAATATTTTTGAAAATGCCCGGTGAAGAGGATAGGCCTACTTACCCCTAGATCCGCCCCTGGCCATAAGCTACATATACTATCGAGAGAGTGTGGCATACCGGTACTTCAGTCATTTGACACTATTAATCTTGTATATTTTTACTAAAAGGCAAATTCAAAAGGGGATTACTCTTTGACCCCCCCTAAATACGCTCATGACTACAAGAGCAGTATCGTATTGAATTAAAAGTTCCATAAATTCTTCGTGCATAAAAGCGTTTGCATCAACAGTTTGTGAGGGCGAGGCAGAAGGAACTCCTCTGTACTTTATCGACATTGCTAGATCTTCGTCGCTTTGATTGTGCGAACTAACAGCCAAAAAACTGTCACTTATGCAAGTTGAGCTTGCATCACGGTTGTTGTCGGTGTCACTACTTGTCGAAGTATCTAGAGCAGTGTTTCTCAAAGAGGGCAATATCGCCCCCTTGGGGGCGAAAGAGAAGCACCAGGGGGCGAAAGCTCATGAACCGTGTAAAACCTTTTTTTGCTCTTCACCGCATTTTCCTTTGAGAATTGGGTAATTTCCATTCATTAGTAGCTCTCGCCCTTGCGAGGTTTATGAGAACACAACCTTATCTGGGCGAGGGGGCGATGATGATATGGGAGTACCGTAAAAGGGCAAAGGCACAAAAAAGTTTTGAGAACCACTAATCTAGAGCATTGCCGGTTGCATTGCATAGTACATTGATCACTTTTCTTTTTAATTCGGCCTCAATTTCAGCGGGCTCGCCAATGAACCAAGCTCATTATTACAAATGGAGTGAAATTAAATAATTTTTTTAGCGAGAAAAGATGCCCCATGAAAGTAACTGTAACTCTTGAGGTTCTAAAGTGGTAACTAGTTACAAATTCCGTTACTTTTGCAGAAAAGTAAATTAGGCCAAGTTACAGTTACTAAAAAAGTAACTAGTTGCTTTTGTAACTAGTTACTGCCCACCACTGCGTAGACCTACCATATAATTATACTACACAAACGGGAACATCTCTAAGGATACCCTCAAACAACGAAAAAAAATTGTGATCACGCAACGGCGGCCCCGAAACTAGATGAAACAATTGCTTTGAAAGGAAAAAGGTCTTCACGCCGTGCTAGCTCCCAATTCGGCCCCATTCTGTATGAAGCAAGCAATGTTTATTGGAGCTTGGCAACTCAAATTTTCACGAAAACCTAAATTTATTACGTTCGGTATTAAACTTCAACCCAATCTAGCAAATGGGGTCCACGATCGTTTCAGCGATTTAAAATCGGGGTTTGTCATTGCTAAAAGATTGAGAACGACTATACTATAATTAACAAGCTTCAAAACGAATAAATATTGTACCACTGGAAATCAGCTCTTTAAGAGTCATCAGGCATATTATTTATGTACGGCGCAAACCCATCTGTTTCCTCATTGTTCAACCATCAAGTTTTCGAGAGATAAATCTAAACTCATCTTTACAAACTGACTTCTACGCAGAAGTAACAAACACATTTTTTCATGATCCTCTGATCTCATTTCATGTAAGTTCAATGTGAAAAACGTTAGTGTACAAAACGTATAAGCCTACTGCAATAACACATGAACTTTATTTACAAAGTATTATTGGACGGGCTTCAAACAAGTACCACACCATAATCACATATACAAAAACAAAAAAGGATAGAAAAGCAATAATCGCCGACATGAATCGACCTCATCACTGAATATTGAGTAACATAGTATGCTACTGGCAAACAACAAAATCCGGTGGCTACAAAAATTACTTCGGAACTTTACAGCGCTCATTACAGCGATAGGCTTAATAGTATTGATACAACATTGAAAATTACAATTACAGTAACCCAAATTATAAAACACCTTCTCATGATGTCTTTACAAGGAATGTAGCTCCAGGTATACATTATCATGCTAACTTACTTTTAGAGAAAAATAAACTGGTGCTTCGCCATTAAAAATTCACTTTTTAAAACATGAAAAAGTAACGAGGGAAAATTTTTGTTCTCAGTGGTGCTACATCATAAAACAGCATTGGCGTAGCACGTGGCCAAGTGACAGCAGCTCCCTTTCAAAAATAAAAAACAAAAACAGTTGCATTAATGACTGAGTGGAGGAGAAGAGAAAATGACCTGCTTTGTTTTAACTGACTATTTGGGCTACAGTATAACTCAGGCACTATTATTTCTCTGGCACAAATCAAAATTATGTTTAAAAATATGAATTTGATCGACGATGAGGACAAGAACTGCGCATATAATTATTAACACTTGAGTGCTTTTCGATATAATAATTATTTTGAAAACATATTTCATGCATATAAGCAAGACAATATTCAAAAGAGATGAAAAACTTGATCGAACGAAAGCCTACCTGAATCATGAGATAAATGTTAGACGTTAATCATAAGGATTTTGTATGCTGGAGTTACGTACTTCAAATGCATTTTTGCACCAACTAGCTGATCGGTATGGAGTAAGTTCAGTATGAAAACGATTACTGCGCTTCTACTCAAATGCACACCAATACAAGAAAGAAAATAAGAAATAATTATATACAATACGAATACAAAACTGTTTCCACAATAATCAGTGATAGAACGAGAACACTTAACAGTTTGAAAAAAATTAACTCAAGAGCAGTGGGCCAGACACAGACCTTACAGCTGCTAAGTACTTTCGGCTTTTTTTCAGTTTCTTTTTTGTAACACGGTTTACTGTCGTATAAACGACTTAACATACCAGAAAATTTAAATTAACAAAAAAAAAAAAAAAACCGAGTGGAAAATACCAACAAGAAAAAGAGTAAAACTGGGCATTCGAACTACTTTTCGGCTTGTAAATGAACTATGACTCAATCGGATCGATTTAACATACCAAAAATGAAATAGTGTAATGAGGCAGTATTGTGCAACCGTGCATGTGTGAAAGGCACATCATTGATGGGCGATGGAACACTACCAGTTTACAAATATAGCAATCATGATCCAACACACATATCGACGCAGATAGACGATGTCAAACCACTAAACTTATCGCTTTTGACCAACATCAGATGAAAACGCACTAATTGTCGCCAAAAGCCAGTATTCCGGCAGCTCTGATGTGTGCATAGGCTATTAAGCAAATCAGGATGGGATCAAACCGATGTCTCACCTTTGCTTGTACCGGGCTTAGCCTTTTCCAATTGTTTATTGGAATTATTTGACGATGAAGCGTTCAGTAATATGTAACCGGGATTATTAAGAGCTGTAGGAGAGCTGCAAGATAAAGTTGAACTTTCTGATGAAGTGGAACAAGGCTGATGTCCCGGCCGCGACAGTCCGTTGTGATTCAACTGGGCAGGCTTGAATGCGACCTGGTCGTTTTTAAGCGGGTCAGTTTCATCACTTGATGAATGTGATGACTCGGTGAGTTTGTTCTTGCCCATAGCGCCACGTGATAGGAGCGACTGCGTGTCTTCTCCAATACCACTGTCGGTCGCCATGTATTCTTCATTAGCAAACCAATTGTTCGTCTCCTTCTCTTTTGTATTCACGTATTCAGGAGCGTCTCGTCCAGCGAACGCCGCAAGATGAGTGTAGTCAGGGCTGTTTACATTGTTCGATTCAGCAGGAGGGCTTCCAGCACTGAACGGAGGACTTTCAATGTAGGTGTCATTGACCAACGCTGAGGCGTGGGTGAATCCCAGATCTCCTTCGGGATCAAAGTAAACTGTATTAGAAAATGATGAAGAATCAACTAAACCATGCACGTGCAAGAAATCAAAAGTGGTAAGAAAATCAAATATAGCGTGCTGTGATTTACTGATGACAATTAAGCTAATGACACTGCTAAGTTCACCAACTAAATTGAACTGTACTAACAAGCCATATAAGGACTTTATTAGCATAGTTTTACACCTGCATCAACAATCTTATGCATATAAGATAGTTGAAACATTGGTAAATTAGGTTTTACTACTTTTTGATGAGGTCTAAAACTGCTTGGTGCTTTGCTTATACAAATGCACACAAGCAACAAGAACACCTAAGTAGTCTTAAAAGGCGCTTAGATCACAATAAAGAACATATTTACAAATTCGCAATTGCTCTGTTCACACGCCCATTCTTAAAGTTGTGACCAACCAGTCGCCTAGTACCGATATAAAATGTACACGCGGGCCAAGTAAATCTACAGTCATATCTAAATACTTATTGCAAGTGCATTTAAGTCTCTATTTGGAGGGTCAATTTTTTTCCTTCACAATTTCGACAAGTACTACGATGAATGTTTACTAGCAAATATGCTGATAGTACAAGCCTGCAAAGCAGCTGTTTTGGTGATGTACAGCACGTTCAATTCTATTGTTTATTTGCGATAAGACAAAAAATTTTGCAGCAGCCATGTATTAGTTTGTTTAGGGTCAAATCATTTCCACATTTGTGGTAGTGTTAAGATCTTTTAACAAACAAATGGCTCTGCTTGCTATTTTTAATTTCCCAACGCAGAGGGGTAAATAGTAGTTTTGAAAATAGGCTTTTTGTTTTTGCAAAAATTGATAACTACCACTTACTCTGGATTACCAATCGAAACTTTAAAATTATGTGATGGATCGAAAACGCAAACGCGACCACAAAGTCAAGCATTACGAACCAGCAACTGCGTTGAAATTATAAGTGTATTGCACCAGAAGATTAATACTAACCGTCATACAAAACAACTATAGATGTACCAAAGCGAGTTTAAATTTTGTATTTATTCAAGCTTTCGGTTTGTTGTTTTAGCTTGATTTTCGTTTTTAAAAGCTGAAAACCACGTGCGCCCATATGAACTTGAAGTACGTGAAGTGCTATTGCTCATTTTTATATCACGTCTCCTTACATACGTATGATAGTGGCAAATCCAAAGAGCAATGAAGCGCAAAGGCCAAAATTTAACTATTTATAATTTAAGATCGGGCAAAACGATTTATAAGCATGAAGAAGAAAACAAAGGCACACAAATTCGTAAAATTGGACGTTTCGACGACATAGATTCACCTGTCATCATCAGCAGTGCATGCAAGGCAATACAAAACAGCAAAACCTTGTTTACACTGCTGATGATGATGACAGCTGAATCTACGTTGTCGAAACGTCCAGTTTTAAAAACTACAGTGGTTTTGTTTTTCTTCCTTAAGCTATTTTCGTCCCATAATTATTGTATTAGAGTGTCCCGTTTTTACACTTTTTTTCGCAAACTCTTAGTTTATACGATTTACAGGGTGCAAATCGGCGCAGAAACCCATTGCCAAAAAAATTTTTGAAAAATATTGAGTTCTTCATGCCCGGGGGAGACTTTGAAATATTTTGGGGGGTAAATGACGTAACTCGAAAAGTACATATGCTACACGGCTGAATTTGATGTCAAACGATTCGGAAGACATGGTTTCCTATCTGCCTGTAATACATTTTGATGCTTTATCTCGAACAGAAAACGACTTATTTAAAAAATTAAAATTAATGATTTGTGAATAGCAAAAGATCAAAAATTCTAATGCACATCCATGAATCATAAGTCGTTTTCTGATCAAGATAGAGCATCAAAATGTATTACAGACAGATAGGAAACCATGTCTTCCGAATCGTTTGACATCAAATTCAGCCGTGTAGCATATGTACTTTTCGAGTTACGTCATTTACCCCCCAAAATATTTCAAAGTCTTCCCCGGGCATGAAGAACTCAATATTTTTCAAAAATTTTTTTAGCAATGGGTTTCTGTGCCGATTTGCACCCTGTAAATCGTATAAACTAAGAGTTTGCGAAAAAAAGTGTAAAAACAGGACACCCAATATTGTATTCCAAGGTTTATTAGCAATATTAGTTTGAAGAGTTGAACTCTATAGACTACGACTGCTAAGTATTTCTGCAAAAATCTTACTCAGGATTTTTGGAACAGCGAAGCGAAAAAAAATTTAACATGCAAATAACGAACAAGTCTTCTCAAATGGCAAACTCTAATGCATTAAAGTTTCGGAGGTAACTTTGCAAGGCATTAAAGTGGCTTTTTTAAACACTTCTGAAAAATTCAATTCACAGTAGGATGTCGTGAAAGTGACTATCAGGACAATCACGCTCGACACACGCTTCGCATAGATGACGGCGTAATCCGACTTTCTAATCATTCCACGCTGATGTGTGCTGGGCTATTGTCAAAAGCACGATGTGGGATATTGTCGTAAGACAAAGAGAGCTTGAAATGCCAGCGAGCAGCTGCTTGAATTTCCGCTTCTTTGCAGCAACGACATATTCAACACAATACACGAGCAGTTTGCAACGAGCGTCATTGCAACTTCATGCAAAAACAGATAAAAACTCGAAGTCTGCTAAACGATGTAATATAAAGAAAGAAGTGGAAAACAAAAATTACACCATTTCATGCAAAAATATGCTTTTCTACAACTATAAGTCTGGTTTTCAATGGCATTTTTTGAACTAATAAAAGTTTGCGGCATTTTGATCTCCGCACATTGCAACATCTCGTCTCATTTCACGATGCACGATTAAGCGATAAATTACTCAGGTCGATTCACACGCAAAAATGGCCGAAACAGGAAAGAATTGATGCCATAGCAACTTTCTAACTGCAACCTATCAAATGGCCAAGTGAACAGAGCCTCTGAAACGGTAGCTTCGCATTCGATTCCATGTTGGGATCAATAATCTTAGCATTGATATTTTAGTTTACATGCTGGATATTCAGCATTAAAAAGAGCAGTGGGGAGAACAAGTCGGCAAGGCTGCTTGTTAAGCCACTGGGAAGAGCAAGTAACGGGATTCTCCATCTTCGAGTGGCAAACAGGTGGCACGCAACTCCCAAGGAGCTCGCTATATCGCTAGGATCACTTCTTTGTTTTAAAAAAATCAAATCGTCGTTATACTCGCGGTATGACGCCGAAGAGTGTAACGAGCGGCGGGGCCCATCTCCGTAGCTTAGCGCCTGGGCAACGCAGCTGCGAAAAAACGTCGCAGCGGTGGTGAGCCATTGGCAACATTGTGCCCGATTTGATAGACCCGGGATTCGAACCCAAACCTCCCGCACCGATAGCAATCTCTTTACAATTGAACGAGAAGAATAAAAATTTGAAACACAAAACATAGCAAAAAATCAAACTTTGCATTTACCTGGTGCTTTACTTTCGATAGGACGTAGATATTGTTCGTCATCGTACGTAGTTGGTGAAGCAGGGCTGGCTTCCGGCAACTTTTCCGACTCTAAACTTC
Organism: Trididemnum miniatum; assembly: GCA_964006365.1. NCBI lineage: Eukaryota > Metazoa > Chordata > Ascidiacea > Aplousobranchia > Didemnidae > Trididemnum > Trididemnum miniatum. The sequence continues at coordinate 15,791,987 of OZ023234.1, read as the reverse complement.
GACCTAAAAATAGCGAACAATGGCAAAGTTGTTGACGTTAAAGGTGCAAACGACAACTTCCTTCCTGACGATCGACTTGACACAATCGTTTCGATTTTTACACTGCTTTTTTGTTTAAAAACCAATCACGCACACTTGCAAGCGAAAACTCCATAAGAGCGACTCAGTTTCAATAATTAGCAAAAAAAAACTACAAACTTTTTAAACATTAATTTTCGAACGTTACAAACAAAAATACTGACACTAAAAGCAGTATTTTGCCCGCTATAGCTCATAAACTCGTTGGAGGTAAAATGTAAGAAACGTTTCTCACTTGACTTTTTCAAATTTCAACGAAACACAAAAAAATTGCTCAAGCAAAGAGCACGATGCATCACCCACATAAAAATTAAAAACTAATGAAACAGGAATGCTCATTGCTCATAACGCCGCCCAACACAACTTTGAAAACCTGCATAACAAGTAGAGAAAAGTACTATTCTATCACAAACATGTACTGTTGGAGTGGAAAGCTACAAACTTTTGGTATAATGATTCAAGCAAAACTCGGTACTTAACAATAACTTTGAGTGTAGATGCCTAGAAACGTCATAAAAATATATTCATTAGCCAGTTCGTGGAAGCGAATCTACTTTTACGTCTATCAGGAAGTCAGTGCATAGCGCCTGCCCATATCCTATTGTTTATCCTTCAGGTAGCACCTTAATAAAGCAACTTTTCGGCAAGATGATCGGAAAAATAATGCAATGCAACGGGGTAAAGCTCATTATTAGCAATATCACGTGTGTTAGCTACTACTAGGCTGCCTGCAGCATTGTTCTAGCAATGGCAGTTACAAATTTCAGCGCAAGAAATCAAAATATGCCTGCAATCACAAGACTTGCTGGATCATTGTAACTATGGTGTATATCCATTCTACAGCAGGATAAGGGGAAAGACCCTAAAAAAGAACCCCATAAACAGCAAGAGATTCGAGCAGACTTGACCCTTTTAGTTTTCACCCGTCAATTAGCAAGATTCTTGACCGGTGAAGTGATAAAACAGCTATATGTCAGCTATTCGAACCAGAACACAAAACTTACCATTCCCAACCATTTTTTTGTGCGTGGGGTCTTCAGTATAGCGATGATTTTCTTCTGAATCTTTTCTGTTGTTCCGAGATTCAGCTAAACATAACATCAACACTTGCTAACTGGTTTCTGCATCGAAGATTTTGATTTAATTGAAGCTACAGAAGCAGCTCCACCGGTCAGAGCATCAATATTTGAATTAGAAGCTTCTGGTTTCATTATCGACACCTCCTATGCGTGGAAATTGCAGCCTGGCATATAGGAAAAAATACTTAATGCCTGCATTGTAGATTGATTTAACTGAATGGCTTATTTACTGCGGAGCCTCAGTCCTAGTTTATTGAACTTCAGCAGAACATGCAGTCTGTAACAACCGAATGTCGACGAACTCACATCAATTCGGTGAGTCTAATCTTCTTTCGGGCCGAAGACCCTCAAACATTGTAACGAAACATATGGAGACCTTTACATAAAAGACGTCGCAACGGTAAACATCAAATAATCATGTAAGTAGATATTGATAATGTATTTGTCTTGGCTTTACAGACGGCTGAAACAACTTGGCGGACCCTCGGAGGTTTATAGACCCCAAGTTAAAAAATTCCAGCATTAATGTTAGGTGAGCTCCTCGCTTACTTTGTAGATCCCGATTAATGTGTTTTGCCGAGTTAATTGCTTCTGAAAACACGTCATCTGTTTCCGAAACCGAAGCGAGTCTCGTTAAATCCGAATCTCTAGCTCTTTCGGTTGAAGTAGACGATTCTGCGATCGGGTCCAAGTTTGCTGATGGGGTAGTCCGGGAAAATAAGCGTTGAGGACCAGTCCTTTCTGGGTGGGTGCTTTTAGTTTTGTCTACTGCTTCCTGATTCGCATACACTGGCCGGTTCTGTAATGTAAAACCGATTATTGACAGAAATTACCATCACAAAAAATTCTTATACAAGTCATACGACGATATATTACGCAAGCAAGTACGGAGGAAATTAAAATCCGATACTTTATTATTAGCAAGAGCAATCTTAGTCACTAAACTTCGTAAGTAACTACACAGTAAAAATAAGTAACAAAAAAAAAAAAAAAAAACAACAACAAATGCATAGAAGAACAACGCAAAGTCACTCAGTATAGCATTATTTCTTAAGAAAAAGTTCAGTTACACGAAAGTAACTAACTTTTTATCTCAGATAAAATACAAAGGGAAGAAAGCAAGAAAAAGTATTTCTGAATGACTATTCAGATGTTGAAAAACCTGCCCGTGAATTAAGGGGCCAAAATTCATGTTAAACAGACGCATATACAAGGCTTCTGCCAATGATACTGTAGAACACTTGGTATGACGCATATCTTAAAGCTAACCCGAATAATCACATGAGTAGCACGTTTATGAAATGAGGCGCTATGAAGCCAAGCAATAGCATGTCGATGAAAAGACGGAAGCTAGTGACGTCATGGGTTTAAATAACACACTAATTTTGTTCACACAGCAATAATTTAATAAACTAAATTCGATGAGTTTTTCAAGTGAACTTTCTAAATTTCTGCTGCTCAATCTTGCGAAATTTCAAACGTAAAATCAAAATCATCTGACTAATAGCTTTGCAGCAAGGAACGAAAAAATAAACTTTTACTAAAATAACTGCGCTTAACTCGAAATTTTTGCCATGCAGATTACAACCATCTCAAAAAAAGTAATATTTTCACAAGAAAACAGTAAATTAAAATCACCACGCCATTTCTCGTGATGAAAAAGTGTTGAAAACCCGATGTAGTAATGAAATCAATAGCTCTGCCCACAGAGTATCACAACATTAAAAACAAATTATTCACGAAACTCCATTAAATATTAATGAGTTGGAAGAAGTGAAGAAACGTCCTAAAAGAACAGACAAGTACTACAACAGATTATAAGGTAAGAGCCAAGTTCTTAATTAGCCACCGCATTCAATTCGCGAGCTTCATTCAGCCTTACATAACTTACCAAATCAGACCGAATATTTGGTTGTAATAATGGTGTAGTTAGGCTGGACATTGGGGTATACCAGTCTGGCTATAGGTAAAATATGAGAATGTCGACAAAAGTGAAATAAAATGAGATTTTACAAAAAACGTAGAAAATCAATCGGAAAACAAGGGTCAATTTTACGACACTAATGGGACGCGGTGACCGCTATTTTGACATCATTCATCCGAAAAGATTACAAACTCAGTACCAATAAGCTAATGTACGCTGTAGATCGATATCCGCCGACAAGTAATGAATCATATTTTAACTTGGAAGCAATTGAGAAGAAACGGAAACTTGTGTATGGGAATAACATGAGGACATGCGTAGGTCATTTCAATTTCTACACCTCACACAACATTTATTGGCATCTTTGAAAATGTTAAAAGAATGCCTACGCCTTTGATGGACCAAGCTAACCTTACTGCAACAGCATAGGAAATTGTTTAATCATTACAATCATTTTTACAGGTCACATGGATGTGCGAATTGTTTCGATTTATAGATCAAAGTTTGGTGAAACATTACGGAGAAATCAGACGTTTTTTTAAAAATAAATTCAATATTTCAGTTAGATCTTTGTGAAATCAAAAGATCACAGTACAGTATTTTTGGTATGAATAGATAGATGTTTTAAACGACCTACGTCAGCTGAGCGACTGACTGATCACTACGTACTACGCATTAACATTTTAATGAAAAAACAACGAGGCTCGGCTTGTCACGTCATTCAAGCCAGCAGCTGCTTAATTTATCCACAATGTGTTTCCGCGAAAAAAATTATGACAAATTTTGCTGAGGTCACTTTAAATTTTGTGAAAAAAATCGTAACTCATTTCAAAGTTTTATCCATGCTCAGTAAGGATAACTATTAACTAACGCTTGCATAATTTAAAAAAATGAAACAGTTTCTTACTTGGTTGTTTAATTCCCTGCTTAGTAGATACTGGTCTGGCTCATCAGCCATTATAGCATCGTCAATGTTTTCCTCTTGCAACAAAGTTTGGAAGAATTGCTTTTCCTCGGCTAAATTGGGACTAAAGCAATTTCCCAAATCGTTCTAAAAATACGGTTTGTTTCATCGTTGCAACAAGCAGGTATTTATAGACTTGGGAGTCGGGCGCGCCACGTGCAAGTGACCGTAGAAATGACGTTATTCAGATTTCAAGTTAATTGATAAAATCTCTCGAAGAACACTTCACCGTGCAGCCGAAGGCTCGCCACCGCTGCGACGTTTCTTCGGAGCACTGTTGCCCGAGCGCTATATCGCGGAGATGGGCTTCGCCACTAGTTACACGCTTTGGCGCAATACCGCGAGTTTAATGAAGATTTGATACTTCACAGGTGGCTTTGCAAAAGACTATTTAATGCCAAAATACCCTGGCAAACGCCACTGAAATCACTTACTTGCAGCACAATGTATCGAGGTGGATCCATGGCCATTCGACTGAACTCAGAGACCAATTCAGCAAATGTGGGTCTTGATGCACGATCCACCATCCAACCTAGTGGAAAACCAAACGTTGAGCACTAACGTAGCAGCCATGTGGACCGCAACAGTGTTACTACACGGGGGTTACCGGCACGATAAATGAGTTACTGTGCCCTAAAACGGTGTAGTGCATATTATGAAGTATCTGGCGAATCCTCTTGTAGGAGCAAGATTCGAAAAGTAGAAGACTCACAAGCACGTTTACCAGAAGGTTCGAAATAACCATCCGGCAAGCAAAAATGAGAAATCTAACGTTTTATTACTCTTTAATTAACAATGAGGATCATAAGTCTAATGCTCTCCCAACTGAGCGATCAAGGACCGGCCGTTAGCTCAGTTGCTGAGCGCACACGCTATCAATGCGGGAGGTGTGGGTTCGAATCCCGGGTCAGTCAAATCGGCACAGTGTCGCCAACGACTCGCCTCCGCTGCGACGTTTTTTCGGAGCTGTGTAGCCCATGCGCTAAGTCGCGGAGACGGGCCCCGCTACTCGTTACACGCTTAGGCGTAATACCGCGAATGTCATGATTTGATTTTTTTTTTGAACAATGAGGATGATATTATGGAATATTTCATCAGAACTCTATCTCAACGACAGACAATAAAGAACGCAGGCATATGTGTTATTAAATCCAAAAACGAAACCAAATTCTGGGGGAGTTGACCAAACTGAACCAAGTTTTGGTGTCCCTTAAACCATTTCTATGAAGTCATTAATAATAGTATACAAAAGTAGTTTCTTCCGATAAATCCGATCAACTTCCAAGTCTCTGAACACCAGCATTTTAGACGCCATTATCGGACGTGCTAATTAACAACTGAACAAATTTTACCGTTTCACGTTCTATCGTTATTATCATATACTTTCCAGGATTAAACTTACATTTTACCAAGAGCATGTACACTTCAATAGTAGCAGTGGGAGGTTGTTGCAGACGTTCACCTCTTTCAAGAAGTGACAAGATTTCTACGGCACGAACGCCCTGTTAAACGAGAAGAAATCAAAAACGTACTTCTTTTGTATTACTACCACCTCGCTTACTTCATACGGCCGCGCTCCATATGTCAAGATTTCCCAGCAAGTAATACCATAAGCCCAAACATCAGAAAGATGGGAAAAAAGCCTTTCAGTGATGCACTCAATGGCCAACCATTTAATGGGCAACTTAAAAAAATAAACATAAATTAGCTACGTAATTTCAAAACACAATAATTTACGTGAATTTTACATAAAAGTCTTACTCTCAGTCACAATGTTATATTTCTTACAATAGTTCTTAAAGAGACCTAGGGATGTTGAGCCTGTTATTTCTTAAAAAAATAAAAGACATTACAACAAAATGCAGTAGACGCAGATGGCTATTCGATAGCTTCAAACTGATTTTACAAGAACCTTGCACCACATTACTGTTCTCTTACTGCATCAAAATCAAAAGCAAGAAAGCATTAATTATAGCACGTAGCTGATACTAGAATATCAAGCGCAACTAAACGTTGAAACAACAAATTTATTATGGTGTTAAAAATTAAGATTTATCACTGATTAGTGTCTGAATGCAAAAAAATTCTTACTTTTCCTCCTTCGGCTTGATATGCGTCTTCGCTGATATCAAGCATTTTGGCCAAACCGAAGTCCGTGATTTTCACGTGGTTCAATGTGCGGACTAACACATTTCTTGCAGCCAAATCGCGGTGAACGAGGTGTTTTTCTTGAAGGTAAAGCATGCCCTAGATAACAACAAACGTTTTTAACATGTTTTTTGTAACGCCTTCATTACGTAATCACATTTTAATATAAAAATATTGCGTAACTTCTGTTTAAAGTTTTGTTTTTGCGCAACTATTGCGGTAACAGTTAGCCAGGTAATTATGGACAACCGGTTTGAAGAAGATGGACCTAGAATCGAACCCAGTCTTAAAGTACACTACAGAACAAGATCAATATAGGAAATGATTAAGTATCAGACAAGCAAGACACTAGTACACCGACTGACCTTTGCAATTTGAACAAACCAAGTAAGCATTTGCCGAGAACCAAAGGTTTCATGGTTTTTCACGTCTCGCACGTAATCCAGCAAGCTGCCAAGCGGCATCAACTGAGTGATGAGTGACACGTTTTCGGTGATTCTTATTCCCAATAAACGCACCAGATAATCACAATCAACTGATGCCATAACGTACGCTTCCTGTAACAATTACATTGAGCTTCAGCTTTAAGACATTCGCATTTTTTCAAGAGGTGGTTAGTAACAAGTATACCAACCATAAATGAACTCATATTACAAAGAAACACATCAACTTACGTCCAATATTTCATTGTTGGCGCAAGGGCTCATATCTTCTGGTGTTTTCAGTGTTTTGACAGCTACAGCAATTTTGATCTTCTCCCCCTAAGAAGAGAAAAAAATCAATAACTGTCTCGAAAATAGGGAAAATTTGATGAATAAACAAAATCATTTTTGCAGTGTACACGCAAAGCGACCTCACCAAACACCAAACAGTTATTTGCCGATAAGATATCAACCTGAATATTGATTGGCGTCCATATGGCTTTGTGTACTTCTCCGAAAGCTCCGCTACCAAGCAATCTTCCAGTACTAAGTTCATTGTCTTTGACTATTCGCAGATGAGCTTGATTAGGAGTCGCGCCGCTTGGTGTCAATGGCATTGATTCCAACTCATCAAGACTATGCTGTAATAAACACATGAATATTGAATAGCACCATTAAACGCTACATTAGCTCAAAACAGGGTTCTTAAATTGGGGTCTATAAACTCTTAAAGGGCCTGAATAGGTGCATCTAACCTAAGTACTGCAGTATTTACTTAAATGATATTTTAACATTGGCCGTTACAAATTTTTTAATACAGGGGTCCTTTGGGTTTAGCTAGAATAAATTAAGAAGCCAAAGCCCCAAAAGGTTAAGAACCTTGGGTTAAAATGTTGATCTTAACAAGACGTATTTCCACTCACATCACAATTTTCATTACAGTGCAGCAGAATACAGTTTAACCCGCATAATTAGACCGCTAAACAACGCAGCATAAAGCAGATCCTGCGGAATTGGGAAAGCTAATGAAAGCTACAAGATAGCGAACTCGAAATTGCAGTTAAACAAGGTTAAAATCACTCGTCAGACAGACAGATACCTTCATCGAGCGAATTTGACCGATATTGACGTCAAATCGCTACCCGACTTCACTACGGCGATTGCAAAACACACAAAAAGAGAGGCAAGTTTTGCGATTTTGACCTTGTTGCAGAAACTATTCCCATAGTTTACAACACAGTTTCAAATCACCAAGAATCAAACACATTTTTTGTAAATTTTAGGTATGCTTGAAGGTATAGCGCAGGATGAAAGTTGTGAACACACGATTTGATCAACTCGACTAAGTGGACGACTTTTGCAAATATCAAAACAAGTGAACAATGTACAGCCTGCTTTTAATCAATTAAAGCCTTTGCTACCAGCACCACTCTGGTTAATGCGAAGCCATAATCAAAGCTCAGGTTTCAGTTAATGTATACAATTGGAGTTACGCTCCATGCTTCAATAAAATTGATGACTCATTAAGGGCTGCCTTACTAATCACAAATAAAAGGAGCAAACTCTAGAACAGCAAAAATACAACTAACTGCAAGCAATTGAAATAATGTACACCACTGGATCATCAATTAATGCGGAATTGAAACTCAATTTATCTCTATCCATCAGCTTTCTTTACACAATTGCAGCAAAAGTTGTAACTCTGTGACAGCGACAAGACCTAACGGTACCGCGCGCAGCGCACAGATCTCACGTGACGGGTTCGATTCACGGCTTGAGCCGATTGCTTAAACATACATTTCGGTTGGCTGCTGACTCGAAGAGCGCAAGCTCACTTGGCAGTCCTCTCAATCTGCTGAACTTTCAGTTCAATATTATTTGAAATTTGCGCGATTGAAATATGAACGGGTTAACACAAATGCATACAAAGCACTGCTGGTGAATATCAGTGTGAAAATCAACTCCAATTCCATGCAATGCTATGGTGAACAAACAAGAAATTGAAGACGAAGAACATCTAATGCTTTATAAATGGTTCAACTGTCAACACTGTCTTTTCGCTGAAAGTAATTCGAGCGGCTATAAATTGAAAACGTACCTCTCCGACCATGGTTTCGCCAATTGTTTTCCGCATTTGCTTGATTTTTGATTTGTTTTTAACCCAACAGAAGAGAAAGACTCCAAGTATAATAACGACTAATACCACAAATATAGGAACCAGAATTTGAACCAAATTCTCCCTACGATAAAAACACAGTTAATTCAAGATCTAAATTAGGCATATTATTCAAACATGCTTACCCTGGAATTTCTATGCATGTGAATGAACCGGTCGCATTTTCCCTGCAACCAAAAGGACAATCCATCGGTAACCGCGTACATTCCCGACAATTCCGACCTTCGTACTGTAAAAACAAAACCAAATTTTCATTGTACTCGCGGTATTATGCCAAAACGTGTAACGAGTGGCGGGGCCCATTTCTGCGGCTTAGCGCCTGGACCACACAGATCCGAAGAAACGTTGCAATGGTAGCGACATTGAGCTATTTTGACCGCCAGTGAATCGAACCACAAACCTCCCTCACCGATAGCGTGTTCCTAATGACTGAACTAACACGTCGGTAGTGTAAAAACAAGCTTAACACAAACAGTTTATCATAAAGCTTTTCAACGTGAAATCACCTAATAATTAAATTTCGATCGTAGGCACAGTTCCAGTAAACTTCAATTTAACCATGACAAGATACCGAAAATGTAATATTACATGGTAAAAGATAAATGCTTCTTATCGATTTTCCAAAAACTTACTAAAGGTAACACCATTAATATACGTTCAGTACATAGCCTTGTCCCAAAATATTCGGGCTTGATAGAAAATTTTATTATCATAACGATGTCACAATGAATTTAAGTGAAATGATAAAATCTATAGTTGGGGTTAATTTCCTTATCCAAATCTGAACGGCTTTGACCGAAATTGTTTCTATAAAAATTAATGGAAGAACAAAATGATAAAACTTAGAGATAGAAATCTCAAAAGGGATTTAAAACTGCCAACATTTGCTTCTCGTTTCAACACACGATCGCACCGCATAATTTTACTAAGCAACTTACCACGTTCATTCTATTTTCTTCGTCAACATAAAAGTAACATGCCTTGCAACCATTCACTGTGTTAAATTCATCTAAAGGCCCGGCACATCTGCAAAATACACGTTTCAAAGTTTTGGTGGATTGAAGAAAAGTTCATTGCCATTGCACTGAAATTCACATGTTAGCGCAAGAGACCAGCAGGAAAAGCGAAGGAAGGAGTAAACAATTATAGAATCACTTTCTTACGAAAAGGAGCACATCACAACGTTGGGATCAAGATTTTCAACTCGGTCTTAAATCGTGGTATTTTTTTGGTCGCGCTTTTCCGAGTGGTAGGCAAGCTGCGAATAGCTGAACTTCCTAGGGGTTGAGTTGCTGCATAACCCAAACAGGGTCGATCATTTTCACTACCCGCTTAGCATTTAATGGCATACCGCCAAAAATGCCAGAAATTTGTAAAAACAGAACCAAAACCTAATTCACTTTTGCACAACATCTTAAAAGTTGGTTATTGTGTTCGCTGGTGAGATTCCGACGCAAACTTACACAAACAAATGCACACAATTAATAACACCACCACCTCATTTTTTAAAATACTTTCAAGATCGACGAGATTGTGTTTAACGTCTTCAGTCGTTAACTGATATCAGTCTGTTCAGTAACAACTGAGCGTTTCGACTGATATTAATACTTATACTTAAAATTACTGTATATAAACGCAAAAAGTTGTTTACTTGACGTTAGAACTACACGTGGTCGAAGTAGGACAATCAGCATCGCTTAGTATTATACAGAATCACATACCATGCAACGAACAATTCACTTGATAATCTTCCAACTAATACGTCAATGAATGGAACTACTGGCAATGATCAAACCAATTTTACATGTAACTGAGCAGTAAGCACAGCTTAAAAAACCTCAAAACTCGATATTTTTTAAATCGACAGCCAGCCGTCAATTTATATCAGTGCATTTACCTCTTTGAGTGGAAACAGCGTGACTTAAAATTTTAGTCAACTACAGAAACAGAGATTAAGCTTTGCTTTTATCTACGATTTTGTTTAGTTTTTATCAGACACAGACCGCGAAGAATCACTAGCAAAAATTCATGCGTCTGTTATCAACTAAATCAATCAGCTATGAATTAACGCAACACCAAATACTTGCAAAAATACAGATAAATATCGAACAACAGCACTAAGTTTTGTTATACAGAGCCAAAAAACATCACTCAGTAAAAAGTGAACGTATATAGAGATATTATGGTAGGCCTTCAAAGACCGCTAAGCCAGTCGTAGAATTAATTTTACAGCGTTTATTCAGAAAGTTTTTTATGGTCTAACACAACATCTCTCTATACGTTTATAGAGTATATTTATTTACTTCAGCAAATCATATAAAAAATTAAAATATTATAACCCTACAGTCTGTTACACCCGGTAGGGGTTTATCAGGGGTATCACATTCAAATAGATTTCTTATTTGAATAAGATACATTCATTCCATTTGAACAAGATAACCCTGACGAATTTTTCCGGGTGAAACAGACTGTCGGGTTTTAATGTTTAACATGATGTGCTGAAGTGAATTTCATAAGCTCTAACTTTATTATTGAACACTTTCTTAACAAGCTGTCAGACCTGCAGTTATATGTTCATAATATGTATAGACTTACATCGGCTTCACATATTTCAAAGTAAATACAAAGTAACATTGTTATTCAATTTCTATTAACGATGTAAGAAAGTTGATTGATATTTGACATATTGATTGCAGTACTAAATGCTCATTTTTTTGCTATGAGCATCAAAATTCAGCGCTTAGCGGAAATTTCAACATTAACAGAAGCAAACTAACCAACATCACTACCTAAGGCTAAGCAGATCAATGCATTAATACTGAAGATAGAGACAAAAGAATCCTTCGTTAATAAGCATTGCTTAGCGTTATTTTGAATGTTTGCAAGCTGAGTTCAAGCAGATTCAATGTGTAATAAACCTCACATACATACCCTCCATCTCTGCATCCTGCACTGCAAGGCCGACAAGTATTGTTGACTACATAGTGAATAGCATCATCACACATTGGCACACAAGTACCGTTGTTATCAAAATTCCGGCATCTGAAATATAAAAAATACATATTGAGATGAGACAAAGTTTGAAAGTCTTTAATTGAAGAAAGTGCTCTATAAAGTGGTTGGAGGTGCAAAAAAAAGGCTGAATAGCAGATCATTCAAAAATTTGGATAAAAATTTTAAATTCTGAAATACCACTAAAATACGTTTCCTGCTATCGGTTCGTAAAGTGAGGCCTTTATTCAAATAAATGATTATGCAAGATTAAATCAGCAGAATTGCTTAAGAACCTCACTTAACTAATCCGATATTAACAAATGGTGGGCTTCATTAACAAATATAAAACTGCTGCAAAAAGACACAATCTTTAGTCTCAATTATTGTGTCCACACTAAGAATACTAAAAGAATAAGGCAAATATGAAAGAATACTATCATGATTGCTGGGGGAATGAGGTGCATCCGGCCAACCTCGGTCACGAGGAACACACCGGATTGAAACTGGATAACTACCACGTAACTATTGAGCCCAATTCTTTTCCAGACCGTAATTACTGCTAAAAACGGCCATTTATTTAACTCTTTAGCAAGCGATGATAGATTTACGAGGGAATCAAAATCGCCACTTCATGCATCCAACAGCAGAGATGATGATCTCTTGTAACATCTCAGATTAATCATCATCATCGTCCAGTTTTAATCCGGTTTTTTCTCGTGTCTGAAGGTGGCCGGATGCACCTCATTCCTTCAGCAATCGCTTCCACTCCCTCTCTCCATCTCGCGCGATGTGTAGCTTCCTCCACCCTCGACCCAATCTTCTTTATATTCTCCTCGACTTGTTTCTTCCATGTTTGCTTCGGCCGTCTTCGCTTTCGTGGTCCATTCACTTCAAACATCATTGCCTTCTTCAAAATGCTATCATCATCCCTCCTAACCACATGTCCATACCATCTTACTCCATTCGCTTTAGCAATTTTATCTAAAGTTTCCTTCAGACCCAGCATTTTCATCAGCTCCTCAATATTCTTTCCATCCACTAGTTTTACTCCACACATTGATCTCACCATAGCTCTTTCAGTTCTTCTCAAAATTACCATCTCATTTTCCCTCAAACACCATGTCTCACTTCCATGTAACATTGCTGAGCTTACGCAACTACGATACACCATCCCTTTCATTTTCAAAAAAAACCTTCTCCCAAGTAACAACTCTCCACATTCTTTAAATTTCATCCATCCGATCCTTACTCTTGCAGTCACTGCAGTTTCACACCCACCACTAGCATTCAGCCTATCTCCAAGATAACAAAAACATTTATATTAAATGCATGCAATTATCTTACTGTTGACAGTTATCTGGACCAGGTCCAGTACATTCATTTACGCATTCTTCGTTGCAAGGTCGACACATTCCATTGGGATCCGCATACACTCTGCAAGAACACAAAGCAATGTAAACTACACCGGCAGTGTCAACACACACAAACAAAAATAATCAAAATTATTGACTTCAAAATTGAGGAAGACTGCATAGTGAGCTTACGATCTTCGAGTTGGCAACAAAAATCATACGTCAAACACGATCGGCTCCAGCCGTGAATCGAACCTGTCAGCCGTCACGAAATATCTTAAAGCTGAGAGCGGTACCACTAGATTACAGATTTTTTTCAATAAAAACATAACTTACCCTTTGGAAGCATCACATTGCCTTACACAAGTGGTGATATTATTGCCTGGATAGATATTTCCATTGGCATCTGCGACAAATTCCGGGGCATAGTTTCCTTGGGCATTAGTTAAATCAGTAAAATATTCACATTGCACACATTGGTCACTGCCTTCGCCCCAACAACCCATAGTTACATTGCAATTTGTGTTGCAAGGAGCTGCAAAATAAACATGTTGATACACCAAGTTCAGACTTATTCAGAAGAACAGCAATGGCATTGTAGAAAGACACATAAATAACCATCTTAAATATCGGTACTACAAGCAAAAATAACTTAGTTGTGCATTGCTTTATGATTTTGGCAGGACGGTCAATCACAAATACTGCATGAGGAAGCTTTTAAAGTGCATTTTTTGTAAAGCACAACAAAGGTTAAATCAGTTTACGTAGCTTAAATTTAGTTGTAAATTTTGCTGTACATTCTTAACGCATCTAAGATTTATTGCAGTCGTCTTGAACATAAACAATGTAAAAACCGTACAGAAAGGAATAACATTGCTTGCAGAATGTACAGTGCAATTGCACAATTACTCTGCCCATATGGCCAATTTTAGTGGGCTTAGCGACGTGGTTCTTGTCATAATCAATTTCTTGATGTCATAATCACTTCTTTCAACTATGACATCAAAAAATTGACTATGACGCAAAAACTAGAATTAAAAACTGTGGGTATAAACCCCACCAAAGCTGGGCATGTGGACAGGGGAATTATCACAAGATTTCCATGTAAAATGTCGAATTATCACATTATTTTTTACTATTTTAAGTTTTAACATAAAGGCTACTGGTTCAAACACCTCTAGATACTTCAGTCATTAAAAGTGATTTGTTGTTGTAGATATCAGAAAACAGTTGGTTTTAACAAAAACAAATTTCAAACCCCTTCAAGTAAAATAAATAAACATACCACACGGTAAACGTTTCTTTATTTTGATGATATAGCTTTGTTCAGAAGGATCAAGCAATATAGAAGTCCAATCAACAGTAGTATGAAAACATAATTCTCGATTTTTCATAATCAAGACATTTCCTGAATAAACAAAACCATGCAAACAAAAACAAATAAAATTGATTTGTTATGTAAATAATATCATGCGAAGTTAAATCAACAAAATTTTTTTCAAGTTCATTGCACGCCAAAAATAAATAATTAATAAAAAAACACATCTCATCGCATAATGAAATTTTCATATCAAATGAATGATGTGCATATTTGAGCAACATTTCAGGTGGATTTAGGCAAATAAAAATTTTCTCAAAAACAATTAATCTGGAGTTGTTTAATTGTTTAGTAAGCTTTTAACTTATCTTCAAATGAAAATCTTTTTGATTTAATGAGGAAAATACGTTCATGTAATTACTGTAACAACCAGCAATGTTTTTATATCGAAAAAAATACGCGACTGGCAACATTGTGTTTTCTAAAAATTGGACCTTTGTTTTAATTTGTTTTTTAACCGTACTTCATGACATGTGATCAGAATACGCTAACGCAACCTCCGCAAAATTAGATTGCCTTTATTTGCAAATGACGTCATCGATGACGTTATGGTGGCTACGACGTCACAGAATGTAAATCAACAGGACAATAAGATTCGCTGCCTTTTCTGTGAACGTACACTATAACCTGGCCCACACAATATTGCAAAAAAGACACGTATTCTACAAAAGTGGACTTCAAAATGAAAAAAATACTAAACTAAAATAACGCAACGACATGGAAAATTACTACTTGTTTTTCTTCTTCGTTGTTTTAGAACCTAATTTTCTACATTTCAACTATAAGAACTTAACTGTAACTTAAAATGCCCAAAGCAGCAAACACTCTAAACATGTTTCTTTTTTCAAACTAATCACGAATGAAGAACGGAGTTTTTCTTGCTATGCTTTCAACTAGGGAGTATTTGTTTTACAAAACAACAATTTAACGAAAAAAAAAAAAAAAAAAAAAAAAACATGAAAAGGACAATATTGATCATTGCTTTTTAGCATAAACTTCCGGAATAGGCGGGTAAAAACGTAAAAATTGGAGAATAAGCTTTGTAAGATGTCGAACGAGAATTATGTAAGTTTCCTTTAAACTACTCGGCATTATCAGTATTTATTACTAGCAAGTTGCGTGTTTTATTATAACGACAAATATAGTTCCATGACCCAATTGTTATGCTTTGTCTTACATTCAGATACACAGCTGATTACGGTAGAAAGTTTATATAGCCTAGCAAAGCTACGCAAGCATCTTTAATTTCTCTGCCACACAAACCATTTTTGCTTCACCAGCAGTAGCAAATGCTCTGCTACTAACGCAAAACTTTCTGACAATTTAGCCCTCGGAGCGAAACAGACTCTTTTTAAGAAGGTTAACAAACAGCTTGCTCCACCGTAGCCGGCCGGTTAGCTCAGTTGTCAAACGCATGCTGTCGGTGCAGGAAGACTGGGGTTCGATTTTGGGTGGGTCAAGTCGGCACAGTGTTTCCAACGATTCGGCACCATTGCGACATTTCTTTGAAGCTGTGTTGCTCAATGCTCAGGCGCTAAGCTGTGGAAATAGCTCCGGCACTCGTTACACGTATCGGCGTAATAACGCGGCCGGAATGAAAAATTGAATTTTTTTGCTACACTATCCGGCCTTCTCTATGATCATCATGTGTTCACCTCGACACAAGGTCACAAACCATTGAAGTTAATTTGGCGAGCTTAAACATGAATGTTTCCCGAAGATTCAGAAGACATCAATCACAATCATGCAGTTAATAAAATTTGAATCGGCCTCAGGCAAAAATAAAAGAAACCAAAATATTTATTCAAACACTAACCGAATACTGAACTTTTAGTGTAAGAAATGAAAACTGGTTGAATCAAAAATGCGTTATAAATCAACCAATCGTTTGCTGCTTACCACAATTGGTATTATCTATATTGATAGTAATAGAGCTACTTAAGCCAAGAGGGTATTGGACAATATTATTCCAGGGAACATCTTCAGCGAAACATAGAAGGCGTTGATTGTGGATGAGTACGACTCCTAATCATCACAATAAAATACGGACTAGTAACACCAAATAAAAACACCAAACATAAACAGAAAATACCATTATTTCGATACCACACCCAACCATCAGATACGGGCTCCCACATACTGCTTTAATTAAGAGTGCAGTACTAATGTGGCATGGAAGAATAGTAGGAGCTAGTGGGAAAGCTAAACATTGACGAAGAAAAAAAACAACCATTCTTAAGAAGGTTTCACATTGCATGTTTTTCGAACGTCAAAAAAAGGTGCAAGTTTTAATACAAACCTCTGAACCATGCTTTTTTGGTCATACAATGCTTACGACTACCAAGATCTCAAGCGCGATTATTTTATCTCTCTACTGTGACAATCGCGGAGTAGAAAGAGGAGTTTTTGATAAGAGTGAATGCAAGTTTTTATCAGTTACTCATCCAATCTTCTCAGTTGCTTAAAAGTGTTACATTGTTCAAGCGAAATTCGAAATGATACTACTTTGAATGTAATGGGTAAACAGATTGACAACATGAAGAAGATTTACTAGGTTTCAAGGACCGTTTTTGCAAGCTCTGCTTTACGGAATACATGCAGGAACTCATATTCGGAAAGCAGAGCTTTCACGTATGTTAAAATTCACGTGCTTAGCGTGATATACAAATTATCTATGGCATATCTATAGAATATTGATTTGAATTTTTCTCATGCAGATACTTCATTTCACCATTGTCACCACATAAAACCTAAACCCTCACTTACAGCAACTATTTTGCTTGTTACCAGTGATTATATAAGGAGGATCTATCGCAATATTCTTTTGTATAGCGATATCCCACGGAATAGTATCAGCAAAACACAACATTGGGTTGTTTTTTATTCGCACAACTCCTATGATCCAAAAAAAGCACGTAAATTAACCACAAACTCGGAAAATATTGCAGTATAACGTCAATAAACTAAAGAATAAAAGTAACAATGCCAAAGCTGCAAATAAGCTTTCAAAAGCTACAAGGCTGCAGTGCAAACCCTCCAAACTATGGAACCTCTATAAGAATATGTAACAAAAAAGAAATATGTAACTTCGCTGTTACAACATAGTGTAGTGCTTTCTTCAACTGAAGACGTACCAACTTTGTCTAACAGCCAATATTAAATGTTAGTGCAACTAATATTCATCTATACCGTACATGTCTTTAATTTACAACCTCTTAGGAACTCTTGGGCCCAGGTTAAACACTCTTGTTTAAATCATCAATATTTCTTAAATAACAATGCATAGAAGTTGCACTTGCAGTAACAGCACCAGAAAAAAAATCAAATCGCGGAACCACCATGCCATTCTGCTTCGTTTGCGATGTAGAATGGTTGAAGCAGGCGCAACTCTCATTAGTCTGGGGTACATAACTGACTTTTTAAAAAAGGTTTTTCATTGTTTGAATGATATGATTTTTTATCATCCAAACTTTGGAAGTACAAAAATACTGTAAAATAAATTCTTCGAACAGACTTCGCTATTGATTTAAACATTTTGTTTATTGAAAGTTAGTACGATGCTACATTTAATCTAAGTGGTGGATCAATTAAACATGTTTATTGAAAAAGTGGCGCGTCGTCCATGCAGCCGCTAATTAGTTGGTGCGCAAATTTTGGGTTTTTAATAAATCTAATTTGGGCGAATTTCCATTAACCATGGCCAAGTACAGTGTAATGTACATTGTATTAACCCCACAAGCTTCTAAGAAAAACAACTAATCTGCTAACAATTAAGACGTCTTACCAGAGCAGCGCTGCTACTAGCTACAAAAACAGCCAATTTGTTTAGTTGTATTTGGCAACAAATCGCAACTAGGACTTACCTCTGTCTATTTGTTTCAAGGAATTCAAACACAGAGATCGAAGACGGCTAGAACGAGCATTATCAGTGAACACAGACAACGCATATTGACCGTGAAGTAATTCCTTGCCATGAATTCGCCGCAAATTTCTAAAGATGTACATGTGAGATAGAAACGTGACCGCGACTAGTGCTAACTTATTCTATTCATTAAGCGCAGTATTGATACTAAGGCTATGATGACTGCGAAATAAAATCCAAGTTTATTGATAAGGGGATAGAATATTTTTCTAAAAACGCTACATCGCACAAAAGAGTTTTATGACCTTTTCGCATTTCAACACTTCTTTTGGTCAGGCCCAAATATCTACTATTCGTAAATTGGTCGAAAGCTACGCATTTGAGACACGGTGACACGCAAAATTATTTAGAAAATATTGAATACACATCAGTACAATGTAAGATCAATAACCTTTAACCGTTAATTGCATTGAAACCCTCTTTGACAATGTTACCCAACGGTTAAAAAAGTGAAAAAAAAAATCATAAAAGATGCAGTTACCACAAAATCATCATAATGCAACACGCACACAAAACATCAACTTACTTGAAAATGCATAAATCAATACCAGGCCATTCTTCAACTACAAGATATCCAGTAATTTCTCGAATATTTTCAAATCTAGAGAAGTCGCTCGTATCTGTAGGACCCACTTTGCAAAATCCATCTCTAAACAGTACCGATTTTACTTCATTGTTGCGAGCAAAACGACAACGCATTCAAAATAATACTGCAAAAATTTCCAAAACAAAGCCATACGTTTTTTAGTTTTTTGAGATACTAACAATTAATATGCTTAGTGAAATGAACCATTCAATTAAGCACTATTCATTCACACCGTACCGTACAAGATACATTTTACCCCACTACCACTGAATGACATCGAAGCGAAAAAAGTAACATTTGTATATTGAAATGGCAGGGTTAAGACCCTAAGATATGTAGTTTTTGACTTTATTCGTGGAAACACTTATTACCAAACATACTGAAATGAGAAAACGTTTTGAGCTATTTTCAATCTAACTTTTGCATTTGAAAGCTAAAAAAGTAGTCTTTGATAATCTTGGAATACCTAGATTTTATAATTTGAATCTTCAAAGAACCGTTTCTTTTGATTCACATTGAAATTGCCAAAAAGTTAAACTATATAAATGAAAGAAAGAAACGTTTACTATTTAAACCTTTTTTTCCGATTAAGGTAGAAGAGAACAATTTTAAATTAAGACTTAAGCAAGTGATGATGTATAGCAACTATTACAAGGTTTTGGAATAACGAAACTACACCCGACCATAAAAATGAAATAATGCGTGGGTAACAGGAAAACAAAAAAAAAATGGCAACAACAAAAGTTTTGTAATAGTCAAGCAACTAAAAATGCGGAACGAAATAAAATCATTGCAAAGTTCAAACTTAAATTCAGTTCCTTTTTATCTTGGTTATAGAAAATTTTCAAAAAATCAATTTATTTTTACTGCTCACAACTTCTCATGATCAAAATAAATAATAATCGAAGCAAATATTTTTTTTTCGAATCGATCTTTCATGCAAAACATCCTGCATATTGATCATTTGCAAATAAAAAAGTAATAACCAACTCGTTGCGATAAATCTCAATTAGAAACATAAATTAACGAACATGTAAACACTTCATTTCAGCAACTTGTTTAAGCAAATGCATGCTGTCAGAGCAAATTGCGCATTGCAATCCGCAACCACACACTTCGCCACAAAATAACCAGCTCATCTTACAACAAAAATTTCTAGCCATAATAGGGCGTCACAGTCCAGCCAAACACGGTACATAGCTTAGGTGCAGGGCCAGGCTATTCAGCCGTACGCAGCAGCCTGTCAAATGACGAAAGCAGTAAAACATTTTACTGCTATCTAACCTGCCGTTACTAGGAGTCTCGTAATATCTTCTGCAGAAAAACAATAAGAGCTGGAAAACACTAATATATACTAAAAATATTTTCAACTGAAAATTGTTAATGATACCAACAACCATAGACAAAAATTGTAAAAAACAATGATGTATTGCCAATTAACTAATGAGCATACCCGGCAAAGGTTGATTTTTTGAAAATCAAGGAGCCTTCAATGATGGTACAGTTTTTGTGGAAGTGTTTTATATTGAGACTGTTGATATAAGTATCATTCTCCAATTTGGTGCCTCCCACGCCTAGTCCTGAGCAAACTAAAAACAAAGCACACATACGTAAATAAACTAAGTTTTTGTTTAACACTTTTTGGTGAGTAACACAAAAAGTTTCAAGCGACTATGTCGGACTAAAATAATAAAGACTGCAAAAAGACGTACTTTTGTTGACACTTGTGACAGAAACAAAAAGTACAACAAATATACAAACTTTAAGTTACTGAAAGCAGTGACATACCGGTACTTCAAACATTTTACATGATTCTGAGGTTAAAATTTTTTTAAACCACACAGCCATGTGCCTTTATATTTCGACCACCAAACTTTTTAAAGTGCCAAAGTAATTCCAAAACAATCGCTGATGGTGCTCCCCCTTTCGAATACATTTATTTGGGGCACCATCAAAATGGACGTGATGGCCTCCAAAGTGACCAGTTAAAGCCTTTGCAGCATTAGTGTTTTCACGCCACCTTGCACATTCCAGTATACCTTTATCTCAACCGTAACACAGAGTTGATGAGTGCTGCATAGCATGTACCAAGTGATTTTTTTCTATTTTATTTATGAAAATAATGCTAATGTAGATGCTAAAGTTGGATTCATAATTCCTTGAAATGTACCGCACTGATGCCAACAGCTCAAACCTAACAAAACAAGCTGTTCAAAAATGTACACAAAAAAAAATCAAACTCGAGTACCGTTGAACAAATAAGTTATTTGCTGTCACAACAAATCAAACAAAATAAAATGATGAGCTGCGCAAATTGTTCACATCGAATCAAAAACGAAAAACGTTCTACAGAGCCAATAAAATTAATGCAGGTGCACATAAGTTTGACAAAATTATTCCAGCCACCAGCAGGAAAATGAATGCCTTCGGAGTAATGCACAAGATCAATGTTTTATTCAAGGTGCGAAATTTGAGAAAAATGAGAAATTTTGGGAAAATTTTTCAATTTTTTTTAAGCTATCTGACTGGATTGGTGATTTTTGGTAAAATTTAAATCAAAATGTTTAATATTTTGGAGCAAAACAAAAGTATTATACTCTGGAAACCAAACTTTGAGGCAAAACCTTCTTTAAACCCCATAAATCTTTTGGCAAATTTTTTTATCAAAGTTTGTAATATTTGGGCAAATTCGCACTTGCTAAAAACTTAAAAGGAACAGTGCACAAGATATATCTGAAAACTAATATACAAGACTTACTGTAGTCATTGCAGTTATCTTCACATTTCTCGCAAGTATTATTTCTGAAATCAAAGTAGTTTGCAGGACAGTAGGTCTGACAGTGATCTCCAATTCGAGGTACGTTATCTGCATAAATGAATATTAGTACGTGGTCAGCTTTTTATGTAAACCAACTTGACCTTACCTGGGCATTCTGTGACACAATACCCAACAAACTCTAGCTTTTTTCTACGTGGAACTATTTGATTGTTTTCGATTGTTTGATCATCCGGGCAGTTATTAAGACATCTTCCATCATTATTCAACAATTTGCATCCCTGGAAATAGAATGTTATGCTTTAGAGGATTCTTAAAACAGAGACATCAGCAAACATTGCAGCTGATTGTGATACTGCCAAAGTGTTCACTGGCACTAGCTGGTACGGATTAAAAATTTTGCCTTTGCGTCGCATTATGGTGAGCATTTTCGATCTTCACCAATACAACTGCATTTGCTAGAACCCACAACACAATGCAAAAAGACAAAAGTCTTCGCCTCGGACTTATGCTTAAAATATTAAGCTTACTTTTTAAGTCTCTAGAGCAGGGGTGGGGAACCTACGGCTCGCGGGCCACATGGGGCCCGCTTAAGTTTTGAATGTGGCCCGCGTCAGAACTTTAATTGTTAAGTGTACAACAAAATGGTGGAATATAAAACATTAAGATTTCTTAAAAACTGCGCTCCATTCCACAACATGCTACATATGTAGCGTAAAAAACGCGCAAAAGTCTCTGATTTTACGGTAAAAAACAGCTTAGCATGAATGTTGTTAAATTTTCAACGATATATTGTGCCTTTTTAATGCGAAATTTAACAATTAAAAGTAAACGTGGCCCGCTCAAAATATTATGTAATCAATGTGGCCCGCTGAGCGTTACCGGTTCCCCACCCCTGCTCTGGAGAGATAAATTAAACACGCTTAGATTGAAATCAATGACAACAAATAATAATTTCGAGTTGCAGTAACTTTACCAACTGGTCACTTACGTAACAAGTGGTTGTATCTGAAGCAGCAAAGCAACCACCGGCGCAGTTCTCATTGCAGCACCCATCCGCAGTGCCGTTTATGACCACACAACGTCGATTAGCACGTTGGCATTTGGTGCATCCAGTTTTCGTCACTTAAAGAATATATTTTTATCGTCAAATAGCCAATACCGATGGCTTAGTTTATTACGACAAAGACCTAGTACGTCTGAATAGTATTTACATGTCAAAGTTCACGTAAATTCTATTAGCTGCTGTCAATTAGAAAGCTGTAGTCACTGGAATCGCATTTTTCTAGCGTTGTCTCGGTTATATAACTGCAGTAAACGCGAATTTCAATATTTAAGGACAACAAGCTGCAGTCAAAACATAGCCGCATGTAAAGCACAATAAAGAGACCCACAGCAAATTTTGACATTTATAACCGGAAGGTAAAAATGAGATGAAGGAAATGTGTCGGAGATAGAGAACTTCTCTGGCTAGCCTTACACAAACTGTCGACGCTGAACTTGCTTTTAGTGATAATAAATTTTATGCAAATGAGTAATTTCTGGCGTTTCGACAAAGCAACCACTAAATTTAACTTTAACTCATTGCTGCTTGGAATTTTGTCAAAATACAATATTTTAACATTGAAAAACTGGTGGAAAAAGTAAAATCCTGCTATAAAACTCAACTTACACAGCTGACAGAGTTGAGGGGTGCTACCCCAGCAGTGACGAACACCATCATCGAGTCTACAGCTCTCACTGCAAGTGGCTGTACCTGTTAAAACAAGCACAATAATTACAGTACCGGCTCCATATTTTTCCTAGCTATTTCAATGTGAGAGCCATTTTAAAAAGTCGTATCATGGAAAAATAATCAGTTTGGCAACTTCCAACCGCCAAGTCATGTAATAACAGCATGCAACTGATGAAAAACGTTTAGCATCAATGCGAACTAAAAATCGTTGTAACAAAAGTTAAATCAGAGAAAAGAAATTAATCTAACGTTTTACCTCTATCACATTATGTTCATGTGAGTACTTCTCTAAAAATTCTACAGCTTTCGTGTAACAACTTATTGCCATTCGGCTAAGTCTACCAAAAGTGTTTTTAACTTAAAAGTTAGTCAATCTGCTGTGAAATTAACTTTGTAGCACCGGTGTGTTGCATTTGATAAAATAGGCTAATAAATATCTCGGCCATACCATAGATCTTCAACAACTAAATTCAAATTTAAAAAAAAATCAAAGTTGTGTTGTTCAAGTATTGATTCCACCAACCCTTCATGAATGTATTATTAACGCAAAATTACACATCGTGTTTTTATGGAACAATCGCTCAAATCGAATTTAGGGACATCGGAGCTGCATTTGAAAATCAGAAATTTAAGTCGATAAATCGGGAATATTGCGCAAGTAACTAATTCGAGTCGTACATATTGACCAAAACCATTACAATCAAAACGACAATGTTATTATTTATGTAAATTTACATAACTATCATCACATTACAGTGCCAAAATGTTATTGAATACAAATAGCATGCTTGTATAGCATTATACTTACACAACGTGCTTGCATCGGTGTAATTTTTTTGAGATGACTCTTCAAATATATCTGTCCACTTTACCGAATCAATATGGCACAATTCATTATTGTTATTGATAATAACGTCTCCTTTGGTGATTTCTGAATGAAACATAAAAAGTTGGCAATGAAATAAGGCAACAAAGCATCCCACAATGCCTAAATAATCACATCAAGCTTCAAATGCGTTATGGTAGCAGCAGTCAAACACTTTCACCTTGCAGGTGCCACGCTTTGTGATATTAACCAACTTTCAAACAAATTGAGGCATAACCATGAAAAATTTTCAGCCATTGTATTGATTTTTTTAACAACTGCTCTCCAAAAACAATTCTTTACATATATACAATACTTTCTGAACATTTTGCACAAAAGTAAAAGCATATCTGACACAGAAGCAAATATAGATTTCACTACAGCTTCAGTAGCAGCCCAATCCAAAAGCACTAATCCCAAAGATCAAACTGACGCTAGGGAGCCACTAGTGCAGTTTATTTCACAAACAGATCCGTTTAATAAAAACCTACCTTTGCTTTAACTTAAAGCGAAAACACAATAAACGACAAAAAAATGACAAAATTTTTTAAAACAGTGCAGGACAATAACTTTACTCTGTAATACAAACGATTTGAGTCCAGGCCACGTACCTGTTAAGTTGGGCATCCACAATTCCTTTAAACCTCTTCGATTTGGCATATGATTATCAACTACATAGATAGCATATTTTCGAACTTGGCTTAGTGATGAATTTGTGGCGTTCATAGAAGCTTCAAAAGCAGTTCCTCTGCATGCATCTGGTGGATCTTGGTAGAGCCCATTGCCACGAATTAATCTCAATGATGAAAAATCAATGTAACTTCCGTAAAAGCGACTGATTAATACATACCCAGTAACTTGTGATATGTGCTGAAAAAGTCCAAATGCATAAGCTGTGATTTAGTAGCTTGTAAAAGAAATGATCAGCTAAATTAAAAACAACTGTGCATATGATTAGCAATGCAACCGAATTAATCATTTTTTGCATCAATTTGTATTTTATCTGATGTTTGTTCTTTTGTTAGTGCAGACACAGAATGAGATTATTATAGCTGCACACTAAACATGACTAACCTTAGTAAACGAGATGTTTTGATCAATGTGCACCAATTCAACATTCCCTTCTACCAACGTACAATTGGTGTAGAGCCATTGGGCTCTTTCATAAACCTTAGCAAAGGACCCCGTAGAAGCTAATCCATTTACAGTGCCTTTGCACGCTATAAAAAATAAAAAATGATAAAATCCAAAAAAATAAAACCATAAAAATAGTAGGCCTATGCCTTTGTAGTTTTAAATAAAAACAAAAGAACTAAAAATTCAAACAACGATAACACCCAACTTTTGAAACACAGAATAATATTTTACCATAAACAGTTTATGATCTCATACTTACGTTGTCCACATGACCAATTCCAGTGTGTGAAAAGTCCTTGAGCTTTTTGCATCATAATCAAATTTTTGATGTCATAATGGAAAAAAGTGCTTGCGACAACAAAAATTTAGCTATGACCCAGAAAGACTGAGGGCTGAACTGGACATGTGAACAAAGTAAACCCTATCATTAAAATTCCTTACTACATCATAGTAATCTGGAAGCACCATTAGCTGTTACTCCTTACAAGGAAAGTAAAAAATCATAGCTTGTCACGTTATATTTGTGCTATATTATGCAAATATAAAAAAAGTTCTTAGGAATCATTTTGAATTAAACCATGAAAAACACAGCATAGTGTAATTTGAACGATATTCGTTAAATCGCAAATTTTTTAAATTTATGATGAATCCCGTACAAACATCTCGAAGCTTCTAGTAACATAGTGAGCTAAAATGAACCCAGCAACCTTCATAGTTGAAAAGCAGGCTAATAACTTACTGTAGTAGATACATATAAAACATGGTTAAATGTTTTTTTCTTGTTATGTAATACCAGTACTTAATCATTACTAAACAGTGAGCAGTTATTCTAAAATTAGGGGTTAAGATCAGTAAGTGGTAATTTGTCAACAAACAAAATGCTGTTAGCGCTTTCACACAGATTTTCAGTTGGGTGTTTAAAGTATATTACTGTTAAACTCCTAACGTTTGAATATAAAACTCAAATAAAAATCAATCAACAAACATTTAAGCAACTGAGCAGGTCTTACATGATGAGGATTACAAAATCAGCTACTATTTTAAAAAGTTAAACAAAAACTTAAGATGACTGATCATTAGTATGCTTTCCTCTAGTTACAGGTATTACTACAAATATGTTATTTAACAAAATTTTATAACATCGTACAATTACTTACTGCAAACTCGTCTCATGCAGCATCCTGCATTTGGTTCACAATAATCAATCTTTTTCTTGGGAAATTCACAATCCAGAAGATCTGGGCAATTCGCAGTTTCACAACCTTCTGAATCTATTTACATAATTGTTACTGTGTTAGGTTATATTTGAAGCAGTTGATATGCAAATAGTACAGTAGTACTTTGGAATCCGCTTAATAAATCCACCATACGCCAGCCAATTTTGAATCTAATAAGAGGCGGATTTAATAACTGAATTTCTTATGAAGTTATAATGCAATCTAAACCAACCCCTGAGAGTAAAATATGCCTGAATTATCGATTTTAATCATTTATTAACACAGAAAAACCAGTCCAAAAACGTTTGTCTGGGAGGAAAGGTTATTCTGAGATGTTCATCAACTTCTCTTTTCACTGTGCCACTAAGCATGTCCATCTTATGAAATACAGTTGATTTTTTCATTCTATCCTAGATTTAGACCACTGGTTCTTAACCTTTTTTCCCCCAGCGCTCCTTTTCAGAGGTTTCCATAGTCTGCCGCCCACCATAATGATAGGGCAGAGTTAAAAATGATGAATGTTTAATAATAACCTAAGCATCAGATCAGACAATGTGCATTATGACGTAACCATATAGAATCTAGATCTACTAGCTAGGTCTATGCAGTTACCATAGGGCTAGCAGACCTATACAGAGCACGAGCATACATTGATCTTGATATAGCAGAACTACCAAAGCAAATTTGCAGTGAGATAAATATCGTTACACCTTCTGAATATAACGCCCCTTGAGTATTTCTGCCCCTCCAAAGTCAACAGCGCCCCATAGGAGGTGGTAGCGCCCAGGTTAAGAACCGCTGATCTAGACAAAAACGTACTTCTCTTATAAGGATGTTTTTTAATTTTATCATACATTACCAACAATCGTAATAAAAACTGGACTTGCTAAGCGGAGGCTGGATTTATTAACCAAAGTTTTTTCAATCAAAAAAGAATAAGAAAATTATGTTCCAAGCAATTTGGACGTATAAAGCGGCTGGATTTATAAACCGTGGATATAGGCTATTAAGCGGATGCCACTGTAGTAATGTCTTTTGCTTCTGCACCATCAAAATCAGCAGAAAACAACAATGTTAACAATTCAACCGCAAATCGATTCAGGAAAGGGAGGAAGCAACAAAATGATTAACGTTGCATCATGCTGGAAGGAATGAAGATTGAGTATGATGAGAATAGTAGGAATGGTCACAACACCTGATTACACTGGAACACTATGGCAAAAAAGAAAAACAAGCAAACCAAACATATGACAGTGAGTTTAAAAAAAAACTGGCTATTTTTACCAGCCGTAACATTTATCTTTTTGGTTCATTTTATCACTTCATCATGCTCTCGTAGAATCAGGAGAGGACGAAGGGATAATATAAGAAATCAAGTGCTAATTTGTACGGGCACTTACGAATAGCCACTGCTTGAAAAAAAAACAATGAAAAGACCACAGCTTCGACTCTACTATGATATAGTGCAGTGGTTCTCAAACTTTTTTGCACGTTGACCCCTAACTTAAGCATAAAATTTTCTATAGACCCCCTAGCCTAGCTTAACAATTACAAGGAAACAAAATACGTCAAAATAAAGTCATTACGCAACCAGAAAATATGCTTAGGACCACAGATGCAAGGATAACATAAAACGTAACTGTCAGTGCAGCACAACCGTTTCTCTACTTTTAAGCTATTTACTGTGGCTATCTCTCAGGTTTACAACGATTGTTCTCCGCCTTACTGCATATGCCTAACTGCTGTACCCGCCAGTGTAACAACTGCGCCACATTCACGACGATGCTGTTTGTGATGTAACAAGGGAAAAGAACAGTTTTCATGATGCCATCACAATAGATGATTTAATAAATAAACTTGTTAAAACGAATGCACTTTTAAACTACTGTAGCTGAGATTCAATCAGCCCTCTTAATTTCGTTTGATTTGTTCAAAAACGTCTTGTACATTCCTTGGCGGGTTAATGATAATTTTGAGTTGGAGGCTTTATTGCTCCAGTCAGGAGCATATTTAAGGGGCATTGGGCCATGGCCCTCCCTTTTGACTCTGACTTTTAGTAAAAAAGAGTAAAACTAATGGTGCCTGGTGACTGAAATATGGCGAACTCTTTTGATGTTTTCTGTAACTTATGGCCAGAGGGGTAGGATAAGGGATATGCATCCTCCCACCAGCCATTTTCTAAAATGTTTGTGGTATATACGGTTTTTTCATAATTTTGAGCCTTTTTCGAGTCTTTGATAGCAATAAGCCTTATGCCTTAAGTAACACATAGTCGAAAATGTGCGAACAAAATGCATCATATTTGGCGAAGCACTCAAAATTAGGGGCAAAAACTTTAAACAAAATTTGGCTGAAAATTATTCAAAAAGCACTAAAATAGCCATTACTGCATGTAAATTTTCAAAATTTTTCCGGGGGAACATGCCCCCGGATCCCCCTAGAGCTTTTTTGTTTCTCAATCAGTTTTAAATTTGTTCTGTCGAAAAAAGCGCTTGAAAAATGTGGAAAATCATGGCCTTCCCCTTTTGAAATTTCTCACTATGCCACTGGGTCCAGTAGACCCCAGCAGTTATTCATTGACCCCCATTCGACCCCTTGGCTATTTTCGACCCCTTGGATGGTCCAATTGACCCCTGGGGGTCGATATCGACCACTTTGAGAACCACTGATATAGTGCAATGGTAGAAACCATAACAGTGCTTGGCCTTTTCAGATGCTCAATATCTCCTGCACCACTGAGAGCTGCTCAATGTCATCACAGTGTACAGGATTAGTTGAAATACATAATACTGGTTTAAAGTACATTAATATAAAGTAATCATATTGCCTTACACTTGTGTCAATCCATTTGACAGTTAAAAACTTCAACCTAACTTTTTGTCACATACCGGTAAAATGAAAGAAAGTAAAAAAAAAACTTAACACAAAGCTACAGCTATTCATAGCTTGCAAAAACTAAATTTTGCAATGAAGGCAATACATTTGCACTAGCAGATATCTATCAGTACCTGCTTGGAAATAGATTGACAACTCGTCTAGCTCTAAGCTTAACATACATACAACAGATAAAAAAAGAAGTTACTCACCATCAGCATCCGGACATCTCTCACTTGATACTAATTCTGTGCAGACAGTGAGAAACAAACATATCACTAAAAACTTCATCTCATCATAAATATGTATGAAAATTAACCTGATTAAGTTGGAATGTAAATTGCAGCAAATCACAATATTATATACCGGTACATAACTGCTAATTTAGAATGAATGCTAGTACTTTTGTCACGTGGATGTGGACGTTTCATCACACCATACTGGTACTTCGACAATTTTGCTCCACTGACAAATTTTTCTTCACAAATAGTCACTAAAGCAGGCACAAAAATTGAACCATAGGCATAGACCCTGAGCTAGTCTTTTGATTCTAAACTGAAGACTAAAAACTTTCAAATTTTTGCCAAATTGAAGACCTTAACTTAAAGTTACAAGTTACAGCCATGAACAGTGAACTGAAATAGTTTGAAATAAACAATAAAATCAATGTTGACAAGAATCAAAAAACAGCTCCAAAAAGTTTTTTATCAGTAATAATAATAATATCACAGTATTTATATGCTGCTCTCATATCTAGGATAGAATTCGTCCATAGGGTCTCAGAGCAGCACACTAGAAAGCAAAAGGGCATTGCACAGCACACTTAACAATTCTGACAGTAAACAAACAAGCAAAAAGCAAAGAAATCACACATAAAAAGCCAATTCAAAGTACCGTATATATAATAAGTTTTGAGACTTTTCTTAAAATTGCATATTGACGAACATTCACGCAAATCTCTTGGCAGCTTATTCTAGGCTATACAGTACCCGTACACTACACATTTTAAAAGACATAAAGAGATTGTACTATTACAAATTACTGGTACATACACCAATAATTTTACTACAATCGGAAGACCTGAGATTCCCATACAGTGGTATGTATATATGACAAGTAACGAAACTTTTACATGCAACCAGCCTGTAAGACTAGCTCAGTTGTTAAACCCATACACATGTTATTGCCATGGGAGGTCTGGGGTTTGATTTTTGGGCTGGTCACATTGGCACAGTGTTGCCAATGGCTTGACACCCTTGGAACATCTCTTTGGAGCTGTGTTGCCCAGGTGCTAAGCCGCGGAGATGACCTTGACACTCGTTACACTCTTTGGCACAGGGCATAATAGCGTGAGCATAACAAAGCTATGATTTTTTTATCTTTGATTTTGACTTGTATTTGCTGCAAACTGGGATCTTAGTTTTTTTTTATTAGACCTACACCCGTATGGCCATGCTCAATTTGACAAAAGGTTTACATGACAAAAGTTATAATCCCGGTACGGCATACCGATAATCATAATGAATGAAGAAATAGGTGTCGGTACTTTACCAACTACTCAATCTGTCAATAGCAGTACCCTGGTAGACAGTTTTCCCTCTAGGATTTTGACTAGTGCGAATATGCCCAAATGAGAAATTCATTGAAATTTTTGCCCAAAGATTTCACTACCGGTACCGTACTTTAAGGACCCCTATTACAAATTTTTTGCATTAAATTTGCTTTTCCAAGATAGCCTACAAGCTACAGTCCTGCATTAAAATATTCAAGTTTTTTGTTAAAGTTTTTCAGTTTTGCATTTTATAATGGTTCAGAATCAGTAAAATTTGCCTAAAAATTTCGCATTTTTTTCAAATTTCTCACTCTAGAACGAACACTGCTGGTAGGTCAGCAGAGCTTTGACTAGAGTTTACATTAGAATATTCGATACTAGTACTCACATGTTGTTAAAGCGTATCATGATACCTTGTGTAGAGTAAGCCGTCTGCGTATAGAATACCTACCGGTACCCGTCAGCATAAGGTGATGAATGACGCAGACGGCTTACTCTAGATGAGACCCATCAAACCTAGGGGCTGATACTAATCTAACTCGGTACTACCAACTGTACTAGTCTATTACCTCAGTATACTATTACCACAGTACACAATATACTATAGATTGGTATACTGTGCTATTACACTGTACTCTGTCTGACAATTACTGGTACACTCTGAAGCAGCCACTAATCAGCTAACTAACCCATTCAACTCATTGTCTCAAATGTCTACATTCTTACAGTAAACCCTGTTTTTTCCAATGCCAGTCACAACCCAATCATGCTAGGCTAACTTTGTCTTGTCTAAGTTCTAGGTTAAGGTACTTGACATACCGGTAGGCGGTAATAATTAGACTATGCAGCTTTGTTTCCAGTCTACTCAGTCCCTTACGAACTTTTGATAATTGATTGGTGTGGAAACGAAATTTTAAAACGGATTCTTTTAACGGATCTAAAACAAAGGTTCGTTCATGTATCTATGCTGCCATCCAACATAAAAACGCCATGTCTGCAATCAATTTTCACTTTTTTCAAAATTTTGATAGTACTCAAAAAGCTCTACCTTGTGGTATGTTTAGATTTTCCAAATTCGGTCTGGTTCAAATTTCAGAAAATTTAAAATGCCGTATCTGCAATTATTTTCAACTTTTACAAAGTGAATGCGACGTATTTTCACTTACGGCCTTTGGCGTAACCAGAGGAGGGGGGTGGGCAATTGCCCCTCTGTAAAATTGTACATAAAAGTGATATTTTTTGCGTTTTCCTCAAAGCATACCTGATCAATCAAGCTGCGGAAGAAAAAGTTCTTGATTTCCTTTGTGTAACAGTGTGTAAACTATGCGAGCGCAGGTTTACCGCTGTGAAAGTGATAAAAATAGTGGTAGTCGCCACTGCCGCGCTGCGGGGAGTTGTCAACGTTGTTTTGTTGTGGATTTACCTGATTAACTTTTCCATAGCTACAGAACAGAACATATTTATTTTCAGAGATGGGCTTTCTGCAATTTGAAGCGCAAAGCGCTAGTTGCAACTTCCGCACGTGCGGAAGTTGCGAAGCGCTTTAACAAATTATTTTTAGCCATTGCGCAAGTTGCGCTGCGCTTCAAGGAAAATAAATCCTTCTTGCGCTTTATTGCGTTGCGAACTGAAAAAATATATAATAGTGTGCGCATTATTGTGCTGCGAACTGAAAAGAATCTGGTTGCTTGCGCTTTGTTGCGTTGCGCACTGTCGGAAGTTGAAGTACTGCGTTGCGCTTTGTCGGATTAATTAAAGCGCAATGTGCTGGAGTAAGCAGTTTTTTGTAACTGTTTTCAATAGAATAGCAGTTTGTTTCTTAATGCGTACAATAGGCTTATAGGTCAATTTTTTGTAACAGAAATTTTCAGCTCATCAGAAATGTGGTACACTAAAGTCTTTCGCTTTTTAAAATTATTGCAAGTGCTTAAAGAGATCATTGACTGTTGAATAAATCGTATTTACTTGTTGTTTTCGAGAACTTCGCCGCATATGCAAATTATGATTTACCGCGATGAGGTGCTTTTAACGGCACGCAACAATGCAACGTGGCGCAGTGGTTTGGAGCGTCGTTTTTACGACGACCATGATCGCAAGGTTGATGGTTTAACTCCCAACCTAGTCTCGTTGTTGCGTCCTTAGATGAGATGCTTCACGTTGATTATCTCTGCCTGGTGAAATCTGGCAAGCGGCAAATTAAAGAAGTCAGAAGCAAAATTCAACTGGAAAACTCAGAAACAAAGACAACTTCTAAGCGAGTCTGGATTTGTCCTAAGCAGCGCCTCCTTCGCTTTCTCGTGATAAGAGAATGAAGATGAAGAAAGCAATCATCAGCAACGCATCTTTTTTCGCTTCTTATTTAATTTTTCTGTTCATTGACCACGCAAAATCCTGTTACAGTCACTTGCATTAAATTTAAATCGTTGTCGCGTTGTAGACAACTGCGTGCTGTTAAAAGCACCTATAAAAATAACTCAAGAAAAAATTGTATTGCTTATACATCTACTCGTTACGCTTTATTAAATTTTTCATTGCGAAAGTTGCGTTGCGCTTTTTCTTTTGTATAAACCTCATTGCGGAAGTTGCGTTGCGCTTTAATGCAAAAAAATTATTGATTGCGGAAGTTGCGTTGCGCTTTAATGCGAAAAAATTATTGATTGCGGAAGTTGCGTTGCGCTTTAATGCGAAAAAATTATTGATTGCGAAAGTTGCGTTGCGCTTCAGTCAATTTAAAAATTAGGTTGCGCTAGTTGCGTTGCGTTTCATGACGTAACAGAACTTTTGCGCTTTGTTGCGCTGCGCTTCAACCAATTTTTAAAAAATGCCCACCTCTGTTTATTTTAGTCGCTCGTTGACCAACACGATACGTACATGATGAAATACACACGATACAAAGGGGAAAAAAATGCACGAAATGCGACAGGGAAGTTGCGAATGGACCTCGCGGTCATCGAGTCAAGTAACCACCCAGTGTCAATTAGAGCAATTTTAAAGAATTTAATCGTCGCATCTGGTTGAATGTCCAAATTAAAGCGAGCGACCACGTTCCCGATGAGAAACGAGTCGGCATACCAATAACAGGAAAAACCGCCACAGCCTGGTATCCCGATCTTAATACAACGAATTAATATAATATTTATTGATTGTACTTGGATAAGAGGAAAGTTTTAAAACGAGATTTGAACTGCTGAAATTTGAGTGACTTGATGTCCTTCGGAATGGAATTCCATATTTTAACTCCTTGATACTTTATGCTTCTCTGCAGTCCATTTGTGGGATAGCGGGGAGACTGTCTAGTACATGCATGGGCAACCTTTTGTCGCTGGGGGCCAAAATGTGCATTTGGAACTTGACTGAGGGCCGGAGCCGTAATTGTGATTTTAAATTTTATGTGTAATCTAGGTACATATTTTTGTGGGGTTTGGATTGTATTCATGTAATGCTATTTTACATGCAATGTGTTTTCAATTTTGTTTGCACAGGGATATCCATAAAAAATGTATACCTATATTGATATAGGCAGCATTTTCACCATATTTTATCTGTAATTTCTGTATTGACATATATTTGTAATAATGAAAATGAAAAATTTATTGAACCCAATGAATTGTCAATCTTAATATGTCAGATATGCTATAAAACTAATAGTAATGTTTAATTAGATTACTTTCGAATGGGAAATCTGGGCTTGGTGCTTCTTCACCAACGTGTCAATTTTTGGTGCTATGCTGGAGGCGGCTACTTTTAGACTATTTTCAAGATGACAATCTGTTAGTCTTGATCTAGTTTTTGACTTGGTGTGCTTCGTTTTGGTGAACAGTTGCTCGCAGATATAAGTACTCCCAAATAGTGACATTTTCTTTCGGGCTAAATCTTTCGCAACACACGTTATATAAAATAAATGAATATCGATATATTACATAGGCCTACAGCTCTAGAAAATTTATTGGCGGGCCGGATTTGGCCCGCGGGCTGTAGGTTGCTCATGCATGGTCTAGTAGCTCTTTGTGAAATCTCATCGACTTTTGTAAAGAAATCTATGAAGGGTATTGGTGCTAGGTTGTAGAAGCAAGAGTAAACAAATTTAGCGGTTTCTAAGCATATAAATCATGAATTTGTAGCACTTCAAATTTCTTGTATGTAGGATTGGCTTCGTCGTGATAGTGACTACCGGATATGATTCGCATTGCCTTATTTTGCAGGGTTTTTTTAACTAGGATAAATTGAACCCCAAACCACAATGCTATAAGTTAATAGAGGACGTATGAGAGCATGGTGTAGTTGCAGCAGGGTTTTGAGAGGAAAATTATATCTAACTTTGCTAAGGATGCACACGGAGCGAGCTATTTTGTTTTCAAGTGTAAGAATGTGCTCTTTAAAGTTCAATTTGTTGTCAATGAAAACACCCAAATATTTTGTACTACTAACAATATTAATAGGATTATCATTACTCGAAAGAAGAAAGGGTGAAAAGTTGGAATTCATGGTTAGTTTTGGCGGAATAAAAAGTACGCAAGTTTTGGACAAGTTAATTGTTAATTTGTTGGAAGAGCCCCAGATGCTTATTCGGTTCAATTCATCAGTACTTGTATTTCTCAGGATTTGTGAGTTATCTTCAGTAACTAGCAAACAGGTATCATCTGCAAATAAGATAGGTTTACTTCGCAATGCGTTGTTAAGGTCATTGATATAAATAAGAAAAAACAAGGCACCTAAAATAGAACCCTGGGGTACACCGTACTCTATATTCATCAGTTTAGATCGCGTTTGGTTAAGGGCGACGAATTGCTTTCTACATTCAAGATAAGAAAGTAACAATTTTTGCGCTACTCCACGAATGCCGTAATTATGTAATTTTTTTAGAAGAGTGGTATGAGAAACGATGTCGAAGGCTTTTTTAAGATCTATCAAGACGAGTCCCGAGTACTGATTACGATTAACAGAGTCATATAAGGAAGTAACAACATCAAGCATAGCATGTGCCGTTTGAAGTTTTGCTTTGAAAACCGAATTGGTTGGGGTAAAGTATGTGATGTTTTTGAAAGAAATGAATTAATCGCCTATAGATAAGTTTTTCAATAATTTTGGAGAAACATGTCAAGATAGATATGGGACGGTAATTGTTAGTTTCGTCTTTTGCGCCGTTTTTATGAATTGGGGCAATTCTGGCAATTTTACAGCTATCAGGAAAAATACCTCCACTGAATACGAAATCAATAAGGATTTTTAAAAAAGGGGTAATTTTGTGCCGAGCAGCTTTAAGGAAAAAAGCGGAGATGTTATCATGACCCACTGCCTTGTCCTTAAAGGACATGATCTCATCAAACACTTCAGTGAGCTTCAAGGGTCCTAAAAATATAGAGTCAGATAGTGGTTTGTCGAAGAAGTGCCCAGCGCTGCAGTTCGTTATGTCTTTAATTTTACCTGCAAGAGTTGGCCCTATAGTGCAAAAAAAATCATTAAATTCGTTGGCGATAACGGAAGGTTTCCTCAAAATCACGTTATTTATTTTAAGGCAGGAGGGAAGCCCGCGGTTTAACTTGTTAGGCAACACTGACCGAATAATACCCCAGGTTTTGCGTGCGTTACTCTTGTTTTTGTTGCTTTCCGAACGAAAGTAAATTTTCTTTGACAAGGCCTTAAGTTTAGTGAGAATGTTTGTATATTTGCGGAAAAATCTTTTTTTCATTTATGTTACCATTGATGAAATGGCTGCGAAACATTGAGTTCTTTCTTTTGACTAAAGTAAAAATGCCTTTTGTAATCCAAGGCTTCTTTGCAAGCCTTGCCTGCTTTCTGCTTAAACGCGTTAGTGGTGCATGTTTTTCTATTGTATCAAAGATTGCCGTAACAAACATTTCAAAGATGTCATTGAATTTATCACGTTGGAAAGGGAAGTTGGATAGCGCTGTGTTCGCCAGTTTGCTATGCATTTCTTCACAATACGTTTTACTGCAAAATTTTCTTTTATCGCGATAAAAAAGGTATTCATTTTCCTACTGAATAGATTGAGTTGTCTTACTTTGCATGCAATAAGAAAATGATCAGCTATAGAGCTATACATGACCCTTGGGATAATTTTATGGCTGGTATCATTAGTAATGATGTGGTCAACTACAGTTGCCGTTTTGGCGGTCACTCATGTGGGTTTAGTGATGACGGATACCGCTCCATTGCTGGTAATTACTGTACATTCAAATATTTTTTAGCGAAGAATTTATTTTGAGTGTTGATATTAATATCTCCTAGAATGTAAAAGGTGTTGTTATTTTCTGTTAGTTTATCTAGGCAGTCAGAAAAATCCTCTGCAAATGTATTAATATTTTCGCTTGGATGTCTATAGATAGTACCAATAATACCCGATTTGGTTCGCTCTTGAAGCTGAAGTTTTAACCATAATGATTCAGAACCACAGAGATTAAAACAATCGATTTTTCTGAATTCGATTCGAACATTGATATAAACAGCTACCCCGCCTGCTTGCCCTTTAGTTTTAGGTTTGACATGAACAAAGTTATATCCATCTATTTCGATATTTTCAAAGGGTTCATCGATTCGAGATTCAAATAGCCATACAACATCCGGTTTAAAGGGTAAGGACGCTATGAGGTTATGTAAGTCGTTGAAGTATTTGTTTAAGGTTCCAATGTTGAGGTGCAGAAGTATCAAGGATTCAATTTCATTCGTAAAAGAATTTTTATTGTCAAAGATGTCAATATATTCACATTCCATCATACTGCTTGTTAAAGAATCGAAAACGTGGTCGCACAACTCTGTAGGGTCGTCACAAGATCACAAACTAACAATATTTTTGCTATGTTGCTTCGTCGCCTTCGTATGGTGAAATGTAGGTTTATTATACATTTGTGTGCTACGAGAAGAGCACGTTGTGTCGAAATGAAACGCATTAATCGAGAAAAAAAAGGCTGATAAATCAGGATCAGGCAGAAACGGAACTAGCAGAACCACAAAGAAAAAAACAGAAGGAATACGTATTGGAAACAGAGGTTGAAGATTTGACTGATAATAATCCACAATATGCGAGGCAATTAGAGCCAGCAGAAGACACGGAGAATGTAACGAATGAAGTTCCTGAAGAGATCAATGTCATCGTCGGTGATGCTACTGCCACTAATCAAGAAGCGCACCCAGTGATGGGCACGATAAACCTTTCCGCACAAAAGCGATAACGACTGTGGATAATTTCGAAAAAGCCCAAGGCGATACCGATAAATCTAACTTTCTTAAAGCGATATCGATAAATCATCGCTGATAAATCATTCCAATAAATGTTTCGGTAAATTTTCAATGTGTTTGACGAAGTTTTTTTTGTAGGCCTAAATCAAATTACAAAAATGTTTTCTTAGATTTTTCAAGAAAAGAGAGCAGTTCACGGACTCTGCTGTGGCATTTAAAAAGCAAAAAGAGATTTTTTAAAAATTGCAACAAGATCTAACGGACACCGTGCATTTTTTCCATTGCACCAACTTACTAACTTTAAAGTTTGAACACTGTGCGAGAGGAATCGTTTATCGCGATAATTTATCGGCGATAACAAAATATATTACAAAAGCGATATCGGTAATCGATAAATCAAAACTATTTTGAGTAATGACGATAATCGGCAATAAATTATCGCCGATAAATTATCTCGATAAATGCCCATCTCTGAGCGCGCCCTACTAGCAATCAGGGATGTGGAAGCGGAAGCTGGAAGCGGTCATATTTTGATGGAAGCGGAAGCGCGAAAAATATGCCGCTTCCACATCATTCAAAAAAGCTTACTGTAAATAACTTATTAGATATTATGACTTATTCAATTTATTAGACATTATTTTTTAATGGTAGCTTCACATGCATGCCAAATCTCACCTTAGGGCATTACTCTTCGCTTAACTTTCAGATAGTACCAACGTAAAATCGCTTTTTCTTTTAGTTTTTTTCAAGTTTTAAAAAGCGCTAAAAGCAATACTTGATTCTTTTCCAATTATAATCATGTCATGAAATAGATGGAGTGCTGTCAGGAGCGTATTAAGGGAGGGGTTGTGCCATCCTACCCTCTCCGCTTGACTTTGTCTTTTAGTAAAAAATTAACAAAATTAATAGTGCCAAGTGACTGAAATATGCCAGACTCTTTTGATGGTTTTTGTAGCTTATGGCCAGGGGCGGACCTAGGGGAGTAGGATATGAGGGGTATGCCTCCTCCCATCAGCCGTTTTGGAAAATGTTTTTGATGTATATAATTTTTTCATAATTTCGAGCCTCCTCGATAGCAATAAGCTTTACGCCTTAAGCAGGCATAAATCGAAAATGCGCGAACAAAATGCATCATATATTTGGCGAAGCACTCAAAATTAGGGTCAAAAAATTAAAACAAAATTTGGCTGAAAATTATTCAAAAAGCGCTAAAATAGCCATTAGATCATGCACGTTTTCAAAAAGTTTTCCGGGGAAGCATGCCCCCGGACCCCCCCCCCAAAATCTTTCTTGTTTCTCAATGAGCTTCATATTAGTTTTGCTGAAAAAAATACGCTTGAACACAATGTGGAGATTACGCCCCTCCCACCCTTTACAAATTCTTGCCATGCCACTGAGTGCTGTGTATCAACATTTTCCTAATCAAAGGAGTAAGTTTCGTAGCAAAGTTGTATAAGACTCCCAGGATTGTGACTGAATATTTGTGACTCAATCATTCCTTTACACTTTTCTTTGCTTTTTGCAAATTATTATCTTAAAAAAAAAACACTTGCTAAAGCTTGATCAAGAGCTTTCAGGGAGTTGGAAAAAAATGCTACGGTTTACGCTATCGGCTACCAACGCACTGGTCGTATTTTACTGGCAAAATTTTGGTGAATTTTTTTGGAAGCGGAAGCGCTGGAAGCGATAGGTATGGAAGCGGAAGCTGTTTGCAAATATACCGCTTCCACATCCCTGCTAGGAATAGCAAAGGACCAAAAGGTAATTTTTTTCTTAAGCTTGCTTGTTTATTATCTACCGTAGCTTTGCTAAGGGAGGAACGCACTCAAACACGGATACTATTGATTAAGTTATAAAATTACGTTGCGGCAAAGCTTAATTTATGTGCGGTATTATTTACTAATGTTTAAATTTTAAATAGCTATATGCCAGGGGTGAGGAACCTGCGGCCCGCTTAAGTTTTAAATGTGGCCCGCGTGTACATACAGCTCATGTAATGCTAGGCTTACCATACGTCCTCCTTTTTAACATTTCGGCATATTGAACAGTGAAAACATGCCAAAACACAGTTACACAACTCAAACTACGGCCTGCGGACGTGATGAGTTTTTTTGTTCTTCACTTGATTTTGGGCGAAAAATTGGGCTTCTGCGGACGTCATGATCTTTTTGCTCTTCACCAAATTTTCAGAGAAACTTTTTTTGCTCTTTGCACATGAAACGTAAATGTGGCCCGCTGAGAATATCATGCGTGCAATGTGACCCGCTATGCCTTGAAGGTTCTCCACCCCTGCTATGTGCAATACCACCGCACAGTGATTTCGAATTGAATTTGACTTGAGGACACGTTGCTGCTGTAGACCTAGTATTTTATCACACTGTATCAATTTCAGTTGAAGTTCTTTACACAGATATTTTGCAACATCCGAGTGACAGCCCGGTGCAACCGTTCTTGTCAAGCTTTCCGAAAAAAGTTCAAGCCGGCTTCAAACGGTCGTTCAACCGTGAGTGGTTTAAATCATATCCGTGGCTCGAATATTCTCAAAGCGTTGAAGCAGTTTTCTGCTTTGATTGTCGCCACTTCGGAAATCCCCATTCGTCTAGCGTAAAAAGTTATGATCCTTCGTTTACGACGGTGGGGTTTTCCATCTGGAAGAAAGCGAAAGAATCCAACAAAAGACTTGGAGGCCATGATGATTCTGACTACCATAAAACGGCGATGACTGCTTGGAGTGGTTACAAAAGAATGCAGTCCGCTGATACAAGCGTTGGCCAAATCGTCAGTCAAGCCCACCAAAAAGCTCTGCAAGAAAACCGGCATTATATATAAAGCTGTAGGCCTAGAGGAACTTCTTTTACTTACGGGACAACAAAGCATTGCTCAACGAGGTCATACAAAAAACGATGAAAATGTGAATACAGGGAATTTTCTTGGCCTATTGAAGTTGATAAACAACCACGATCCAATCGTTGCCCAAAATTGTGTCAATCTGCCAAAAAATGCTAAATATACAAGTCCAAAAATTCAAAACGAAGTTCTTCAACTTTTGGCAGATATGATAAGAAAGCAGATAATAGAAGAAGTAAAATCAAGTGAGCATTTCGCATTGATTGTAGACGAAACGAAAGACATTTCAAAAACTGAGCAAATTTCATTCGTTTTTAGGTATTTTTGGCATGGATGTGTGCATGAGAGCTTTCTTTAATTTGAAGTCGCAGACAGTTTTTGACTCGGAAAATTCTGGCAATTTTGGATTCCTTTGGTTTAGATTGTAAGAAAAACTTGGTTGCTCAATGTTACGATGGTGCCTCTGTTATGAGTGGAAAGAATTCTGGTGTGGTCACCAGACTACAACAGATTTTTGAACAAGCCGTTTACGTTCATTGCCATGCACACCGGCTGAATCTAGTGTTAGTGGATACGGCGAAGTCGATTCGGGAGGCCGCTGACTTTTTTTTGTTGCTACAGCGTTTATATGTTTTTTTTTGTCGGGTTCGTTTGTTCGCAACAAGTGGAAGAAAATACAGAAAGAAATGTATCCTGATCAAGATCAGTTTGAGCTTCATCGGCTTTTAGACACACGATGGGCATGTAGATATTTCGCATGCCGTACAGTTTGTAAAGCGCCTTCCCGCAATTTTTAGAGTGCTTGACGAGATCATAGATGAAACCAATCCATGCACATCGATCAGTTGATGCCCGCGGTTTGAGAGCGCAAATGGACTTCCGTTTTTTGACAATGCTTTCCTTATTGAATATGCTCCTGGGGAAAGCCCACTCGGCTTCGAGTATACTTGAAGGAACAGAACTCGACCTTGCAAAAGCAAGTGATGTAATCGAAGTCTTGAAAGAAATGAAAGAATACAGGGAAGATTAATTAGATTCTCTGTGGCAGACAATCACAGACTTCGCTGAACGCTGCTGCATTGAACCTCCCAACCTAGGGAAAGAGGTCAGCAGACGAAGAGCACAGGCACCGCTCTGACTGCAGGATTCTGTACTTACAATGGGAAGAGTACAGCAACGTAGCGAAGGCACAAAAGGCGCATTCAGGGTGAATATTTTTTACCCTATACTGGACAGCATAAATGCAAAACTGGAAAGAAGGTTTACTTACGTAAATTCAAATTGTAGCATCATGCGCGGAATTTAAGGTTTGAATCCCAAGAGCGAAAGTTTTTGTGTATGAGCGATTTAAAGCCTTTTGCCGAAGCGTATGGCCTTGATTCTGAAGACTTGTTGCATAAACTTTACCAAGCACAAAGATTGATTGAGCGCAAAGTCACAGAACGTTTACCACGACCAGCGTCAGTCTTGCAATTTACTTGCGAAATTGAACCGTACAAGGAAGCTTTTCACGAACTCTACCGTTTGTGTTAAATCGCTGTAACAATTCCGGTGACAAGTGCAGCTTCGGAAAAAACTTTTCATCGCTGAACCTCATCAAGTCATATTTGCGCAATGCTATGTCAGACAAAAAGCTAAGTAACAGGGCTGCGAACTCGATCGATTTTTAACCGAATTCAGGTTCGAATTCAAGAGATTTTTGCAAGTCCGAGTTCAAGTTCGAGTTCTAAGAATTTTATTTTTCGAGTTCGAGTTCGGCAAAAAACGACCGAGTCCGAGTTCAAGTTCGAGTTCGCAGCCCTGGACTTCGTAGGTCGCAATGGCATGAACAAATAAACGATATGCAGCTTTTCTTTTGGTAAAATCATAACTTTAATTTACACGGATTGTGACTACTTGAACAACAAACTATATTTCGTAGTGATCTTTTATTTCTTTTCAGCAATTTTAATATCTTTTTAATGAACTCGAACAGTTTTATGCGAGTTACAGTT
Source organism: Trididemnum miniatum (assembly GCA_964006365.1). NCBI lineage: Eukaryota > Metazoa > Chordata > Ascidiacea > Aplousobranchia > Didemnidae > Trididemnum > Trididemnum miniatum. Next base: position 15,748,770 of record OZ023234.1, on the reverse strand, counting down.
CGAGTTTAGGAAAAATATTTTTTCAAGTTCGAGTTCGGCAAAATGATCGAGTTCAAGTTCGAGTTCGCAGCCCTGCTAAGTAATCTTGGAGTCATCAACATCGAAAAGAAAAGGTCAGCTAAGCTCGATTTGGATGAGTTTGTTGATTATTCGCGAATAACCACAATAATCGTTCTTGTATAACCTGTGTCATTTCACACCATTTGTCTGAAATACTGCTGCATCTTGAAGTCTTGTTTATCGTTTTTTGTAATGAACCGCGAAAACTTTAATCAGGCTTTCTTTCATCAGTTAATGTGCTTACTTTCTGTCTTCAATTTTGTCGTGACTTTAAATTTTCACGCTATCCATCATGTTATCATGTCTTTTGATGAAAAGTCATAGTCGGTCTGAAATTGCCTTACTTTTTTTTCAATACAATTCTACTATTATTACAACAATAGCAGATTCAATCAGAACGGTATTAGTGACTGTAATCCAAGCCAGCGCGTTATTATTACGTCATTACTTATGATGTCATTAAACTGTTGCCCCCCTTTAAACAAGGCTTGCCCCTTTGTTGCCCCCCCCCCTGTAAAATAAATCTGGTTACGCCACTGCTTACGGCCCACAATGTGGTAATTGTTCTTTAACCATCGTCACAGTATAACGTAAAAACGCCGTAACTGCATTTCCGTAAAAGCAAATTAACAGGCAGTCAATGCACTTATTAGTACAACTTTGAGCTGAATAGTTGTCATAAGTCATGTAGTGTGGTTAATGCTATTCCCTGCTGCAATATTAAGCATTACAATAGCATTTTGCAGATACGGCGTTTTTGCTTTGCAACTTTGACGATTTTTGGTGTCAAATATAATGAAAAATATAACTTAGTAAATTTTTTTTGCTGGCAGTTAAATCTAGTAGTTTCGGTTGATGTTCAAAATACTACCTTATTTCGTGACTATGAAACAATATCAAAATATTGCTTTTTTAAGTGGGATAAAAGGAGAAATAGCAAAACATGTCAATAGTAATCTGTCGTAAGTGACCAGATACGGCATTTTTGCGTTGTAACTTGCCTCGCTTTCAGTGCTGCCACTCAAAATTTTGGTTCTTCCCCGCAGAGAGGTTTAAAAATCCCTACCAATATTTTAAAGCTAATAGACAATAACTGCAGCACTAGTGATATATATAGCAACTTCAATGCGCCCCTTTGTAACCTCTAATTTGTATGTTCTCCTGGTATTGGCGCTAAAATACCGTACTGAACATTGGTGCCAAAATACTTGTTTCCAAATTTTCCGGTTGAATTTTCTTCTAGCTTCTAAAATTTGCTGCTTGCCAGATTCCACCAAGCAGAGGTAATCATCATGAAGCATCTTATCCAAGGACGCAACAATGAGACTACGTTGGGAGTTAAACCGTTAACCTTGCAATCATGCTCGTCGTCAGGGATATCTAGAACAACGGGATCGCTTACATCAATATCGCACTGACAACAGTGGTGCAAAGAGCCATTGTAGAACAGGTTGTTTTAGGTTGGTGTAAACTGTCCAAAAATGATGAAATGAAAAATTATTGCCGTTATCGTTTTTAAACCATTATCATAGTAGCATAAAAATTAATCTGGGTTCGATTCCTGCCGGCGGCGGAAAGAAAAGTAAGCAATGCAATGAGTCAAAGAACGCAATTATCAAAATTAGCGTATGCGTATTAAAATTACAATTTTTAAACAAAATTGTAACTTTACCCGCTGAATTCTATTGTCATTTCTACGAAAGTCAGAAAATGTGCCATGTTTGCTATTTTTTTCGCTGAAAAAATAGTGAAGTGAAGGCGAGCTAAGGTACATATCGTGATGCAAACAAGAACAGAAACTTTTCAATGCTGCGATATTTCACAAAACTGGCATCATAATTGTATTTTAGCATGCGTTCAAATGAGCGTAGGGCAAAAAACAGTTGGCCTATCGCAGTAGCTCTTCAGAGTATACCAGAGTCAAAACACGAAAAAAGAGCAATAATCGAATCAATGTTTCGGTCTAAATTTTGAAGATAACTTGTGCAAGCCACGGCACATTGTTGCAGGGTGGTCCACGGCGCATTGATTAATTCGCTTCAGTTGATTTTTAGCAAAGCAGTTGAATAGTGATTGCACAATAGGAATAAAATTGTAATGTCCATGTAAACAAATTTGCTAAACCAAGAATGTATGCTTATTATTTACAGTCTCTTCAAACATGCCGACAAATGCTGCTCTTGGCTGGTATTTAAACTAGCTAAAGTGGGAAGAGCTGTTTGTGGCAGCAGGCTCAAGCAACGAATTTTTTTTTTTTTTTTGGTTGAAAAAGTTGCAGAATTGACATATAAAAATTACCGCCATTGGCCTGGAGGTACTAGCCAAAACGTCCTTCCATTGGATCGCTGGTAAATTTTCCAGGAAGCACGTAGCTAGCTGAACCCATGTTTGGAAATCAGTTCAGAAGCCAATTTGGCTTACAGCTTTCATGGATTGAATACACGCAGTGAAGGTTTTATTACTTAAACCAGACTGCCCTGATGCCTTCCACTGCTTAAATATTTCAGTTGCTTGATGCAAAAATGTGAAAGAGAAATTGGCAGACCCTTCTGCATTTACGGTCAGAGGCTTGCACATCTCATTATTTTTTCTCGATTCTAAAACGAAAAATCGAAATATTATAGAAAGTTCTGAAACATAAGCCGGGGGCGCAATGCACGGCAATGCATCAGTGAAAAAGGAAAAATACATTCTTTCACACTTGATATATATAAATCGTTAGCAGGCCTAGGCCTACAGCATAACGGTAAAAACCGCTAGAACTTTAATTGAACGCTATTCTTCACAAAGTGCTAAACAATTTTTCCTTTCTCGTCAGTATCGGTAACAACAGTAATACCTTTTGATGGTGATTTCAGAGACATCACTTTCCAAACGTTGTTAATAAAAGTGATGAAGTTTCAAGTAGCAGCAAAGTGGGGATAACTGGAACTATGATGCTTTGTGCTCGATGATAAAAACCAGAGCAGAAACAGTAGCATTAAAATCAGAATTAAACTTTAAAAATACAACAGCCTGTTTCGTCGCTAACTACTCATCAGGTGTCATATTCAAATAATCTGTGACACCTGATGAGTCGTTACCGATGAGATTCCTTTTGAATAAGAATCTGTGACACCTGATGAGTCGTTACTGACAAAACAAACTGTTTTGTTTTTAAATTTTAACTGTAATTTTAATCCTACTGTACCAGTGCTTAAAAAAATCTTTTAAGAGCCAAGAAATATGACGAATGACAAATTTAGATTATTTTATTTGTCGACATAGACAACAGGAAATAATATAGCAGCAGAGTTGGGCAGTACCGCGGTACAAAAGTAACGCGGTACTTATTTAGTACCGTTATCGGTACCGCCGATACTTTTTTAAAAATGTACCGTTTTTGGTACCGTCGTTACTTTTTAGACTGTTTTACCCGATATTTCGGTTACTTTTTTTGAGTAAACTCAAGAAAAGCTTTTTGGTGGTACAGAATTTCAAAACAGATTTAAGAAGCGCCGAAAACATCTTTTAAATTTAGGTAGTCTTGAAAAAGACTGTTTTTGAACCAAACATTTTCGTCTCGCTCTCTTCAGGCTTCAACGCGTGAGTTAATTGAGAAGGAAAAAGATGGTCTATATATTATCATCAGCTTCATCGAAAAATCTGCAACAAAAAAGGAAAAAGGGCTGTGGTTAAGGGCTGTGATTGGTTGTTAAAACACAGACGGATTGTGATTGGTCGAATATGGATGAATTTTAGAATCTAACTCAAGTATCGGAGAATTTGCAGTGAGTAGACAAATTCCTTTTGACGGCACAGAATGGGTTTCAGCGTTTTGATGAAAGTTGCCTCCAGCGCCCCCAAGTGGAAATTTGTTCTCGCTTTGGTTAAAACCGAAAACTGGTCAATATGATAATGAGAGGCACAATCAGGATGTTGGATTAAGTGTAGACCAATAGCTGAATCACAGTCTAGTTGATTGAGTGGAGTAGTAATTTTGCAGTTACGTTTGGGAAGAACTTTGGTTGGATTTTCTTTATTTCGAATTGATTTTGGAATGTGTTGATTGATTCTATCTTGCAGTCGTAGGGATGTGCGACCCACTTACCGGCAATCACAGCGGCACACGTATTGGTATACGACCATACTTAGATGAGTGATGGGCACAGCATCCTTATAGATTGAAGGCAGAATCTTTCTGGTTTGGAAAATGACACGAGGATCGACGGCTCTAAAACAATTTTGAACGTTAGATTTTACCTGTTTTTCGAATTTACGAGAAATATTGCCAATTCAGGGTAGTTTTCGACATAGACAACAGGAAATAATATAGACCCTGGATTGGCAATATTTCTCGTAAATTCGAAAAACAGGTAAAATCTAACGTTCAAAATTGTTTTAGAGCCGTCGATCCTCGTGTCATTTTCCAAACCAGAAAGATTCTGCCTTCAATCTATAAGGATGCTGTGCCCATCACTCATCTAAGTATGGTCGTATACCAATACGTGTGCCGCTGTGATTGCCGGTACGTGGGTCGCACATCCCTACGACTGCAAGATAGAATCAATCAACACATTCCAAAATCAATTCGAAATAAAGAAAATCCAACCAAAGTTCTTCCCAAACGTAACTGCAAAATTACTACTCCACTCAATCAACTAGACTGTGATTCAGCTATTGGTCTACACTTAATCCAACATCCTGATTGTGCCTCTCATTATCATATTGACCAGTTTTCGGTTTTAACCAAAGCGAGAACAAATTTCCACTTGGGGGCGCTGGAGGCAACTTTCATCAAAACGCTGAAACCTATTCTGTGCCGTCAAAAGGAATTTGTCTACTCACTGCAAATTCTCCGATACTTGAGTTAGATTCTAAAATTCATCCATATTCGACCAATCACAATCCGTCTGTGTTTTAACAACCAATCACAGCCCTTAATCACAGCCCTTTTTCCTTTTTTGTTGCAGATTTTTCGATGAAGCTGATGATAATATATAGACCATCTTTTTCCTTCTCAATTAACTCACGCGTTGAAGCCTGAAGAGAGCGAGACGAAAATGTTTGGTTCAAAAACAGTCTTTTTCAAGACTACCTAAATTTAAAAGATGTTTTCGGCGCTTCTTAAATCTGTTTTGAAACTTAAGAAAGCAAAATCGGAAAAATTACCGGTCTTTCCGAGTAAAGCACCTTCGAAAAGTACCGCGAAACCACGTTGTTGTAGATCAGTGGTCGGCAACCACCGGGCTCTGGCCCCGTGCGAAGTTTGTGACCGGTCAGTATGCGTTTTCAGAATAAATGCTTTGAATTTGAAACATTTTTATGACGTTGGACGCAATTTCAGTCGCCAACGAATTTTTGCGGTTTTTACTTAAAAAACACTCATTTTAGCAAATTTTATCGAAAAGGGCATGCAGTGAGTGCAGTCACTATGGACGATGCAAAAATGTTTTCAGAGCTTAAGTCTAAAAGCAGAAGCTTGGCTAAAACAAATGAAAGGAGGCTGCAACCATTATTAGTTTGAGAAATTATAGACTAAAAGTTAGGTTTTAGCACACCTTATTACAAGGCCAAAGGGGGGAGGGGCATGGCACCGTAGCCTCCCCCTGCGTGCGCCTGCAACGTCAAATCGCCTCGAACGGCAGTTTTTTAAATCCTCTAAAGGTGCCGTTATAGACGAATTTTACTACAAATATTGGTAACAATTGATTTCTGAATGGAAATAAATTTAATAACGATGCGAATCAGTGTTTCAAAAAGTGCTGAATAACTGAGTTCAGTTAAAACCCGACAGTCGGTTTCACCTATGAGGGATCATCAAGGGTATCTCAATCAAATAAAATCTATTCCATTTGAATAAGATAATGTGAAACAGACTGTCGGGTTTTAAATAGATGTTTCTAAACTGTGTTGAATTTGTAGAAATAAATTCAGATTTACTAGCAACATACCTATTTAATGATCTTTCAAAAGCTTTCACAAATGTGTAGCAAATAACGAAATTTTATAAAAATCATAAAAAATTTCTCAACGCCAGAGCTGAGCAAAGTGCGGGCCGCATGCAGATATTTTTTTTGCTCTCCATCGATTGTTAGTGGAAAAATAGTAGATCTGCGGACGTGTAAACTTTTTTTTATTTTTGCTCATCAATGCTTTGTGGGGGCAGTTTGGATCCACACTTTCCAAACAGGGGCGATTGCGTACGAAAGGTTGAATACCACTAGTCTAGACTAAATGGAAAAATTTATTTCTGTGTCATTGAATCAAAGTAAAACTACAGACCTGCAAATTCTGAGAAAAATGTAGATTTTGATTCATCTAAAAGTTCTGAGTACGCTTGCTACTGATACACCAACCTCTACCAAAAGTGGTATTGAAAATGAAAACACTCTCCTTCAACACAATGATGAAATTCACTCAGCAAGAACCTTAGCAAAATTTTTTTCGTATATGAGCCGTAAGCTCTTTCACGTCGTTAGTATTGTTCGAATGTAGCAAGGTAGGTAGATAAGCTGGGGTGTGACAAAAATTTCTGCTCTCCAGGCGAGTTTCTGATGATGACACTCCTTATACCTAGCCTCATAACTAATGAAGGAGACCAACAGATTCTTATACACGTTGCCATACATGAAAGTGCTTGTTTTGGTAAGCGTGCCGCTGTTACCTTGTTGATATAATCGACGTGTTCGCTTGCAGTAGCCTATCAAAATTCACTTGAGACTACAACTCAGACCTTACACCAGCACCAGATGAGACAAAAAGCTTAATAAGGCTTTAATTTTGTTGCTTTGCAAGACGAAAACCAAAACAAAAATTAATTTTTAAGAAAAACAATTTTCGTTTCAAAAGTACCAAAAATCAGTACCGAGTAACGATATCATCGTTACTTTTTTAAAAATGTACCGTTATCGGTACCGACGGTCCTTTTTTAGCAAAGTATCGGCACCAATATCGTCGTTACTTTAAAAGTACCGAGTGCCCAGCTCTGTATAGCAGCGAAAATATAATATCATAAGGTACGACGCAACGTGGACCAGGAAGCAGCGAAGAACCCACGAGGTTAAATGCAGCTATATTCACACAATGAAAGCTATTTCGTTCAACTTAAAGTTACCCAGTTCAATCTTCATCTAGTAATAGGCATGCATTTGAAAGAACTACAGCTGCACATTCTGAGTATAGTAGCAAATTGCGCAAATAGCAATTGACTAATCAATCTCCAAGTTATAACGCTAAAAATAAACCAATAATCCAACTAACTCAAAGCATGCTGAGTGGAAGTTTTTGCCAGATTGCTTGGATTCAAGGATGCCTTTTTCAGTGAATGGGCAACTTTTAAGTTCTTGTGTTCTTCTAAAGCATACAGATGCTGTACATTACCAAACAAACCCAGGCAACTGGACCCTATATATCCTCAAAACCAACTACTGGAAAGTGCATTCAGCCTTTTGACAAAAAATTGTTGAAAATATTTTTTAGATTGCGAGTGAAATCCAATAACTAAAAAGTAGCTCTCCTGACCAGTCTTCGTAAGATCCGTACAGTATGGTTTCAAATCACCACCACAGAGATCAATAAACATTTTTCTGCAAAACAAGAAACATAGAAATAGCACATTTTGCTAGTAAAATTACATCTTTTAAACCAACCGCTGCATTGAGAAAATTATAATGCTGTGGATTTTAAGAAAAAGCAAAAATACCCTAGATAAGCTGTTGAGCTTATGTAAATGTACCGGTAGTAAGCAAGTAAAACATTACTACAGGTATTACAATATACGAGCTGCTACAGCATCTGACACCGACAACACTGATCATACATTTACAAACAATAAAAATTGTTTACTCTGATATTTTATGTATGAGGTCAAAGTTGTCAGAAGGCTTATTGTTATTTACACACACAATTTTCTGTTTTTACATCGAAGTTGCTAAATAATGAGATTTCATACCTACACTAATGCATATTCTCACCTGTTGAATATTGGCTATGATTGTCCTCGGAAACATCCAGAATGAAAAACATACCTTTTAAAGATTTTATAACTGTATTAAACTAATATCTCAACTGATTCGAGTCTATTTTGTGCATTGGGACAAGCAGAGGTGGGCACGGTACTTTTTTAAAGTATTGGCGGTACCGGTACTCGGTACTTTATTAAAAGTACCGTCGATACCACTACTCGGTACTTCAATACCAAAAGTACCGCGCTACTTTTCAAAAAAAAGTTCCAAAAAGAAAGTTCTGCAGTATATTTTATTGAATTTTAATTAAAACTGTAGCCTACAGTTTCATAATATTTATAGGCGGATATAGCTATTAGTTAGCTAAATACTTTACTAAATTACTCAATATTCTGATGTTACCGGTAGTAGGCCTACTTGGTATGGTACAATTCACAAACAGCAAACTACGCACCAACGATCAAAACATGAAACAAAATAAGCTGCAATTCGTGGTTAGCGCAACAAAAATCAGAAGGAATGTAACAATTTTCCTCGCCTATAACAATGGGCCGCAAGCGCAACGCATAAAGCGAAAACCTTTTTATTGGAAACCACTTTTTGCGCAGAATTCGACAAAAAGATTGTTTGAGGATTTTGAATGAATGGGGACCACAGAACCAGAGGTGGCCTACGCTGGAGTTTTTAATGGAAGGAGTTCGTCGTAAATCATAACGACGTCAAACCTTTTAGTGAAGTCATTAAAATAGAAACAGAATTTTTAACATCGAAGTATGCAGAGTAGGGGTATCCAATTGTGTTTTTAGAAGTACCAGATATGGTACGTAATGTAAAAGTGCTCGAGGAGTCGAGGGCCAATAACATTTAATGTATGCTTCGCTCTTTTTTAAAATTTATTGCACTCCGGATCATCACGAAGGATAAATCTTTCCGATTTTTTCATGTCGCTTAATTTTCGTATTTGTGATTACCAGAAATAATAGATTCATGTGACCGTAATAATAGATAGAAGGCCTACTTTGTGCGACCACGGGCGAGGGCAAAATGAGAACTCATCGTCAGACTGGAGGCTCTGGTTGTAGAGTAGTGATTCTCAAACATTTTTGTTTTACCGCTTCCTTTTCGAAGTTGGAGACTTTCATCACCCGCTTATCAGGAAACAAGTTTTAAGAGGGGCGCACGCCATAGACTACGTAGGCATTTTTTAAGATGGGGTTGTGTAAGTGCAAAGACACGTTTTGCATTGTGAGTTTAGTATCTTATGAATCAAGATACAGTGGGTCTAGTATAGCAAGCGATTAAGTTTGTTGGAGCAAAAAAATGCATATCTCATAGTGAAACTGGCAGACAGCGAATAAACTACTCAAATAAGACGGGAAGAGCTGCTGCAGGAGACGGTCATAATCAGCAACGATTAGTTTGAAACATCATAAATACTCGTTCAGTTGACACGAGTAAATGTAATACCAGTGTCGAAAATGTTAAGTAGGCCTCAAGCCAGTAATGTATAGGTGGGCCTTTAAAAAACGAAATTCGTTTATATCGATTACTTTATTTTTATCCTCCTGTTACGAGAAAGCGACGGAGGCGCTATACATAGGAACTTAGGACAAATCCAGACTTGCTTAGAAGTTGCCTTTATTTCCGAGTTTTTCGCTTGTATTGTGCTTCTGACTTCTTCAATTTGCTGCTTGTTAAATTCCACCAAGCAGAGATAATTGTCGTGAAGCATCTTATCCAAGGACGCAACAACGAGACTTGGGTGGGAGTTAAACCATCAATCTTGCGATCATGGCCGTCGTAAAAACGACGCTCCGAACCACTGGGCCACGCTGCCGACAAAAAGATTGTTGCTAATAATAAGGTCTGCTCTACATCAATCGAATATCATCGGATATATAAGAAAAAACTACACAAATATTTTATAGTTTGCATCTTTTTAATTTGACCGGCCGGCTTTTTAATTTGACCGGCTCAGTTGCTAAGCGCACGCTATCGGTGCGGGAGGTCTAAGGCTCGATTCCCAGGCTGGTCAAATCGACACAGTGTCGCTAACGACTCGCCGCCGTTGCGACGTTTCTTCGGAGCTGTGTTGACCTGGCGCTCAGCCGCGGAGATGGGCCCCGCAACTAGATACACTCTTCGGCGTAATACGGCGAGTATAATGAAAATTTGATTTGATCTTTTTAATTTCGCGAAATCTTATTTTCAGACTCAAAACTTTTTTTCATTATTACAGAAGATTTTGCAAAAGCACCAAGTACCGCCTAAAACTTGAGAAATAAAAGTACCGGCACTGCGGTACTGAAACTTTTTTCAAAGGTACCGGCGGTACCGGTATTAAAAAAGTACCGCGGTACTGCCCACCTACGTTTGTAACTAAAGGCCTACCAGTTTCCACAACCTGCAAAAAAACTCTCTGCCAAACCCCTTCGCCCTTGAAAAAGCGGGGGACAAGGCAGGCACCGTGTCTGCGCATGCAGCCCAGAAAACACCAGCGAATGTCAGCGCTTAGGTCACAATTTGTAACACAAATGCAATTGCGATTAGCCTAGGTCCCAAAGTCAGCGCTTAGGTCACAATTTGTAAACACAAATGCCATGGACTGCATGCACATTACCTGCCACTAGTAACCTTCCGTGATCAAAAACCAAATTGAAACCCCCACACCCTGTAGGTATTACGACCTCTGCACCAGAGTTCTCTTTAGGGGTTAGCAAACTCCATCACGTGACTTCTCCGTCACGCTTGACTGAGGTGACTCAGAATTGAAGTAGATCTGTTGATGTAATGCAGGTCCGCGCATAATTTACTGGTCTGTAAGTCAAATCGTGCTTCTGCTGAGATTAGCCTGTTTACTGAGCAAGCAGACGAGTAAACTAGTTTGTAAATACAATAAATGTGACTTAGTTAATGTGCATATGCGCTGTATAAGCCTAGCTTAGTCCACATAAATCAGCCTGTACGGTGCGACTACACAGAGCGAAGATACGGTAGCAGCAGTCAATAATGCCTTAAAGTTTAGGCTGGTTTACACAAAAATCACAACAAAGCTGAGTTGAATTGTATCTATTTACAGTGTTGCTACCAGGTAGCCTACATATGGTACATCATTGGACCTACTATTTTCGCCTACCGGTAGTTAAAGTGGTGTACCAATATGTTCATTGTTGTTAGTTAACGCATACCGGTAACCGGGTAATAGGTAAACTGAGTAGCCTAAACTATCTTTGTTAATGTTTTTAATGAGAGGTTGAGGATAACTTACAGTCACCTCTCCCACACCCTATAATGCATACCGGTAAGTCAATATTCTACTGCTATCAATTCCTACTGCAAATAGGTACCGTACCAACTGACCAATAGCCTACAAAAGAGTTCTGTTGGGTTTTCAATAGAGTATTTTAAAATATTAAGCTCTAACTCAGTTATTGAGCGCTTTTTTCTCAATTGCAGCTTCTGCAGTACCGGCATATACTCTTTATAACTAGTTTAGTAGATTACCGGTATGTTGCTTGAATCCTAAGTGAGTTTAATTATTGTACTACATTCACTTCTAAGCACAATTATGTACGTAGTTACAATCATTACAGCAACTTTGACTGGCAGATGGCAGTAACTGGAAACTGTCTAGCTGCTTAGGATGACGCTACAATTCATATAAAAACAAAATTAATTGTGTTAGTTACATTACTAACATGTTTTTAAACTGTAATAATGGACAACTCGCAATGAATTTAAGTAAATCCGGTTACATAGGCTATTTCACTGACAACAATTCTAGCAACGCCCAAAGGCAATCACATAAATTACATCGTACTTGCTCTTTCATCTGCATTGTGTATTGTTTCAGATTAGCTATAATATACACTGGGTATATGATATCATTTCTATATATTTTTTAAATTCAAATATTATATAGCTTTTTTTCTTGCTAATAAATTTGTAATCAAGCTCTGACTGTGAATTATCAAGTTCTCTACTGAGATATTTCATTCTTCTACAGTTCACTGTTATATACTTCCGAATTTTTTTATCAAATTCTTGGAATTTTGTGTACATCGAAATGTTTGGCATTACACAGGTGTCTGATTTCGATTTCCAATGCATTCCTGCTAATATTCCAGAAGCTCTGCTGACAATAGAAATTGATTTTGATTCAACTGATAATATACCATCAATGTCTTCAGGAGTTCACCCCTCCTCGAACAGCATGTTTGCGGAAATTTGGAAGTCTATTTTGGATAAATATGTTCTAAGTGGAATTGGCAGAATTAAATTGCAGAAGCTAGTTCAAGCATTTGCTGTTACACATAATAAAGATAATGTTGTGAAGTTTTTCACCCAAAGTTGTTGTGATTCAAAGTCATTTTTTGATGATGGTAGTAGTATCACGAAAGCAGTAGCCTCCAGCAATTTGTTAGATATCATAAATATAATTTGCAACTGGAATTCAAATAATGCTGATGAAAACTGCTTTGCTTCAATAACTCAGTTTGAAGCTGATGCAATTGAGTATTTGGGAGGTTTTGTGTTGCACAAAGCAAAATCAAAGTTTGCCTTTGCATCTTCTATTGTAGAGATTATGATGAAGCCCACACCAACAGGAAAACTGGTCAAAGCACTTGAAAAAAAACAAGGTTCACTTTACTATCCAAATGAGAGATTTGCTTCATTGCTTAACACTGTTTATCTTAAATGTAGTCGTGAAACATTTAAGCCTGGGAATAAAATAGATTTTTTCAATGTGGTTTCAGCAATTCTTTCTCATGCTCATTATAATTCATATTTGGAAGAAATATCTTGTCATGAAGGTCATACACTTTCGGAAAATGCTGTGGAAGAAGTTTTGGAATATGTTGTTAAGCTTTTCGTGAGGATGCTCTCTTATACCTATGCAAAACGTCTGTTTCACAACTTGTTTCAACAATCAACCAGAAATTCCAAAAGTTTTCGTCAGTCTCTACAAGCTTCCACATCAAAAAGTTAGTTCTTTAATTTTTTTCATCTCAACTCTTGGAGTTTTGTATAGTAGTAGTGTCTTTTATTTCCGTACCGTCAATACAAGAATAGAAAAAAGTCGGAAATCTCTATAATTGGTCTTGCTTTTCAGTTCAACACTATTTGACGCGTTTCTCACCGAAGAGGACATCACGATAAGCTTCTGGGAGAAAAAAACTATATAATTTGTCAAAGCTACCATATAAAATTGTTTGTATGTTCGTAAAAGCTCTCTGCAAAAACAGCTTTTCTCAAAGCTGTCATAAAACAGGATAACTAGATGCAGCATAGCCGGACAGCACAAGAAAAGGGAAGAAGCAACAAAATGATAAACGTTGTAACATGCAAGAAAAGAGCGAGATTCAGTTTTATACTGCCTTGCATACACTGCTGATGATGACAGCTGAACCTATGTTGTCGAAACGTCCAGTTTTCAGATTTACAGCGGCTTTATTTTTCCTGCTAAAGTTTAAGGATAGTTTACGTTTTTTGAGATAATCTGCGTTCAAACTGTCAGTATTTCTATTTCTCAGTGTCACCCACTACTTTTTACTCAATTTTTTTTTTAATTATTTATTAGTTACTTAGACACAATAAATGCACTACAAGAAAAAAAGCTTTAAAAAAAGTTTTATATTATTGCAACTTTTGAGTAGTGTCTTTAAACTTCTGTCACAGTTTGTACTTCGGCTTAATTTTTTCTCCTTAAGCTATTCTTTTCATTATTGTATTCCAAAGATAATATTGTGAAGTTTTTTGCCCAAAATTGTTGGGATTCATAGTCATTTTTTGATGATGGTAGTAGTGTCACGAAAGCAATGGCCTCTAACAATTTCTTAGAGATTATGACGAAGCCCGCACCAACAGGAAAACTGGTCAAAGCTCTCGAAAAAAAGGTTCACTTTACTATCCAAATGAGAGATTTGTTTCTTTGCGGTAATTGTAGTACGGTAATAATTTGGCTGCTGTGATTGATATTTCAGAGTCTTCGCAGTGTTAGTAATTTAAGGTTTCTAAGAGTTGTACTTGCAATTTTGTAATGGGGTTGTGAATGCAGTTTATCGGGTATTTTCATGTTTATGCAGAAAACCGTTATTTATCCGATCTCCGCGTTATCAATAATATTTAACAACCGTGCGACGTGTGTTCCAATTCAGCGAACGAGCGTAAGGTCTGTTACAATTCGTGGCTTGTTAGGAACTGCAAAGCAAAAATAATTGTAAAGTAAAGCATGTTATCCAAGGACGCAACAACGAAGCTTGGTTAGGAGTTGATCAACAACCTTGCGAACATGGTCATTTTGCGTTGCCGAGTAAAACAGTACTGGCTTATTTCTGGACTCGTCGTGGCATTCGTGTCTTTAGCAATAGGGCACTCAAACATAAGAAATATCGCATGTATGGCGACATCAGATGCGTTAAGGCGTGGTAAATGCTAGTCTTGTGACCACTACAGACAGCAAAAAGGATCATGGTGTTGTAGCCATTTGTGCAATGTACCAGAGTCACTTACTATAAGAAAAATGTCAACCGTGGGGGGTCACTACTATTGCTCAAAGTTTTTGCTAGTTTCGAAACTCCTCTTATGCCGAAACGTAATATTTTTATTGGAAGTTGCATTACCGCAAATAATTACTGAACATGCTTAACTGGCATTCTAAAAGCGAGTCACTCAAACGATTTAATTCCTGCATGCGTTAAGACGTGATACAGCGTCTAAATTTCACAGCCACCCAGCACGTCCTGTACCGGAGTACCTATTACCGAAATGCGCGGAAAGAGCCTCGCCTAGGCCTACTGCAATCCGCACCTGATTAAGCAAAATGTCTCAAAACATAACCTGGTTTTTATTCAAAACCGATCCATTCATAACTCTGCAAGATGTATGTGTAAATAGAAAAATGTTCGGGACAGCAAAAAAACGACAAATTAAATCATGACGATAATCACAAACGTTTAAATCATTAAAAACGACAAACAAAAAATAATTTGAAGCGGCTTGAAGATGAATGAGTCACATGTCTGTTGGACTGGAAAGGTAAATCAATAATATCATGGACGCACTATACAACGGGCTTTGTGTGGAGTGAAATTACAGCAAAGTTATCTACACTGCATAAACTCGTCGGCCGGCTGTTAGGAAAAAAAGTATTTTACGCACATAGAAACCCATTTTCGATTTGAGTTATAAACTGGAAATATATTTAGCACAGACTGGCGGTTGAGAACACTGAACCTCCATGTCATCGCTTTCGCTTAGACAATGGCTCTTCGCACACTTCTGTCCATGGATTTTTTCTTCCGTACGTAGTATTTCCGCCTTTGACCTTTTTGATAACTTTGCGATTGGTTATATGGTCAACTGCGTAAGCCGTTTGGAAAATGTCTGGATTTGTTGATCGTCTGCCTGAACTCCTCTGCAACGCACAAGTAATCAAGTATTATTATAATATTTCGTACAGTAAGTGAGCATTGCAGCCGCGCCAGAGCAAATACGAAACCATAGTGTAACCTACAGTTATGGACTACAGCTTGAAGCTCTCAATACCATTAATTCGATCATTATTCTGCTCGGCAATCCGCAAAGATGTTTCGATTTTTGTTATTGTGGTATTTAGATGGACATTTTGTAAACCAAACCCAGATATGCTTAAGCCAATAGTCATGCTAGTACCGGTACCTCAAGAAATACTCAACCGTACTAATGTTAACGTAAGAAAGGCACAGAATTGCATCAAAGTACATTACGTCGTTAAGCACTATATTCTTACCACATTTCCAAAAAACGCTTCCAGCACATCTTGGCTGAAAGTTTTGAAGCAAACCTTGGAAGCACCATTGCATAAGAGGTGCTTTGCCAAGCGCACATAATTTCTTGAAGTGAAGACCAAACCCTCGAGTGTAGGCAAAGCAATTATACGCTTCGATTCCCGTTTGTGGAAGCTTTCAATTTCGCACTATGAAAAAATACGCTATTCATTAGGCCTACTGTACAAAGTACAGTACATTAAAAGCTTTAGTATTTTTCTTGAAGATTTAGTCCGCATTCATAGCACAGATGCAGCCACGGACAATAAGCGTCGTCATTTAACCATGTGTCATTATTATGAAACCCGCTATGTGTTATTGACTTACCTTCCAGTCCAATAGATATGTGACAAATTCATCTTCAAGCCACCTCAAACGCTCATCTTCCACCGAACATACAGGGTTACGCATTCCGCAATTCATAATTTCAAACCACCTGCAATTATATCAGCAGTTTCAGCACCCAGTAACACGCCACAGATAAAAAATAAAAAACCATGGACATTTGATTTTCGTCGGGGCGTTGTTCGTTAGACAGGCCGCAACTAAAAAAAAACTAATAATTTGGAGAGAAACCAAGCAATAACTGTTGCTCGGATTTATGTCGTACAAATTATACTGCCAAACTGACATTTGTGAGGAAATTGCTACGAGCCTGCTTTCAATTTTGCGCGTGCCATTGCAGTGTTTCGAAGTCCAAGACTTTTTGTTAGTGGCCCAATAAATTTAAATTTTTAATTCATTTTCAGGTACGCTTACACTAGCGCAGTTGAGATCGAAATTATAGTTTGTTTTATTTTGTTTCGATTGCTCGAGTCGTCGCTCGCGATTTCAATATAATAAAACAAACTATCTTTTCGATCTAAACTACGCTAATGTAAACGCACCTTTACTCATAAGCAATCTCCATGTCGTGCATACCTTGCGAATAGTAAAACGTATTCGGCAGTTCCTTGAGACGTTGGTACCAATTCCAGACATTTTCCAACACCCCAGCTCAAAACCTCTTTCGCTAAGGACACTTTCATCTATAAAAAAACTTCGATCACAAATACAGAAAGCAATTACCGCAGCTTAGAAATTCACCATTGATAAATGAATGTTCTGCTTTCTTCGCCAATCAAAAGATAGCTGGTAGGCTATGTGCAGCAAAATGCCAAAAATGATAATACTTGAAACAAGACAGTGCAATGTATTATACTAGACAGCTGGTTTTGAGACTAAAAATGTACATTTTGGGCTTACAGTGCTTTCGATTTATACTAGTAATGTAAAAGCTCACCTTTGAATAGCTATTCAAAAATACACTGTCGACTGTTAGCCGACACTGCTGCGCCAACATTGAGCTTTGCTGGTTCGTGAAAAGCTGGGTAATATCAGACCATAATATATCTCTGCCATTTTTGTGCAAATATTTTGTTCCTCCCGGTTTTGAAGAATACAGGGAATTTCTGGCAGTCTGTAATAAAAAGCTGCTTACCTGTGCTAAATTAACTTCTACACAACTTAATATTTATGAAGTGGTGATGAACAATCAAAAACGAAAGAGAAAAAGTACTGTTTATACGTGAAACTTAGTAGCGATTAACGGTAACGGGAAAAACTACTACATAGGCATATCAATGAAATTACCTTGAGAAGGTGTGATGGATCCGAGCATAGAAGGATGTCACGATCTTCAGCAAATGGATTAGGAGCAGTGTAATGGTTATGCAAAATATCTTCATTGTTACCGGCACTAATTAGCTTCATGAATTTGCGATTACTCGGATGGCCATCGCATATAACCGCTAAAATCGACGCTCCTCTAATTTCACATTCGCGAACAGCTTCCCAAAAAAGAAGAGATATGCGGTATGAAGGAGTACTGGAAGTAGGGTACCACGAAATGGGAATCGAAATTTCGTGATTTGAAGATCGCAAGTAAAATACTGCAGGAAACAGAGTCGTTCAACTGATTTGCGATATATTTCAAACCTAATCGACTTACCTAGAATGTGTGTAGCAAGAGCGGCAGCAGTATTGGCTCCATCGCAATAATCTACAAACCCAACCAATTTCCCATTTTTAACAACCAGGTTTTCTTTTACTAAAAATGAGTAGTCTTTATTAGAAACAAAAAGTACTATGACCCAAACAAGAACGGTAATCCATGCTTAGAAGCTCTTCTGTTAAAATAATTATATTTAAAGCTGATAAAGACTACAGCAATTATTGAGAAATGTACATACAGAAAAGCAAACAAACAAATTTTTCGAAGTATCGTGGCTGTTGGCTATAGTATAACGTCTTGCATCTTAAAATGACCAGGGAAGCAGTTCCGTTCGTATTAGCTCTACACGCTTGCACTGCACAAGTCAGTAAGAGTACAGATAGTGGTATACAAATATAGTAACTTCTTTGGAAGCAATAAAGATTCTTGCTGGAAGACTTCAAGTGGAAGACATTCAATATTTTTATGAAAGCTAATATCTAAAGCTAAAAAATCTGATGCTAAAACATCTAAAAAATCAAGAAAGCTAAAAAATCTGATGCTAAAACATCTAAAAAATCAAGAAAGCTAAAAAATCTGATGCTAATAGACTTTCAGCTCATTTTCTACAATTCCTAACTACGACTAACTTTTCATCTCATCTAAAGTCAAGTAACATTGCAGCTTTTTGTCGTTGCATCTGCTAGTTACGCGGGATATTTCATCAAGAGCACTTGGATTCAACCCCGGCTGCGGTGAGATACCATTTCTGAAACATTGCAATAAACATCTAGTGACAGAATTCTACCACGGTTTAATCAACAGCAACAGAAAATGAAGCAAACAAAAATATAACCAGTAGTAAAAACTTCCGATATTAATTTTTCATAGTAACGTTATCGTTAGTCATAAATTTTCTGACTTACCTATACCTGTCTATTGTTTGACGTGTTGGTAAAGCAAGCACGCCACTGGTGGTCAAGTGCTGGTAAGCAGCAGGCGATCGACTGTATAATTCAATGCACCACCGCAATGAATCTGGATGATACCTGAAAAAACGTCTTTATTTGCTGCGAATCCCTGTGCTATGCGGTACTTACTGCAAAAGAAAATATGCAATTTTGCAACTACTAGCACAAACAAAAAATGGAAAGACTACTAATGAATAATTGTTGCTTAATATGCATTATAAAATCTGTAATAAATGTTTCACCTGCGTCGACGAGGTGGCATGTTTGCATGTTCTTTTTGCTCTTGAAGAAACAGCTTCTGCCAGGAATTCAACAAATCACCGTCGTCACAAAAAACAGTCACAGTCTGCCCAAGAAATAGCAACATCAGTGATGTAATCTAATAGAGATTGCAACTGAAAAGTGCGGAATAAAATCTCATTTCAACATAAATTTTAAATAAATAGATGTACAAACTTCAAACACACACTGGCATTAGTCAGAGCAGATATTCAGAACAAACTTCTGAAGTATAAAAAGAACTGTAAAGACCAATAACATATACGCCTACTGTTTCGGTATCACTTTTTTGATTGCACATCTCATTTGACATAGCTGGCATTTGCTCATCATCTTCTGCTACAGCACTGTGATTACAAATCTACAACAAAATGCGAATTATCTAACCTTCAGCCGATACAATCGACACTGTTCTGGACTGTGTATCTAAGTTCTGACCAAAACTAAACAGCTCAAAAACGTCTTACAAGAACAAGTCAATGCAAAGCAATAAGCAAATATTGATCTAACAAAGCAGTTTAAAAACGCTAAATATTCACAACAACCTAACATACTTACGTTCTGGTCATTGACAGGACTGTGACGAATATCAATACACAGTGATTGTTCCAATTTAGCACAAAGACTGCACTGACTTGATTCGCGATCTTTACAATCTACAGCGAATGGAAAATTAATTTTCATGGACGAAATAAAGCAGTAACTCACTAAATGCAAATATACCAAAATATGTGTACGCAAAAAATACTTACATATCGTACAACTCAACGAATGGAAAGTATTACGAACAATCACTTTAGAACCTTCCCACAATAAAATAGGGTGAGAGACGCTTTGTGGAATATCGTTGCTGGCAACTCCATGGCAGATTGGTAAATTTTCTAACTTACCTAAACATGAAGCTTACAAATTATAGGACTGCATAAAAACTTCTACTTTGTTACTTTCAGATGTGGCTTTTTTCTGTTGCTCACTTTAATCAATATAATCTTTCTACAACAAAACATATCTAACTGGCAAAACAAGAACATACTCTTATAAACTTACTTAAGAAATCATGTAATGTGGTGGCATGTAATGTAGTAAATTGCAGAGCTGAAAACTGCACACGCCAACCATATAGTTCAAATGTTTCAATGATGACATCTGTGTTGAAAGTAACCCTGAACAAAAAATGTACTACACATTACTCCATGAAATCGCAGTAACTTGACGTTCAACATGGGATTATAGTGAACACTACGAAACCAATCAAAAAGCAAACTCTGATAGAATAATTGTCAAACCTTGAAGCCAGTATCACTATCACATAAATGTAAAAGCTTAAACCAACTTACTTAAATCTGGGAATGAGAATATTCTGTTCTTGTCTAATAATTTGCAAACAAGTTGTTGAACTAATAATTTTCCACTTTTCTAAAATAATGAAGATATAAGAGTTTTACATTATCTGATAGTATAGTTCAGATTCACGTAAGAGCCATTTGACCAAACAACAAATGTATAGGCCTACAATAATATGCAATAGTAGTAAGTTTGCAAGTTATAGGTAAATATACCCTAAGAAAATTTCGAAAATGTCCAAACCAGTCTCTCAATGAGCATGCAATGATTTGCCATAAACTTGAACATACATAAAACAGTACCGGTATCATATTACAATGATCAACCATCATATGCATGTAGCACAGGTATAGACCTTGATTTACATTGTACAAAAAAGTGAAATAAATTGACATTAACTTCAAACGTTTTCTTGTTGTGAAATGATGCCAAAGTACCGGTACCTTTTAATGTTGGGTTTAACTTTTCGTATGACTGCAGCACATCTTTAAGCTTTCTGTGATATACTTTTGGTATATCAATTCTCTCAGTTGGGGCCTTGCGACTGGATAGTTGAAAAGAGGAACTCTGTTTTGGCAAATTTTTGCAAGGCATAGCTCCAGATTTTAAAGCTTTTATCTTTCCTTTATGAATTATGTCTTCCTCCTTAAAATGGATTTCACATATTCCCGCTCTAAAACAATATTTTACTTACTATCATAAGTATTAAGCCAGTTGGGCTGTAAAAATTATTGACTTTGATTTTAACATGAGCTCTACATCGTTTAACACATAAATTTAATTGTTCTTTGTTTAATTTTATATCAATAACTGCTTAATGCCTTTTTTCACTGCCAAACAGTTAGAATAAGGGTTAGTCTGTTAGTGAGGAAAACATAAAAGGCAGTGGCTCCGTCTACAGGCCCGTAACTATAAGCTCTTTGTTTCTTTTATTATCCCTTGACGCTCTCCCGGATGTACGAGAGCGTAACGAAGTAATAAAATAAACCAAAGAGATAAAGTTACGGGCCCGTAGACGGAGCCAATTCGAACAAAAAAAGCTTTTGGCCAACATGCATTATTGTGGCCAGCTTAAACAAAGAAGAGTGAAGTCTGCTGATTTCATTTTGTAAATATATTATCACCACTATCTCTGACTACTTATTTTTAATTAACATGAATAACTAAAACACTTGTAAACAATAGTCCATTTGTTTTAACAAAAACTTGAACACAATAAAACAATTTGCTTATATGTCAATACAAATTTAATTTATGATTTACCTCTCTTTCTGTAGCAATAAACTGATGTTGTCTAAACCAGATTTAGCATCACGCATTGATAGTATGAACTTGGTCAATAATTGTCTGTAGCTTCTCTCATTTTCATTTCTTGCTAAATCCGGCCGAAGTATAGCGAAAATTGCCCTTTTTTCAGATGATCTGAATCTGGTGTAAGTACAGCCAGGAATAGCACAGTTATTTATTCCTACCATTATCAGATTACTATGAAACAACCTACAATATCCGTAATTTTAAAAATAAACCAAGTTGAAACACGATGATTACTGGTACCATACCAGTATCTAACATAAACATGATGATTACTGGTACCGGTATCTATCCTACAGGTACCGGTACATTGAATTTTGTTCAGGCTATGCATAATGCATATGGTTGGCCTACCATTACTGTATAGGGCCTAATCCTGTAATCTATAACATCTGTAACTGCAGCTATCTGGCTATTCTCTTTTAACTTTTGGCCCATAGGAACATACCGCTACTGGTACCGTACAGGTATATAACACAGTACGGTATACCAGTAGGTAGGCTACACACACAATCTATCAAGTATCAACCATTTTACCATGATGGCAACTGCCAGACTAGGCCTATTTCTACCGTATACTGGTACCGGTATATGGTATACCACCACTTAGAGATCAGCCAGGGCTCTATGAAATTAAGCCACAGTCTACTGGTCCATGCTGCATACACTAGCCTAAGCTTGTATTACTGTTCTCTAAACTACTACTGTGCTCTAAACTACTACTGTGCTACCGGTACCATCAGTAGCCCAATATATGAATAAGCATAAGTTTAGACTGTTACAGTACGGTACCGGTAGACTTTGATTGTGGTGTAACTTTAGGATGCTTAGCCTAACGCTTTATGGGCAATCATCTTGTAACAGACCAATGACATGACTAAAACTAGATACATTTCTGCTTTAAGAAACAGTGTTTTTATACAGATCAAAGACAGACTATAGACGAACTAACCAGTCTAAGCACAGCTTTGCAGCAGACTTCAGCCACAACTACGGTACCGCATATCGAATTTTGAATCACCTCATTGAAGCGTGTCGGTTAAATAAAGAAACAAAAATGAGAAAGAGTTTGCTAACCCCTAAAGAGAACTCTGTCTGCACTTTCGGCAAATTTTCCCATTCGCTGGGCAAAAAGCTTTGCCTTTCTTGTGGCGAAAGCCACAAAACTTGCATTCGACTCGACCAACTACATCAGAGTCTGCCTGCTTCTTCCTAGCGGAGGCATATCTTTGAACGGGAGGCTTATCACGTCCAGACACCTTGTGAATGACTCTCTTGAATGACCTGCATCTGACGTGACTGGACTTGGGATGCATTAAACGAGCGGAAAATTTGTATCGCTCTATCCAATGAGAGCGGATTTTCTCGTAGCAGCATATTAATGGCATAAAAATCAAATGTGGGTACTAGTTGCTCCACAATTTGCAGTTGTATCCCCATATTATGAATCTTCATTAGTGATAGGCAATGGAGCAGCCAGCAATGCCGCGACAAACAGGGGGTCTGGGGTGCGAAGCCCCCAGGGTATGATAGGTATTTCTAAAGAGTAAACACCCTGTCAAAAAGTTCACCGTACGCCACTGGTTGGTAGGTCGATTTTCTGTCTGCATATTGGAATGCACCTACGAACCGTGGGAACAGTTGGAAATTGCTATAGGTCCGGGAAAATACGCTGAATTCAATCAATCAAAAAGTTTATTCCGCAGTACGCACGCCAAAACGTACAATCATTGACAATTTACAATATACACAGGCATTATAACGGAAAAAGACACATGCAACAAAACCAGTAATCCTACGGAAGCATGCCAGTCGAAAGCTGACTTGGCTTGACTGCATGACCTTAAATTATTTTTTCGATTAGTGCAGCTTGAAAATTGCCAGCGTCTCGGTTTACTGTGAGCACAGCACTAAAGATGGAAAAGACACGGTACAGTTTATCAAAAGAGATTCTGGGGCGGTAGTCTATACTGCTCAACTTTTGCTACACTTAACGCAATGCGTAAACTTTGTTTATTCATTAAGTTAACGCATTGCGTAAAGTGCACAAAAGTTGAGCAGTATACCGCACCTGGATCTACAAGCCAAAGAAGCCCAGGGCTGCGAACTTGAACTCGAAAGAACGCGATCATTTTACCGAACTCGAAAAAAATTTTTTTTTTGAACTCGAACAAAACTGTTCGAGTTTATTAGAAAGATATTTAAATTGTTGATGAGAAATAAAAGATCACTACGAAATGTAGTTTGTTGTTCAATTGTGACCACAACAGTGACAATTTCGACGGTACTAAACAGTTGAGGTCTTGAACCTACTGCACAAGCGAAAGATTTTCATCTTTTTAATTGCATGAGCACCGGCGGTGAAAAAGTTGTTTCGGATTTGGATATTGATCTGCTAGAACTCGAAAAAGTTTATTTTGGTCAAACTTGAACTCGTAAATAATTGAATTAGAGAACTCGAACTGGCTAAAATACAGTAGGTTGAACTTAAACTCGAACAAAATTCGATTGAGTTCGCAGCCCTGATGAAGCATTTTTAAAAAACTTCACATTAATCTTTCATGGCTTCAGTATTGACGATTGTGAATGTGTAACCGCTCCGTGGCTATTATCGTTTAAAGCGGCGATAGACGATGCAAAAACTCAAATTGTATGATAAGATTTATACAAAGCAAGTGGAAGTTTTCAGTTGAATTACGAATAGAAAATATTAATAATTACAAGTGCAGCTGATTTTTGATTTGTTCTTGAACCAACAGAAAAGAAAGATTTTAAAGTAAACTTATAATAACGAATAATAATACCACAAAAATAGGAACCAGAATTGGAACCAAATTCTCCCTGCAATAAAAACACAGTTAATTTCTATTTGAATGAGATAGAAACATTTATTCTTTTGAATAGGATACTCCTACGGTTATTATATTTGAATAAAATACAGTACATTCATTCTATGTGCATAAGATACCTCTGATGAACCTTGACGGGTGAAACAGAGTGTCGGGTTTTAAAATTAGGGGCAGCTCGTAGTGAAGACAAAAAAGGCTGCAGCCTATTCAGTTCATCGCCACCGCATATTTTTAAGAAAGCAAAAATTTCTTATCTATTCAACTGTCGACGATACTACAAATTTTTTTCTACAAAAAATGGCAACACGTAAAAGGCTTTTCTGGATTTCTGCTACATATTATGCTGCTACCACTAGCGTATTTAGGGGGGGAGGGATAAAGGGCGATGCCCCCTCCCAAACAACCTTGCAAAAAATATAAAAAACGAGCGAAAATAAATGTAACTTAGATATACTAGCGTATTTAGGGGGGGGATAAAGGGCGATGCCCTCCCCAAACAACCTTGCAAAAAAATATAAAAAACGAGCGAAAATAAATGTAACTTAGATATATTTGAAAGCTATTGTGGAACTATGTTACAATAGAGTATCGGAAAGGGTGGGGGAGGGGGGGTGGTCGGTTGAAAATAACAATAAAATGCAGAAATTATTATTGTAAACTAACTTTAAAAGGCTATAGAGATGTAAGCGGTCGGCGTTAGGTATCGTGAAATGAAGAAAATAATTGCGTAAGCGCCTATAATGTGCTTGTTATGCGTTGTTCGTTACTTATTGCAGTTTAAAAGTATTTGTAACCGATTAGTGTGTCCTAGCTCAAATCAGCAAAATAAAATAGTGCGAGAATACAAACAGATAACGCAATCGTAACATAAGCCGAAATTTAATCTAAATCGGTCTAGGATGCTTTTTTTGTACTGGTACCTTTACCTCATCCAAATCCGAACTGGCAAAAATTTGTCATTGGTTTTGAGTTTTGTTTTATTTCTAAAGCGAGAATGATCAGTGCCGGCGCAAGACCAACTGAGCCCCCCCTCCCGAAAACTTCACGTGGGGCTCCCTTTATCTGCAAGTAAAATCGAAGGAATAGGTGGTTTTACACAGAATGCGATTTTCATACGATTTTGCATTTCATGCCTTGGGGGGGGGGCTTAAGGTTAGGCAAAGTGGAGAATGTCGATAGCGAAGGCATAGCATATTATGATGGGCAGTTTAAAACAGGAATACCAGAAGGCTTAAATCACTTTTCCCTTTTCTCAATAAAAAAGATCAAATATCACTTTTTCTCTTAAATACTTTTTACCTTTGATCTTGGCCTACTTCAAGTGTTGTTGACTATAAACCTTTTCTACGATGTTCGACGCACAAAAGTATTCCTACCAGTATCAGATGTAATCTTTCAAATGAAAAAAGCTGGTGAACAAAAATTCAAAAACCACTTTATTAGCCTCACAACTGCATTGGACTGCCTGGCCCTGACCTGCGATACCAAATGACCAAACGTTAAGCAAACGTTTTCTCGTGATATATTTTGGAATGAAATGAAAAATGACAGTGCATACGGAATTTTCTGCACGCTAACTGTTCTTATGTGGATGTTAAGTAAAATATTTATCTGCAAACACCACAAAAAAGAGATAAGGTATACTAAAAGTAACAAAAAATACAAAACTTTCGAAAGAATTTATTCAGAAAAAAAGTATCGATTAATTAATATCGATTAACCACGCAGAAAAGCAGGGAGAAGCCCCAATCGATAATAGAAAAAAAAAACAGAGAATTTTGGCCTTCGATGACGAAAAACTAGAGAATATCGATTTCTAATCGATATTTCCAACCCTGATCATAGTAAACCAGTAAAACTTACAAGCTTCTAAACACCTAGCATGTACGCCTTATTCAAAGCAAGGCGCATGAAATACGAAGTTAGTATTGTTGCTAACTAGCTTGTAACTTAGGGGAAAGCGGGGCAAAGAGGGACACAAACAAATAAATGACTCTAGTTTGAAAACGGAAAGAGGTACGCTAAATTTTTTTTGGATGTAGACTTACTGCATGATCACAAGTCCAGGATTATTTTTTCTTTTTGAAACAACCACTTACTTGGAAGTTATTGACATTTAATTATTTTTTCTTATGTCCCTCATTGCCCCACACTATGGGGTAAAGAGGGACAGTGTCCCTCTTTGCCCCTTCATGCAAAATTCATTTCTTATTTAAGATGCATTTCAATATTTATTCAATGATTACTACGTAGCCATTACGTATATACATACTATACAAAAATGGACATAGCATGATGCATTTTGTCAACCAGAGACTACTGGTACACCATTTTAGGCTTTGTAGACTACACAAATATCTGAAATAATGTGACAATGTCATTCCTGTGCATATTAGGCCTAATCAACACAGCCCTGTAATCATAGGCCTAGTGAAATAGACTTTAAGATTAGGTTTAGATGGCACAAACCACTCACTCTTAATAAACAACACACTGTCCCTCTTTGCCCCATCAGTATCCAATCAGGAAAAGCACTTCAGACTTTAAGTGCTTGACATGCCCAACTAAAGTTAGTTCAAACCATGTTTAGAAATGCATTAGCATGCCAAATAATCAGCAAACATAATAATAAAAAAAATACTTCGCAAATTCTAGCCCTTTCTTAGGCAAACAAAGTTACTACAAAATTGCCTAAGAATGATTTTTGCCTATTTTCATGATTGCGAAGCTGGACCTGCTAGAATGGATTTGCTCACGATTACTTCTAGTCAAAGGGTTGCCAAATGTAAAACTTAAATTAGATTCACTTCTTCAAATTCGAGAAATTCCGCTGTCCCTCTTTGCCCCATGCCCTCTTTCCCCTATATTTTTATATTTCATAAAATGTGTATTTTGTCAGAAAAAATTATGCTTTCGTTCATTTAGCAGATCAAAAAAATCGTTTACACACAAGCGATTTTGCTTACAGTAGCCTACATTTCAAACAAGAGCGGCGCAACTGGAGTCCAACATTCTTCAACCCCCCCACCCCCCCGTCACCACCTTTCTATACACACGCACACAAACAAGTTAATGCTAAATCGTACCACGCATTAAAATTATTTCCAAGTAAAAAAAAATCGCCGTGGTGCTCAGGGCGGGGCCCCTGACCAGACCTGCCCCCCCGGCCGGGGGGTTTGAGGGGCGGTTCCGCCGGCCCTGATATTGATTGATTATCTTGATAAAGTTATTTGATTTTGCTTGTCATGGCGAAGTCCACTGCTGTTAATTCCCCTTTAAAAAGCTATTTTGCCTAACGTAGAAGTTAGTGCTTTTTTCAATTTTAAGGCCGGCCACTTGTCAATGACTATTTTTATTGCATAACAGGCTTGCTAACTCAACCAGCTTTGGATAAAGACGATAAG
Source organism: Trididemnum miniatum (assembly GCA_964006365.1). Taxonomy (NCBI): domain Eukaryota; kingdom Metazoa; phylum Chordata; class Ascidiacea; order Aplousobranchia; family Didemnidae; genus Trididemnum; species Trididemnum miniatum. The sequence goes on along the minus strand of OZ023234.1, from coordinate 15,720,826 downwards.
ATCCAAACGCAAATCAAGTTTCTGTTGCTCAGACTTAAATTAACAAAATTTAGTCACAAAATCCTAAACGCCTTGATCATACCCAAAACTTTAGATTTTAACGAACTATGAAATATCAGATAATCCGAGAATGGTTAAAACGCAAATAACCAATTCGTCTCTGGATTAGAATGAATTGCTAATCTGAGACTCAAAACAATGCCCTGTAGTACTGTTGCCTGCATTTTGGAAGGTAAAAGGTTTGCCATAGAACTATTTTTGACACCAAATTTGAAAAAGATATTTGAGCGGGGGGGGAGATAAGCACAAAATATTCCCAAAATCTACTTTTGACTCATTATTCCAAGATTATAACCACAAACGTAGCGACACATTTACAATCACGAACATAACCACATAATCCAAATCAAGCACTCAATTATTTAAAAAAATTCCATAAAGGCTCATAGTGGTAGGCAGTGGCGTAGCCAGGAGGAGGGGCACCGGGGCACTGGCCTCCCTTTTTGACGAAGCTTAATCTGAAGTGCAATTAAACCATTCTTATGAAATACCGTAAACTTGGTTTCAAAAGCTTCCTCATCTTTACCATATTTTCATTTACGACTAATTTTTGCGCCATTTGAATTTCGACATATCTTCTCAACAAAAAGCGCTTGTTAGCATTATTGCATCATAACAGCGCAATGGGATCAAATATTTAAGTGTAAGTACAGAATAAAGCAAGACTGCGTCGCAAAAAGGCAATCGAATATGGGAGCAAAAGAAAAGAATGTTCAATTACAAATAAGAACAGGGACTTTTTCGTTGTGTTTGTTGTTCTACGTGTGTCTTGTTCGTGCATACCATACGATGACAAAGTCGTTGGATTTTCTTATACATAATGCCGTGCAGAAGGCAGTTTGATTAGTATTAGGGTAGCTATTAGCGAACAAGGATTGCCCGCCTAGGTCTACAGTAAATAATTACCTTCATATTCATCGGTAAACAGTGACGTCGTGCCATTGGGGAAAGAGGTCCCGCGCTCCCCCCCCAAATTTTCTGGAATGTGTCGCTTTTTGCAATTTAAAAAGTTGAAAATTAATATATAAAAAATTTAGCCAGTGCCATTTCGTTTTTATCCTTCAAACTAAAGGTGCGTTTACCGATACGCGACACGCGACAAAAATTTTTCGAACCTTGTTTGTTTTATTTTACTGTTCACCGATCTCGCGAAAACCTGCAAAATCCTTCTACATTCACTTACATCATAATGTTACTCGCGTCATCGCGTATCGATAAACGCGCCTTAACCCCATACCCCCCCTCTTTCTTATACTACAAATTCCAATTTTTGTTTTTTAACTGTTGCTTCAATCAATCACTTCGACTCGAGAGTAAAGTTAGTCTCTTGATCTGTAGTTAAAATTTAGGAAACATTTTACATGCATTGTTAAAGATTATAGCCTAAAGAACACACCTACACACGTGATCCCATCAAATGCGTCTAAACTAATAATGATTGCAGCCTCCTTTCATTTGTGTTAGCCCAGCTTCTGCTTTTAGACATGGACTACTAAAACATTTTTGTATTGTCTGCCACTATAATAGTGACTGGACTTATTGCAGGACACCGATATATTCTCTTTTGATAAGAGAGTGTGCTGAAACGAGTGTTTTTTAAGTGAAAACCTTAAAAATCCGTTGGCGGCTGGAAGCTCCGCCCCCAGACCCCCTTGCCTATAGCGCCTGGGGCTTTGCCCCCAACCCCACCAGCAATGTTCTCCCCCTTTGTTAAATCGTGGGGCCACACTGACTGCGCATAATGTCCATAATTAAGGAGCGGTTTAAGGTGTGGAAATGAATTTTGATTTGTTATCCAAAAATTGGGGCATCACGACATATTTTGGTATCTTCTCCAAACTTCCTTTTTTCGTGATGTTACCGGTACTCAATGCTAAATGCGGCTTTTACAAAGTTTGTGAACTTGTGATCAGTATCTGTTTAAGTTGTCACACGGGCCCCTACAAATTTTTTGACTGCACGGAGCCTCTGTCCCTAAACTAAGTAAATGCGAATAACTTGTGGCAAAACTCAAAATACGAGAAGACAGCGTGAGCCTAATGCCTTGGTTTTCAAGTTCTTGGCCTATTGTAATTTGGCTCCCCAAAATATTCCACTGGCTACGCCCCTGGTGGTAGGCCTACTGACTGAGTGAATTTTTCCATCTCTGCTGCCTTAATCCAAACAGGCCTAAATCTTCTCATAAAAATTCCAATTGCCACGTGAATGTGGCCAAACTTTTGTAAAAGAAAACGCCTAGTCTAGGCGGGTCCTGCAAAACTTTGGGAATTTTTTGGGCTGCAGACGAGACCTTTAAACAAACCCTGTTATTTAGCTTACGGGCACTTTCAACAAAAGGCTGTTCGCATTAAAGAATTTTGATTTTAATGAAAAGTTTTCAAATCAATTCTATACAAAAATAAATTTATTGAATAAAAGTGAGCCCATTCTTGAAAAATTTTTTTTTTTTTTGATGATTCGACTTGTGGAATGTGCTGTAAGCTGGATTTAGATTTAAAATCTTTTACCGGTACAGCGTTCCGGCAGCAAATCTTTTAGCGTAACGGCGCACCAGACCGTTCCGGCTTACTTTCACCACTGGCTACCGTACAATAGAATTTGGTCTTTTTTCCAGCACTGCAGAAAGGGGTCCGCATATTGTCTCTTGCCTGGGGCCCGCAAAACCTTAAGGCCACTACTGGTTCTAGCAGTGATGTAGTCCTCGAGGATGTCCTTGGCCTCGAGGACAAGTTTGTGAAGTCCTTGGCCTCGACCGTGTTGTCTTTGGCCTTGGCTTTCCTAGGCCTCGGATTTTGCGCTGTCCTCGGCTCGAGGACTCGATATTTTAAAAAATTCAACTTTGCGATTGTTTTCACAAAACGCAAGCTGTTTTAAAAAAAAAATGGTCCAAATAACGATAAGCATCGGTATTTGGTAAGCTCGCGCGGTGAAGAAATAAAAGTAGACAACGCATGATGAGAAAACCATAAAGTTACACTGTGAAAAGCAAAATTTTGACAATTCAAGATTTTGTTTCTCAAAATCTCTCCTTAAAGTTTTTAAATTGAAATTGTGAGCAACAAACTTTTAATAGAAAATTTAATCTGTAATAATTGGATTCTCAGCGGGAGATCTTTGAGGTTCGCAAACTCGGGTAGAATGATGGAAGAAAGCTCTTTTACACTTTTCAAAGTTTCAATCAACTGTTGTTTATTTACTATATAATTTGCTTAATAGCCATGCAAAGCAGTCTGAAGTAAAGCAGTGATGTAAAGCAGTCTGAAAAAGAGAATTCAGCGCCGGCGATGTTATTTGACATTACAGGGGTCCTACTAAACACCGCAAGAAACTACAAGGTACTTTTAAACCTACAAAATGCTTGAAAACACTACAAGGAACTACAAGGTACTTTTATATAGGTACTACAAGGTAGTTGAAAACAGCACAAGGAACTACAAGGTACTTTTAAACCAACTACAAGGCAGTTGAAAACAGCACAAGAAACTACAAGGTACTTTTAAATCAACTACAAAGTAGCTGAAAACACTACAAGGAACTTTTAAACCAACTACAAGGTACCGGTAGTTGAAAACACTGCAAGGAACTACAAGGTACTTTTATATCTACTACAAAGAAGTTGAAAACACTACAAGGAACTACAAGGTACTTTTATATCTACTACAAAGAAGTTGAAAACACTACAAGGAACTACAAGGTACTTTTATAGCTACTACAAGGTAGTTGAAAACACTACAAGGAACTAAAAGGTACTTTTAAACCAACTACAAAGTAGCTGAAAACACTACAAGGTACTTTTCAACCAACTACAAGGTAGTTGAAAACACTGCAAGGAACTACAAGGTACTTTTAAACCAAGTACAAAGTAGCAGAAAACACTACAAGGAACTACAAGGTACTTTTAAACCTACTACAAGGTACTTTTAAACCAACTACAAGGCAGTTGAAAACACTGCAAGGAACTACAAGATGATTTTAAACCTACAAAATGCTTGAAAACACTACAAGGAACTACAAGGTACTTTTATAGCTACTACAAGGCAGAGATGTCCGGAGTCGCTTTTTTGAGACTCCGACTCCAATCCTGCTCCAAAATTACAGAATCCTACTCCAATCCTGCTCCGGTTTACGTCAAAAATCAACACTCCTGTTTTCACTCCTGTTACTCGAAGAATTTTTGCAAACTTTGCAATCACAATGTTATCCAAACTTTAGGCCTATGTTAAATTTCATGCAAGTGAGACTACTGGTGTTTAGAGACTGTGCGCGAACCGATGCCTCACAGCGAGCATAACTTTTGACAATGTTCAGTGTGGTAAAATCATAAATGGCCTTATGTTTTGTTGGCGCTTTAATCACACGTATTCTAGAGTCTTCTAATTTCTAAAGCAAACTGCTGGAGATACTTCGATAGACACCTTTTATATATTTGAAATTGTTCTAAATTACACTGTCTTTGTTTGGCAATTGTTTTGTTTGTGAGGTATGGTGCATGACAGTAGTACAAAATCATTTTTAAAATGCTCCTAATTACTGGTGTCTGAAATCGCATTGTGTTAGGACTATTCCTTTTGAAGTGCAGTTAAGTGGCCTTTTGTGTGACGTTTGAAGCCCCAGACTCTCTTTCCTGTTCATAATTGCTTTGACGACGAAATGAGACAGTATAAAGACCTCGACCACATTATTTCGGCATTCCAGAAAGATAGTTTTGCTGCTCCGTGTACAGGCGAAGTTGTCTTGTGTTGGTATTGATTGAGCTTGGGTAAAACGTTATTTTACGATCTGATCCAAAAACAAGTTGGTGTATCTTAGTTCAGGGCCCAGCGTCTTCACCGTTGTTTGATGAACGTGTGACAGTGGCCATTTTGAACCCCCCCTAAATTACCGAGTTACGTAATGTTACAACTGCAATAAAATTGGTAAAACCTAAGACAAGTGTGATACAAGTTTTTGGAGAGGATTGAAGAATTTTGGCGTAGATTCTTCACTTGAGTTCGCACGATAAGTTAAGTGGTTCTTGCCTGGAAGACGTTCTCGCCAGGAAGAACCATAATTATCGTAAAATATTACCTGAGCTTCAGAATAAAAAGCTAGTCAAGTTTTCTTCCCGTACTCGACGTAAGGAAGACGAGGCCGGATCCAGAGTCACTAACGGAAGCTTGAGGCTAGAGATCTTCTGATGGTTGAGTGGTTATGGTCAGCACTGGCATTCATATATTGTCAAGAACTATTTTTATAGCGCTACTTAACAGGGATTCGATCTCCTTGTATAATACTGCGCAAAATGAAATGTCACTCGTATTGAAGTTTTTAAGTAATAGGGCTATCACGTGATGCTCTAATTTTCTCACAGTAACACCTCGTGCCTAATCAACTACAACCGTAATCACGTCTTTTTTATTTCGCCTGTAAACTTGTATATATCTCTTGCACCTTAGAAGAATACTGTGTGTCACTGGCAAGCGTTTTTTTTTATATATACGTTACTAGTCACAGAGCAAGCATCTTGAATTTTATCTTTTTACCGTGGAAAACTTCAGATATTTTTTACTGCTGATTTTATTTGTGAAGCTTTAACTCTCCGGAAGAAAAATAAACCAAGTTTGTTTTGAAGTTGAGTAAGTTTGGACAGCAGTGAAGGCTAATAGCGCTCCGCTTTAGCACCAGATACGTACTCGCCGCCATTGCGGTGGTGATTCGTAACATAAAGAAAAATATCTGAAAACTATTGCCAGGAAACCGTCAAGAAAGCATTCCGAATTGTCAGATACTTTCAAAGGAAACTCTTCTCAAGTTCAAAGAAAGCTATTAACTTTGTTGATTTTGTTTGGATTGGAACAGTTTTGTAGAACTTGTGGATTGTCAGATTTACTTCAGCATTGGCGTTACATAGACCCAGTGAACTTATTTACCCGTGGCGGTATACTTCGGACTGACAACCACACTTCGACGGTACTGTTGAGGAAACAACAACACCCTTCCATCCTTAAACTTCACGAATTCTACTGCTTGGACACTTCCTTGAGTTCCTTATAATCGTTACGGCAGGAAATTCCCACCTCGACGACTGACATTCTCTTCGCGTTGGAACTTACAATTACTGTTCGACTGCGATTTAATTCTTGTCTTCCAACACTTCGAGTTTCGATTGGATTCCAGCAGTGGTCTTGTTCCTGGGATCGGCATCGTGGAACTGCGTAGTGCGGTACGTTGGAGACTTCGAGTACGCTAGAATACTTCTCAACTTCGCTGGAAGGATCGGGAACGTGGGACTGCGTGAACGTGCAGACTTCGGGTACGCTGGAACTACTCCTGGACTTCACTGGAGAGGTTTTTACTTTATTATTTTGTTTTGTTTAAATATTTGCTACTTAACTGTTTTTATTATTGCTTTTAATTATGTCGCATGTACCTACAGAAAAGGGTAGCGTAGATGTTGCCACGGGGTTGATTGGTGATGATACGGGAGGGAAAATACCGGGACCTGATACTCAAATGGGACCCCATGCCAGTCAATCTGCACCCTCTAACTTGAACAAATTCCGGAAACTTCTTACCTCTAAGCGGCAATTAGTGGTGCGCATGAGGCGTTTTTGCGAAACAGCAAACGAATGTAAGTCGCAGCAGCAATTCAGCGAATGTTCTGAAACCCTCATCAATATTCAGTCCGCGTATAATCAATTTAAAAGGGCAACTGATGAAGTAACTGATTCAGAACTCGTTGTTGAACTGGTCGAACAAGTGGCTGACCAGTTCGAGAATTGCACTAAACTTCACCAAAACGTTAAGCAACATTTCCTTGTTTGCGCTTCCAAGAAAGTTGCTAAACATTTAAACTGCGATCAAGGTGTAGCTGAACTTAACCCCGCCGACAGTGTCTCTCAAGTGACTGATGGGATTAGCATTACATCTAGTGGGCTCGCCGCACGTCAAATTAAACTAGAGCTTAAACGTGCTGAACTTGAGGCTAATCACAAACTTGCTTTGGCACAGGCGCAGGCTCAAGCGGCTCAAGCACAGGCGCAGGCACAAGCGGCACAAGCTCAGGCGGAAGCCCGGCGTTGCATTGAGGAGGCCAGACTCGACGCAGAGGAGAAACTTCTTACACTTTCAGAGTGTGGCTCGGTAGCGGTTTCTCGCGGGCGTCGTTCAGCTTCTTCCTCGCAGCGAGTGGAGGGCTTGCTTGTAACTGCTGAACGCCATCTTGATATGCAAACCTTTAGAGAAATGCGCCAGGGTGAAATCGGCGATGGGTCCCCAGATTTTAACTTTTGGCCCGTTAACATGGGATCTGCACCTCACCCCACTCAGAGCGTAGAACAAGTTCAACCTAATGCTAAAGAGACCTTTCGAGAGAGTGCTCCTATACCATTAACACCGTCTGGTAATAATGTGCCCGTGTTTCCTGCGCAGAATGATGTGGGTGAATCTACATTAAAAACCTATTTAGATCGCCAAGGAAGAAACGAATTTATTAATTTAGCCAGTCAAATTAGTTACGATGGTAAAAATATAGCCTTCGTGTTTTTCGAAAACCAAATTCGAAAACTTATGGCCGAAAGCCCTTACGACGAGCGACGTCTCGAAGTATTGAGAGCTTCCTGCGTCGGTCAACCCCGAGAAATGGTTAACCTATTCTTAGCTCCCATGAAAAACATGTCGACGTCACAGCGTATCGAAAAAGCGCTGGATCGTCTACGCCAAAGGTATGGCGTGTCGGGGGGCCTTACGTCAGAACCTAAAATCATGGATGTTCGTTACGGTCCCAAGGTGATATTTAATGTGGCTTCACTTAAGGCCTTTAATGAAGACTTGAACACTCTAGAGATATTTGCTTATGCCCATGACGAAGTTGGGAAGCTTTCAGGGCAGTTACTTTTGGACACAGCGAATCGCCTACCCGGGGTTCTTAAACGACGTTATCTTGACTATTTGGCAAAGATGGGACTTAACTTGAACCAACCTGGCTTCGATTCTCTGCGTAATTTTATCGTACATGAGCTCGAAGTCATGACGTCAGATTATGCTCAAACATTTTTTAAATCTGATGAGAAAGAAAAAACTCGTGAACTCAACAATGGGCGCTATAACCAGGTCCGGGTAAGGCAAGTGACTGTTAAAACGAATAACGAAACGCAAGAGTTACCTCACAAAAAAGAACCTGCGTCAACTACAAAGTCACTTAGCAGCTTCGGACGTCCTACTAATAACAAACCGCCTCCTGCTTGCTTTGTCTGCAACGAACCAGGCGTTAAGCATTATATTGCGAATTGTGACAGATTTAAAGAGCTTTCAATAGAAAGACAGCGCCGAATAATAATAGAAGCTGCCAGGTGCCTAAACTGTCTTTCCACGGGTCACGTTGTCCGCAACTGTTCCTTTAGGTCAAAATGCAGGAAGTGTGGGCCGAACTTTAATATCAAGCATGCAGATGTTTTGCATGACTACTACGCACGGTCAAGTTCTGTTGACCTCGGGGCCGCTGAGACAGAAAGTGGTCATGACGTTCAATCTCCGGCTGATTGTAATGGGCGGGACTCGGTTGAGAAAAACGAAGTAGTGACGAGAATGGTTAAGCCAGGATGCAACGCGGTACTGTTGCGCACCAGTGCTGTGAAGGTCGTAAACCCCGACACCGGTAAAGCTACCTTTGCGTATGCCCAGCATGATACTGCGTCTCAGGCAACGCTAATCTCAAAAAGCTTGAGAGATGAACTCGGGCTCAGCACTGATCACGATCAAGCCACTACTATTCGTACGTTAGCCGAACAGACGATTTCTAGTCATGGAACTACAGAGTTTCAAGTTGAATCTCTTTCTACCGGTGAAGCTTTTAAAATTACAAATGCTTTGGTTGTACCAGATTTCACCGACGATGCTAACATTTTACCTCATTTTGTGAACACAACAGGTCTTGAACATTTTAATGGCGTCGAAATTCCCACCATTCCCTACCGTAAAAGTATTGATGTTCTTATTGGACAGAGCGATAAATTGTTGCTCACGGTTCTAGAAGAACGAGAGGGCCTGACACCTGATGATCCTAATTTCGTGTTAACCAGACTTGGTCCGATTGCCAGCGGTGGTCGTCAGGTGGGATCTCGGTCTAATCTTTGTCAGAGCAGAAGAGCTGAGGTTGGTGAAATTTCTGATGTGTGTGAGGTTGACGTCGTTACTAGTGTCGATCAAGGTAAGGAACAATCGTTGGTTCGAAGTAAAGATCTTTTGGATTGTTGTGACGCGTGTGATTGTGATCGACTAAAAAAGGAAATTGTTGTTTTGAAAGAAAACCTACGAAGTCATGAGTTGGCTGACGAGGTCATCCAACCGTCTAAAACTGATGACTTAACTCGTGATTTGGTGGAATCAAATGTTAAAGTGATAAATGGTCGCTATGAAATTCCAGTTCCGTTAAAAATGGATATTGTTAAAAGGTTGTCGAATAACTTTGTTAACGCTTGTGATCGTACAGTGTCGTTGCGTCGTAGTGCTCTAAAAAATCCTGAGTTGAAGCGCACTTTAATTAGCACTTTTCAAGAACTTACTAGCGCCGGTTGGCTTGTTCCTGTTGGGGAGGATTCGTTTGATAGTCGAAGCTGGTATCTACCTTTCTTCGTAACTAAGCAGGATAAGCCTCGCGTTGTGTTTGATGGTGCAGCTAGATGTAATGGTTGGTCCATTAATGATGCTGTTCTTTCGGGTGAAAACATGTTGAGTAATTTGGTTGAGGTCTTAACGCGTTTCCGATTGGGAAAATTTGCTTGTATGGCTGACCTAAGTAAGTGCTTTTTCCAAATTGCTATGCCTGAGCATCAACAAGATTTGTTTAGATTGGTTTGGTATAGTGATAATGACATTGATGGTGGAAAAATACAGATTTTCCGTTTTACAAGGCACGTTTGGGGGATTAATTCCAGCCCTTTCATCGCTTTGTTTGCTATAAATCGATTGATAACCGAAAATCCTACAGATGCTAGTTCGTTGACTTTGTCGGCGATTGAAAGTAATCGGTATATGGACGACTTACTATTGTCTTCGGACTCATTAGCTGATCTTGAAGTGGTGTCTCGAGAAGCAATGAGTTTGTTTGAAAGCAGAGGCTTTAAATTGCGGAAATGGTTAGCCAATAGTGTTTCTAAATCGATTCTGACTAACATTCCTCAGTGCGATCTTGGTTCTAACATTCGTGAGATTGACCTTGGCTCACATCCTTTGCCGGATTGTAAGGCTTTGGGTTTGGTGTGGGAGGCTGAGAGTGATGTTTTGCGAGTGTGTTGCAATAGAAAGTTAACTGAAGTTTCTAGCAGACGTGAAATGATGCGTATGCTCGCTGGTCAGTTTGATCCTTTGGGTATACTTGCTCCCGGGCTTCTAAGAGGTAAATTAATTCTTCAGGCAGTTTCTTCGTCTGGTTTTGATTGGGATGATGAACTCCCAGGCGATATTAAAAGCGACTGGAAATCTTGGATAGACTCTGTTGAATTTATTAATGATATTTCTATTCCTCGTTATTGTTTTGCGGGTGAAGAGTTGAGCGAGTGCAACTCCCATGCGCGGTACCAACTGCATGGGTTTTGTGATGCCTCAGATTATGCGTTTTCGTGTGTGGTATATTTGAGACGCGTGGTTGGGGATCAATCTAGCGTGGCTTTTATTCAAGGAAAGTCTAGACTTGTCTTGTCTAATCAGCAGAGCTGGGTTATTTCCCGAAAGGAGCTAGAGGCTGCTAAGTTGTGTTCAGAGCTGATGTTGGCTGTCTCTAAGTCACTAGATCATCTTTCTTGTAGCATTCATCTCTGGACTGATTCGCAGGTGGTGCTGAAGTGGATAGTGAATCCCGACCTTCACCTTCCACGCTTCGTAAAACGGCGCATTAGTAAGATCCATCTTGTAGCTTCTGCTGACGCGTGGAATTATGTTCACACATCACTTAATCCAGCTGACGTTGGCACTCGGAAAAACAGTTTTAAACGGTCAGGTTGTTTTGAGCTTTGGCTGGGAGGGCCTAGCTTTTTGTTGCAGACAGGAATCGAATCTCGTCCTGTTGATCCTTCCGTTGTTGTTCGCAAAACTAATATAACTTCCGAGTTGGGTTTTGACAAAGGTAAGATGTGTCTAGATAAGTTGATTGACGCTTCTCCTGATCTTTATGCGTTGAAAAAACGTGTGGGATATCTCATTGCCTTTAAGCAGTATTTCGTGTCTAAAGTAAAGAAGCTCACCTTTCATAAAGTCAAACTTGATGCTACATTTCTAGATAAGGCTCTTCTTGATATAGTAAAATATGTGCAAAGGCGTTATTTTGGAGCTGCCATTGATATGTTGAAAAAGAATTCACCTGACGCTTTTGAGTTGATTTTGAAACAATTAAGTGATAAAGCTACGGATGTAGAGCAAATGCAGCGCATTGCAGAAATGAAAACTTTGCGCAGTTTGCGACCTTGCGTTGATACTGACTCGTTGTTACGTGTTGAAGGACGTTTAGAAAATGCAGATCTTCCGCTTGATGCTAAACACCCCTTGATACTTCCTAGTAGACATCCCTTGACAAGGTTAATTGTCCTTCATGAACACTCGCTTGCAGGTCACGCTGGGCCCGCTTACACTTTAATGAGAACTCGTCAGCGTTTTTGGGTCATTTATGGGATCTCGAGTGCCAAACGTTACATTGCTGAGTGTGGAAAATGTGCTATACGCAAAGCCACCCCTATCCGACAATTGATGTCTGACTTGCCCGTGTGCCGCGTTTCTGCTACTAATAAGCCCTTTAAATTTTGTGGATGTGATTTTTTAGGCCCCCTGATTTATCGGCAAAATCGTAGTCATTGTAAGGCGTGGGGCCTGCTTTTTACCTGTTTGTGCACACGCGCAATACACGTTGAACTTGTTACAGGCCTGGACTTAAACAATTTTTTACTTGCCTTTGCTCGCTTTACAAACCTTCGCGGGCCTGTAGATACTTTGTACTCCGATAATGGGTCAACCTTTTGTGCTGCAGCGGACAAACTTCCCTCGTTGTTGGACTCTTCTGAATTTACCTGCTCTGTTCGTAAGCGTAATATTAATTGGGTAAGAATCCCTCCCTACTCGCCTAGTCAAGGTGGAAGTTGGGAGAGTATGGTTAAACTTTTTAAAAGTTCTTTAGGTCGTGTTATGGGTGAGGCGCGTCGTGAGCCTTCGTTGATTGAGCTGCAAACATTTGTTTCCGACGCTGTGCGCATCGTTAATGATCGCCCCCTCACTGCCCTTAGCGATAAACCTAATGATCTGGCACCCATCACTCCCTCGTCATTCCTGGGTCAACAGCTTGCCCCGTACACTCCCATTAGTGCATTTCATGATCGGGGAGATCTTAGGCGGGATTATTTGTACAATTCCACTTTGGCACATAAGTTCTGGCTTAGTTGGATTAAGGGATATCTGCCGACCTTGCAGGGCCGTTCTAAATGGCGAGTTACTCGTGCTAACCTTGAACCAGGTCAACTTGTTCTCATTGGGGATGCTGATGATATATCTAAGCGGGGTTCGTATCGTTTGGGGCGCATACACTGTGTACATCCTCAGTTTCGTAAGGGAAAAGAAATTGTTCGTAGAGCAACAATAGCTGTCCTTAAACGTTCTGGCTCAGGGGAGCTTGAATATGTTTTGCGCGATCTCGCAAAGATTGCACCACTTTAACTGTGTTTGATGTTTTTACATTGTTTGACGATTTTATGTTTTACCTCTGTGAACTTGATTACGAAATATGGTGTTTAATGAATTGTCGCCAAATATATACGATATGAAGCTTTAATCCACTTTTATGAAATGAATTATGCCTTGGTGCTGCTATGTTTGAATTTTGTTTGAATCTTCACTTTGTGTTCCGTTTCAAAGGGGCCGCTATGGTCAGCACTGGCATTCATATATTGTCAAGAACTATTTTTATAGCGCTACTTAACAGGGATTCGATCTCCTTGTATAATACTGCGCAAAATGAAATGTCACTCGTATTGAAGTTTTTAAGTAATAGGGCTATCACGTGATGCTCTAATTTTCTCACAGTAACACCTCGTGCCTAATCAACTACAACCGTAATCACGTCTTTTTTATTTCGCCTGTAAACTTGTATATATCTCTTGCACCTTAGAAGAATACTGTGTGTCACTGGCAAGCGTTTTTTTTTATATATACGTTACTAGTTACAGAGCAAGCATCTTGAATTTTATCTTTTTACCGTGGAAAACTTCAGATATTTTTTACTGCTGATTTTATTTGTGAAGCTTTAACTCTCCGGAAGAAAAATAAACCAAGTTTGTTTTGAAGTTGAGTAAGTTTGGACAGCAGTGAAGGCTAATAGCGCTCCGCTTTAGCACCAGATACGTACTCGCCGCCATTGCGGTGGTGATTCGTAACAGGTTAATGCATACAAGTCATTCCATCGTAGAACGTTGTTGTCCGTCCGAAGAAATATTTTCCAGAGCCTAGTGGAAGAGGGTGAAGAGTGAAGGTTCGTCAAGACGTTGAGCAAAGAAAGTGACTTTATTTGATACTTACCTGCTAAAAGTTAAATCTAAAGATTTCTTTCGCTTGGTACAATTTTTTACTTTTAGTGTGTAATTTTAATTTTTTTTTGGTTCTCACCTTGGGGTTGTTTAATTGCAATAATGGCCGAATTTATCGAATCCGAGTTAATATCTGCTCCTGGGGATGCATGTGTGATGCGGGACGGACAAACTGAATGTGTCACGGTCCGAGAAGCCCGACAACAGAAACGAGACCTGTCAAAAATAATTCATGACTTCCAAAACAGACTACTTGCCTTTAAGACTGAAGAGGAGGTTCTTCTCTTGGAGGAGGTGGAAATGAAAAAATTAGATTGGGAGGTGCGGGATTTTGCAATTTTATTCAGGACTCGGGGGCGGGTGTTTCCCCATTGGGGTTAGGAAAACGTTTATGCTCCGAGTTCGAAACGCTTGTTTTGAAATGTAAAGATCGGGCAGAAGAGCTTGCTACTGCGGTTGAAAGCAAGCCACTCCCCCCTAGCATTCAATTGGGTAAAAGCGCCAGGGCCAGTAAAACTGGGTACAGCACAAGCAGTAGTGCCTATGCTGCCGAGATCATTGATCACCAGCTGGAGTTAGAGCAGCTTCAAGCCGATGCTGATGCAGCCGAAGTGGAAAGACATGCTAAGGCAGAGGCTGAGGTGGCAATGGCAAAGGCAGAGGCTGACGCGAAGGAAGCAAGGGCAAAATTGGATGCTGAAATTCGTAAAAAACAGGCATTAATCCAGGCCAAATTGCGCAAGCAGTCACTTAGCAGCCATTCCTCGGTGGCGGGCTTAAGTTTAAGTTCTTGGCACAGCATCTCTCGTCCACTTAGGGAAAAGGTGGGACCACGACAGGCACTGAGAACGCAGGAAATAGATGTAGGAGCCCATTCTGCTAAAACGGTGGGACCAGGGCAACCTTCGGGGGCCGCTTATGAATCGGAGCCTCATAGCAATAGCTTCCCTGAGAAGGAGGCTGTGACAAGTCGATTTTCCGGGGTTGATCCTTGTTCCTTGGGTCAAGAGAGGCAAAGGCCCCGTGACATTAGGCAATCAGAAGCCATTAAGTGGGAAACCCTTCCGAATTGGGGTACATTATGTGATGGGCCAAATGTAAAATCGGGGATAATCAAGGGTAGTGCCGCAGGAAGAGAGCGCCAGTGTTCCCCTGGCTTTGAGGGTCGGTGCCCCCCAGGATTTTAAAGCGTCACTCCTAAACCTGTTTGTTACGTCCCTGAAATAGGCAATGGCATCTCGGGGACCAGTCGCGGCCCAGTACACAAAAACGGCGATAGAGTTGCAGACCATGGTGATGAACCCCTAAGTTCCCGTAAGGATTTTTTGGATGAGGCAATCTTGGTTGGATACGACGGTAGCAACATGCCCTACATAATGTTTTATAATCAGATCATGAACCTTTTAACCCTATTTCGCCTGGGGGGGGGCTAAAAATGCACGCTAAATTTTTGAATGCTTAGTGTGCTAAAACTACTTACAGCATCGCTTTCAAATTTTATGACTTTTCCTAAAATCCTCATTATGGTGATGTGAACAATAATTTTCTCGAATCGATGCAATGATTGTGCAGTTATTGCAAATTTTGATTGAAATTGTCAATCTTCAAGAAAGCGTTACTTCATGCGTCACTGGACGTTCTGTACGCAGTGCACGGTTCATTAGCTATACGCTACTCGAACAGACAAAACGGCCGAGATGAAACGATTACTGAATTACTCATAGAATTTTACTGCCGCTATGCTCAAGGCCTCAAGGGAGTGAGTTTCGTTGTTATTCATTACCAAAAATGACCACATAATAACTAAAAGTTACATTCCAGCTACAGTACAATGAATTTACGCTTTCAGAGGTTTGAAAGTTGTTTTCTTTTTCAAGGCATTGAGAAATAAAATGCCATTTCAACTTTTGAACCTTGATGTAATTTTTGACGCTTGTTTTGTAGTGAAGTACATCTGCATAGAAATACACTGTATTTGTATTTATGTCATAATTCGCTAACAAAAATATGACTCAACATAAATTTGTGAAATTTGTCGCTTCTACTGTTCTGAAGTTGAAAGTTGAATACGATTGAAAATTACCTTGGTTTAGCCGAGGTCGAGATAAAAATTTTAAAATTACAAAAAGTAACGTTTGGATTTTTAGCATTTACTGGTTAATTTTTAAATTGTAACCATTCGATAATGTAACAAATTATCAAATCAAAATTTCCAAATTCTTCGGCCATGATGCTCTCACGTAAAATGTTTTTCGGATCCCGCAAAAATGTTTATGGGCTTTGTGCTCCCAACTTTTACCTTCAAACTAGGAATTTTCCAATTCCAATCAATCGCCTGTCGAACTAGCGCAAGAAAATGGAGAAATATATGACTCCGTGTCATGCTTCAACCTTTTCTACAAAATTGTCATCGAATAAGTGTATTGATAATAATAATAATAGCCTATTAAAAAAATGAGCTATACTGAATCGCAAATGCTAACATTGCGAAGAATATTGGAAAAAGTAGCTTAATCTTGTATAGTACGATAGTTTTGATACACAGTGTAGTATTATGCTACTTTCATGTCTTTGAAAAAATCAATGAGTTCTCGAGATATATTCATGAGCTATCAGCGCAGATATTATTCATATTTACGTCTTCCTCAAGGAAGCTATATGATTCCACTCATTTATTTTCTTCCACAAAGCTAAATTATTTGTTTTTTTTTTTTTTTTAATTACGTTAGACTCACCATTTTGATAATATTTTGTTTACGAATTACCCAAACAAAAACAAGAATTTCAGAATTTTCTCACCACGTGTTGAAATTGTTCTTTGTGTTTGGAAAAAAAAAGAATTCCTTGAAATTTTTCTTTTGAGCTCTCACGGTAAATAAAATTTGTATTTACGTCATTATTCCCTTGGAGGAATATGATTCAACTCAGTGTTTTAGTTTCTATAATGCCAATTGATTCAGTTTTCAATTTATTCGGTTTTCTTGGAATTACGTTAGAAACATCATCCTGATAAAATTTTGTTTACGATTTACAAATACAAAAAAAACAAGAATTTCAGTATTTTTCTCAACACTTTTTGAAATTATGACCAGCGTTCTCACTTTTAGGGATTTTGTCCCCAAATTGGGACTTTTAACCTCATTTAGGGATTTTTTGGGGATTTCAGCAATTTAGGGATTTTTTTGGGATTTTTATCTTGTATTAAGTTAAGTCTGTTCAGCAGTTCAGTGATAGGCTACCGCTACCGGTAGCTGGGTAGGTTGTTGAAGTAGGCAAGGCTAGCCTATCGTAGGCTGGAAGGAATGGCAATAGACAGATGGACCCAAACAGCACAAAAATTTGATAAGTTCCAATGGTAGCTTACAGTAATAGGGTTGTTGTGGTCTCGTAGGTGTAAGCCCCTACTCTGCTCCACTACCTCAAACAGTTTAAGAGAGGGTTGGAAAAATAGGTAGCATAGCCTACTGGTTAGGGATCAGGGTGTGTTCGTAATTGTTATACTCCTTTTACTACTTGATCTTCTCTTTTTCCAAACCCTAACCCATTTCTAAAGCAGAAAGGCAAGGTGATGTAACTCTGGTTAATCTGTTAATGTTGTTTGTTTCAATAGGCATTCAGCAGACAATTTCATTACTCAGTAAAGCATGGCATCAAGTGCCAAAAGAGGCAAGTATAGTCAAAAGTTTCGAACTGAGTGGCTGCAAGAAAAAGAATTTAAAGAATGGCTGATTGGTCCAACCAACCATCACCCAGAACCTACATGTTTAGTTTGCAACAAGGATGTGGCACCTCATCACTCTGGACTAGTAAAACATTCACAAACTCAGCAACACATCAAAAATATGAAAGCAAAAGTAACTGCTCCATCAGTTAAAGATGTCTTCAGCAAGCAGTTTAAACAAACAATTTATACAGAGACTACTGAAGCACAGATTGCGACTTTCATAGCTGAGCACAACTTGCCATTTTCTTTGGCTAGTAACTTGCTACATCTTATTCAGTCAAGAGCACCAAGTAATGCTGCCGAAAAAAGTGCTTTAGCCCGTATGCAGCTTCATGCCACTAAGTGTACAAATATTATAAGGCAGGGAACTGGGTTGTATTTTGCCACAGAGTTAATAAAAAAACTAAAAGTTGCGAAATTTAGTGTAATTATTGATGAAACGACAGATGTGGCCACGGAAAAACAGTTGGGAATAGTTGTGATATTCTGTGATAATGATTCTTTAAACATCAAAACCGAGTTTTTTGATTTACTACCTACACATGATGGTTCAGCTGATGGCATATATAGTTCTTTGAAGCAATCTTTTACTGAAAAAGATATTCCTATGGATAATGTGATTGGATATTCATCTGATACTGCCAATGTTATGTTTGGAGAAAGAAACAGTGTGGTTGGATTGTTAAAGAAAGATTGTCCTCATGTTGTCACTATACGATGCAGCTGTCATATGATTCACCTTTGTGCATCTTATGCATGCAAGAAATTGTCAATATCTTTGGAAGATATGTTACGAAACATACATGCTCATTTCAGTCGTTCCAGTCAGCGAATTAAAAATTTTAAGGAGTTTCAAGAGTTTTGTAAGATTCCTGTTCACAAGCTTCTTGGTTTGGCACAGACAAGATGGCTGTCCCTGGAAAGTGTGGTTAACAGGATTTTGGAACAATGGCCAGCACTTAATTTGTATTTCAAAGATTATGTAGCCAATAAATGTGATCCTTCCAACACCGTCAAGACTATCCTGCAAGCGCTGAATAACAAATTTCACAAAGCTGTACTGGAATTTGTCAGTTTTCAACTGAAAAGAATCAATGCGCTTAATACCATGTTCCAAATGGAAGCTCCAATGTTACACCACTTAAAAGATGAAGTCACCAAGCTTTTAAAAGAAATCCTTTGTGATTTCATGAAAGTGGAATTTGTGAGGCAATCTGATCCTTTTGAAGTTGATATCAATATACCTTGTGGAAGAGTCCCAATTGATCATGTTTATGTTGGGGTGGCAGCAACAGCAACTCTCGCTGAATGTGTTCAAAATGATCCAATCGGAGTGAGACAAGTTCGCCAATCTTGTCTAAATTTTATAGTGGAGTTAGTGGAGCAAATTCGCAAGAGGTTTAAAGAAGTAAATGAAAAGTCCCTATCATCATTAAAGTTTTTAATACCCAGCAATGCTATAAAATGTTTTCCATCAACTTTATCTGAAGTGTATGAATGTTTCAAATTTCTTAAAGAGGTAGCTCCTTTGGAATTGGTAGACATGGAATGGAGGAAACAAGCAATTGAAGAATCTTGTGTAATTGATGACAATGTCAGCGATATGGAATTTTGGAAAAACCGTCTGTTGCAAAAATCAGTTGCTGGTGATCTGAAGTATAAACACTTAAGCAAGGTTATTGGATGTTTGATGTCACTGCCTTTCGCAAATGCTCCTGCTGAACGATTGTTTAGTAGCTTGAAAGCCATTAAAACTGATCACAGAAACAGATCAAAACAAGGTAGTGTGGTTGGCTTGCTGCATACACGCCATGGGCTGAAGTCCCTGAATGTGCCAGCAGATAAACTGAGTTTAGCAGATCATCCCAGGCTATTAAAATTGATTAGAAACGTCAAAAGTAATGCTACTGATGCAGAAGCACACCAACTTAATGCTGCACAAATGAGTAGCAATAACGCATAAGGTCGAGCATTTTTATTGTGCTATTAGATTTTACTGTGCCTGATTTTTTTTTTTTTTGGATTGAGCAAAAGTATTGCATGTTAAAGTTGAACTTGCCATTAATGCCATGCCATCTGTAGCTTTTACTGTGCTATAGGTTTATACTGTGCTGTGCAATGTGCACAACTTCTGTGTTATTTTTTGATTGAAAAAAGTGTGGGATATTGAAAAATGTTCTTTGATTGAGGAAACGTGCTCTAGCAAACTTGCTTTAACTGTTGAACTAGTTTACTCACACTTACTGTGTTGTCGACCTTTTGATATTTTGTGTTTGATAAATGTTTTTTTTGTTTTTCAGGATTGATACGGCTGATATTTTGTGATTAATGTTTAGGGATTTTTTTGGTAATCTAGGGATTTTTCGGAGTAATATTGGGGATTTTTTACTTTGCATTTGTGAGAACACTGATTATGACCAATATGAAAAAGGTTATAAGTATATATATACAGTATAGGCTACTGTAGGCTTATGCATAACTTCCACAAAGTGTTATGGTAGGTTGCAGGTAATGACCATAAAGAAAATGCTTCGAAATATAAGTTTATTCTGGAGCATTGCAGGGACAGTAGATTTTTGAGTATAATACGCTTATTGTTTTTAGCTTAATTTCATATTATTTTGAGCAATAATATTTTTATTCATTTGCAAGACAGAGCAAAATACATTGTTATCTTACTACATTACAAGATTTTTTTTATGATGTAGACGAAAGTTTGATGGTGCTCATCCAGATATTGAAAGTCAATTATCAGAACGTAACACTTAATTTGCTAACAAGTTTACCCATGAACTCAGAGACATTGTGGTGAAATGATAGATTAGCCGTTTTGAATTGTGCTCGTACTAATAAATAAACAAACAAATAACTGATGTTATTTTCAAATTATTGAACCGAAAACTCAAACATAATTGAGATGACTGCGAAGTGAGCTTGCGCTCTTCCAATCAACAGCCACCTGCTCTTTGTCAAATGCGATCGGCTTCAGCCGTGAATCGAACCCGCGCGGTACTGCTCGGCCATGTCGCTGATAAATACTGGGAAGTATGATATTAAAAGTTGATCGTCGTTGTCACAGCCAGCAGTACAATTGAGTGAGCGGTTGCAAAAGCGCATGTTTTACATGAGGTGATCAAAGCATATAGATCTTTGAGAAAGTATTTTGTTCTTCTTTCTGCGCTGCGTCTATTTTTACGGACATGTACGACAACTAAGCATAAAAAAGAAGAGACGGAACTGAGAACAGCATATAAACTATTACGCGATGTTATAATGATTTTGTTTTCTGTAAATGATTAACGCCGTGCACTCAGAAAAGTAGATACAAATATCTTGTTACAATCCTTGGACACATTTAGGTGTCGAATCGTCAAACAAACCTCAGAGCGACTGCTCTACCTAATGGGCCAAAATCACAAAAAAAATGTAAACAAACTAGTTACAGTTCAGCGCTCACAAAATGCAAATCACAATAAACAAATTTTGCGAAAGACAAGGTATATTACAAAAAGATTTAGATTTCGCCGCTCAGCAAAAATCACAAAAAGTCAGTCGGAGCATAACTTGTGGTTGAGGTATAATGCAATATTTTCCCGAGGTCAGACCCTATTGAACAAAACTCACTTCGCAGTCTCCCTCAAATAATATATTGTTGAATTTTCAATTCAGTAATTTGTAAAATAACCTCAGTTATTTATTTATTTATTTGAACTAGGCAAGCTAAATTTTCATGTTTTCATTTGCGGCCACATAAGCTTGAAATATAGTAGTATTTAGGCTAGACCGTGTAAACCGACAGCAAATGATCAACAAGTAATCTTTTTTCTCTATAAACGTTTTATCTATGTCAAAAGTCTTGCTCAAGCGCAAACCTAGAAATTTAATAATTTTTTATGCATAGGATATTATTCACCGTAAGCTTTTGCGGATTGTAAAGTACGTAAATTATGTCTGATACCAACTTATATTCTGCGGAACAAGTTTTCGTAAAAACCTTTGACGATTCTGATGACGAAGATGATTTGCATGACCTCGCTTCAGACTCTGATAGCGACGATCAACATTCACCATCTTCTTCTAACAATGCTTCTGCTCTTTTGTTTGCTTTTTTGCAGCTTTTTAGAGAAAATCAATTATTTTGTGAAGCGAATAAAACTAAAATTTTGCGATTAGTGAGAAGTATTTATTGGTCAAACAACGCGACGCGACAATAAATCAAGCTTGGTATGAATGAAACGTAAATTGAAGTTACGCTTTTTATGTGAGAAGTAACAAAAATACAGGAGCTTCGTGGTCTTTCCTGAATAATGGAAATTGAAAATAAAGACCAAAACTAATGGAAGAAAGCGACATTTAGCAATCAATATAGGTGTCGAGAAGGTGGTAATTTTTTGCTCGAGGAACGCCACTCATTCATTTTTTTCAAGCAAGTGTGACGTCATAACTTTTGCAGACATGCTGTGTCTCACTCGTTCATAGAAAAAGAAACTATTTTTTAGGAGCGAAGTTGTCACTTTATGAAAATTATCAACAAATTCATGAAAATTTTTAATTTCAAATAGAATGTAAAAAGGAGCGCTGTGATCGGCTTGAAATATCGTTGTTTATTAAAATCTTCAAATATGTTTTTGATAGCGTAAGGATGTTAGTAGGGATGAGTTTTAGAGTGTTTAGCGTAAATTTTCTGTAACTGGAGATTATAATTGTCAATAAATAACGTAAAATTTTGAACAACGCTGTTGTTCGTATGATGGGTTGCTCCAGTATGCACGATTGCACGTTTTCAGGTCCGAACTAGAATTCATTTCAAAATAAATAAAAAATAAACTGAGGCTAACTTCAAATTATTGAACTGAAAATTCAACAGTATTTGAGGAAGACCGCGAAGTGAGCTTTCGCTCTTCGAGTCAGGAGCCATCCGAAATATATGTCAAACGCGATCGGCTCCGACCGAAAATCGAACCCATCAAGTTGGATGGATAATCTACGTGTGGTACCGCCTGGCAATTTTGCTAACGATCACTTTAATTTTCGGTATTGCCTAGTGTGGTAGGTTGCTTGCATTATTTTCAACACTAAAAAATTTCCGTTTTGCTGATTAGAAAATTGAAAGTTTTTATGAAACTAAAAGTTTGTCTACGACAATGCTGGATTTTCGATCTCTTCTAGATAATAAGCGTGCGTAAGGCTTTTAGCCGTAGAAATAGAAGCATTGTATGTTCACTTAGGAAATTGGACCAAACTCGCAGACTGTTCAATATTTTGAAGTTTGAGGATTGTTCAAATTAGAATTAGAAGAAAATTGCCATTAGGTTGTTGTTCTCACTCCCAAAAAGCTCGTTAATCTTTGTAACCGCAAAAATTTTACGTCGAATGTTCTGCTCAGCCGAGCGAAACTGTCGCGCTTGCGTGATTTTTTCTCGCATTTCAAGTAAAAACGACCAAAAAATGTGGGTCCTAAAAAAATGCCATTAACACATAAATTAATCCACTTTTTGTAAAAAAAAGTATACACGACAAATTACTATAAAATAATTGACCGTTAGAAACTTTCACCGTTGCTTTAGCACAAGTATGTACGGAGATACTAGCCATCAAAAAGAGCGGTAGACATGGTCCCCCCCCCAAACTTCTGACGCTTCAAAAAAGCCCAGTCCGAATAGGGTTAAAGAGATGTTACTACCCAAATAGGAAACTAGCTCTTTTGCGTGCAGCGTGTGTTCGAACTGCTGCACAGACTATTGCTGTGATTATTTCAGATACCCCTGGTTTTGATTATGATACTAAGATTAGCATGGCATTGGATAGGCTGGCACAGAGGTTTGGAGTACCAGGAGGTTTCTTAAATGAACCCGAGGTGCAAGGAATACGTAATGGCCCTAAAATGAGCTCGACTCCTGCTGCGGCATGGAAGGCATTGAAGGATGAATTAACACAATGTTTTGTATTTGCCCATTCATACAAAAAACCAAACTTGTTAGAGGGGCGATTTGTTGTTGATTTGGCGTCGTTGATTTTGCTTTGAAACTGGTTTAGAAAAAAAAAAACTGAATAAGGAATTGTTGGCAGACAGAAGTTTTCAGGTAGCCTACATTTAATACGATTTGCCCAATATTTATTTTGTTTTTCTATGTTTATGATATTTTCCCAAAACCTACTCAAATTTCTCATTTTTGCACCTTACTGGGAACACTGTTTACCATGTGATCTACTGGTACAGTAATGTTTTTTCACTGTTCATGTGCTGGTGTGTGCGTCCTGGTCCTACACTGCACAATTTTACGTATTTGTGATTAACAGATCAGGCAATATGCACGGTATTTAATGAGATTTGAATTGAGCAAGTTAAGCAACATCCCTGCTTGCATAATGTATCATAAAAATAAAAGATTTCAAGAGTAGAAACATTAAAGACCAAGCTTGGATTGTTATTGGCAATGAATTAAAAGAGAGTGGTAAGTTTGTGAATAAAAAAATAACTATATGTCTAATATACCAATAAACTCTGTACTGATACAGTAGGATACTTGTACCTGACTGCAGTGATTAGGAAGTTAGGCCAATTCATTTGTTGTGCCCTACACATACAAGCTAATTTAAATAAAAATTTGGCCTACCATAATAGTAATTTCTGAATCGTGCATGTCTGGGGCTCTGGGCCTACCATTTATGAATTCATTGTAGAAATTTATGAATTCATTGGATATGTAATGGAAGTGAATACCGTAATTATATTAAGTACAGTACCTACATTTAATTGCATTAAAGGGCAAATACAGATATCTGCTGTTAGTTTTTGTTGTTGCAGATTTTAGTTTCTCCAGACATCTACCAATCGATGAGCATTTAAAATTTCGTGGTTTTCCTGCTTCCATTTCCAACAATTCTACGTTGTGTCAAACATCTCTTTAATCTGTATCAGCTTTGCTGTGTATTAAGCTGACTAGGTCACTAGAACAATTCAAAGAATTTACTGAGGAAAGTTAATTATTATTATTTTTTTAACCACTACTGGTACCTTATTTAAACGTCAAATTATATTTTTTTTTTGGTTATTACTGATTACGTGGCGTAGGCCTATTGTTTTTTTAGTTGTGTTTATTTTTTAAATTCCTGCACGTTTCAACGTAACCTGTTTTTCTGCCATTGTTCTTGTTTTTGTTTAGTAAAATATATTTGTATAGTCATGATTAATATTTTTGAGAGAGGCGTAGTAACACAAAGTTTGAAAACCACTGCTCTAATGTGTATGCTTACGAGCGATATTGCAAAGCTCGCAATCTTAAAGCATGCCAGAATTATGCTACAAAAAAATATTTCTAATGAAAGACTTTAGCACGTCCACAAAATCTCAACGCACCATGAAGAGCAGGGTTTCCCAACTGGGGATGCTTGCACCCCTTGGGGGCGCGAGAAAGCATTCCAGGCGGTTCAAAACGACTTATAGGTGTTTATCTTGTTCTAAGAGTGCTTTTATTTTCGGTTGCTCAGCGTCAATTTTTCAGCGCTGTTACGCTCTAGTAATATGTAATTCGCAAACGTCTGAAGTGGCGTAAAACCCTAGTGGTTCGCTACAATCAAGGTCTGAAAACAAGATGCGTCTGATTCAGCAAAGGAGTAGTGACTGGTTTAACTATCCTATACCCAGGGTTGGAAATATCGATTAGAAATCGATATCGATATTCTCTACTTTTTCGTTATCGAATGCAAAAATTCTCTACTTTTTTTTCCATTATCGATTGGGGCTTTTCCCTACTTTTTTGCGTGGTAAATCGATATTAATTAATCGATACTTTTTTTCTGAATAAGTTCTTTCAAAAGTTTTTATTTTTTGTTATTTTTAGTATCTGATCTGTTTTTTGTGGTGTTTGCAGATAAATATTTTACTTTACATCCGCATAAGAACAGTTAGCGGGCGGAAAATTTCGTATGCACTGTCATTTTTTCATTCCAAAATATATCACGAGAAAACGTTTGCGTAAAGTTTGGTCACTTGACATCGCAGGCCAGGGCCAGGCAGTCCAATGTAGTTGTGAGGCTAATAAAGTGGTTTTTGAATTTTTGTTCATTAGCTCTGTTTTCATTTAAAAGATTACATCTGAAACTGGTAGGAATACTTTTGTGTTTCAAACTTCGTAGAAAAGGTTTATAGTCAACAGCATCTGAATTAGGCCAAAATCAAAGGTATAAAGTATTTAAGAGAAAAAATGATATTTGATCTTTTTTATAGTGGAAAGGGAAAAGTGAGTAAGCCTTCTGATATTCCTGTTTTAATCTGCCAATCAGAATATGCTATGCCTGCGATATCGACATTTTCCACTTTGCCTAACCTGAAGCCCCCTCCATTAGCATCAAAATATGCTGACGCTGTCAACTGAGTCAGAGAAAATAATCGATTTGACGCTATCGATTGATCGATATTCTCTAATTTTCAATTTTGTTATCGCATGTAGGAATTCGCTACTTTTTTTTGAGGTATCGAATATCGAATTATTCTCTACTTTTTCATTATCGATTTCCAACCCTGCCTATACCTTGCATTAGCGACACTTTCAAAAAGCCTAAAAACTCTAAAATTGATACCGGTAGCTCCGCTGGGGAAGCTTACAGCATTCTCGCAGACTCCCCAGCTGAACACCTGCTGGGTTTTTGACGCAAAGTCATCACAGGAAAATGTTTAAGATCAATAACACACGTGAATTCATTTCAGCCCCAACCAATTGCGAAAATTTGGTTTGCGCGGCTGATTGCAGTCGCGTAGTTTGTGCAGTTGCAATTAAGAACTTATCAAAAATTTTGAAGTAGCCCGGAGTATGAAAATGGTTGGGAACCGCTCTACTATAAGATACTGCAAAACAAAAGAGAGTTCCTAAAATGCTTATAAATGTGAACACTTAGCCTATGTTTTAATATATGAAGTTACTTACGACAGTCTACAGACAATGATTAATTACCAGAACCTGACTTTTAGCTCAGATGGCCGAGTGGTGAAAGCGTCCGCCTCGGGAGCTGCAGACTAGGGTTTACTTGATTGGTATTCACACCTTCCCTGCTTGACGCTCAGCATTAAAGGGACAGTGTGGAGAACAAGCCCGGCAAGTTTACTTGTTGTGTCGTTGGGAAAGGCACTTAGCGGGATGTCCCCATCTTGGTGTGGTAGACAGATGGCTGGTAACTCCAAGTCCTAAGCGAGTTCGTACTGGGCATTGATTGCTTTCTCGTGATAGGAGGATAAACAAATTAAATATGCAACAAACATGCGCGTTAAAAAATCATCCGTAATCCAACTAAAAAATCAGTTTGTGATTCAGCTTAATTGCAACTTTTTAGCTGGTCAAAAGCTGCCCCCTTTTCATAAATTCTAAATACGCCACTGGCTGCTACACTTACAGCCTTTCGTAACAAGAATTAACCCTGCAGTGTTACGTCATCAATGCTCTATTACAATTTGCATTACGTTCAATGGCACGTGTTAAGGCTGTGTCACACTAACTTTTTGGGTGATTAAAGCTTTAGATTGGCTCTGCTGCTCTGCATTAGTTGCAATCACAAGGACATACTGGGTTTAATAAAGTACACTAGCGTAGCCAAGATTTCGCAATGGAAGGGGTTTTGAGAATGACGTCACATTTGACCATACGTGGTACACACGAGTGGATCCAGAAAGTTTTGGTGGGGAGGATGTAATTTTAAATTAGGTCGAATGTTAACTAAATGCAAAGACGTTTAGACTAGCGTGTCCGATCCGGGTCTGTATTTCAAAACCCGGGTTTCGGGTTTACCGGGTTTTGCACTTTCAAAACCCGGGTTTTTCCGGGTTCCATCTGCTTCAAAAAATTGATGCTTTTTACGTAAATACGTAACAAAAAGATGCAATTTGTGCTTTTACTTTGTTAAACTCATTCAGAACAATCATAAAACGTATCCAAACTATCACTTAGTAGCGTAACAGGTTTAAATAAACCCAACATAAAATATAATACCATGAAATGGATCGATGTTTTTTATTTTTTATAAAATTGGCGCATTAGGCCTACAATCATGGCGTTCAAAGTGTCATCATTTAGCCTGTTTCTAATCGTGGTAGCAAAAAGTCCCATTGCAGAAAATGCCCGTTCTGCTTCTACAGAAGTTGGTCTAATTGTGAAGAGAGAACGATAAATTTTTTCTAAATTCTCCGGTCTCTTTTTCGTAGCCTCAAACAACTGCATCTCTTTGTTGATTCTTTGCGCTCCAACACTCAGGTCTTCTTTAATTTGCTGTCCGGGCTCTCCAAACAATACCCTTTGTCACTTACAATTACACATTTTTCAAAACGCTATTTTTACGTCGGCGTTGTAATATTGTTACTTTGCTACGTAATGAAACCCGGGTTTCGCACCAAAAAATACCCGGATCTCGGGTTTCAAATACTACTCCAAAACCCGGGTTTTCGGGTTCGGGGAAACCCGGGGCGGACACACTAGTTTAGACCCGGAAACGGGCATAAATAAGCCTTTTGAAAATGTGTTCGTGTCAGGGGCGTATTCAGAAATCCTTCAGGAAGGGGGCACCAATTTTCGTCACTTTTTCAAACGTAGTTTTTACGGCAAAGTTAATTTTAAACAACTTAAGTACCAAAAACGACTCTAAGGGGGTCCAGGAGCATGCTGCCCTGGAAAATTTTTGAAAATTTGCATACTGCAATGGCCATTTTAGTGTTTTTTGAACAATTTTTAAGAAAAGTTTGTCATATATTTGGCCCCTAACTTTGAGTGCCTCACCAAATATGATGCATTTTGTTCGCACAGTTTCGATTATGCGTGCTTAAAGCGAGTAAGACATATTGCTATGAAGAGGTTCGAAATTATTGAAAAATTTTATGCACCCAAAATGTTGTTGAAAATGGCTGGTAGGAAGGGATGCGTACCCCACAACCCCTTTCTGGATCCGCCCCTGGTTGTATAATAACAGAAAATGGCCTCAAGTTTAAGAGATATGTTTTAAACTAAAAATACCGAAGACAGTTTAAGGCACGATTGTTGTAAGGAAATTAAAGGAATGCTTTCTGGTAAAACGTTTAGTTCTATTGGCGATTTAGTTCTATTTTGAGCTACCGTACATACACCATTTTTGCTTGAAATCGTTTAGATTTTTACTACGGAAGGTCTAAGGGCCCCAAGGCAGTTGCGTGTACAGGAGCGGCACTGCCCTGCTAATAAAATTGCGCCATTGCTTATTAAGCAGAACGGCAAAGAACAAAATTCAGGAAACAACGCTACGTAATTCTTGTTATTATGACAATTACGAAACCAGATGATCAATGACAAGACATCTAGCACTTCGAAACAAATATCAGAAAAAAGTATGACGTCATTTGAGGCTCAATGGAGAGATTGTAACGCCCCCCCCCCCCCCCCCCCCACGGGGCTACGCCACTGATAAAAGATATAGAATGGCACGGGTGGCTTATTGCTTAAGCTTGTAATACAGGGGTAAAGGCTAGTAGACTAAACTTATTTGAACTAGTAGATTCAAGGCCTACTCAAAATACGGCCTCACATGTTACATTAAGCGGCCAATTTCTAAAAGGCCTATTGTATAATTTGTACGTAAACAAACTGGACATCTAAAAAAAACATTTGAAATTGTTAAATGCACTGTAAAGCAAATGTCCCCAGGTTCGATGCGTGCTCCCACATACTTTTTGAACACTCAATAAATTACGCGAATTCGGCAAAAACATTTTTGAATATGTATCCACATTCAACTTAAAGCGTAAGTCTTTTAATTCACGAGAATTTATGGCGAAAAAGATTATAGAGGTTTCCATCCAAATCAGCACCAACGCATTCACCTCCAGCATACTGTGCACATTTTTGCAAATACTGTACATTTCGTCTACCAAGAGGACGACATCTGTTTAAATTGTATTTTGTTCTTTTAAGAGTCTAGCAGCTTTCAGAGATGCAACTTTGTTACTTCTAAGTTTTTCTAATAACGAAGTAGATGGCAGTGGCAGGTGTTGCTTTATAATCTTGTAAGCTGCAGCAGAAGTGTACCTTAATAATAACGCAAATCTAATTATTGATGATGAAAATGGTGAGCTTCCCTTTGGCAGAAAACATAGTCGATTATTTAATTCGTGCAGCATATTAAAGTCTTTATGTTTTTCATGAAAACTTTGCAAATAATTTGGAAAGTTGTTTAAGAGCGAGTATCTGTCCAGTATCGCATTTCGTCCAGAAACAAACCATGTCGGTAAAGGAACCGGTTTTCCTCTAAATTGTAACTGCACTTTCAAATCTTCATCAATTTTGATAGCTTCTTCAATCACTGGAAACCCACTTGATTGGAAAAGAATTTGGAGTATAGTACAAAATTGTTTGATTTGTGGTAGGTGTATCCTGGTGGAGAATGATGTTCAGAAAGATCGTCTACTGAATCTATACGATCTTTTTTATTGAATAATGCTAATTCATCTTCTTGAAAAACTCTGACTTTAGGAGACTTACGCAGAGCCGGTGGATTTCGCAAAGTTGACGGTCTTTTTAGTGCTTCATGAGTGTGGATCGATGGAACGGGATTAATTTTCCAATTCAACTTTGTTTGTTTATCGCCACGTAAAAGAAATTCGTCCTCAAAGTGCTTATCTCAGATAACTGAATTTTTGGTTACTGACCGGTTTGATCGAATGACAAATTGTTGCCATTTTAGTAGTAAGTCCGCTTTATCCAAAAGAAAACGAAACGTGGACATCGGGTTTCCACTTTTTTCAGACAAATAACCGCTTTTACACCCATACACTACGCATTTGTTTACCATAATTTAAAGTAACGCATTGTGACTGATGCAAAATAAACACTGCATTAAAAATTACATTAACACCGGTGATATTTTTTAATAATGACCTATACACAAAATGCCAAATTCCTAAACTCAACTGGGAAACCAATCCACAACAATGACACCAGAAACACAACATAAACTAGGCCAGTTTGGCAAATGACCATAACAAACTCTGAATATATATAGCCGTTAGCTCAGTTGCAAAGCGCACGCTATCGGTGCGGGAGGTCTGGGGTTCGATTCCCGGGCCGGTCAAATCGACACAGTGTCGCCAACGACTCGCCACCGTTGCGACGCTTCTTCGGAGCTGTGTAGCCCAGGCGCTAAGCCGCGGAGATGGGCCCCGCAACTCGTTACACGCTTCGGCGTAATGCGGCGAGTATAATGAAGATTTGATTTTGATTTGATTTGAAAATGGCGAAGCAATGACAAGTCTAACCATTCTCAACGACTATATGGAATCATTTTATGACGATGCTGCAACTTTCTGTATATTTTTTGTTTCATTTTGGTGCAAACATACCATCGCTCTATTTCGTACAATATTGGTTAGTAACTTTTTGAAACAGGTTTTCGCGATGTTTAATACGAAATACAGCTGAAGCAGTGTTGCTTATACAAAATACGTGAAATTCATTTAGCGTTTGGGGGTCGACCCTTCTATAATTGTTATTTTTTTAGCTTTCCCAAGTGCTAGCCATACTTCATCAGCCTTAACTGTTTTCTTTTATCTACTAATATTTTGTCAGCGTATGCTCGCTTCGAAAAACAGATTTTACACGCAATTACTATGATATTAATAAGTACTTTACAATTCGATTAAACATATTCTTTCCACAAGATTATCAGTTTGATAATAATACATCTGCGACTACAAAACAACTGGCTGCTGCTATCTTCCAAATTCTTGTTACTACAGTATTTCATGCAACTACTAGTACTTAACTGTTGAAATCGCTTTTGTTTTTGGGCACCCTATTGATCAGCTTCTTTCCCTTTGTATGGGCTCAGGTGCGGAATCTTCGAACCTGAAGTGTTTAGCTGACAAATGGTGGAACCTGCAGTTTCTTTCTATGGGCTCAGATTCCGAATTTTCGAATCCGAATTTTCTAACCCGATCGAACCCGAAGTCAGATTTCGACATTTTGCCCATACAATGGCAAGCATACTGATCAATAAGATGTTTTGGGTTAATCCGTTGCAATTGTCATGACGCGTGTGAAAAAAGTTATCAACGCGTGTGAACTGCACGAGATCTTTGCGCGACAGGCACACTTCACATTGATCAGATTCGCTTTTCCCTGCTAGGGACGTCGGCCGCTTAGGATTTTAGCAAGAAATGTAACAATGTGAGGCCGTATCTTGAGTGAGCCATGGCGAAGATGTTCGCGTTCGTGCGAAGAAAAATCTTCGCCACGTTGGTTTACTATGGTTTGTTCGCGTTTGGCAAAGATTTTTGGCTTCATGCCTCCACAATAGCTGTGCTGTGACGACATGAACTTCTCTTCCAGCTACCACCGGTATTAAATCCAGTCACACCATTTTTTATTACTCCATTACCGTAATAATTACTGTAAATTGAAAAATGGCTGCTAGAAGATGGACTTATGAAGAAAACAATATGCTCCTTGACTACTGAAAGATTACGAATATCTAACTAGCGCTGTTATTCCAAATATAATCAAAGATGGTTGATAAGAGTATCACTTCGGCCTTCGGCGTTATATCTTCTACTGTCACTGCTGTAGACCATTAAGAATCGAGCAGCCATTGTTTTCTACTTTTAGCCGTGAACGTATCGGTATGGATTTTACGTGAAAAAAATCTTCGCCAATTTCGCGAGTGGTCAAAAGTGTTCGCCAGAACCACGAAAAAAATGCTACTTATGGCGAAGATTTTGTTAAAAATTTTCGGCCCTACTTCTGAGTACTTGGCCAAATATGATGCATTTCGTTCGCGCATTTTCGATTATGCGTACTTACCGCGTAAAGCTGATCGCAATCGAAGGGGTTCGAGATTATGGAAAAATTGTATACATCAAAAACATTGTTGAAAATGGCTGGTGGGAGGATGCATACCCTCCATCCTACCCCCATGGATCCGCCCCTGGTCATAAAGTACAAAAACCATCAAAAGAGTCTAGCATATTTCAGTCACTGGGCACCATTAGTTTTGTTCTTTTTTACTAAAAGGCCGAGTCAAAAAGGGGGGCCATGGCACAATGCTCCCCCCCAAAAATACGCTCCTGGTGAGCGGTGAAGCTTGTGTTGTTAAAGTTTAGTTTAATTACCGCAGCCAAGTGAGTTAAGTTTGGTCGTACTATATTTGTTTGGTGAAGAAGGCTCAATGCTGCCAAATTAAATAAGTCCTACTAAGCGTACAAATTTCTTTGATACAAAATGTAAATAAGTAGCTTCAGTAAGTAAGACATAAAAGTAACTTCAGCAACTCTGTTGCCTTGCGGGGCAAACCCACTGCTTGAAACTGTGGTTGGCGTCAGCAAGGGCAAGAAGCCAGAAAATACATGCTCCACTAAAACCTCATGAAAATGCAAAGAAAAGTTTCGGCCCCCAGTCCTCGGCAGCCCGTAAATGGGCAGGGGGTGCTAAGAATCCCCGGGTTAAAAATTCATAAGGAAAAAGTTGGAGTTCGATTTGGAAGCTAGAATGTTGGCAGCATATTTGGCAGAGGAACAGAGGTGTGCGAAGAACTGACAAAGCGACAGATGGATGTATGTTGTTTGCAGGAAGTGAGATGGAGAGGCGAAGGAGCTCGCTTTTTTGGCGTCAAGGGAAGACGATACAAACTATGGTGATGCGGGAATGATGACAGGACTGTAGGCGTGGGTATATTGGTAAAAGAAGAACTATTCGAGAACGTGATAGAGATCAGAAGAAGGTGTGACAGAGTCATGGCCATTGGATTAGTGTTTGGAGAAGAGGTTGGTGAAAATAATATGTGCTTATACGCCACAAAGTGGAAAGCCAGATGCTGAGAAGGAGAAATTTTATGAAGAAATGGCGCGTGAGTGAAGTATGGAAAACGCAAATGAACTAGTGTTGGAACTGGAAGATTTCAATGGTCGTATTGGGAAATGTGCAGAAGAATTTGAAGGTATACAAGGAGGGTATGGACAGGGTTGGGAATCGATACTCAAAAAAGTAAAGAAATAATCGATATTCGATAGTTCACCAAAACGTAAAGAAATAATCGATTTCGATGGTAGTTTAAAAAAGTAAAGAATAAGGAATATTGTAATCGATATTTGATATTATATTGAGTGATTTTAGCTTTTTCGAAATACTGCGAACCAGCTAGTGTTGACATCAAGTGCACTTTGGCAAGCAAAGTTACTGGTACACGCCAGAATCACAAATTTTGTCAGATGCTAGTTTCTCAACTCTCTGGCAACTCTTCCAGTTTGGATTTGCAATTTGCTTTAGTCCTTATTTATGATTAAAAGAAAAATACGATAGTTGTGCTTACTAGCGTAGCCAGGATTTTGCGATGGGTGGGGGGGAGGGTTTGAGAATGACAGTACATTTGACCATACGTTGTATACAGGAGCAGATCAGAAAGTTGCAGTGGGGCAGATGTAATTTTGAATTAGCTTAAATGTTAACTAAATGCAAAGACGTTTAGACCCGGAAACGAGCATAAACAAGCCTTTTAAAAATGTTTCCATGTCAGGGCACTAATTTTCGTCACTTTTTTAGCGTAGTTTTTTTTTTGATAGATTTAATTTTAAACAACTTTGGCACTTTTTGAACAATTTTTGAGGGAAGTTTGTCATATTTTGGGCCCCTAACTTTGAGTGCTTCACCAAATATGATACATTTTGTTTGCACAGTTTCAATTATGTGTGCTCAAGGCGACTAAAGCATATTGTTATGAAGAAGTTTGAAATTATTGAAAAAATTTATTTATTTAAAACATTGTGGAAAATAACTGGTGGGGGAATGCATACGCAGCATACCCTACATCCCTCTTGGATCCGCCCCTGGTTGCATAATAACAAAAGATGGCCTCAAATTTTAAGAGAGATGTTATCGTTTAGCCTTTTCTCCACGGAAAGTCACAGGGGCCGAGAGCAGTTGTGTGTATTGTACAGGAGCGGCACTGCCCTGCTAATAAAATTGCGTCATTGCTTCATTAATCACAGTAGCTAAGAACAAGATTCAGGAAACAACGCTACGTAATTCTCGTTATTATGACAAAGTATCGAGCACTTCAAAATAAATCTCAGAAAAAGAAGTGAGTACGACGTCATTTGAGGCTTAATGGGGGTATTGTAACCCCCCTCCAAACCCCCCCGTGGCTACGCCACTGATTTTGCTGATACAGGTTTACGGAATGAATATATTATTGCGAACATTAGCGCCAAATAATTGAAATGACAAAAGCAATGATGCTGATAAAACATTTTAAGCTAACGAATGGTTCGCACAGTCTTGATTGTCTTCAACATTTATCAATATCAGCAACTATCAGTGGCGCAGCCACGGGGGGGGGGCGAGAGGAGGCGACCGCCCCCCCCCCCCCAATGATTTTTTGATCATTTTCCAAATCGCCTAGAACCGCAGAGTTTCTTTTTCAGGGGGTAGGGGGGTGACGTCAGATGCTTTTGGCAATGCAATTTTTGTAACGAAATGTCTAGCTCCATCACGTGTTCTAACATTCTTCGACATTTCTAATTTCGCAATTTGCAAACGCATGTGACAGAAGCAATCACTGCTTACTGTAAAAGACAATGATTACAATTCATATCAATGATCAGCTGTTGTATCATAAAATCCACCAGGAAGGGATAAGGTATCTCAATACTTTGTGAAATCACAGTTGGCTTGACAATTGACATACTGTAATTTCACGAAGCCTATTCGTAAACCGTGACTAGTGTAACGTTTTGAAGTGAGGGCTTTTCAGAATCAGAAATCTCTAAGGTTTTAGCTAGTATTCATTATACATAGATTGATTGGCAATCCAATACAGAATGTAATTTATCCGAATAGTATTAAATTAACTTTTTTCTGACGTGAGGTACCAATAACAATAAGCTTGCCTCAACATCTTCGAAATGATGGTTACTTTAAACCAACCAAAAAGGATGTACCGGTATCAATAACAGTCTTGTAGCCAGTGGTGTTGAGAGAGGGGGCAGGGGAGTACAAAGTACCGGGGCCCGTTATGTTTTCAGGGGCCCGGCCAGTTTGGCCAAACAAAGCGCCATCGCAAGACGAAGAGTTTTTTCTTTTATTTTTTTGCTCTTCACTAAATTTTTAGTGGAAAACAGGACGTCTACAGATGTGATGACCTCTTTTTTGCTCTTCACTAGATTTTGAGTGAAAAATTGGGCGTCTGCGGACGTGTGACCATATTTTTTGTAGACACATGAGGGGGCCCGCAATGATGTCTTGCTCAGGGTCCCCCGCTGGCTCTCGGCGCACCTGCTTGTGGCTTTAAATTAGCCACATTTAACCAATGTTTAACATGAGTCACGAGCAGCCACTGTTTAACATGATGTGCTGAAGTTAATATCATAAGCTCTAACTTTACTATTGAGCACTTTCTTGACAAGCTGTCAGACCTGCAGTTATATGTTCATGTGTCCACACTACGAAGGATACTGGAAGAATAAGGCAAACATACAAGAATACTACTGCGATCGCTGAGGGAATGAGGTGCATTCGGCCCACCTCGGTAACGAGGAACACACCGGATTGAAACTGGATAACTACCACGTAACTATTGAGCCCAGTTCTTTTCCAGACCGTAATTACTGCCAAAAAAACGGCCATTTATTCAACTCTTTAGCAAGCAATGATAGATTTACGAGGGAATCGAAGTCGCGACTTCATACATCTAACAGCAAAGATGACAATCTCTTGTAACATTTCTGCATCCTCACATACATATCATACCTATACATTAAACCTTACATACATACCCTCCATTTCTGCATCCTGCTTTGCACGGTCGACAAGTATTGTTGACTACATATTGAACATCATCATCACAAATAGGCACACAAGTACCGTTGTTATCAAAATTCCGGCATCTGAAATATAAAAAATACATATTGAGATGAGACAAAGTTTGAAAGTTTTTAATTGTAGATACTGCTCTGTAATGTAGTTGGAGGTGCGTAAAAAAGATTGAGTAGCAGATCATATAAAAATTTGGATAAAAATTTCAAATTCTGAAATACCACTACAGGACGTTTTCCATCGGTTTGTAAGGTGAGGCTTTATTCATAGTTCTCTATAATATGGTTGTACAACTCTTTTTCTTCTTTTTCTCTTTTTTATCTTGTCACGCTTCAATGAGAAGGTACGGAAGTAGAATTCCCACGATATTTTAGTACAGTAATGCCGCAACCACAGGTGTAATAACAAACAATTTTTAGGAAGAAGTGTGGGGGGAGGAGTGAGGAAGTGCGTTGGGGTGAGGGGAAGTGTAAAGGGAGGTGGGAGAAGTGTGGGGGAGGTGTAAAAAACGTGTTGGGGGGGGGGTGAGGGAGATGTGGAGAAAGGTGTGAGGGTGTGGCGAAGGGCAGGAGGAGGTGAGAAGGGGTGTGGAAAAGTGTGTTGGAGTGTGGGGAAGGTGAAGGGAGATGTGGGGAAGTGGGGAAAGTGAGAGTTGTGGAAGGTGGGGGGATGTGTGGGGAAGTACTGAGGGAGGTGTGGAAAAGTGTGCTGGGGTGTGGGGAGATGTGGGAAAGTGTTGGGGAAGGTGAGGAAAAGTTTGGGGGGTTGGGGTCAGGGGAGTTGGGTCAGGGAAGTTGGAGTCGGGGGTACTGGGGTCGGGGGTGTTGAAGTCGAGGGGTGGCGTCAGGGGAGTTGAAGTAGGGGGTTTGGGGTCGGGGGAGTTGGAGTCAGGGGGGCTGGGGTCGGAAAATTTGGGGTTGGGGGTTTGGGGTCGGCGGAGTTGTGGTTGGGGGGTGGGGTCAGAAAAGTTGGGGTCGGGGAATGGGGTTGAAAAAGTTGGGATCTGGGGGTTGGCATTGAGGGGGTTGAGGTCGGGGGGTTGGAGTCGGGAGGACTGGGGTCGGCGAAGTTGTGGTTGGGGGGTGGGGTCAAAAGTCGAGGAGGTTGGAGTTGGGGGGGTTGGGGTCGGGGGGGGTTAAGGTCTGGGGGTTGGAGTCGGAAAATTTGAGGTTGGGGCAGTTGTGGTTGGTGGGTGGGGTCAGAAAATTTGGGGTCGCGGGGTGGAGTCAGGGGGTTGGGGTCGGCGGAGTTGGGATTGGGGGGTTGGAGTCAGGAAAGTTGGGATCAGGGGGGTTAGGGTCGGCAGAGTTGTGATTGGAGGGTGGGGTCAGGGCCTCAGGGGAGGTGGGGTCGAGGAGGTTGGAGTTGGGGGGAGGTTGGGGTCGGGGGGGGGTTGAAGTCGGGGGAGTTGAAGTAGGGGAGTTGGAGTTAGGGGGGCTGGGGTCGGCGGAGTTGTGGTTGGGGGTGGGGTCAGAAAAGTTGGGGTCAGGGGTGTGGGTTGGGGGAGTTTAGGGTTGGAAGAGTTGGGATCGGGGGGTTGGAGTCAGGGGAACTGGGGTCATGGGGGTTGGGGTCGGCGAAGTTGTGGTTGGGGGGTGAGGTCAGAAGAGTTGGGGTCGAGGAGGTTGGATTTGGGGGGTTGAGGTCGGGGGGGTTGGGGTCAGGGGAATTGGGGTCAGGGGGGTTGAAGTAGGGGGGTTGGGGTCAGGGGGGCTGGGGTAGGAGAATTTGTGGTTGGGGGTTTGGGATCGGCAGAATAGTGGTTGGGGCGTAGGGTCAGAAAAGTTGGGGTTGGGGGGGTGGAGTCGGGGTGTGGGGTTGGAAGAGTTGGGATCAGGGAGTTGGCAGTGAGGAGGTTGAGGTCGGGGGAATTGAAGTCAAGGGGTTGGAGTTAGGGGGACTGGGGGGTGGGGTCAGAAGAGTTGGGGTCGAGGGGGTTGAAGTTGGAGGGGTTGGGGTCGGGGGTGTTGGGGTTAGTGAAGTTGGGGTCGGGTAGGTTGAAGTCGGGGGGGTGGCGTCGAAGGGGTTGTGGTCCGGGGAGTTGAAGTCGGGAAGTTGGGGTTGGGGGAATTGGATTCGGGGGGTCAGGGAAGTTAGGGATCGGGGGAATTGTGGTCAGGGGGGTTGGGGTTGGAGGGTTGGGGTCAGGAGAGTTGAGGTCCAAAATCGTGACATTACCCTTCTCCCCATATTTTCCCGCTCTCCCAGATTGTCCCATATTTCTTACCACACTTCCTCGCACCCCCCACTTTGACCCCACCCCAAAACCCTTTCCACACCTTTCCCCACATCCCAAACACATTTCGCCACACCCCAAACACACTTCCACACACCTACCCCCATTCCCCACACCACCCCATACTTTCGCACACCCCAACACACTTCCAACACCCCCAACACACTTCCAACACCCCCAACACACCTTCCCTTACCTCCCCCCACACCCCAATACACTTCCCCACTCCTTCCATATTTCCCCCATACTTGACCCAACTGCCCCAACTACCAAAAATTTCCCAATTCCCCCACCATCTACACTCCCCCAAAAGTAATAAAAGTTCAGGTACTGTTCTTTGAAAGCTGGTAGCCATAAAGCCATACACTGCAATTTCAAAATTAAAGAACTGAATTTTAGCATGCGGTAGGCTACAGACCCTGAACTTTTTTGATTTTAGGAAAAAAGCTGATTTTAGAGTATTGAAAGTCAAAAGGAGGTTCAGGTAGATACAAGAAGTAAAACTTACGAGAGTGCAACAGTTCTGTGGGTGAATGCAAAAGCTTCTTTTTTTAATCAATATTTTAGGCCATAATAAAAAGTACAAAAAAGTTTAAGTCAGTAGGTGAACAGTGAAGGTGAGGTAGGGTTAGTATGCTACACTAGGGATAGGCTGCTTGCATTGAAAAAAAGCAACAACACGGATTGAGCAGACTTGGTTCCCAAACTTCTCAGAGTTGGGACCCACTTTTTATAACCACAGCTTACGACCACCCATTTTTTTGTCCAAGTCTCTAAAAAATAGGTCTTTAATTATTCCCTAAAAAAGTGAAAAATAAAACAAACATAAAAGGTCTTTGATCAGCTTAAATACCCCAAATTTTTAAAATTATGATAGCTTGCATTTTTGTCCAAATTTTGTTAGTTGTGAGCATTTTTTTAAAAATTTTTATGTCTGGAGGGAACACTGCTTTACGCGACCCACCAATATTCATTTTGCAATACCCCTAATATTGCTTTGTTGCTCATAATAGGAATACTGTATCGAAAAAAAAACAACTTTTCACAGAAAAGTTAAGGTTACTGAGAAAAAAATCACTACTGCATCATGATGATGTCAAACTTGGTAATTAAAACTTGTTACAAAAATGAATTGAGGTACAAGTATCGACAATACTGTATCACGTATTGGTATGGCTAAAGTAGTATTTTTAAGTATAGCGCATTGGTATTGCTTTAGCCCAATTTAAATGTATCGCATATCGATATCGCTTAACGCAAATTTAGGGTATCATGCCCATTACTGTACATAACTCAGGACAAGTAGACTAAACATAATGAAAAAATATGCCAGGCAACAACCTCATTAAATCTAGATACTGCCAAACTGGCATTGTATCAACAAGTTGTTATTTGCTCGCAAATCATTAAACCTGCTGAACTGGAAAAAAATATTTTCAGGAACTCAATAATTCAAAAAATCAGTCAAAACTAATTTTGAGCATTCAAATCATGCCCAAAAAACATTTTACAGTGCTTGAATTTTTAACGCGGCATTTTCAAATTTTACAAATGGAGGGTGGTTGCCCTCCCTGCACCCCTGTCTCCTACGACTAGGCCTATGCCTTTTTCCACACCTCTCCACAACCCAACTCACTTCTCCACCCCTTTTCCCACACCCTCAACCTCAACCTGTCAACACTCACCTCGTACACTCTACCACACCTCCCCAGACTTACCCAATACTCTATCCCACATCTCCCTCTACACATGGGTGCAAATCCAGGTAGGATGAGGGATGCATCCCCACCAAGAATTCGGCAGCATCCCCCCAATACTTTTAATGTCCAAGTAGCCTACCGGTACTCAAAACTGGGCATCAGCGAACGTGATGACCTTTTTTGGTCTTTACTTCATTTTGGGCAGAAAATTGGGCATCTGCAACCTTTTGTATTTTTGGTCTTCACTTTATTTTGACAAAAAATTGGGCAGCTGCGGACGTGTCAATTTTGCTAAATCATCCCTCCATTGCTCAACATAGATTTGCACCCCCGCCCCTACACCCCCAGTACCTTTTCCCTCCCTGCACTCCTGTTTCCTTCGACTAACCCTATGCCTAGGTCTCCAACGACTAGGCCTTCCACACTAGCTTCATGTTGTTTCAACTGCTAATCTGATGTGCTCCTTGGGAGCAATTCAGAGCGTACCTTGTAACTCATGCGTGACGAGTGGGTCACGTGACACAGTTGTACAACCATATTATAGAGAACTATGCTTTATTCAAATAAATAATTATGCAAGATTAAATCGGCAGAATTGCTTAAGAACCTCACTTGACTAATCTGGTATTAACAAATGGTGGGCTTCATTAACAAATATAAAACTGCTGCAAAAAGACAGTAAACTATCTACATCTTTAGTCCCAATTATTGTGTCCACACTAAGAAGGATACTGGAAGAATAAGGCAAATATGCAGGAATACTATTGTGATCGCTGAGGGAATAATGTGCATACGGCTAACCTCGGTCACGAGGAACACTCCGGATTGAAACTGGATAACTATTACCATTCAGCCCAGTTCTTTCCAGACCGTAATTACAGTATTGCTGGAAAACGGCCATTTATTCAACTCTTTAGCAAGCAATGATAGACCTACGAGGTAATCGAAATCGCGACTGCATACATTCCATTGCAAAGATGACAATCTCTTGTCACATCTCAGATTAAATGCATGCTATTATCTTACTGTTGACAGTTATCTGGACCAGGTCCAGTACATTCATTTACGCATTCTTCGTTGCAAGGTCGACACTTTCTATTGGGATCCGCATACACTCTACAAGAACAGAAAGCAATGTAAACTACACCAGCATTGCCAAAACGCATAAACAAAAATAATTAAAGTTATTTTCCAATTATTGACTCAAAATTCAACCGTATTTCAGGAAGACTGCATAGTGAGCTTACGATCTTCGAGTTGGCAACAAAAATCACACGTCAAAGACGATCGGCTCCAGCCGTGAATCGAACCTGTCAGCCGTCACGAAATATCTTAAAGCTGAGAGTGGTAGCACTTGATTACAGATTTTTTTCGATAAAAACTTACCCTTTGGAAGCATCACATTGCCTTACACAAGTGGTAATATTATTGCCTGGATAGATATTTCCATTGGCATCTGCGACAAATTCCGGGGCATAGTTTCCTTGGGCATTAGTTAAATCAGTAAAATATTCACATTGCACACATTGGTCACTGCCTTCGCCCCAACAACCCATAGTTACATTGCAATTTGTGTTGCAAGGAGCTGCAAAATAAACATGTTGATACACCACGTTTAAGTCAGATAAAATTTCGTACGCAGATGACTGGGTTTTGGTTGGCGAGACCATGAAAGAATTAAGGGATAAATTCTGGCGATGGAAAAAAGCGTTTGAAGTAAAGGGAATGAAAGTAAATCTTATTAAGACGAAAATGATGGTGAGTGGGTTGGAAGAGAAAGCAAGGAAAATTGATCCATGTGGTGTATGCGTAAGAAAGGTAAAAGTCAACACAGTCTTTTGCACTAACTGCGCGAGGTGGGTTTACAGAAGGTGTACAACTGTACCTCCATAAAAAAGGTCATCCCTGGCCTGGCCAAAAATTTTGTTTACACTTATGTACAGCTTAAGATGAGGATGGCAAGGAACCAATTGAAAATTTATGCAATGGAGTGGAAACAGTGAATGAGTTTTGTTATTTGGAAAAAGAAATTGAGAACTAGTGAAGGATTGCTTGGAAAAAGATTTTCGTTAAAGATGAAAGCAAGAGTTTTTCAGAGTTGTGTCTGGTCTGTCATGTTGTATGGCAGTGAAACGTGGTGTTTGACAGAAAAAGAAATGGTTATCTTGAAAAGAACAGAAAGAGCAATGGTGAGAGCAATGTGTGGTGCCAAACTAGCAGACAGGAAAAATACAGAAGATATGATGGATATGTTGGGTTTGAACCAAACCATAGACAAAATGGCGTAAGCAAGTGGAATGAGATGGTTGGGACAAGTTCTGAGAAAAGAGGATGGTGATGTTGTAAGGAATGCTTTAGATTTTAATGTTGGGGGACGAAGAAAGAGAGGACAACCGAAAAGAACATGGAGAAAGCAAGTAGAAGAAGAGCGATTGAAGGATGCCCACAATAAAACTAAATAGAGAGAAAGAGTGCGTGCAATTTCCATGAGGTCAATCCGGCCACCTTCATTAAATGAAGACGACACCGGATAATGGCATCATCATCATCATCATCAGAAAAACAGAAATAGCATTGTAGGAAGACACATAACCATTTTACATACTGGTACTACAAACAAAAACAACTTAACTGTACATTGCTTTATGATTTTAGCTGGGCGGTCAATCACAAATACCTTAAACAAAAGCTTTCCAAGGGCATTTTTTTAGAGCACAACAAAGGTTAAATCAGTTCACGTAGCTTAAATTTAGCTGTAAATTTTGCTGTACATTTCTAACGTATCTAAGATTTGTTGCAGTCGTCTTGCACGCAAGCAATGCAAAAACCGTAGGCCCACAGAAAGGAATAAAATTGCTTGTAGAATGTACAGTGCAATTGCACAACTACTCTGTCCATATGTTTAATTTTAGTGGGCTTTAGCGACGCAACTCTTGATTCTAGTTTCTGCATCATAATCAGTTTCTTGATGTCGTAATCACTTTTTTTAAACTATGACTTCAAAAAATTGATTATGATGCAAAAACTAGAACCAAGAACTGTGGGCCTACTCCCCACCAAAGTTGGACAAGTGGACAGGGTAATTACCACAAGGTTTTCATGTAAAATGTCGAATTTTCACATTATTTTTTACTATTACTAAGTTTTATTAAAAAGGCTACTGTCAAACACCTTCAGATACTTCAGTAATTAAAAATCATTTATTGAAATAGATATCAGAAAACAGCCGGTTTTAACAAAAACAAATTTTAAACCCCTTCAAGTAAAATGAATAAACATACCACACGGTAACCGTTTCATTATTTTGATGATGTAGTTTTGTTCAGAAGGATCAAGCAGCATAGAATGTCAATCAACAGTATCATGAAAATATAACTCTCGATTTTTCGTAATGTGGACATTTCCTGAACAAACAAAACCATGCAAACAAAAACAAATAAAATTGATTTGTTATGTAAATAATATTATGCGAAGTTAAATCAACAAAATTTTTTTCAAATTCATTGCATACCAAAAATAAAAATTTTTTGAAACAGCACATCTCATGGCATAATAAAATTTTCACATCAAATGAATGATGTGGGTATTTGAGCAACATTTCACGCAAATTTAGGCAAGTGAAAATTTCCTCAAAAAGAATTAATCTGCATTTGCTTCATTTATTTGTAAGTTTTTAACTCATCTTCAAATGAAAGTCTTTTGATTTAATGAGAAAAATACGTTTACGCAATTACTATAATAACCAGCAATGTTTTTATATCGAAAAAAAAAAAAAAAAATACGCGACTGGCCACATTGAGTTTGTTGACATACTTCCAGAAAAATAGACCTTTGTTTTAACTTGTTTTTCTACCGTACTTTATTGCCTATGCATGACATGTGATTAGAACACGCTAACGCATCCTCCAGATTTGGAAGTTTTAGTTGGTGCATGCAGGAAAAAAAGAAATTGTTTAACCAAGACTTCAGGGCAGCACCGGCAAGGATTATCAGCTCCGGGCATATGAAATCTTCGCCTGAGACTTTGCCTGGCTTTAGCATTTGAAAGGACCTGGCAAATTCTTCCGGGAA
This sequence comes from Trididemnum miniatum, assembly GCA_964006365.1. Lineage (NCBI taxonomy): Eukaryota > Metazoa > Chordata > Ascidiacea > Aplousobranchia > Didemnidae > Trididemnum > Trididemnum miniatum. The sequence continues at coordinate 15,676,679 of OZ023234.1, read as the reverse complement.
GAAGTCACCGGAGATGCATTTGTCAGCAAGTGTTGGTATCCTCCAAAGCTCAGACACTTCCTTGAGCACGAGCAGTGGCGTACGCACGAGAAAGGGGGGGCCAACCCCCCCCCCCATTGACGATCGAAAAAAATACTCTATTTGAAACCATCCGCCATTTTTTTATACAGAGTTCCGAAGTTGCTGTCATGTTTTTCTGTGCTATCCAACTTGCTTATTAATCTCGAGAAACTTTCATTGTGATGTAATAATTCCGGTAGTCAAACTTTTCTGGTGGGCTGCGCTTGAAGCAACAACTAACTCAAAATGCAAGCCTGGACAAAGTTAATGGGTATTGTTACAGCTGGAGTCGCGTTGTGATGTCATAAAGCCATTCTTCTTAAAAACTATTATGGCTGGACAACACAACGTTTCAGCGCAGAAGGTAATCTTGGAAGAGACTGGATGCAACGCAGGCAGATGTTCCACTTGCGATGTCATAATTTTGAGTTAACCAAACTAGCCAGTTGGGGTTAACCACAGACATCGCTATCGGCGCGGCAAATTTTGGGCTCAATTTCTGGGCCGGTACCGGCCGTTAGCTTAGTGGTTAAGCGCACAGACTATTGGTGCGGAAGGTCTGGGGCTTGATTCCCGGGCTGGTCAAATCGGCACAATGTCGCATTGTCGCTAAAGGCTCGCCACCGCCGCAACGTTTCTGTGTTCCCCAGGCGCTAAGTCGCGGAGATGGGCCCCAGTGGCGTAGGCAAGAGAGGGGGGCCGGCAGTCAACCCCCCTGACGATTGCAGAAAAAATCAAACGTTTCTTAATTTTGAAACGAATTAAACCGACTTTTCTTGGTGCGGAGCTGGCCGAAATTGCTATCATGTGTTTTCTGTGCTGTCCAGCTTTCTAATTTAACCTCGAGAAACTTTCATTACGATGCGTCGGATGCGATATGCATTATGCAACAATACCGGTGGTCCAGCTTTTCTGATGTGTTTTGCTGGAACTGCATTTTTGTCATTGATGCTGCTGTGAAGTAGTTGGTAAGTAGGAGTTTCCTTAACTCTGCAGTAGCTATGGCTGCACACAAAATTTTTTTAAAAAAATCAAATCAAATCTTCACTGAGTATTCGTTTCATTAAACTCGCTGTAGTACCGGAGCGTGGTAGCAAGCGGCAGGGTCCAACCTCGAGTCTCAGCGCTTGGGCAACACAAGTCCGAAGAAACGTCACAGCCGTGGCGAGCCGTTGGCTACGCTATGTCCGATTGACCGGCCTGGGAATTGAACCCCAAATCTTCCGCATGGATTGCAACATCTTTAAAACTACGCTGTAACAGCCAAACGTTAAAAATCTAAAATGACACTGCCAGTGACGTGATGACGTAGAATTTTTACGTCATCAAGATTTGACGTCACTGAAATCCCTCCCATTGAAAAATCCTGCGTACGCCACTGAGCACGAGTCTGGTAAACTCACGGTCATTCGTCTTATATGTCCCATTCTTAACCAGCTGCGAAGCAATTGAGTTGGCAGAAATGGGACAAGGACGATAGGATTGCTTGGTCCTGCCAGTCAGATTGTTTATAGCATTCCATGCCAGCCGGCTGGAGTGCGTTAAATCGATGGCATTGACTGCCTCTGACCAGCGTTTCCTTCGCCTTTCATCAAGTCTGGCAAGCAAGGCAGAGGCAGCTGTGTTGGAGCCTTCACCCTGCGGTGTCCGAAGAAATGCCTGGTAGAGGGCCTCGCACTCCGTACCCCAGCATGGTCCGTAGTTTTTCCTACGACCGCGTGGAATACATTTTTTCTCCGCGTGGATGATGGTGATGCAGAAGTCTTGGTAGGCTTCATCAACACAGATAGTGTCCGGAGATGGAAGGTACCGAGCAAGCCTGTTGGTGATGCGCATCATTACATTTCTTGTTAAAATCCTAAGCGGCCGACGTCTCTGGCAGGGAAAAGCGAATCTGATCAAGGTGAAGTGTGCCTGTCGCGCAAAGATCTCGTGCAGTTCACACGCGCTTCATAACTTTTTTCACACTCGTCATGACAATTGCAACGGATTAACCCAAAAACAAAAGCGATTTCAACAGTTTAGTACTAGTAGTTGCATGAAATACTGTAGTAACAAGAATTTGGAAGATAGCAGCAGCCAGTTGTTTTGTAGTCGCAGATGTATTATTATCAAACTGATAATCTTGTGGAAAGAATATGTTTAATCGAATTGTAAAGTACTTATTAATATCATAGTAATTGCGTGTAAAATCTGTTTTTCGAAGCGAGCATACGCTGACAAAATATTAGTAGATAAAAGAAAACAGTTAAGGCTGATGAAGTATGGCTAGCACTTGGGAAAGCTAAAAAAATAACAATTATAGAAGGGTCGACCCCCAAACGCTAAATGAATTTCACGTATTTTGTATAAGCAACACTGCTTCAGCTGTATTTCGTATTAAACATTGCGAAAACCTGTTTCGAAAAGTTACCAACCAATATTGTACAAAATAGAGCGATGGTATGTTTGCACCAAAATGAAACAAAAAATACACAGAAAGTTGCAGCATCGTCATAAAATGATTCCATATAGTCGTTGAGGATGGTTAGACTTGTCATTGCTCCGTCATTTTATTCTTGTTAAATATATATTTTCAGGTCCGTTGAGAGGGGGGTCCAGGGGGTACCTTTGGTACCGGGCCCGGAATTTTTTTGGGGCCCGGAATTTTGAGAATGCCACGCGTAGAAATTGGCATTCAAGTTTGAAAGGGTAACTATATAGACTGGATAAAGGCACCCCTCGCCACCACCTACTCGTAATATCGTTCCCTACCTGGTAGTGAGTGTGCAGTGCAACAGCTGAAGCAGCGTTGCAGGAAAAGTCACCACCTAAGTGTGATATTACAAAGTGTCGCTGCTATTGATACTAAATGTGTTAATGTTAACTTGCATAACCATTAACAACACATTTTAACTTTATCTAGCTGTCTAGTTTCAAAGTCATCAGAAAGAAAACGACAAACAGAAAAATACCACCTCTAATTTTGATTAGTCATTTGAGTTATTTTGCGATATGTGAGGATCATTAATTTTGTTCGATAAGGATTTGAATTTGATTGCTGGATAAATAGTCCATAAATAGCATGTGGAACGCTCTTAACGAAGCCCAACTCTTAGTACCAAATGGCTTTACAGCTGTCATGACAAGTTAACTGCAGCAGATCAGAGAATCCCATGATATGATGAAAAATGTGTAGCAGACCCAGTCATATTCCTTTATGCGTGGATGACTTACTATTAAATTTTTGCTGAAAAAGCACCAACTGAGCAGAATTGTTACCCTTATCAGATTGCAAAAATTTACATTTAGATAGCGATGCGAAAATTATTATTAACTACCATTTCTGCAATTTTTAGCAGCAGTGGCTAAGTGGTGTGCTTAACGGATCCAAGTCATATGTAGTCAGTGTTATACAGTTTCTGTAATAGAACCAGTGATTTTTAATTCTTTTCTCTTGTCTTGAGTGTTTATTATTGACATTGGTGAAGTAATGAAAATGCAAGCTGAAGTTTCATGTATGTATCATTTGAACATAAAGCACAGGAATATGCTGCAGCAGATTTGCTGTCGGTATTTACTAGGTTGTAAAGTATGATCAGCACAAATGATTTGTTACAATTTCTGCAACTTTTACCAGTGGCTCAGTGATGTGCTTAACGGATCCAAGTCATGCCGGTATGTAGTTAATGTCATACAGTTTCTGTAGTAGAACCAGTGATTTTCAATTTTTTTCATGTCTTGAGTGTTTATTGTTGACATATGTAAAGTAATGAAAAATGCAAACTAAAGTTACATGTATGTATCACGTTAACGTAAAGCATAGGAATGTGCTATTGCAGATTTGCAGACGAGTACTAAGTGGTAAAATATGACTAGTCCAAATGGTTTGCTACAGTTTCTGCAATTTTTAGCAGCAGTGGCTCAGTGATGCGCTTAACGAATTTAAGTCATACGTAGTTAGTGTTATGCAGTTTCTGTAGTAGAACCAGTAATTTTTACTTTTTTTTTCGCGTCTTGAGTGTTTACTATTGAGTATTGAGTTGACACATGTAAATTAATCAAAATGCAAGTTGAAGTTTATGTATATATCACATTAACGTAAAGCATAAGAATGTTTTATTGCAGACAAGTACTAGCTTGAAACATTCAAACCTGCGTAGATAACAACTTTTGGTTAAGTTGTCATGCATTGAACTCCAGAAAAGTTTTTTCAGTTTTTCTTTTTTAAATGTCGTTCATTGCAATGAGCCGAATTCATCTTTCTAAATTTGCAGATGCTTACTAAAGTGGGCTGTATATAAGTAGAGACAATTATGTTGTTCACTGTTGTAAAAGTACTGCATTTTGGCGAGCCATTGTTTTTGTCATTTTTGCAGGGGGCCCGGTTTTAAGTTTGGAACCGGGCCCGGGCTCGGCTCTTAACGGCCCTGTATATATTCGAAGTTTGTTATGGTCATTTGCCAAACTGGCCTAGTTTATGTTGTGTTTCTGGTGTCATTGTTGTGGATTGGTTTCCCAGTTGAGTTTAGGAATTTGGCATTTTGTGTATAGGTCATTATTAAAAAATATCACCGGTGTTAATATAATTTTTAATGCAGTGTTTATTTTGCATCAGTCACAATGCGTTACTTTAAATTATGGTAAACAAATGCGTAGTGTATGGGTGTAAAAGCGGTTATTTGTCTGAAAAAAGTGGAAACCCGATGTCCACGTTTCGTTTTCTTTTGGATAAAGCGGACTTACTACTAAAATGGCAACAATTTGTCATTCGATCAAACCGGTCAGTAACCAAAAATTCAGTTATCTGTGTTAAGCACTTTGAGGACGAATTTCTTTTACGTGGCGATAAACAAACAAAGTTGAATTGGAAAATTAATCCCATTCCATCGATCCACACTCATGAAGCACTAAAAAGACCGTCAACTTTGCGAAATCCACCGGCTCTGCGTAAGTCTCCTAAAGTCAGAGTTTTTCAAGAAGATGAATTAGCATTATTCAATAAAAAAGATCGTATAGATTCAGTAGACGATCTTTCTGAACATCATTCTCCACCAGAATACACCTACCACAAATCAAACAATTTTGTACTATACTCCAAATTCTTTTCCAATCAAGTGGGTTTCCAGTGATTGAAGAAGCTATCAAAATTGATGAAGATTTGAAAGTGCAGTTACAATTTAGAGGAAAACCGGTTCCTTTACCGACATGGTTTGTTTCTGGACGAAATGCGATACTGGACAGATACTCGCTCTTAAACAACTTTCCAAATTATTTGCAAAGTTTTCATGAAAAACATAAAGACTTTAATGTGCTGCTCGAATTAAATAATCGACTATGTTTTCTGCCAAAGGGAAGCTCACCATTTTCATCATCAATAATTAGATTTGCGTTATTATTAAGGTACACTTCTGCTGCAGCTTACAAGATTATAAAGCAACACCTGCCACTGCCATCTACTTCGTTATTAGAAAAACTTAGAAGTAACAAAGTTGCATCTCTGAAAGCTGCTAGACTCTTAAAAGAACAAAATACAATTTAAACAGATGTCGTCCTCTTGGTAGACGAAATGTACAGTATTTGCAAAAATGTGCACAGTATGCTGGAGGTGAATGCGTTGGTGCTGATTTGGATGGAAACCTCTATAATCTTTTTCGCCAAAAATTCTCGTGAATTAAAAGACTTACGCTTTAAGTTGAATGTGGATACATATTCAAAAATGTTTTTGCCGAATTCGCGTAATTTATTGAGTGTTCAAAAAGTATGTGGGAGCACGCATCGAACCTGGGGACATTTGCTTTACAGTGCATTTAACAATTTCAAATGTTTTTTTTAGATGTCCAGTTTGTTTACGTACAAATTATACAATAGGCCTTTTAGAAATTGGCCGCTTAATGTAACATGCGAGGCCGTATCTTGAGTAGGCCTTGTGCGCATGTACTTTTTTTATTTGACTTTCCGAAAGTTCCATCGCTTGTAGAGCTCACTTGGAAGTGAAGCAACTGTTTTGGAGTTCTTAATCAGCGATGGTCGGTGTTGAGACCTAGGGAACTTTTCCAGGATACCTCTGTCCAGTTGCTAACAGACGTGACCCTTGCTCGCGAAGGCCAAGTCTGGGTTGGTACCAATGATCCAGCGTCCAAAGAAGAAGCTAAAGAGCGTCTTTAGGATTATGCAACAAGGCAAGATTGCTCTTGGTCACCCAATCAACCAAAGATTCTCCATCTGGACTGGTGGTGCTATAGCCCCAGTCTACATGCTGGCAGTTAAAATCACCTGCGTAAAGACAGGGGTGTGGGAACACTGAGATGGCTGATGGTATCATTCGCGATGTTGGTGGCTTATAGACGTTGGCAATTTTTACGCCATCAACATCGACACAAAGCCACTCAACAACTGATCCGTCCAAAGATTGATCAGTAAGGGTACAGCCGAGTCTCTCATGGACAAAAGTAGCGAGGCCATGCTTCCTGCTCATAGTCCAGGCAGCTATGTGAAGTTTGGTATCACTAGCTGGTCCGGCGTAGTGCAGTGAGTCTCTCGTACAAGATTGACAAGAGCCCTTTGTCTGGTGGCCAACGGACTGATAACGCAGATCTTGCTCTGCGTGAGGGCCTCGATGTTCAGCTGCAGTGTACTAGGCAAAGTTTGCCACTTCGCGTTTGCCTCCGGGGCCGAGGGTCTATCCTTTTACCACACCGGAAGCTTCTCGTTATAGTCATCATTTGCCAGGAACTGTATAGTTTCTGTTTCCGAGATATGCCTAAAGGAGGCCGATGACTTGAATCGCAAAGCCGATGAAGTCACCAGGGGAGGCAAAGAGTTATAGACCTATCTCTTTGCTATGTGTCCCCTTTAAGATCATCGAGGGACTCATATACGCCCGTATTGAACCGATCGTCGATCCCTTGTTTCCTCAAGAACAAACTGGATTTCGACGTGGTAGGTCAACTACGGACCACGTACTCTCTTGAGTCAAGGAAAGGAGGATAGCTTCTCGGCAAAAAAGAAGGCTGGTGGTGTATTTGTGGACCTTACAGCGGTCTATGACACTGTATGGCACCGTGGCCTCGCCTGCAAGCTCTTGCGCATACTGCCGGACAGGCACAATGTTTCCTTTATAATGGAGTTTTTGTCCGTAACCGCAGTTTCACCCTTACCACTGGTAATAGTGCGCAAAGCAGGTTACGATGTCTGAAAAACGGCGTCCCTCAAGGATCAGTCCTGGCTTCCCTCCTTGTTAACATCTACACCCACCACCTGCCTGTCACAGTTGCCACGAAGTTTGTTTACGCAGATGACCTGGCCATCATGCACTTTGCAGAAGACTGGCAGTCAGTGGAGGGAACTCTCACACAGGACATGGCAACCCTATCATCGTACTTACAGAAATGGAAGCTGAAGCTCCGCACAACTAAGACGGTCACCGCTACTTCCCACCTGTACAACAAGAAGGCAACTCGTGAGCTTAAGGTTGCTACCGAAGGTCGCATCCTGCCCTTCTCTGCTGAGCCAACTTATCTCGGCGTTAAGCTGGACAGATCGCTCACATACCTTCGTCACCTGGAGTCATTGCGCAAAAATTTAACAACACGCGTTGATCTTTTGAGGAGCCTAGCAGGATCAAGCTGGGGGACTGGTGCCAGAGCGTTACGCATAGCTACTATGGCCTTGATCCACTCTGCTGCAGAGTTTGTGCTCCTGTTTGGAGTCGAAGTGCTCACACGCTCCTCATTGACAAGCCCATTAACGACGCTTTGCGCCTGGTGACTGGGTGCCTACGTCCCACACCAACGGACAACCTATTTGTTCTATCAGGCATCACACCGACTGTGCTTCGCCGAAAGAGAGCCACACTGTCTTTGGCTAGTCGTGCCCAGGAGCCTGGTCATCTACTCCACAATCAGCTCACGCCCCACCCTCATGGAAGGCATTGACAGCTTAAGTCGAGACACCCCTTTGTGCCTGCTGCTCTGGAACTGCTGAGAGATGCAAGCGAACTGGGCACCAGTGTAGCAAGATGGGCGGACCACTGGTGGAGCATTGGGTAGAGTAAGGGCACTTCTCGTCTGCATTCATTTTTTGACGATGTGGACGCTCTTCCACCTGGAATGGGGTTTCTCAGACCCGCCTGGGTCCGGCTGAACCGTCTCCGGACTAGAGTCAGCCTCTTTCGGTCATCTCTGCATAAATGGGGCATGGCTTCCACGGCGTCCTGTGGGTGTGGTGCAGAGGAACAAACCGCATACCATATTATAACATCGTGTCCCATATACTGCCATCCAAATGGGATTTGGAATCTGCCCACTGTAAACGAGAGCTTGGCAAGGTGGCTGTCTGATACGTGCCCAGCCATTTAAAATGATGCTACTTCGCAATGCAACATCGCACCCATACGAAGAAGACGCATCCTCCGCAAAATTAGGTTACGGTTATTAGTGAATGACGTCATCCGTGACGTCATGGCAGGCTACAACATCAGAGAACGTAATTCAACCGAGCAGTAACATCCGCTGCCGATAATCTGGCCCACACAATATTACTAAAATACACGTATTCTACTGAAGTTGACTGCAAAAAGAAAAAAAAAAAAAGTAAATTAAAGCAACGAAATGAAAAAATAAAAGTTGTTTTTCGTCTTCCTTGTTTTAGAACCTAATTTTCTACATTTCGACTATAAGAACTCAACTGCAACTAAAAATACCCATGCAGCAAACACTCTAAACATGTTTCTTTTTTGGAACTGGTCACAAATGAAGAATTGTTTTTTTCTTGCTATGCTTTCAACTAGGAAGTGTTTGTTTTACAAAACAACAATTTAACGAAAAAAACAAACATGAAAAGGACAATAATGATCAGTGCTTTTTAGCTTAAACTTCTGGAATAGGCGGGTAAAAACGTAGAAATTGGAGGATGAGCTTTGTGAGATATCGAACAAGAATTGTGTAAGCTTTCTTTAAATTACTCACCAATTAATTTTATAACTGGTATGTTACGTGTTTTATTTTAAAGACAAATAATAGTTCTATGACCCAATTGTTATGTTTGTCTTATATTCAGATGTTATGTAAATAAACAGCTGATTATTATATAATGTTTATATCGCCTAACTAAGCTACACGAGCACATTTGATATCTCTGTCATACAGACCATTTTTGCTTTACCAGCAGGAGCAAATGCTCTACCACTAACGCAAAACTTTCTGACAATTACCCAAACAGACCCTTTTAACTAGGTTAATATAGCCGGCCGACTAGCTCAGTTGTCAAGCGCACGGTATTGCTGCAGGAGGTCTGGGATTTTCGATCCGGTCAAATTAGCGCTGCGTTGCCAATGGCTCGCCACCTTTGGGACGTTCCTTCGAAGCGGGGCTGTGTTGTCCAGGCCAATGTTACTCAAACTTTTTTATGCCGAGTACTGGCTGAGCACCTTCCCTCATTTTGCGTACCGGTCAACTTGCAAAAAAAAGACAAGAGCGATGTCATTAATACTTTAACAAATACACAGTAAAAGCAAGTCACAAACACTTTTTTTAATTGTCTTACAAATTCTGATGCGAATTAGTGTGTGCCTGCTTATTTGCAACGAACTTATCCAATTGCGGTTCAATGAAAGGCAATGCTACGCGAAGAGGAGCTTGGATATCTAACGCATTTCTGTGTTTTCCCTTTAAACAGTTCATGGTAGAAAAGCCGGCTTCACATGCTGTAGATATGTAGAAGGAAATGGAAGCAGTGTTTTAGTAGCCATGCCACTTAGTTACGGATATTCTGCTTGTTTTATTTTGATCCAGAAGCTTGCAAGATAGTTTGATTCAAAAGAGTTTTGCAAACCTTCGTCAGCGGATAGCTCCGATAATTGATAGTAAAAACATGCTTAACTTACAACAACCATCTGATATTTTGAAGCCAGAGTGTGGCCGATCGATTGAGCTTCTCACTTCGAACAAGAATTGTGTTCGAAGTGAATTCTACTATGCAGTATGCTCACTTCGAACAAGAATTCTACTATGCAGGATATAGTCAAGCACGTGGACACAGCACAAACACCCAAAAAGAATGATATCTCGCATCGAACATTACGATATTTTGTGGAAATAGTGGATAACAATTACGAAATAACATTTTTTGAAACTGGTAAGTCGTCGTAATAGCGGCCCACCGAACAGTCTGATAGATGAGAAAGTAGATTGATCATTATCGTTGCCTAAAAATTATTATATAGACCAGTGGTTCCCAACCTTTTATTGTTTGTGGCCCGCTTTTTAAAACTCTCAACACTCGTGGCCTCCTGCTCAGCAAATGTTCAAGGTAGGTTAGAGCTGGTGCACCATTTCCAGGTTACTTCCAGCTGGATAACGTCCCGACTACTTCCAGCCTACTTGTGGCCCCCCGGATAACGTCCCGTCGACCCCCAAGGGGGCCATTTGGCTCCCGGTTGGGAACCACTGACGTAGACATTCTAATCAACATAAAACAAATAACTCAATTTACAATTTCTCCTAATTGACGGCGTATCGGCAGCCAAGTGCTCGTGTACCGGCGTTTGAGTAACACTAGCCATTTATGCACTGGCCTAAGCGCTAAGCTGTGGAGATAGCTCCGGCACTCGTTACTCGTTTCGGCGTAATAACGCGGTCATAATGAAAAATTGAATTTTTTTGCTACACTATCCGGCCTTCTCTATGATCATCATGTGTTCACCTCGACACAAGGTCACAAACTATTGAAGTTAATTTGGCGAGCTTAAACATGAATGTTTCCCGAATATTCAGAAGACATCAATCACAATCATGCAGTTAATAAAATTTGAATCGGCCTCAGGCAAAATAAAAGAAACCAAAATATCTTTTCAAACACTAACCGAAAACTGAATTTTTAGTGTAAGAAATGAAAACTGGTTGAATTAAAAATGCGTGATAAATCAACCAATCGCTCGCTTGCTTACCACAGTTGGTATTTTGTGTATTGATAAAATTAGAGCTACTTGAGCCAACAGGGTGTTGGACAATATTATTCCAGGGAACATCTTCAGCGAAACATAGAAGGCGTTGATTGTGGATGAGTACGACTCCTAATCATCGCAATAAAATACGGATTAGTAACACCGAATAAAAGCATCAAAGATAAACTATGAAAATACCATTATTTAAATAGGCCTACCAAACAGGGTCCTACTAAACACCGCAAGGAACTATACAAGGTACTACAAGGAACTACAAAGTACTTTTAAACCTACAAAATGCTTGAGAACACTACAAGGAATTTTTAAACCAACCACATAGTAGTTGAAAACACTACAAGGAACTACAAGATACTTTTAAACCAACCACAAGGCAGTTGAAAACAGCACAAGGAACTACAAGGAACTGCAAGGTACTTTTAAACCAACTACAAGGTAGTTGAAAACACTACAAGGAACTGCAAGGTACTTTTAAACCAACCACAAGGTAGTTGAAAACACTACAAGGAACTACAACATACTTTAATAGCAACTACAAGGATAGTTAAAAGCACTACAAGGTGCTTTTAAACCAACCACAAGGTAGTTGAAAACACTACAAGGAACTACAAGGTACTTTTAAATCAACTGCAAAATAGTTGAAAACACCGAAAAGAGCTACAAGGTACGTTTTAATCAACCCCACCCTTGAACCCCCAAATACCTCACCCCAACCTCCTTGAACCCCCTCCAAACACCCCAACTACCTGAATCCTTAACCCCCAAACACCGCACTCCTCGAACTTCCCCAACCCCTATCCCCCAACTTTCCGAACCCCCAAACACCCCACCCCTCTCAGAACACCTCCCAACCCCCAACTACTCGAACCTTTAAACACCACACCCCCCGAACATCCCAACCCTATCCAAACACCCCACCCCCCTCCTCCGATCCCCCAAACACCCCATCCCCCAGAAAACCCCCAATTCCCTCCAAACACCTAAACCCCCAGAACACCCCAACCCCCTCCAAACACCTAACCCCCCAAACCTCCAAACACCGCACCCCCCAAACCCCCTCTCCCGACCCCCAATTAACTCCCCAAACACCGCACCCCCCAAACATCTCAACCTTATCCAAACACCCCAACCCCCTCCCTCGATCCCCCAACTACCAAACACCCCACCCCCCAGAACACCCCCAACTATCCGAACCCCTAACCTACCAAACCTTCTAACACCGCACCCCCCTCTCTCACCCAAACATCCCAAACACCCGACCTCCCAAACTCCGCCCCCCTCCCCCCCGAACATCCTAAACCCCTGTAGAACCCCCGACCCCATTCAAGCCTTCAAATACCCCAATCCCCCATTTCCAAACTCCCCGAACTCCCAACTCCCCTTGAACCCCCAAACACATCAAACCTCTGCAAATCCCCAACTCCCCGAAACCCCGAATCCCTAAACTCCCCCAAATCTCCAACTCTGACTCTTTTGACCCCCCAAACGCAGTGTTTTCGATACCTTGTAGTTCCTTGCGAATGTCAGGGGCGTGCCCAGATATTTGAAAAAGAGGGGGGGGCGCAATTTCCTGTTTACATGTTTCCACTAAAAATATCGGTGAAGACCAAAAAAAAATTCACGTCTTCCGAGTCCAATCTACCCCCCAAAATCAAGTGAAGACCAAAAAAACGCGTCTGCAGATGTCCTGTTTCCACTGTTTCGCTGACTGCAGATATATATCAGCTTATATTTCAGCGGGGGGGAGGGGGCCGCGACCTCAGCGGCCTCTTCCCCTGGATACGCCTCTGGTTCCTTGCGATGTTTTTAACGCGTTTGTCGTTAGTCTAAAATTTTCTTGTAGTTCCTCGCGGTGTTTTTAACTCCCTTGAAGTTGGCTTGAAAGTACCTTGTAGTTCCTTGTAGTGTTTTCAACTTCTTTGTAGTTGGTTTCAAAGCATCTTGCAGCTCTGCGGTGTTTTCAACTACCTCGTGGTTGGTTTAAAAGTACCTTGTAGTTCCTTGTACTGTTTTCAAGTACTTTGTAGTTGGTTTGAAAGTGCCTTGTAGTTCCTTGCGGTGTTTTCTACTACCTTGTAGTTGGTTTAAAAATACCTTGTAGTTTTGTTCGGTCCTTTCAGCTACCTTGTAGATGGTTATAAGTACCTTGAAATTTCTTGTAGTTCTTTGTGGTTCATTGTACTGTTTTTAGTACATTGTAGTTCTTTGCGGTGTTTAGTAGGACCGTACCAAACATAACCATTAGATACGGGCTCCTACATACTGCTTTAATTAACAGTGCAGTGCTAAGGTGGCATGGAAGAATAGTAGGAGCTAACGGAAAAAGCTAAATATTGACGAAGAAAAAAATCAACCACTCGTAAGAGTGTTTTACATTGTATGTTTTTCGAACGTCAAAAAAAGGTGTTAAATATTGTGCGATTCTGGAATATTTGTTTTAGCAATTAGCTGAGTTTCCAACCCAAGACGCAACGCCCTCGATGATAATGTATTTTGTTCGCAAGATTTTATCACTAGACACTATCACGTGATTGTTGGTCACCTTTTTCTTTGATTAATTTCAAAATTGTTTGTCGCGCTTGTTTTTCAAAGTGTTACGCAGTTGTATTGGATATTGCACAGTGTGTCACCAGCGCCATGGCATAGTGGTTAAGAGCGTTCGCCTTAGAGGCTGGTAGACTGGGTTCTATTCTCAGTCGGGTAAAACCAAAGACTTTAAAACTGGTATCTGCTGTTACACTTGCTAAACGCTCAGCAGTTAAGTGTAGCGCGGAGGATGAAATGAACAGAGAATAATAATATATCAGCAAATTCTTGACAAAATTTAGTCCTGGCGCTAAAGGACCTCTGTAGTTATACAGCGCCGTAAAACCACACAACATTTCATTTCAGAGTATATTGTAAGCAGTAAGTACTGCTGCGTTTGACAGCACTGTTAGAACCCGTATTTTTGTTAAGTTTATTAGTTGATCAAAAACATAAATGTAGAGCTTAATGAATAAGATGCAAGTGTACTTTTTGGATATTATTTTGCAGATTTGTTAAGTGTTTACTTTAAGTAACGCAGTTTTTATATATTCTGAGCTGTTGGCCTACGCTACGAAAAGGTTAAAGAGTGGTTTCTAATATTCAAGGTATGTTTATGTTTTTCACTTGTATCTGGCACTCTCGTAGTTCGTGTGTTAAGAGATACATGTTTATTTTAGAGCACTTTTACTTGGCGACGCTTTCCGTTTGATCTTGACTGTTGGGCTCAAAATAGCTGGTATGTTTGAATTTTTAATATTTTAGATTTTATTTGTTACACTTGGAGCCCAGCTTATGCGTAATCATTTTTTAATAGAAACCGCATTTACACATCGAAAATTCGTGTTTCCCCCTCTCGAGAAGAACGGACAAGCGCATGTGGCTATCGCTACAAAAGGTGTAAGTTTTAATCAATGCTGCCACAGAAAATTTTCAAAAATCACAAGATTTGGACGCAAAATCACAAGTTTACAAAATCAAACTTTTGATGACTTTTTGTGCCAAATTGAAGTCAGTTATCACATCTGAATCAACAGTCATGACTTTTGAACTACATAGACTTTCGTAAAAGAAACTATAATGTGTTTGTTTCTAATTCTAAACTCCGAAAAAAATCAAATGATTACTCAAAGTCATAAAATTTTCGTTTATGAGATGTGATTAGCCTCAAGAGCGAATGCTATCAAGAACTTAAACTACTAACTTCATGTAAGCTTATTAATTTCAGGTTGATAAAAACGTGAGACATTGAAATTAACTAATAAAACAATTTCAAAAACTTAAAAAAACACAAACCACAATATCAAAGAAAAAACAAGCATACTATACGATAATTTCTGATAAAATTGCCACCACGCTTAACAATAGTGAAAATCAACACAAACTTCTAAAAAGCACAACTCAAAATTCAGATTGAAAACAACTTTAATGGCATAGCAAAAAGTAATGCCACTTGGATAAAATTACTGTACCGCATACACAACTCCAACAAAAAAAAACATTTTCAAAATAGTGGTGGTGTTAGCTGTAGGTAAAACTACAATTAGGCCTATGCTCCAGTCCAAACAACAGTGACTTTTTACCAAAACTCCACCTCAAAATTCAGATTGAACACTAACTTCACTTACACACTAAGCCCACAGCCACTACCGCAGCCCAGAGCCAGGATTTTGCAATGGGGGAGGGGGTTAAAAATGACACTATTTTTGACCATGCATTATATACAGGAGCGGATCCCGAAAGTTTTGGTAGGGTACATATAATTTTGAATTAGGTAGAATGTTAACTAAATACAAAGACGTTTAAACTCGGAAACGGGCGTAAATAAGCCTTTTGAAAATGTTTCGTGTCAAGGGCGTATTCAGAATTTTTTTCAGGGAGGGGGCATCAATTTTTGTCATTTTTTTCAAACGTATTTTTCCAGCAGAGTTAATTTTAAAAAATTTAAGTGCCAAAAACAACTCTAGGGGGTCCGGGAGCATGCTCCCCAGGAAAAAATTTAAAAAATTAGCATACTGCAATGGCCATTTTAGTGCTTTCTGAACAATTTATAAGGAAAATTTGTCATATTTTTGGCCCTAACTTTGAGCACTTCACCAATAATGCATTTTGTTCGCACAGCTTCGATTATGTATGACGTCATTTGAGACTCAATGGGGGGTTGTAACCCCCAAAACCCCTCCCATGGCTCTGGGCTACGCCAATGCCCATAGCTACTGGCTAACAACACTAACAGTTTTCTTCACTATCCAGTTCACTTTACAGACAAAAAACCTTCCAGTACTCTAACAGGTTTCCCTGTACCAGTATCCGCACCACACATTCTTAAGTCGATCTATTGTAGATACTAAGCTGGACTATAATTAGCAGATCTACCAGCACTGAGTGCCAGTCATCCACTGTTTGTTTCCTCTAAGGTGCAAAATTTTGCTGTATTTTTCTAAGCTTGCTGACTGGACAATGGAATGGTGATTTTTTGTTGGAATTAGAATCAAGGTGTTCAATACTTTGATGTGAAACAAAAGTCTCATACAATTTGAGGCCAAAATTGACTCAACTTTCTTTGACACCCCTAAATTTTTGGGCAAATTTTTTGCTAAAATTCATGTTTGGACAAATTCGCACTTGCTAACAACTTATCTAGGGAACAGTGCAGGCATCTATAACCATGCTAATGGTGGGCTATGTAGTAATTTTATCGGTTAAGTTAATCGGTATATTTGCACGGATAAGAATCATGAGTCATGACACCTGACACCAACCTAACAAGTGACACTGTGACAAGTGCACAAACCTCATGTGCGTTACTGAGCACTATTTTGCTTTTATGGTTCCGCAATACGCATTCCGAATTCGATGTGCTGAAACTGCCGAGTGCCGATGGCCCGAGATCCGTGATGAAAAGATGTTGCCATGTTAAACAGAAAACTATTTTCCTGCGGAGTTGGAAAACTTTTTATGTATTAAAACATCCGATTTAAGCATTTTTTCTTGAAATACTGACCAAACATTGTTTCAACGAAAAATCACAAGATTTTGCCCAAAATTCACAAGATCACAAGATCAAAATCACAAGATCTTGTGGAAAATCACAAGGCGTGGCACCATTGGTTTTAATAGACCTCTGAACCATGCTTTTTTGGTCATACAATGCTTACGACGCGACTACCAAGATCTCATTCGCGATTTTTTTTATTTCTCAACTGTGACAATTGCGGAGTAGAAAGAGGAGGTTTTGATTAGAGCAGGGGTGGCCAACCTTTCACATACCATGCGCCACGTTTTTAACATAATGTTTCGGATGCGTCATTAATCTCTTGTATCCCCACACCTAATGTCCACTTCGTGTTGCAAATACATAAATCCACAGAAAACCACTCATTTAGAGAGTTACCGGAATCACTAAATTAAACACTGAATAAAAAAATTTCAATGACAGCCGCATATACATAGTTAACTCAACGAAAATTCTCGTATCCATGGAAAAATTCGAGCACTTTTCGATCAACAGATTACGATTGATTACGAAACAGGGAACATTGTGACGTCATACTTCTAGTAAAAACTACAGCCTTCCTGAAAGTAGGAGAAAACGCATTCTGTCTTAGTTATATTAAGTAATAAAGGCTATGCCGTTTTTAACAACAAGGTACGATTAACAAGTAAAGCTAGGCGTAATATTGTGACAACAGGCCTTTAGTATCAGTATTTAAACTTCATTTATTTTCATCTTAAAGATACAGTGCGCCACCTTTAATCATGCAATGCGCCAAGTTTGGCGTATGCGCCATAGGTTGGCCTCCCCTGGATTAGAGTGAATGCAAGTTTTTATCAGTTACTCATTCAAATCTTCTCAGTTGCTTAAAAGTGTTATACTGTTCAAGCGAAATTCGAAATAATACTACTTTGAATGTAATGGGTAAACAGATTTACAACATGAAGAAGATTTACTAGGTATCAAGGACCGTTTTTGCAAGCTCTGCTTCACGGAATACTCGCAGGAATTCATATTTGGAAGGCAGAGTTTACACGTATGTTAAAATTAACGTTCTTAACGCCCAGGGTAAAACACAAATTAGCATAGAGATTTGAATTTTTCTCATACAGATATTTCATTTCACCATTATCATAAAACAAAACCTAAACCCTCATTTACAGGAACTATTTTGCTTGTTACCAGAGACTTTATAAGGAGGATCTATCGCAATATTCTTTTGTATAGCAATGCCAAAGCTGTAAATAAGCTCTCAAAAGCTGCAAGGTTGCAGTGCAAACCCTTCAAACTATGGAACCTCCATAAGAACATGTAACAAAAAAGAAATATGTAACTTCGCTGTAACAACATTGTACAGTACTTTCTTTAACTGAAGACGTACAAACTTTGTCTAACAGCCAATATTAAACATTAGTACGAGTACTATTTATCTACTGTATACTGTACATGTATTTTGATTTACAAACCTCTTAGTCTTGGGCCCAGGTTAAAAACCCCTGCTTTAAGTCAACAATATTTTTTAAATAACAATGCATAGAAGTTGCACTTGCAGTAACAGCACCAGAAAAGAAATCAAATTACGGAACCACCATGCCATTCTGCTTCGTATGCGATGTAGAATGGTTGAAGCAGGCGCAACTCTCATTAGTCTGGGCTACATAATTGACTTTTCAAAAAAGGTTTTTCATTGTTTGAATGATGTGTTTTTTTATTATCCATACTTCTGAAGTGCAAATAATGAAGCAAAATTCTTTGAATAGACTTCGCTATTGATTAAAACATTTTGTTTAATGAAAGTTAGTACGATGCTACATTTAATCTAAGTAGTAGATCAATTAAATACGTGGCGCGCCGTCAATATAGCTCCTAATTAGTTGGAGCGCAAATTTTGGGTTAGTAATACAACTGATTTGGGCAAATTGCCATTATAACCAAGGCCAACTACAGTGTATTGTATATGTTATATAAATATAAACAGCACAAACTTCTAGGGAAAAAAACTTTTCTGCTAACAATTAAGACGTTTCTCTCAGCAGAGCAGCGCTGCTACTGGTTACAAAATTAGGCAAATTGTTTAGTTGTATTTGGCAACAAGTCGCAATTGTGACTTACCTCGGTCAATCTGCTCCAAGGAATTTAAGCAAAGAGATCGAAGACGGCTAGTACGAGCATTATCAGTGAACACAGACAACGCATATTGACCGTAACGTAATTCCTTGCCATGAATTCGCCGCAAATTTCTAAAGATAAATGAATAAGCGAAATATAAAAGTGGTCGTGATAAGTGACAACCTATTCTATTCATGGAGGGCAGTTATAATAATGAGGCTATGGTGACAGCAAAATTAAATGCAAGCTTCTCGATAAGGGGATGAAATATTTTTTTTAAAGACGCCACGTCGCACACAATAATTTCTTGACCTTTTCTCACCTCATTACCTCTTTTGGTCAGACCTAAACATCCACCATTCGTAACTTGGTCGAAAGCTATGCATTAGAAACACTGTGACGCACAAAATTATTTAAAAAGTATTGAATACACATTAGTACACTGTAAGGCTTATGCCGATAATCGTTAATTGTGAATTCCGGTACTAAATCTTATCCCTTATCGACAACATTACCTAACGGTCAAAACACCAAAAAAACAAAATCATAAAAGATGCAGTTACCACAAAACCATCTTAATGCACCACGCACGCGAAACGTCAACTTACTTGAAAATGCATAAATCAATACCAGGCCATTCTTCAACTACAAGATACCCAGTAATTTCTCGAACATTTTCAAATCTAGAGAAGTCGCTCGTATCTGTAGGACCCACTTGGCAAAATCCATCTCTAAACAGCAGCCGATTTTACCCCATTGTTGAGAGCAAAACGACATGCCAAATAACACAGCAAAAATCTTCAAAACAAACTATGCGTTTTCTAGTTTTTTGTGATACTAACGATTAATATGCTTGGTGAAATCGACCAACCATTTAATGATGCATTATATTTCATTCACACCTTACCGTACAAGATGCATTTTACTCCACTACCACTGAATTACATCGAAGCGAAAAAAGTAACATTTGTATATTGAAATGGCAGCAGGCTAACGGTCCTAAGGTTCGTAGTTTTTGACTTAGTTTTTGGAAACACTTATTCCCAAACATACCGCGACATTAGAAAATGTTTTGCGCTATTTTCAATCTAATTTTTGCATTTGAAAGCTAAAAAAAACTTTGATAATCTTGGAACCCGTGGATTATATAATTTGAGTCTTTGAAGAATCGTTTCTTTCGATTCACATTGAAACTGCCAAAAGGTTAAACTATACAAATGAGAGAAATGTTAGCTTTTTACGACTACTAAGGTAGTAGAAAGTAATCACAATTTATCAAAAAATTAATTTATTTTAACTGTTCACAACTTCCTATGATCAAAATAAATAATAATCGAAGTAAATAATTTTTTTTTCAAATCAATCTTTTATGCAAAACGTCCTGCTATTGATCATTGGCAAATAAAAAAATAATAACGAAGTCGTTGCGATATTCTTAGTTAGAAACATAAATTAACAAACATGTAAACACTTCATTTAAGCAACTTGTTTAAGCAAATGCATGCTGCCTGAGCAAATAGCGCATTGCAATCCGCAACCACACACTTCGCCACAAAACAACCAGCTCATCTCACGACAAAAATTTCTGGCCATAATAGGGCGTCACAGTTCAGCCAAACACGGTACATAGCATAGGTGCAGAGCTAGGCTATTCAGCCGTACGCAGCAGCCTGCCAAAAGACGGAAGCAGTAAAACATTTTACTGCTATCTAACCTGCTGTTGCTAGGAGTCTCGTAATATCTTTTGCAGAAAAACAGCAAGAGCAAGTAAACAACGATACTAAAGATATTTTCAACTGAAAATTGTTAATGATACCAACAACCATAGACGCCTTGAATAGAAGGACTGGCGGCTGGCAAACTCGGGTTTTTAACTTGGGTCCCAAATTTTTAGCATGGTTTCGTAGAAAAGTAAGTTGAAGAGCAGAATAGAGGCGTCAAACTTGGCATTTACCTTAAGCAGAACATGAATGTTTCAAAATGGGAATCGAAGAGGTGATGACGTCACTTTAAAAGCATTTTAGCGTAGTTGTCTCAAGCTATCTGTGCGTCTCTTCTTTATTTTTTGATATGCTTTGGGAGCTGAAAACTTTGTCAGTAGCTAGTTCTTTCGCTGTAAAAAATCCTTTAGCGAACAGACCCGTAGAAAGCATAAAAATTGAGGGTAATATCTGCTACCCCCAGAATGTAAAATTAAAACCTCATTTTTTGACTATCTTTAATCATACCTTACCTTTTCAAGAAAAGCAAAGGTCGATGACGTCATAAAGTGATGATGACGTCACTTGAAAACGAACATTGTCATAACTTCACCACATTTTTTTCCATTCTCTGTTAAGTTTTCAGATTTAACTCAAACTTTTCACGTTTTTTTGGCTCTAACATACTAAAAGCACACTACCGGGTGAATTATGCAGTTGGTACTTTATATAACAAACTCCTTTTTCTGCTCAGAATAAAGTATAACTTATTGTTAAGATATTGCCTGATATAAATGTGAGAACCTCAAAACCACGAAATAGTAGGCTACTGATTACCGTGTAGAACAGTGGTTTTCAACCTGGGGTCCGCGGACCCCCAAGTGGTCCGCGAATGACTTTAAGGGGGCCGCTAGGTCTAAAGGGTCCGCAAGGGGTCCGCGAAAGTGTTGAAAATTTTATCAAAAATAGGGCAGTTTATTGAAGTACCGGGGTTTAATAATATTAATGCATTTCAAAAAATGATCTTTTTCAGAACGATATGAGAATATGAAATAGGCACCGGTAGTTCTAGGGCCCAAGCAACTTCTTTCGACCTTTTTTGGTAAGACTGAATCATTGAAACTCTGCAAACTCACGCATAAGGAAGCTCTGCTTAATTTGCAACCAACAGTTGGAGCTGAAACTTTCTTACTCAGGAATGGTTATCGGCATGTCAAATTCTGGATAGAAAAACGATAGATAAATGCTTCCACACTTGGAGCTATTGCCTGCAATGATACAATTTTGCCTTTCACAAAACCATACCCGGTTGAAAATGCTTCCAGTGCTTCCACACATTAAAACAAAAGCGAAAAATCGTTTGTTACTGCATAATAATTGACGCCTTGCATTCACAAATTTTGATCCAGATATCAAATTCATTGTGCCAAAATCTGCATAGCTAAGGTTAGGCGTCGTCAATCTGCGGCCCGGATCCAGCCAGTCAGTCAAAAATTTTCGACCCGTGGCCTCCTCAAAATTTTTATGCTAAATCGCCCGCAGAAACATTTGAAGTGTTAGTAAATTCTAATATTTATTTTTTCCTCACTGCAATGCAACAAAATCCGTATAACTACGAAGTTACACGGGCTTTGCAATACAGTAGCCTACTCCACTTTTTCAAACTTGTTTATAAACTCCTGATGCTACTAATAATGTGTGTGAAATATACCAGTAGTGACGTGAAACGATCTAAACGTGATTTAAGAAGGTCAAGCACTGAATACGATCTTTTGCCTCTAGTAATAAGTGTTTGATTTAAGAAAAAACACCCCCGTTACGCCTGAAGTACTGGTACTGCAGAGAGACTGGGATGTTTTTTTTGGCTAGGGCTTTCTGCAAAACATCCAGCTAGTGCGTGCGCCTTCTGTCTCCATACGCAGTTAGATGGCTACCAAACTCGTGTTAGACTTTCGCATCAAAAAGATTATACGCGCATCAGGGCTGCGAACTCGATCGATTTTTAACCGAGTTCAACTTCGAGTTTAAGAGATATTTGCAAGTCCGAGTTAAGTTCGAGTTCTAAGAATTTTATTTTTCGAGTTCGGCGAGTTCGAGTTCAAGTTCGCAGCCCTGGACTTTGTAGGTGGCAATGGCATGAACAAATTAACGACATACAGCTTTTCTATTGGTAAAATCATAACTTCAATTTACACCCATTGTGACTACTTGAACAACAAACTATATTTCGTAGTGATCTTTCATTTCTTTTCAACAATTTAACTATCATTTTAATGAACTCGAACAGTTTTATGCTAGTTCAAGTTCGAGTTCAGAAAAAATATTTTTTCGAGTTCAAGTTCAAGTTCGAGTTTGGCAAAATGATCGAGTTCAAGTTCGAGTTCGCAGCCCTGACGCGCATCTACTCTACAGCGTCTCGGCACCAAGCTCTATTCTAGAATAGCTACACCAACAGCCTGCAGATCAAGAAGCTCAGAGACGCAATTATTTACAGGCAGCGCTGTTAATGTTAATGGAGTTTCCGAGATAAATTTGTAATTATGAGTAAATAAACAATTTGGTAAAAGAAAGCGAGGAAGGTCAAAGAGAAGATGGATGGGTTTGGTGAGAGAAGACATGGAGATGGTTGGAGCAAGAGAGAGAGACGAAGTTGACCGAAGGAGAAGACTTTCGCGGTGAGGCGACCTCAAATAGGGAACAGCCGAAAGAAAAAGAATGAGTAAATAAGCAATATTGGTCCTTCCCCAAAATACAACTTGTTATCAAAGCCAACGCCAAAAATTGAGCTGTTTTTGCGTGAGCAGCGAGTCGTGTTTTGTGCAGTTGGGATTTTTACTTGAAAAAACAAGTGCCGCCCATCATATCCTCAAATGGATAGCTTTTGGCAAGCGGTAACAAAAAGGCATCCCTGGTGAAGGTAGCCTTTGCTTTTTACTCAAATTACTTTCAATAACAATTCTAAAATCGTGTCTATTTGTGTTAATTTGTATGGGGTCCGCAACAACAAATAGCTTAACTTAGGGGTCCGGGACTTGAAAAAGGTTGAAAACCACTGGTGTAGAAGGAGGCTTGGCAAAATTATAGACAATCAATTGCCCCTGCCCAATATATGGGCCTATGCGTGATTAGTTATAGATGCGCCATTTCAGACCAAAAGTGGTGAGCAAATTGGTGAGCCGGAAAATACGTCGTGACCAACCTATACGCTTCGGCGTATGTGAAAAAGCGAAATATTTCCGTTCTTTTGGAAATTATGTTCAGTTGGCAACAATTTGCGGCTCATTTTGGAATAGTTAATAGTTTAGTTAACAACGTACATGCAAATTTAATTGAATTGACTAAAATTTAATTTAAGAATAGCTTTGAAAAAAGCAGCTTTCGCGTTATGGTTGGTTCACACTGAGCGCGGTAACGGCAAAATCCGTCGCAGTCAGCGGCAAACGGCAGCGCCATTCCGTTCAACGTTCACGCGCTGTTGTTCACACTGAACGCGCCCTGCAACCATAGTTCTCTATAATTCAGTACCGGTACAGCAACGCCGCAACCATAGGTACAACTGTATTATAAGCAATAGACAATTTTTAAGAAGTGTGGGGGTCTGGGGGAGGAGTGGGTAAGTGTGGGGGAAGTGTAAGAGGAAAAGGGGGAGGCGTGGATGTGTTGGGGTGTGGGAGAAGTGATGGGGGAGGTGTGGGGAAGTGCAGGGGAGATGTGGAGAGAGGTATGGGTGTGTGTGAAGAGGTGTGGGGAAGTGTGTTGGGTACATGACAATTTGTGACGACTTAATGATGCGAGGACGATTTACGCAAAGACGATATGACGCGAAACGTTTAACGTGGAGTAGGGGTTGGCAGCTTGGAAAATGGTGGGGGTCGGGGATGAGGGGTTGGTGTCACGATTCGGGACCCCCCTGACCCCAGCCCTTCCGACCCCAACCCCCCGACCCCAACCTCTACCTTTTCCTAACCCGCCGACCCATTACACACGTATCGTGTCAAATCGTTTTTGCGTCACACACTTCCCCCAGCACTTCCCCACATCCCCTACACCTCCCCTCATATCTCCCCTCACCTCCTCCCACCCCAACACACTTCCCCACATCCCCCATACCTCTCCCCCACCTTCCCCCCCCACACTTCAACATACCTTCCACTCCACATTCATCCCAAAAACTAGTCTCTCCCCAACACCTCTCCACAAGCTTTTGCACATCTCCACTCACCTCCCTCACACCCCAACACACTTTCCCACACCTCTCTACACCCTCTCCCCACATCTCCCCCCACACCCCAACACACTTCCCCCACTTTTCTCTCCCCACTCCCCCACACCCCAACACACTTCCCCCCAACAATCTTACACCTCTCCCCACATCTCCCCTCACTTCCCCCCACACACTTTCCTACAGCTTCCACATTCACCCCATGGACCTACTCTCCCACAATTCTCCCCAAAGGCCACATCTCTCTTCACACCTACCCTCACTTCCCCCACACCCCAACACACTTTCCATTTTATGGAGAACTATGCTGCAACTGCTCAATTCGCCCTGCCGTGGACTGTTAATGAGAAATTCCGCTAGCGTCAACGGAAAAAGTTAAAATATTTTAACATCGATTTTTTCGCTGAGACTCAGAAGCTTTATCGTTTACGGAAAATACGTTCCGCTCGCCGTGGAATGTGACATGTTTTACCGTTTCCGTTGACTGCGCCAAGCGTGAACCAACCATTAGGCTTCAACAAACCCCCTGTCATTGCTCTTTGAGAAAAGCTGTTTGTCCCAGTAGCTCTTTTAAGTAGCTTTGAAAAAAGCTGTTTGTCCCAGAAGCTTTTCGTGACGCACTAGTCAGTGGGTAATCGCATCAAAGTGGAAACGAGAAAGCAAGGTGGCTTGAAGTAGAAAATTCATTTTTCCCAAAGCTTTTCATCTGACACTCTTCAGGGGAAATCGTTAGAATGAAGAATAAATGAACCAAGCTGATTTATAAAGGAAAAGAAAGAGTTCTGATTGGTTAGAAATAGAGAGCTTTGATTGGTTAGTTAGAAGTAGCCAATAGAAATCTTTAAGAAGAGCTCTCATTGGATAGAAAAAGGGAAAGAAAGTTAAGATAGTTTCAAAGAATAAACGAATTCTTTTTGTTTGCACAGGATAGGTTTGAGAGATTTAATAAAAGTAGCTTCTAAGGCGGAGAGATGAAAGATAGAACGACCTCGGGCAAGAATTGAAAATTTGTCGTCATTGTAGTGAGAAGCACATTCGGGGTTATCAAGAAGATGTTGACCAATAGCAGACTCATGAAATTGCCGAGTAGAACTGTTGGCTTTACACCAACGAGGAAGGCTTTTTCGGCAGGTTGAAATGGTGAATTTAGGGATGTGTTGTTTGATACGCTTTTGAAGACGTTGAGACGTGCGACCAACGTACCGACTATCGCAGTGGCACACAATTAGGTAAACAAGATTGCTACAATGATGGGAAGGCAACACGTCTTTCTTCGTAGAGGGCAAGAGCTGTCGGGTTGCAAAAACAACACGTGGTTCGACGGCAAAGTAGCAGCGTTTGACTGCAGAGCTGATTTGTTTTTCGAACCTCGTCGAAACGTTCCCTAGCCATAGGACATGTAGATATACCGGGCACTTGTCTGCTGAATGGATCAGTCTGGCATTATGTTGCTTGAGCTTGCGTTGAAAAGTCGATGTAATTACGTCTTCAGGGTAGCCGTTACTAGTCAAGATTGATCGAATTTTGTTTAATTCCGGCTCGCTATTTCTGGCTCGGCTTTGTATTTCTAACCAATCAGAACTCTTTCTTTTCCTTTATAAGTCAGTTCGGTTCACTTATTCTTCATTCTGACGATTTACCCTGAAGAGTGTCAGATAAAAAGCTTTGGGAAAAATGAATTTTCTACTTCAAGCCATCTTCAAATTCTGTACCAACAAACGTTTGGGAAAGCAAGGACTGGCGACTCATAAATATCAGTTTCGGACGGCAGCGAAGAGGTGGTTACATTGGCGAATCCAATCGAACGCGGGAAAGTCACGCACAGTTCTGATTGGTCAAGTCGTGCGAACCTAAATTCTACTTGAACAGTTTAAGAGTATAGACAAACTCTTTCTGTTTGCATAGATTAAGTCGCCGTACTTTAATGTAGTTGGCTTCGAGCAGACTAAGATGGAAAAGACTGCGCGCAGTGTCCAGAATAGAGAATTGATCATCGTTGTAATTGGCAGCACATTGGTCGTTTTCTAATTAGTGTTGTCCATTTGCCGAGTCACATTCTGGAGCGGGTTGTTTTCGCTTGCACGCTCGGTTAGGTTGTACTCGCTGGCAGGCCGTGTGCTGTCGTAGCCATTTATGAACATGCTGCTTGACGCGATCTTGAAGTCGTTGAGCTGTTCTACCTACGTACCGACTGTCACAGTGGCACTTAAACGCATAGATGACGGAACTCTTTTGAATGGCAGGGAGAACATCCTTCCGACTTGCAGGCAGTATTTGTCTGGAGACAAATACAGTCCGTAAATCCAGTTTATGAATGCCACAATGCAATGAAGTATGCAACAGCACAAAGGCGATTTGTCGCTTTTCTACAATACAGAGTTTGCAATGGTATTTAATATGGATAAATGGTATAACGTCATTAAAATTGGATAACTGTAATTCAAAATATATTTTTATTTGTGGTACCTAATAACGACAAATTTTGGGGGTGTTTGTAAATAATTGGGGATTCGGGTCATTTACCCTAGTCCAGGGATGGGCAACCATTTTTGGTCCGCGTGCCAAAATCAGCTAAAATCAATCGCCAAGTTTTTACGCGTGCTAACCGACAGTTCGTGTTTTCCCCTGAAAATATCGATGAAGAGCAAAAAAAGAAAAAAAGGTCTTCACGCCCTCAGATGTCCTGCTTTTCCCAGCAAACACGTGCTCAGATGTCTTACTCTCCACTGAAAACAGTGACGCACCCAGGAGGGTTCGGGAGTTGACCCCCTCTTTTAAAGTGAAGCATCCAAACTGTGCTAGTGCAGTACCGGTACGTGCTGTTATTTCAAAACAGCTGTGACAGAATTTGCTTCACATCATACTGAAGCCAAACCAACTGGTTGGAGTAGTGGTAAGAGACATTGCTATCAGTGCGGGCAAGGGCGAATCCAGGGGGGGAGGGGGATGCCTACCCCCTCACATAATTACATTTTTTAAAGGGTCTTTTACGTCATTTTTGGGTCTAACGTCTTTGTATTTAGTTAGTATTTCACCTAATTCAAAATTTCATCCCCCTACCTTATTGTTTACGTGCGCGTTTGTTTTCCGTATCCGTTTATTACCGTTGTTTAATGTAATTTAGATTTGCTTAGTGTAGTTTTTGTTGTTGTTTATCTAAATGCGTTCGATTTGGTGTGGCGTATTAAGTTGTTCAAAATAAATTATCTTATCTATCTCCCAAAATTTTCTGAATTCGCTCTTGAGTGCAGGATCAAGGTTTTTTTAGACCCCCTCCCCCCCCCTTTTAAATTTGTTGGGTGCGCATCTCCCTGAAAATGTCGTCTTCACGCCCACAGATGTCCTACAAAAAAATAATAGGGCCATGTTGGTCAGTAAAACTTCTGCTGCTGCTTTTCCGTTGACTCGTTTCCGTGTCCTCGCTCGCGAGCCACAGAAACGAGCTTGCGTGCCAAGTTTGGCACGCGTGCCAAGGTTGCCCATCCCTGCCCTAGTCCAATCAACCTCGAATTTTCAGAAATTGTGTGTGCATAAATTATAGACGTCGTCAAAAAGTATAAAAGCAAAAGCTTTAAAAATCTCGGAGAAACATCAGAATAACTTTTTGGGACCCAAGTTAAAAACTCGAGTATGCTAGCCGCCAGTCCTATTCAAGGCGTCTATGCCAACAACCATAGACAAAAAGTGTAAAAAACAATGTTGTATTGCCAATTAACTAATGAGCATACCCGGAAAAGGTTGATTTTTTGAAAATCAAGGAGCCTTCAATGATGGTACAGTTTTTGTGGAAGTGTTTTATATTGAGACTGTTGATATAAGTATCATTCTCCAATGAGGTGCCTCCCACGCCTAGTCCTGAGCAAACTAAAAACAAAGCACACATACGTAAATAAACTAAGTTTTGCTTTAACAGTTTTTGGTGAGTAACACAAAAAGTTTCAAGCGACTATGTCAGACTAAAATAATAAAGACTGCAAAAAGACAGACTTTAGTTGACACTTGTGACAGGAGCACAAAGTAGATCAAATATCCAAACTTAAAGTTACTGAAAGCAGTGACATACTTCAAACATTTTACATGATTCTGAGGCCGAAAATTTTGTAAACCACACAGCCATGTGCCTTTACATCTCGACCACCACATCTTTTAAAGTGCCATAGTAGTTCGAAAACAGTTGCTGATGGTTCTCCCCCTTTCGGATACATTTATGTGGGGCACGATCGACATGGACGTGATGGCCTCCAAAGTGACCAGTTAAAGCCTTTGCAGCATTAGTGTTTTCACGCCACCTTGCACATTCCAGCAAAGCACTATCTAAACCAGCTATGTCCAACCGAAATGCCATACTGGGCCAAAAATTGTATCACTATTTTAATGAGGGCCGCACTTTGAATAACCTATTAAAGTTAAACAGTATGAAGTTTAACTCAATTTTTATGTGAATAAAGAGTCAACGGCAAACTCTCAAGCAATAATATACAGACAAAAAAAATAATAAACAAGAATCACCAGTTTATTTCCTCAATTAATGTGAAACTTGTTCTTGAATGTTATTGCTCATATCAATTTTGATACTGCACAGCGTAACTGGTTTGTCATGTTTTCATCCGTCAGCTTATTTCGATTCTTCGATTTGACAATCTTCAATTTTGAGAAGAAAGATTCGCACAAATATGTTGTTCCTATTACCGCTGCAATACGCAATGCCATTTGCTTCAGGATGGGGAACTTATCTTCATGAATATACTCATTGCAAAATTTAAGTTTTTCACTTCTTTGAAACAAGTGTTTCAGCTCCGTACTTGATTGAAGATCAATCAATTCAAGTTGCAGATACTCTGGAGCCTTTTCTACATGAATGTCAAATGGGCGCATAAAAATTTTGAACAAATTGTCAAATTTTTGTAGGTAAGCGAATCTCTCTTGGAATGCTTTCAACAATTTTGTGATTTCGCGGGCATATTTACAAAAATCTTTGCTGTTACTCTTGAAGCTATTTAATAGTGGAAAGCGAAATGCATTTTTCGATTCAAGCTGACTTTCGTAAAGTTTAAGTTTTGTGACAAATGCTTGTATATCCTCATAACAGTCTGTAATCAGTTTGCCTTCACCTTGAAGTTTCTGATTGAGTTCATTTAACTTTTTCGTGATGTCAATAAGAAAACATAAATCCAGAAGCCATTGATCATCATCGAGTTCAGGAACATCGCAACACTTTTCTTTCATGAACATTTTAATTTCCTGCTTTAAATTTCAAAATCTTTCTAAGCATTTCCAACGACTCAGCCACCGAATCTTCGCGTAGAAAAGCACATCACTGTACTCTGACTCCAGTTCGTTAAGATACTCTTGAAACTGACGATGTTTCAGCGAGTTGTTTTTTATCGAGTTGACAGCTTTAACTACAATTGTCATAACATGGGACATATTCAGTACTTGCGCACACAAGTTTTCCAGGTGTAAAAAGCAATGACAAAGAAACATTTCTTTTCCAGAGCTGGAACATCCTTCCAAAGCTTCTATATGTCAGAGAATCAAAGTAACTGCTTCAACATTTTTTCCAATCATTGAGGGTGCTGCATCTGTTGCGATGTCAATAAGATTTTTCAAATCTAGTTGATGATCTTCCATACATTTTATCACAGCATCTTTAATGTCTATACCCCCAGTCGTGTTTTTTAAGCTCACAACATCGAGGAATTCTTCTGTTACTTTCATTTGACTGTAAATTCCTCTGATAAACACCGCAAGTTGAGATGTATCAACGATATCCGTTGCTTCGTCGAAAGCCAGTGAGAAATAGATAAACGTTTTTAAAGTTCTGTCAAGCGTCTCACAAATTTCATTTGATATTGCATGAATTCTTCGTGACACAGTTTGACGTGAGAGACTGATTTGACTGAAATCTTTGACATTTTTTGGTGCAATTTCTTCAGCTGCAGCAAGAAGGCATTCTTTTATATACTCACCATCCATAAAGGGTTTCATTTTCTTTGCAATAATATGAGATATGCGCATACTAGCATTTACAACTGCAGTTGCTTCACCTGTAGGCCTATGAAACACATTTTGCTGAGCGTTTAAACTGGCTTTGAGTAACTGCAGCTTGGCTTTTCGCTCGCCAACACTAAGTTCGTTAATTTCATCATGTTTTTGCTCGTAGTGTCGTTTCAAATTATAAGATTTTAAGCTTGAAATAGATTTACGGCATATTAAGCATATAGCGTTGTCTTTTGCTTGAATAAAAAAATACAAGTCTTCCCACTCTTTCTGAAACTGTCGATTTTCATCTTCAAGCTTTCTCTTCAACTTTCGAGACATACAGTTAATGTGTTTCTATACTTTGTTCTCAGTAAACTAATCTTAAGCTTATGCTACTGAAAGCGTTTGATCCATAGCCGAAATGATAACGACGATTTGGCACCTCTATTCACTCCCTAACTATGATGTCATAGGCAAGCTATCAGTCAATGGAATGCGGCAGCAAGGCTCTACAAAAGCGCTACAGCAAAACAAGAATTTGACAAACCGAGTCAGTACGTCGTTCTTGGATAAAATCGGTTTGTTCATAAAATCGGTTTTATTCAATTCCCATCGGCCAGAGTTTTCCTGACAAATGTTTGCTGGTTATCAAAATTAAGACTAATTGTCATTATACTGTACATACATAAAAACGAAAACGTTCAACTGGGCCGCATGCGGGCCGCGGGTTGGACATCGCTGATCTAAACCGTAACACAGAGTTGATGAGTGCTGCATAGCATGGACCATGTGATTTTTTCCTATTTTATTTATGAAAATAATGCTAATGTAGATGCTAAAGTTGGATTCATAATTCCTTGAAATGTACCGCACTGATGCCAACAGCTCAAATCTAACAAAACAAGCTGTTCAAAAATGTACACAAAAACATCAAACTCGAGTACCATTGAGCAAATAAGTTATTTGCTGTCACAACAAATCAAACAAAATAAAATGATGAGCTGCACAAATTGTTCACATAGAACCAAAAACAAAAAACGTTCTACCGAGCCTATAACTGCAGATGCACATAAGTTTGATAAAATTATTCCAGCCATCAGCAGGAAAATGAATGCCTTCGGAGTAATGCACAAGATCAATGTTTTCTTCAAGGTGCGAAATTTGAGAAAAATGAGAAATTTTGGGAAAAATTTTCAATTTTTTTTAAGCTATCTGACTGGATTGGTGATTTTTGGCCCAATTTAAATCAAAGTGTTTAATATTTTGGAGCAAAAGAAAAGTATTATACTTTGGAAACTCAACTTTGAAGCAAAACTTTCTTAAAACCCCATAAATCTTTCGGCTTATTTTTTATCAAAATTTGTATTTGGGCAAATTCGCACTTGCTAAAAACGTAAAAGGAACAGTGCACAAGATATATCTGAAAATTAATATACAAGACTTACTGTAGTCATTGCAGTTATCTTCACATTTCTCGCAAGTATTATTACTGAAATCAAAGTAGTTTGCAGGACAGTAGGTCTGACAGTGATCTCCAATTCGAGATACGTTATCTGCATAAATGAATATTAGTACGCGGTCAAATTTTTATGCAAACCAACTTGACCTTACCTGGGCATTCTGTGACACAATACCTACCAAACTCTAGCTTTTTTCTACTTTGAACTATTTGATTGTTTTCGATTCTTTGATCCGGGCAGTTATTAAGACATCTTCCATCATCATTCAACAATTTGCATCCCTGGAAATAGAATGTTACGCTTTAGAGGATTCTTAGAACAGAGATATCAGCAAATATTGCAGCTGATTGCGATACTGCCACAGTGTTCACTAACACTAGCTGGTGCGGAGGAAAACTTTTGCCTTTGCGTCGCATTATGGTAAGCATTTTCGATCTTCACCAACACTTGCTAGAACCCACAGCACAATTAAAAATGACAAAAGTCTTCGCCTCGGATTTATGCTTGAAATATTAAGCTTACTTTTTAAGTCTCAGAGATAAATTAAACACGCTTTCTGACTACAAAGAAGGCTCGAACCAGTGCATTAACTCATTAGATTAAAATCAATGACAACAAATAATAATTTCAAGTTGCAGTAATTTTACCAACTGGTCACTTACGTAACAAGTGGTTGTATCTGAAGCAGCAAAGCAACCACCGGCGCAGTTCTCATTGCAGCACCCATCCGCAGTGCCGTTTATGACCACACAACGTCGATTAGCACGTTGGCATTTGGTGCATCCAGTTTTCGTCACTTAAAGAATATATTTTTATCGTCAAATAGCCAATACTGATGGCTCAGTTTATTACGACAAAGACCTATTACGTCTGAATAGTATTTACATGTCAAAGTTCACGTAAATTCTATTAGCTGCTGTCAATTAGATAGCTATAGTCACTGGAATAGCATTTTTCTAGCGTTGCCTCAGTTATACAACCGTAGTAAACGCGAATTTCAATATTTAAGGACAAAAAGCTGCAGCCAAAACATAGCCGCATGTGAAGCACAATAAAGAGACCCACAGCAAATTTTGACATTTATAACCGAAAGGTAAAAATGAGATGAAGGAAATGTGTCGGAGATAGAGAACTTCTCTGGCTAGCCTTATACGAACTTTCAACGTTAAACTTGCTTTTAGTGATAATAAATTTTATGCAAATGAGTAATTTCTGGCGTTTCGACAAAGCAACCATTAAATTTAACTTTAACTCATTGCTGCTTGGAATTTTGTCAAAATACAATATTTTAACATTGAAAAACTGGTGGAAAAAGTAAAATCCTGCTATAAAACTCAACTTACACAGCTGACAGAGTTGAGGGGTGCTACCCCAGCAGTGACGAACACCATCATCGAGTCTACAGCTCTCACTGCAAGTGGCTGTACCTGTTAAAACAAGCATAATAATTACAGCACCGGCTCCATATTTTTCCCAGCTATTTCAATGTGAGAGCCATTTTAAAAGGTCGTATCTAGAAAAATACTCAGTTTGGCAACTTCTAACCGCCAAGTCATGTAATAACAGCATGCAACTGATGAAAAACGTTTAGCATCAATGCGAACTAAAAATCGTTGCAACAAAAGTTAAATCAGAGAGAAGCTATTAATCTAACATTCTACCTCTATCACATTATGTTCATGTGAGTACTTCTCTAAAAATTCTACAGCTTTCGTGTAACAACTTATTGCTATTCGGCTAAGTCTACCAAAAGTGTTTTTCACTTAAAAGTTAGTAAATCTGCTATGAAATTAACTTTGCAGCACCGGTGTGTTGCATTTGATAAAATAGACTAATAAATATCTCGGCCATACCATAGACCTTCAACAACTAAATTCAAATTAAAAAGAAATCAAAGCTATGTTGTTCAAGTATTGATTCAACCAACCCTTCATGAATGTATCATAACCGCAAAATTACACATCGTGTTTTTATGGAACAATCGCTCAAATCGAATTTAGGGACATCGGAGCTGCATTTGAAAATCAGAAATTTATAGAATGTTGCGCGAGTAACTAATTCGAGTCGTACATATTGACCAAAACCATCAAGATCAAAACGGCAGTGTTAGTATTTATGTAAATTCACATAACTATCATCACATTAAAGTGCCAAAATGTTATTGAATACAAATAGCGTTCTTGTATAGCATTATACTTACACAACGTGCTTGCATCGGTGTAATTTTTTTGAGATGACTCTTCAAATATATCTGTCCACTTTACCGAATCAATATGGCACAATTCATTATTGTTATTGATAATAACGTCTCCTTTGGTGATTTCTGAATGAAACATAAATAGTTGGCAATGAAACAAGACAACAAAGCATCCCACAATGCCAAAATAATCGCATCAAGCTTCAAATGCATTATGGTAGCTCAGCGATGGAAGTCGGGTCGGGTTCGGGTCGGGCCGGGCTCGGGTCGGGCCGGGTTTCGGGCCTAACTTTCCAAAGAAAAATCGGGCTCAATCGACAGTACACTAGCTAATAATTTTTTTTCATTCGGGCATATTTCCCAAAACTAGATTTTTCTGCGCCGAACGGCCGAATTGACTCTGCGTGAAACTATCACTTCATGCTTGTTTGGTGATGTGATCGGTAAGTCTCTTGCGTGTGAGAAATTCGACGCTTGATAGTGATTGTTAGAAATGGCTGTAACAGGCTGAAGCAAAACTGCCGGTTGCTGCTTTTGCTAACAATGGTGGTATCGTAATCCTATGCATTGAACGTCAGCGCGAGTCACAATGCATGATTAGGCATTTCTGTGCTTTTCACATGGTCGTTCTTTTTATGCGCATGTGCCGCTAGTCGACGAATGTGCAGCACGAATTATAATATTTTAACAGGTTGTTGCAAAGCATATTGCCGAATTCCAGTCTATTGTTAAAAGCTAAACAACGAACAAGCGATATTAAAGAAAAACTGGTAAATATGATTTCAAGCCAGCATCAGAAAAAGCGGACTTCTGGAGTAATTTTCGAAATATCAGCCAGTATTTATCGCCTGTATCGGGCCGAATCGGGATTCCTTATGAGGCCTCGGTTTCGGATCGAGTTCGGGCTTACTTCGGCGGGTTCGGGTAGGGTTCGGGCTGAACCAACTCGGCCCGATTCCATCTTTGTGGTAGCAGCAGTCGAACACTTTCACCTAGCAGGTGCCACGCTTCGTGATATTAACCAAATTCCAAACAAATTGAGGCATAACCTTGAAAAATTTTTTGCCATTGAATTGTTTTTTTTTAACAACTGCTCTCCAAAAACAATTCTTTACATATATACAATACTTTCTGAACATTTTGCACGAAAGCAAAAGCATATCTGACACAGAAGCAAATATAGATTCCACTACAGCTTCAGTAGCAGCCCAATGCAAAAGCTCTAATCCCAAAGATCAAACTGACGCTTGGGAGCCACTAGTGCAGTTTATTTCACAAACAGATCCGTTAAATAAAAACCTGCCTTTGCTTTAACTCAAGCAAAAACACAATAAACGACAAAAAAATGACAAATTTTTTCTAAAACAGTGCAGGATAATAATTTTACTCTGTAATACAAACGATTTGATTCCACGCCACGTACCTGTTAAGTTGGGCATCCACAATTCCTTTAAACCTCTTTGATTTGGCAAATGATTATCAACTACATAGAGAGCATATTTTCGAACTTGGCTTAGTGATGAATTTGTGGCGTTCATAAAAGCTTCAAAAGCAGTTCCTCTGCACGCATCTGGTGGATCTTGGTAGAGCCCATTGCCACGAATTAATCTCAATGATGAAAAATCAATGTAACTTCCGTAAAAGCGACTGATTAATACATATCCAGTAACTTGTGAAATGTGCTGAAAAAGTCCAAATGCATGCGCTGTGATTTAGTAGCTTGTAATAGAAATGATCAGCTAAATTAAAAACAACTGTGCATATGATTACCAATACAACTAAATCAATCATTTTTTGCATAAATTTGTATTTTATCTGATGTTTGTACTTCTGTAGTGCAGACACAGAATGAGATTATTATAGCTGACGCAGAATGAGATTATTATAGCTGCACACTAAACATGACTAACCTTAGTAAACGAGATGTTTCGATCAATGTGCACCAGTTCAAGATTCCCTTCTACCAATGTACAATTGGTGTAGAGCCATTGAGCTCTTTCATAAACCTTAGCAAAGGACCCCGTAGAAACTAATCCATTTACAGCGCCTTTGCACGCTACAATAATTAAAAAGATAATAAAATCTAAAAAATAAAACCATAAAAATAGTAGGCCTATGCTTTTGCAGTTTTAAATAAAAACAAAAGAACTAAAACTTCAAACAACAATAACACCCAACTTTTGAAGCACAGAAAAATATTTTACCATGAACAGTTTATGAACTCATACTTACCTTGTCTACGTGACCAATTCAAGTGGGTAAAAAGTCCTTCAGCTTTTTGCATCATAAACAAATTTTTCATGTCATAATGGAAAAAAGTGCTTGCGACAACAAAAATTTAGCTGCGACCCAGAAAGACCTAAGGGCTAAACTGGACATGTGAACAAAGTAAACCCTATCACTAAATATCCTTACTACATCATAGTAATCTGGAAGCACCATTAGTTGTTACTCCAATCAAGGAATGTAAAATCATAGCTTGTCACAGTATATCAGCGCTAGCTATATTGTACAAATCCAAAAAAATCTTAGGAATCATTTAAGTCAAACCATGAAAAACACAGCATAGTGTAATTTGAACAATATTGGTTAAATCGGAAATTTTTTTAATTCATGATGAATCTCGCGCAAACATCTTAAAGTTTCTGGTGACACAGTGAGCTAAAATGAACCCAGCAACCTTAATAGTTGAAAAGTAGGCTGACAACTCACTGTAGATTTTTTTGATTGATTTCTTCATCTCTATCATCCTATCACGAGAAAGCGACGGAGGCGCTATGCGTAGGACGAATCCAGACTCGCTTAGGAGTTGCCTTTGTTTCCGAGTTTTCCGGTTGAATTTTCTTCTGACTTCTTTAATTTGATGCTTGCCAGATTCCACCAAGCAGAGATAATCATCGTGAAGCATCTTATCCAAGGACGCAACAACGAGACTAGGTTGGGAGTGGAACCATTAACCTTGCGATCATGGTCGTCGTAAAAACGACGCTCCGAACCACTACGCCACGCTGCCGACTGACGCCATAGATACATATACACATGATTAAAGAATGTTTTTTTCTTATTATGTAACACCGGTACTTAATCATTACCAAAGAGTGGCAGCTATTGTGAAATTAAGGGGTTTAGATCAGTTAGTGGTAATTTGTTAACAAACAAAATCATCTAACTGCTTTCACACAGATTTTCAGTTCGGGGTTTGAAGCATATTACTGCTTAACTCCTAGCGTTTAAGCTTAAACAAAAATCAATCAACAAACACACCGGTAATGCCACTTCTTACATAATGAGGATTAGAAATTCAGCAACTCAGAACTATTTTAAAAAGTTTAATGAAAGTTTGAAATGAGATATCATTAGAACGCTTTCCTCGGGTTACTAAGTACTGTACCTGTGTTCACTAGCGTAGCCAGGATTTTGCAATGGGGGGTTTGAGAATGACATCACATTTGACCATACGCTGTATACAGGAGCGAATCCAGAAAACTTTTGGTGGGGTAGACTTAGTTTTGAGTCAGTTTGAATGTTAACCAAATGCAAAGACGTTTAGACCCAGAAACGGGCGTAAATAAGCCTTTTGAAAACGTTTCATGTCAGGGGCGTGTCCAGAAATTTTTTCAGGGAGGGGGCACCAATTTTCGTCACTTTTTCAAGCGTAGTTTTTTTGACAGATTTAATTTTAAGCAATTTAAGTAACAAAAACTCTAGGGGGTCCGGGGGCATGCTCCCCCGCAAAGTTTTTGAAAATCTGCATACTGCAATGGCCATTTTAATGCTTTTTGAACAATTTTAAAGAAAAATTTGTCATATTTTGGGCGCCTAACTTTGAGTGCTTCACCAAATATGATGCATTTTGTTCGCACACTTTTGATTATGCGTGCTTAAAGCGACTAAGGCATATTGTTATGAAGAGATTCGAAATCATGGAAAAATATTATTCATCCAAAACATTGTTCGAAATGGCTGGTGGGGGGGGGGGGGTGGTGATGCATACGCAGCATACCCCACATCCTCCCTGGATCCGCCCCTGGTTGTATAATAACAAAAGATGGCCTCAAATTTTAAGAGAGATGTTTTAAACCAAAAATACCAAAGGCAGTTTATAAAGCACGATTGCTGTAAGGAAGTCAAAGAAATGCTTTCTGGCATGGCGTACTCTATATCGCCATGGCGTTTATAGTACGCCATGCTTTCTGGTGAAAATGGTAAAACAATATTCAAATGTTAGCGATTTAGTTCTATTTTGAGCTACAGTATGTAGATCATTTTTGCTTGAAATCTTTTAGCCTTTTTTCCTCGGAAGGTCCGAGGGGCCGAAAGCAGTTGCATGTACAGGAGCGGCACTGCCCTGCTAATAAAATTCCGCCATTGCTTCATCAAGCATAACGGCAAAGAACAAAATTCAAGAAATAACACAAAGTAATTTTTGTTATTATGACATTTATAAAACCAAATTATCAATGACAAACCAGATTGTCAGAAAAAGAAGCAAGTATGACGTCATTTGAGGCTCAATGGGGGGAGTTGCAACCCCCCAACCCCCTCCCCGTAACTACGCTACTGCCTGTGTTTGTTTTTTTTTGGACATTGTCTGAATTTTTTGCTCAATGTTCGAAATATTTGGAGCCATTTCCGACAAAGAGTCCGAAAAAGTTTTGCTTTTAGCACAAAAATACGCTTGTGGCGGCTCAATGCTCGTTGACTTACCTAAAATTTTGTGAGTTCCTTTTTGTAACTAAACCGTTGCCTCTGCAACGTCTGATTGAGTTTTTTGCAACATGCGTACTCATCATTTTTACGTTTTACCATATTTGGGAATTGTGCTTAGAACGATTGTGGCTACAGCGATACCATGCATGCGCTTTGTGATTTGGACTTCTTCGAGACTTTAATGACAACTTGAAACAATTTATTGCTTTTAATATTACGAATGAAGCTGTGAAATATTGAGCTAAAATTGATTTTTGAAAGATGATGGTAATCATTGCGTCTTCGTCTTCGGAAGAAAGTAATGCAAAAAAGATCATTTTCGTATAAAATCGGTTGCTTCAATCGAGGTGACACTCAGTATTAAAAATTCAACATGGAGCGAGAAGAATAGTCAAGGAAAAAACTAAACGAGGTTAAAGTTTCGTTTTCTAAACGAGTCTCGAGTTTTTGTGAAATGCTGTAGGCTAATTACTTACATTTAATTTAGTAAACTTGTGAAATCGTTCGTTAATAAATCTTGCCGGAACAATTTTTAAATGTTCGAAATTTTTTTAGCAAATTCGGACATTTGTCCGAAATTTTACAACAAAAAAAATAAACCCAGTAACCAGGGGCGGATCCAGGGGGCAGGACGTGGGGGATGCACCCCCTTCCACCAGCCATTTTCAACAATGCTTTGGATAAATAAAGTTTTTCTATAATTTCGAACCTCTTCATAACCATGGGTGCAAATCGATAGAGGGATGTATCCCCCCAATAATCCGGCAGCATCCCCCCCAATATTTTCATGTCCCAATACTGGGCATCAGCGAACGTGATAACCTTTGTTTTGGTCTTAGCTTCATTTTGGGCAAAAAATTGAACATCTGCAGACGTGTCAATTTTGCTAAGTCATCTCCCCCAATATCGAAAAATAGCGAAAAATGGTCGATTTTGCTAAATCATCTCCCCCAATGCTCAACATAGATTTGCACCCCTGTTTATAACAATAAACCTTAGTTGCCTGAAGCACGCATAATCGAAACTGTGCTTACAAAATGCATCATATTTGATGAAGCACTCAAAGTTAGGGGCCAACAATATGAACAAACTTTGCCTGAAAATTGTTTGAAAAGCGCTAAAATGACCATTACAGTATGCAAATTTTCAAAAACTTTGCGGGGAGCATGCCTACGGACCCCCAAGAGTCGTTTCTGATACTTAAGTTACTTAAAATTAACTCAGCGGGGGGGAACTGCGCTTGAAAAAGTGACAAAATTTGGTGCTCTCTCCCTGAAAAAAATTGTGAATACGCCACTGACATGAAACATTTTGAAAGGGCTTATTTACGCCCGTTTCCGGGTCTGAATGTCTTTGTATTTAGTTTACATTCAACCGAATTTAAAATCACATCCCCCCACCAAAACTTTCCGGATCCGCCCCTGCCAGTAACCGTACGGTAATACTAGAGATAAGTTACGGTACTCAACAAGTTACAATTACTTACTGCAAACTCGTCTCATGCAGCATCCTACATTTGGTTCACAATAATCAATCTTTTTTTTAGGAAATTCACAATCCAAAAGATCTGGGCAATTCGCAGTTTCACAACGTTCTAAATTTATTATTAGGTATTTGTTAGTGTGTTAGATTATGCTTAACGCAGCTAACACGCAAGTAGTACTGTAGTGCAGTGGAATCTGCTTAATAAATCCACCATGGGCCAGCTGATTTTGGATTTACAGTAATAAGCGGCGAATTTACGAGTAATAATAATAAGTTCCTTGTAATAACCGAATTTTCCATAATGCAATCTAAACCAACCCCTGGGGATAAAATACGCTCAAATTAACGATTTTAGTCATTTATTAACACAGAAAAATCTGTTCAAAGATGTTTGTCTGGGAGGAAATTTTTTTCTAAGATGTTCATCGACTTCTCTTTTCACAGCACTAAGCATGTCCATCTTTTGATATCGAGTATATTTACCACAACAGTGAATCTGAGGTTATTTTCAAATTATATTGAACTGAAAATTCAACTGTAATTGAGGGAGACTGCGAAGTGAGCTGCGCTCTTCGAGTCAACTCGAGGTTTACAGAAGCACATTGTTGTCTATATCTATCTTGATTGCAACTTCTTATCTTTATCTCATTAGGGTGACTTAATTTACTTATGTGAATGCGCAATTAGGCTACGGGTTCTTGGACGAGTGGATGTTGACAACCATTCTCTATTCTGTAAAGCAGCGGTTCCCAAACTGGTGCGCCGCGAAAGTTGTTGCATCTGTCGCGGGTCTTCGTGCACTTGATGTTTGGTGTCGAATCTGCTCTGCATCTCGAAATTTTGTAATGGAAAAATAGTGCCTGGAAGATTTACTTGTAAAAGGATTACATGGTTACAATGCGTAGCTTGTCCATATGTGGTATATTGTATAACAGTGGCCCGTTACATAATGAATAATTAAGATTGTTACAATCGCAACTAGATTGATATTAAATGCGAAATGCGTGTTGCGGTATCCAACGTTGAACCGCGATTCGATAAAATGAGTACAGAGCAACTTGCTCACATTTACTGCATCTGTCCTTCGATATTTTGCTACTTACTGCACAATAAATCATTAAGTTTTAAATATAATTTTTGGTGAAGTTTAAAATTTGTTACGTTTAGCTTCATTACGGCGCCGCGAGTTTTGATAAGTTTCTAAAGGGCGTCTCCAAAAAACAAAAGTTAGGGAACCGCTGCTGTAAAGCATTACTACGGTAGTTTCTAGGTCTTCTCCTTCTCCTAGTTCTTGGTTTCTCATCACCCATGTTATACTCGTTTATTTATTAACTGCCGTGACCTTTATTGTCTTTTATTTCTGCACGGTCTGCACCATCAAAATAAGTGTAAAACAGCAACGTAAAAATTCAACCGCAAATGGACTCAGAAAAGGGATGGAAGAAACAACAAAACGATTAACGTTCGACCTCCCTTGTTGTTCGCTTTAACGTCCCTTGCGGTATTTCCAAGTAGGGATGTGCCTCAAGGAAAATTACTCGGACTCGCCGAGTAACGAGTATTCACGACATTACTCGGCCGAGTCCGAGTATTGACGATGTCAACATATAAACTCAAAATCAGGTGAAGAGCAAAAAAAAAATGGTCATCACGTCCGTAGAAGTCCTAATTTCGATTCAAATTCTCCTACAGAGCAAAAAAAAAGGTCAAAATGAAGATGCTTTAATACTCGGCCGAGTACTCGGACTCGACTCGGCACATCCCTATTTCCAAATCCCTTGTCGTTGGCTTTAAAGTCCCTTGTCGCTCGATTTAAAGTACCTTGTTGTTCCTTGCGGTGTTTTTGGTCCCTTGTGGTACCTTGCGGTGTTTAGTAGGACCCATCGTCACAGTATACAGGATCAGTTAAAATACTGTACATAATACTGGTTCATATTAGGCTACATTGATATATAGGCCTAATCATCATGCCTGACACTTGTGCCATTCCATTGAACAATAACACAAAACCTACAGATATTCATAGCTTACAAA
This sequence comes from Trididemnum miniatum, assembly GCA_964006365.1. Classification (NCBI taxonomy): domain Eukaryota; kingdom Metazoa; phylum Chordata; class Ascidiacea; order Aplousobranchia; family Didemnidae; genus Trididemnum; species Trididemnum miniatum. The sequence goes on along the minus strand of OZ023234.1, from coordinate 15,634,257 downwards.
AGGGATGTACTGAAATTTCGGCCGGAATTTGCAAATTAATTCCGGTTCCGGCCTGTCTAATTGGGTGTGATTCAAGCATGCCATCGCTTAGATGATGATCAATGCACGAGATCCGCCGAACTGGCAAAATTTCGGCCAAGTTGTCAAACATCAATAAGCTTGTTTGTAGCACTACTTCTTACTAAACTAATTTTTCCTCTTGCTGAAATAGTAGCATACCTTAACAACAATATCACTGCGCAATGCCCAGAATTTATCGGTATGTTGTACTTGTAACATGCGTCACGTCCAAATATTTAATGTCAAACCTGATGTCAAAATATTTTTTGTCGTCAAAATATTAACTTTGTTACATTAATCGTACTGATAAAACACAAAACTCTTATAACATTAGCTTAAGGAGGAAAAATAAAGCCGCTGTAAATCTCAAAACTGGACGTTTCGACAACATAAATTCAGCTGTCATCATCAGCAGTGTATGCAAGGCAGTACAAAACTGTAAGTGTTGTACTGCCTTGCATACACTGCTAATGATGACAGCTGAATTTATGTCGTCGAAACGTCCAGTTTTGTTTTGTACTGCCTTGCGTACACTGCTGATGATGACAGCTGAATTTATGTTGTCGAAATGTCCAGTTTTGATTTTATGTTGTCGAAACTTACAGTTTTGTCTGCCTTGCATACACTGCTGATGATGACAGCTGAATTTATGTTGTCGAAACGTCCAGTTTTGAGATTTACAGCGGCTTTATTTTTCCTCCTTAAGCTATTTTCGTCCCATATTTATTGTATTCTCATAACATTATAGTCAGAGCAAAATCCCGGTTCCGGCTGGAATTTTTTAAAAATTTCGGTAATTCCGGTTTCGGCCGGAACTTCAAATAGCAATTCCGGTGCATCCCTAGCTTACAAAAATATTAAATTTTGCAAAGAAGTAAATACATTTGCACTTGTAGATAGCTACTTGCATGGAAATAGATCGACAACTTATAGGCAAGTCCTTAGGTTAACATAAGACAGATAAAAAAAGAAGTTACTCACCGTCAGCACCGGGACATCTTTCACCCAATATTAATCCTGTGCGGATAACGAGAAGCAAGCATATTACTAAAAACTTCATCTCATCAGCAATATGTATGAACATTAACCTGATTAAGTTGGAATATAAATTGAAGCAAATCACAATATCACGTAAATACTAATTCAGTACGATCACGAATGCCAGTACTTTTGTCACATGGATGTTTCATCACACCATACTGACACTTTGACAATTTTACTCAAACTGACAGTTTTATGAAAAGTCGACCATAATGCAGTCTTGCGTTTTCAAGGCTTTCAAAAGACCCTTCATCCCATGATTGACACTTGGTACCATTTTAAAATGCACATCCAGTGGCAGTATCAGGTTAAAAAATTAAAAACAATCTATTTTTGGCTCCTCGATTCATCGCAAAGTACAGAGCTCTAGGACCAGGGTCGGCAAACTTTTCTGCATAGCGGACCGGTTTAGGTTGAAAAAATTTTCACGGACCGGCCTTAAAAATATACATAAAAATTCAGCAATTAAGCTTTATTTCAGCTCATGTTACAATAGTGATTCAATGAGAACCATGAGCTTGTATTGCAACAACCAAACTTTGCCATCTTGGAATGATGCGACTCAACGATACCCTCAATGTGTCCCTTATCATTTTTTGATGTTAAGTTTCTCGTTATTGACGTCAGACTTTTGAGAAGGTGCTGACCTATTTCCAAAAAATCTCAGCAAAGATGTTTGTTTTTCGCTCATTATTATCAGACTAAAAACATCGATATTAAAACTTTAAAACTGTAATATTTTAGGTTACAAGTCTCAATAGAAAAAAACTATTTTAAATCTGACTTCAACTTGCTGTAATATTTCTGACGTTATTTTCTTACTTTCTCTTCCTCATCCACCTAATACAGCTATCATAACAAATCCACAACAATTGCTGCTATAGTTACATCACACACATAACAAGGATATTAAATAGATTTGTTGCCCATTTGTTTTGTTATGTTGCAATATGCGATAACTCTCAATAAACGCCATTCAAAGCCGACATCAGAAAACATTTAGGCACCGAATTAAGTCCCAACACACCCACAGTGCAGTGCAAAAATCAAGCAATCAAATCTAATAAAACGTCCGAAAGCAAGTAGATCTTAAACTCTAAAGTAAGGTAGCAAAAATAATTTAAAGCATTTAATCTGGAAAAGTACGTGGCCCGGTACCGAAACCTTCGCGGACCGGTACCGGTGTTTGCCGACCACTGCTCTAAAATATTCAAAATTTCGAAACGTTTTGCGTGACGTCACTTGGGGTCACAGGTCAAATAAGCAAATATGTTGTTTGGCGTATAATTAATGCTTGAAAACACATAAAAACTTGAATTCAATAGAGTTGGTGTGTCTTGGTATGCTCTTGCAGTGTACCAACTATAAACGCTCTATGTCACGTGACTCGGGGTCAAAGGTCAAAAAACCGAAAAGTGTTGCCAATATTGCGCTGTCTAATGTTTTTGAACCGTTGGTGCTAGAGGCTTGAAGTGTTCAGGGATGATAGACCTCGACGTAAACTTGTGTCTCACAAGTTTTGGGAAGTGGCAGTCAAGTGGTTTCGAGTCAAAAGTGAATAATAGGAAAATATTCACAAGCTCATAACTGTTAAATGGCAACAGCTAGGACCTTCAAATTATCGTAGGATATTAATCTCAATCTGGGTAACAAAAATATCAATATAATGAAGGGTTACTCCAGAGCACCTGTCTTGGAGTCATACGTAAAAAACGTTAAATTTCAGGAAACCTCATAAAATTGAAGCAAAGTTTTTTAATCCGTTAGAGGGCCGTAGGGAAACATGTTTTTGAGCTGTTTTGGCTTCAAACTTTTTCATTCGTGAGTGAGCCGTATGAGTTTGTGTTTAAACTGACGTTTTAAGCAGCAATAAGGGGCACATGGAAATTGGCCAAGTGGTTGGTGCATTGGACTCATGACTTAGCTTTGCGGATTCCTCGCATTGAAACTGTGTTCACATTGCGGCAAAGAGTTTGTTAAAGCAATAGCTAGCATAGTCCGCTATCAGATCATCAGGCTTGTGGTTTTGCGAAATTGGTTGTAATTAGCACTTGTTTGCTTTGTTTCATTCACGCCTTATGCAATTGAGTAACTGGACAAATTCAAAACTGTTTGGCTGTACCTTGATCAGTGTCAAAGTGTTCGTTGAAGTAGTCATAACACTTTTACTCAATGCGAGCAATGTTGGTTTATCAGTCGTTTTACTTTTTAAGTTGCTAATAACTTGCCATTCATAAGTAAGTACTAAGTTGGAACTTCTAAGTTTCAACTTATCAACAAGTGTGACTTCAATTGATTTATCTGCAATACCTTGGGCGAAGTCTTATGCAAAATATTGCAGCCATTAATTTTTGCGCAGATTGTTATGCAGTGTAATCGCTGCTTTAAAAGTGAGTTTTATGCCGCGATTTGTTGCCCTCAGAATCAAACACAAGGTTGATGATTTAATTTCGTTTTGTGTGAATGCAGTCGTCCTTGCAGCTGCACAAATCCTTCAAGAATCATGGCGTTTTTTGTTTGAATTTACTGCAAGATTTGCCAACTTGTTTGAAATGTCAGACAAACAAAATGATTTCGCTGCAGACTTGTGTAGCAGTGTGCCGGCCGATTAGCTCAGTTGCTAAGCCCACCCTATCGGTGCGGGAGGTGTGAGATTCGATTGCCGGGTCGGCCAAATCGTCACAGTGTCGCCAACGGCTCGCCACCGTTGCGACGTTTGTTCGGAGCTGTGTGGCCCAAGCGCTGCGCCGCATAGGTGGGCTCCGCCACTCGTTACACGCTTGGGCGTGATACGGCGAGTATAATGAAGATTTGATTTTTTGTGCAGCATTATCTCTGTACACGTGAAGAAATTCAAGGATAATAGTTTTATTGAGAGTTCGATGACTGTATTACAGAAATGTAAGAAGTCGTTATAATATTATTAGGTTTATGGAGCACAAGCTGCAGGAAATTAAACTTAGTTCATGTGTGATAATGCCCACCTATACTTCGCACGGAATTGTTGTTTGTTTAAGTTGTAAAAGCGAAGTCACTCTGCTGTTCCCTTAGACGTTTGGGTCCCTAGTAAGCTTGATCGGGAAGCCATAAGCGGGTGCTTGCAGCTGCCATCTAGTTTATTCCAATTTTGCACCGTTGAGGCTTATTTTGTTGAAAATCACTGCCATCCATGATTTTTAAAGAAAAAAAAGATCTTCCTCTCAATTCACGGTGGGAGTTTAGGTTTGTGTAAGTGCCGGCGGGCCAGAATAAAAGGACCGGCGGGCCGGATTTGGCCCGAGGGCCGTAGTTTGCCCATGTCTGTTCTAGAGTGTAAAGCTATGAAGCCTAGATGTTGTAGCTAGCCTACCGTTGTACGATGGTGCAATAACTTTTAACGCTAGATTCTTCAGTGACATTAAAAATTTTCTGCTAGTATAACCTCAACTGTAGTCTGGCACTCTTGCTGGCAAGGGGCAATGAAGTGTTATCGTTTGTTCATTACTACCTGAATTAACATTTATCTTATTCTTTATTGTGATGTTTGAATCGGTAGAAAGCGGATAACTTTTTTTTGAAAAAATTGCTGTCCGCGACCTAGAAAGCAATAATGTTAGCTGATAACATCTGCGATTCTTACTTTGAGAAGATTTTTGCTTATAAATATTAATATTGAGTTAACTAACAACATATGACATTTACCCCCAAGGCCCCAACCCCTAAGCACCAAAATTTTAAAAACTTTGGTAGTTTCTGCAAGTGAAGATCTTTTTTAAAATTCGAAAATATTTTTTGTCAAAAAAAAACTTTTAGAAAAATGTGAATTTGTGGGGCCCCTAAATGTTGTGGGGCCCCCGGCTTCAGCCTGCTCCGCCCCCTCCCCCCCCCCCCCCTTAATCCGCCACTGGCTTGAACGCTTACGCAAACATTAATATTAAAAAAACTTTTAGCTTTTTTTAAAAAGAAATGGCGTTTCAAGTCAAAATTAACGAATTTAATTAACTTCTGTTAATTGGAGTTGAATTTAAAGAATTAACGTTAACGGAGGTACATAACTGAGTTAATGAAGTAGTGATTAACGAAGCTAACGTTTGCATTAACTTGCCCATCTATGCTCAAAACTACAAAATAGCTCACGTTGTGTTCTTCCTGAAAACGGCAGAGCTGCATAGACTGGGATTTGATTCCGAATCTGGTCAAACCAATGACTTTAAAATTGGTATTCACAGCTTCCCTGCTTGACGCTCAGCATTAAAGGGACAGTGTGAAGGACAAGCCGGCAAGTTTGCTTATTGTGCCGTTTGGAAAGGCACTTAGCGGGATTTCCCCATCTTGGTGTGGTAGACAGATGGCTGGCAACTCCTAAGCGAGCTCGTATAGCGCATTGATCGCTTTCTCGTGATAGGAGAATAAATATGCAACTAAATATAAAAAAATGCAATGGAAAAAGTTTCCTGCTGAATTTTTTTGACGTAAACTGGTTGAAAAAATATGGTACGGAAAGGTACGGTATTACGATACGGAAAAAATTCCGTACCGTACTGTTACGTACGGTATTTTTGCGACGTACGAATTTACGGTACGGTATATTTTTAGAAGAAAATAGTACGGAAAATAATTCCGTACCGTAGTAACCTCTTGGTTACAAGGTGGTTGATGTCAGCAAAAATTTTTGCTGAAGTTACCGCAGAAACCACTTTAACTAGTTGGCTCTATTGGTTGAAGCAAGCAAAGAACTTATTACAATGTTTACATACATTGACAAGAATATTTTTACTAGTGGTACTTAAAACTTAATAGCCAAAAAAATTGGTTAAAATAAATGATAAAATTTTGGATAGGTTAAGCCAGTGGTCGGCAAACACCGGGCCGCGCACTTTTCCAGAATAAATGTTTTAAAACATTTTTGTTACTGTAGAGCTTAAGACCCAATTGCTTTTGGACGTTTTGTTAGATTTGATTGCTTGATTTTTACACTTAGGCTAGGGTGCGTTGGCACTTAATTCGGTGTTTGAAAGTGTTCTCTAATGTCGACTTTGAATGGTGTTTATTGACGCTTTATTGCATATTATGACATAACAAGACAAAAGGGCAATAAATCTAATTAATAACATTGTTAGGTGTGTGATGTAACTAGCAGTAATTGTGGCTTTGTTATGTTAGCTTGATGAGGGAAATAGGTAAAAAACTAACGTCAGAAATATTACAGCAAGTTGAAGTCGGAATTAAAGTAAATTATTCCTACTGAAACTTTCTGTAGGCCTATCACCTAAAATGTTACAGTTTTAAAGTTTTGACATGGAAAAAACAAGCATCTTCGCGGAGATTTTTTAGAAATAGGTCAGCACCATCTCAAGACTCTGACGTCGATGACGAGGGACCTACAACATCAAAAACCATTAAGGGACATATTGCGGGTATCGTTGAGTCCCATCATTCCAAGATGGGAGAGTTTGGTTGCTGCAAAATAAGCTCATGATTCTCATTGAATCACTATTATAATATAAGTTGAAATAAAATTTAATTGCTGAATATTTATGTTTGTTTTTAAGGCCTGTCCGTGAAAAATTTGCCTACTTAAACCAGTCCGCCATGCGAAAAAGTTTGCCGACCCCTGGGTTGAGCAACAACACTGTGTTCAGTAACTAACAAAATTAGATGAAATTACTGCGTGATTTACTCTAAGCAACCAATAGTATTGGTAGAAGCAAGGCTAAAATTTGTTAAAATTAGGTGATAAAATTGGTTGAAATAACCAATAAAGGTTGCTATGGGGCGCCGTGTGTAAAGCTACGCAGTATAAAATTTTGCATCATTTTTTTGGTTAATTTTGGTTAAATTACAAGCAATATCATATATTGTTGCAATTTATGTATATTGCTGCAATATGTGTTAAATTGTTGCAATTTATGTATATTGCTGCAATTTGTGTAAATTGTTGCAATTTATGTATATTGCAAAAAACCTTTAAATCGGCGTTTAATTGCCATGGTGATATGCTAACTAAAACAGTCAGTGTTGCCCTTTCCCTTTTTCCATGAACTCATGTAGTGTACTGGCCTGAGGCGCTGTTGTACTGACTGTGCAGTGTGCGCTTATGCTGTATGGCTAAAACATGTCAGATTACAGTAACTTCTGTGATCTGTCCACAGAAAGCAGGTAGGCTACATCCTGACATCAGCAGATCAGCACACCGATGCATCAGTAGCCAGTTACATACGGTAAACTGTAAAAGTAAAAATGTCACACTAGTCTACCGATATTTTGTAACTGAACGAACCCTAACTAAATTTAACCCTAACTGAACCTAATTCTAATCTAACCCAGCTAGACCTGGGAGCTGATACTAGTTGTTACCCCTATACCGGCAGTCTAGTTTAGTCTAGCTGCTGGTATTCCAAAGGATACCGGTACCAGTAGCTTAACAGTAGTAGCTTAAATGATTCATTTAACCAGTAGCTTAAATGTTTCAGCCAAGCCAATAAGCGCACACTGCACAGTCAGTACAACAGCGCCTCAGGCCAGTACACTACATGAGTTCATGGAAAAAGGGAAAGGGCAACACTGACTGTTTTAGTTAGCATATCACCATGGCAATTAAACGCCGATTTAAAGGTTTTTTGCAATATACATAAATTGCAACAATTTACACAAATTGCAGCAATATACATAAATTGCAACAATTTAACACATATTGCAGCAATATAGCATAAATTGCAACAATATATGATATTGCTTGTAATTTAACCAAAATTAACCAAAAAAATGATGCAAAATTTTATACTGCGTAGCTTTACACACGGCGCCCCATAGGTTGATCCACTTAAACATTAGGATTAGTAACAAATTTGGTTAGTTTAACAGATAACATCGCATAAAATAGCAACATAAATTAGCTGAGGCAAACATAAAATTTGGTTATAGACAGGGCCGGATTAAGGCGGGGGCGGATGGGGCTGCAGGCCCAGGCCCACCGAAAAAATAGGCCTTTTAATTACAACATATTATGAACAATTAAGTGATTTTTTCATTTGCACACTATTTTATGTTAAAGTTGAATGCGAATTACCAACCTTTATTAAGCAGGCCTGTTCTGTCCAGTTTAGGTTAGGGCTAAGAAAGTGATTCAAGATTGTATCAATGCCAAAAATTTCAAGAGATTTACTCTTGAGTTTAAATCACAAGATCTGCGGCAATTAAACGAAATCAAAAGTGACTGATTACGAGTTTGTGAGATTCAAACCTACTTCGATTTGCGAGATTGGGACCAGTACACAGCGTCACCAGCCCAATGGCTGAGGCATTCATTGGAGCAGGAAACAGGATTCAGAAGCTAGCTTTGAAATTATTCCAGCCCCTCTTAACCAACCAAAGCTCCCTATGTTTGGGGTGAAAGTTGCAGAAAGCGAAGAAATGCCTAAAGATATACGATATAAATGTTCATTTCTGTGTAAATTTTGCAACAAATCACAATTAAATACTATCAATAGTCTAGCATCGGTTACACTGCGTTATGTAACGTTCTATCCTGCAACAAAAAGGAAATCAATCCAAATCTTCATTAACTCAAGATTACGCGGAAACGTGATACATGTGGTGGGGGTCCATCTCCGTGGCATCGCGCCTGCAGGGCAACACAGCTCCGAAGAAATGTTGCCGTTTTGGCGAGTCATTGAAACTTATGATTATTTTGTAACAATTCATAGACAGCAGCGTAAATTAAAGATAGTTACCCACGAAATGCCGAACGATTTTTCGCACAGGTACGGAAAAGGATGTTAGGATACAAAAAAGAGGCTATGGAAAAGGTTACCGAATGGCATGTGGGCATTGCAGGCGCGAAAATTGCAGAGCAAACGTCTGCAAGCTTGCAAAGTGACGTAGACTGAACAATGAACAGACGAGGGCGACACAACGGGCGGTGACTCAGACACATATTCCGATCTAGCGCGTGCGTGATGTTACCAAGACCTGTACGGCCACGGTGCATTTTGTGGTTTAATTCTTATATTTTTTATTATGAATCATTTTTGTAGTTACATGGGATTTTGCTGCTAGTGGGGCATAGCTACTGATTAATTCAAATTACCAGCACAAAACCATACACATCTCATTTCATATATGAGTGGGAGTTGTGATGAAAGATTCATTCATATGATTTTATTCGAAGCATAGCCGTAGGAGACTAAAACATTTTGGGGGGGCGAACACAAAATTGCCCCAATATTTGTTTGCTTGCCCAAATATTATGCGAAGTAAGTGAGTTTATTGGAACCAATTTAGTGATGGATCCTTTTTTGCGAGTCAACCCTTTTTGTGACATTTGACAAAATAAGGTGTTTTGATTCAATTTTTAGCGAATCAATAATGGTATTAAATAAACTATATCAGTACTTGTTAAACAAAACTGTGGCAAATGCAGTTGGTACCGCACAAAAAAACTGCTAAATACGAAAGAATATTCAGATAATGACTAATTTTTAACCAGAAATACAAATTAAGAGTTATATTGTAGCCAGATAGCTAGAGTTATCCTACCAACCTAAATTACAATGTCAAGTAATGAGCACTCGGACACCAATCTAATGAAGAGTCTGGTTTGGCTACTGCTATCGACTGATCATTAATTTGCTAATGATAAATAAAAACATGACAGCAACGATGCTCAGTTACTCACGCAGTTCTAATTTTTTGGCATCTGTTCGGTTTAAGACATTTTAGTTGTTTACCGATACCGGTAGTTTTATAACCCGTAGGTTGGCCTAAACTGTAAAGGCCATCCTGTATTTTGCAGCCAGCTTTCCAACAAAACTATAAACTTATCGCTATAGACCTATGATAGTCTCTCTACTATCAGCTACTTCAGCATTAGGTAGCCTACGGTATTTGATTTTCATGATAGGCTGATTCCCAAATACCGGTACTCTGCCCTAAACTCAAAAATGCAACTCAGATCTAAAACCCAATTCTGCCCTAATTTCAACGAAAAAAAGCCCTAATCTTAATGCTAAAAATAAAACGGAAAAACCTTAGACCTAACCCTGTAACCTGAAAAAATAAAAATCTAACGCGGAAAAATTGCTATCATCAATTCATTACCTACCTCACCAGCAGCCTACCATTCAACATTTCAACAAGTCAGCTATCAGCAACTCATCCAGTCAAAATCCTGTTATGTTTTGTTGATAATTGAGCAGTCTGACTGGGCCTAGAAACTGAGCAGTCTGACTAGACCTAGAACCCACTTGGCCTTCGCTAATCTGACAAGGCTTTTAACCAGAACTGCGGTCTTATATCATACCGGTCATACCACTGGACTAACAATAACAGTATCAAGCGTTGTTCACAGCGCATTGCAGTTTTGTAAGTAAATTTTGAACATACCAATATGTCACGTGAAAGTGATCGCGACCCTAGTGGCAAGTAGGCCTATTTTGCCTTAAACGGGTAAATCGTGTTTAGACCTATTTATCCGCTGGTGGCAAAATGTCACTATATTTTTTAAGCAAAACAAAATCATAAGTTGCGGGTTAACAAGTCATTCGGTCTGATCTGTTTTATCTCAAAGTGTGTGCCCGAATAAAAAACTATTTGCCCGAATTTTCGATGTTTTGACCAAAATGGGGGGGGGGGCGACCGCCCCCCCCCCAGCTCCCCGCCTTCTACGGCTATGATTCGAAGTGATTATTATTCGAGAATTCATTCAATTTCATCTCGAAGTTATTATTGTTCGAGCATTATTCATTTTATTCAACGCTGTCACTATTCGAGGAATGTTATTATTCGACGTGACTAATGACTGAAGCATCAGCAATAAAGGATTTATAGCGTGGTCGCTGGAGTCAGAATACTTACGTACTGTAGGATTATCGTTTTAAACATTTCCAGTTCTATATTTTCTCGAATAAACCAAAACAAATAATCTTTTAAAAGTCTTTCGGGTCGAAGCTCTGACGTCCTGTCCTCAAAAAGGTATTTCGGTATTAAGTAGCCTTTACACCAAATAGGATACGATTTTTCGCAGGAAAATGACAATTAGCACGAAGAAAGCCGCGAAACATTTGGAGGTTATGACGTGAGCCAGGGCTGCCGTCTTAAAAGATTGTGTGGGTAGGCTCAATAAGCAGCATCGACAAGATCAAAATAACGTCTGGAAGGCTTTGCCCCCCAGACCCCATCTTTCCTTTAAAAATTATCGCGTGTGTCAACTTTAATAGCATGTCACTCGTGAAAACAGTTAGGAGCATAGGCGTCCGCAGAGGAGCAAAGTTGCCCCCCTAATAAGTTTTTGGCCATTTTTCCAAATCGCACAAATATGTTGCGTTTTTTTAGGGCTGTACCCCCCTACCCCACCAGTTCAAAATATTTTGTTCAAGTTAAAAATGTTTTGCTAAAGTGTTTATCATTTCCAGACCAATCGCTTGTTTGGTCAAAGTTGCCGATATATGGGTGATGAAGCAGCGTGAACTCTGCCTCGTCTACCATGGCGAAGATTTCATAATAGCCTACTGTACAAAGCGTGTTTCAACAAAATTGCCAAAAATATATCATGCTGAGTTACCAGAGCGATATACGATTTGAAGCAGTGCCTCAAATATATGACGTCATATTAAAAAGACAAAACATTTTGTTATTCGACAAACCACAATAAGAAAGTCAAAGAAGTTTTTTAAAACTATGCGATTAATCTGAAGTTGAGATAGAGTGGGCTAAATAAAGGAAGACATATTTCAGATCTAGATAATCCGCTTTGACAGTCGACAGGGACAGTACAAAGATAATCCGCTTTGACAGTCGACAGGGACAGTACAAAGATCCTTTTCACGGCTTGTCTACACTGAAAAAGAAATCATAACTCGTAGAAGCTATCAAAGTGAAGAAGAGGGTCTTTCATCGCTGGCAACAACCGCCATTGAGACGCATAGACTTCTAGAGTTGTGACAAAAAAGTGATTTTTACTGCAAAGTCGTGGATGTTTTTGTCCAGGGGTGTCCAACCTTTTTGGCCAAAGGGCCACATGCAATTTACGAATGATTGCGCGGTCCACCGGAGTGTTTACTGCTAAGACGTTACTAAAGCTCTAATCTTAGAAATGCGTATTTTTACAATTATAAGAACAATAAACGTACCAACAGTAAATTCAACAAAGTTTTTGCTACGCGTCTACATTTCAATGTCAAGTGTGGCACTGTTTCTTTCCAATAGGCTTGGCAATATTCGGCAAGATCGAACGATTTTCTTCTCGAGTAAGTCGGTTTCTGACCAAAAAATTTGATATTTTCACGTCTCAGACAAATGCGCACCCAGGATTTGGCAAAGGAAGGGGGCACAACCGAGGGTGTGGGGGCAAGGCAGGCAAAGGGGGTCAGTTTTCACATAAAAAAACACTCATTTTAGCACACTTTTTAACGAAAAAGGGCATGCAGTGAGTGCGGTTACTCGTGACAATACAAAAATACTTTCGCAGCTTACGGTATGTCTAAAAGCAGAAGCATGGCCAAAATAAGTGAAAGGAGGCTGCAACCATTATCAGTTTGAGAAATTATTAACTGAAAGTTAGGTTTTATCACCTTATTACAGAGCCAAAGAGGGGGGCATGGCACCGTGCTTCTCCTGCGTGCGCCCATTGTATAAATTCGGATCGCGACGAAATCAAAGTCAAATCTTCGTTATACTCGTGGTATTACGCCGAAGCGTGTAACGAATCGCCGGACCCATCTCCGCGGCTCAGCGCCTGGGCTGCACAGCTCCGAAGAAACGTAGTAGCGGTGGCGAGCCGTTGGCAACACTGTGCCGATTTGACCGAGCCAGGATTTGAACCCTCGATCTCCCGCACCGATAGAGTGTGCGCTAAGCAGTTGAGCTAACGACCGGTCCAACCTACCGTAAAACCTTTATTTGAGCGTCACCTCTATTTGAATGCCACCTCTAATAGAACGCCACTTCTAAGAAAGGGTTGAAAAATAGAGCGCCTCCCTCTAATTCAGCGTTTCTCAAACCATGGGTCGCGACCCAAACATTGGTCGCCAGGGCTTTTTGAGTGGGTCGCGAAAGGCTTCTGTTGATACAGTAAATTTATTAGCCCAAACAACATCTCCAAGCAATATTTCATCGCTCCTTTTTAAATCGATAGTGACTGAGTGTTAGTTACATCGTACAGTGAGTTTTAAATCTTTCTGCATTACTACGCAGTAGTACGCTCATCCAAATATTGCCAATGCTCTGTGATGTCATAGATATAGTTTTAATCAAAACTTTGCAGAGAATGCAGTGCTGCTGCTGCAGACCAGTGTTGCCAGATTGGGCTACTTCTCGCCAATTGGGCTACTTTTTGCGAAGGTTGGCGCCAAAAAAAGTGAGTTGGCGCCTTGCGACATTTTGGGCTACTTTTTGTAGTTGATTTGGCTACAAATTTTTAGCTTGACTATCTAATGTGAAGTTCTTTCTGCGATTCTTTTTTCTGTTTCGCAGATTATTTTACGCTCCGCTCACATCACATCGTATTCACTTGCAAGAATAACTTCCACTTTTGCCTACCATATTTATTTCAGCTCTGCATTCTGCAACTGCACAAGCACTGGATGAACAAAGTAATGAAATTTTAGAAATTTTTGCATGACGTGTGCTGTTTGAAATTTTTGCAATACCATGATTTTTTTTTTTGCAATACCATGAATGAAAATTTTTGCAATACCATGAACCGGCCGTTAGCTCAGTTGCAAAGCGCACGCTATCGGTGCGGGAGGTCTGGGGTTCGATTCCCGGGCCGGTCAAATCGGCACAGTGTCGCCAACGACTCGCCACCGTTGCGACGTTTCTTCGGAGCTGTGTAGCCCAGGCGCTAAGCCGCGGAAATGGGCCCCGCAACTCGTTACACGCTTCGGCGTAATACGGCGAGTATAATGAAGATTTGATTTGATTTGATTTGACCATGATTTTTAAACTTCACCTTCATTTTAATAATTGGCTGTATGCTTATGGTTTATCATATTTGCTGACTGTTTTTAAATAGTTTTGACTAGTTGTTTTCACACTGCTTGCACAGTATACTCTATCCTTTTCTTGAATATCTCATTTTGTAATCTGTATTATTTTCTTTCATTGATATAGGCTTATGCCTCGGGCTTATATTTAAATTTTAGTAGCTGCTTAGTTTTACATCACTAGTAAGTTTTTGAACTGATGAAGATAATATGCATATTTCCTAAAATTCATTAATGAAAGATTGCGGTATGTTGCTTTTCCATTTTATTAACGATGATTGGGGCTACTTTTGGAATTGGTTGGTTACTTTCACGTAAGAAAAATTGGGCTATTTTTAGAGCTGGTTGGCTACTTTTTTGGCTACTTTTGGGTAAAGAAATCTGGCAACACTGCTGCAGACGCAGTGGTGAGGACAAAAAGACAGTAGTTGCGAGCTGTTCTGTGGCAGAATTGCAGGCTGTAGTAGTGTAGTAGGCTATGTTTTATATTGAAGATAAGTAATCGAAAGGCGTTAAGGCTCTGCAGTGTTTTTAGCAAATTATATTTCTACTTTTAGATATCGCAGAGCTTTTAGATATCGCATTTTTAGATATGCAGAGCATCCAATGCGTTTGGCACTGAGTGATGTTGAGCCACAATTTCAAGAACTTGTTGAAGCGAAATGGCATTGAATGTTGTGGAATAAAAGTTGTTTTTGGTGTTTTTGTATTTATATTTACTACGCTCAGAATTCTTGGGTCGCAGCTGTTCTTGCAGATCGGATTTTTAATCGATTTTGGGTCGCAGAAGAAAAGGGTTGAGAAACGCTGCTCTAATTGAATGCTATATACTTGGATGAATTATCAACTATCACAAAATCTTCATACATTAATTTCGTTCAGAAAACAGAAGTTACCGGTAAGGTGGTCAAAATGACTGCACTCGAAAAGAACACCAAAAACATACGGTAATAATAAAGATCCATTGCTCTATACAGTGGCGTACGCAGGATTTTTCAATGGGGGGGGGGTTTCAGTGACGTCACATCGTAATGACGTAAAGATACCACATTACAATTACAGTAGTTTAGAGGTATTAAAGTGCATCGTATTGTAATGTTTCCAGCTTAAATTGCAGTTAACCATGAGTAAGCTATATAATGCCATAACTAAGGAAACAACAAAGATATTTCATTTACACTTTTGCTCAATGCTTTGCGTTTCATTTAAGGAGAGAAAAGGTTTCACGGAAACTCAAGCTGTCAGGCCGTGGTTAAAAATTTGCTGAAAAAATTTTAGTTGAAATCATTTTTGGGCCATAAGAAGGTTAATTGACTAAAGTAGGCTGGCTAGCTGTCGCAACGTCACAAACAGAGTGCACCCAGGGGGTAAAAAAAGCAATTCCTTTTCTCCAAAAAAACTTTTTTCAAGAACCAACATTAATATAAACAACGCACACAGGCTAAACTTTGTTATAAACAGTCAATATACGGTACACTCATTATGAAGGGGACAGTTTCTCGCTTGAAATTTGAAAAGTGAAGATATTGGAGCATAAGAAAAAACTGCTCTCCCTACCAAAACGTTTTTAAAGTAAAATAAATTATGCGCGAGAGGAATCCCTAATCATCGGATCAAAGTCAAAAACAGCGTCGATATTATCTAAGCATTTTTCTGCCAAATCACAGCGTCGATATCAGATGCTTTCAAACACATAATCAGGGTGTCTATGGGAAATGAAGAACTCTAGCTCCTGAGATCGTCAGCTTACGGTACGAAAAAACAATGTTGTCTCTCCCCTCGTTTCGCCCCTAGGCCTCTTCGAATCTTTTGTTGGTCTATGGTCGTCTTTGGCAGTATTTTTATCTTACTTTTGGCTTTTAGAGCAGTGTCAATTTAGTTTTTTATATTTTAATAAAGTTTCTTAAAAAACCGGGCGATTATAGCGTAGTGTTAAAACATTTCGCTATCGATGCGGAAGGTTTGGGACTCAATTCCCAGGCCGGTCAAATTGGACACAGTGTAGCCAACGGCTCGCAACCGCTGCGACGTTTCTATGGAGCTGCGTTGTCCAGGCGCTAAGCCGCGGGGTCGGGCCCCGCCACTCGCTACCACGTTTTGGTACAACAACGAATTTAATAAAACGAGTATAATCAAGACTTGATTTGATTAAAAAAAAATTTGTGTGCAGCCATAGTTACTGCAGATACACCGCATTTAAGGAACATCAATGACAAAAAGGCACTTCAAGCAAAACACAACAAAAAAGTTGGACCACCGGGTACCGATGTTGTAGCATTGCATCGTAATCGGTGCTCGAGTTGTAAAAACACTTATGGGGGGATGGTACAACTTTTCACGCAGACATAACGAGGGATGATCATTGCACTTGTAAGGGAATAGTTTACGCTAAAATGTTTTGTGGGAAATGGTGTTGTTTGGGATGAAAACATAATAGCAATTTCGGCAAGCTTCGCATAAGGAAAAGTCGGTTCGTTTTAAAAAAGAAAGGTTTCATTTTTTCTGCAATTGTCAAGGGGGAAGGGGAGTGCTGACTCCCGACCCCTGCGAACGTCACTGGGGCCCATCTCTTAGCGCTTGGGTAACACAGAAACGTCGCAGCGGTGGCGAGCCGTTGGCGACACTGTGCCGATTTGACCATCCCGGGAATCGAACGCCAAACTTTCCGCACCGATAACCTGTGCGCTTAACAACTGAGCTAACGGCCGGTACCGGCCCAAAAATCGGACCCAAAACCTCTCGCGCCAATAGCCATGTGTGTTAACCACTACGCCAACTGGCCGGTTTGGTTCAAAATCAGGGAGTCAAACCGTTTAAAATATCACTCCGGTTTAGGTTCAAGAAATTTAATTTTTAACGGTTCAGTTCCGGTTCAGATTCAAGACTTTTAAAAAATTTGGGTTCAGGTTCGGTTCGGGTTCAGTTGCACCAAAATTTAAAGGTTCGGGATCGGTTCAGGTTCAACGATCTCAAATTTAAACGATTCAGGTTCGGTTTGGGTTCATAAAAAAAAAGCGGTTTTTACCGGTTCGCGGTTCAGATTCTGGTTCGTTTCTACTCGCGTTAAACTCATTGAATTCATTAAATTTTGAAACTCATTAAATTTTGAAAAGCAAAAAGCAGAAAGCTTTTCAAAATAAAAAAATTTGAAAAGCAGAAAGAACGCAGCACATCTCTAGAGATTTTTATTAATATTTTTTAAGAATCAGCTCAGGCTCAAACATTGTTACTAAACGATTTCTGTTCAGATTTATGTACACAAAATATTTTATGTTCGGGTTCATTCGCATAAATTTTAAAAGTTCGGGTTCAGTTCAGGTTCTCAGACTTGAAATATTAAAGGTTCGGGTTCGGTTCAGGTTTAATGATCGCAAAATTAAACGGTTCAGGTTCGGTTCGGGTTCACCGAAAAAAAGCGGTTTTTACCGGTTCGCGGTTCAGGTTCGCGTTCGGTTCGACTCCCTGCTCAAAATTATGACATCGCAAGCGGAATATCTGCGTGCATTGCAGCCGTTCTGTTCCAAGAACGCCTTCTGCGCTGAAATGTTGTCTTGTCCGGCTATAGCCGTTGAGAACAATGTCTTTATGACATCACTACACGACTCCAGCTTTAGTGCCCATTGACCTTGGCCAGGCTTGCATTTTAAGCCAGCCATTGGTTCAAGCGCTACACACCAGAAAAGTTTGGCTGGTATTATTGCATCACAATGAAAGTTTCTCGAGATTATATAGGCAATTTGATACAGCATAGAAAAACACAATCTCTGTATGAAAACACGCTAATCGGTCCAAAAAGAACGGTTTTTAATTTTTTCCAATCATCAATGAAGGGGGGGGTTTGACCCCCGAACCCCCCCCCCCCCCCGTGCGTACGCCACTGGCTCTATATATCGTATTCTGCAATTTGAGCTAGACGTGTAAGAGATTTAGACGCGATTGTCTTTCGATAATGAGCGGCGGAATTGTAGTAGCAGGTCTCTTCTGGTAATTGTACAATTGATTAAGTTTTCACAATCTAGCAGTTAATGCAGCCATTTAAAAGATACCAACCAACATACCGGTAGTAACAATGCAGTATCACGTTACAAGCAGCAGTAATGCGGTAAGCAAACAATTTGAATTGAACAAAAAAAAGCTTAAAACAATAGCAGTCTCCCTTGTGCCTTCTAAACCGGCTATGACCAAACAGAAGAAAGAATTTTTATTTTACCGGTATATTTAAACGAACTCTCGCCCGCGTGACGCATAACAATAGACTTTAAAAGCCTTTTTTTCAACATCACGACCTTACGCGTGACAGCTAGCTTTTAAGATCAAGATTTTATTGTGAGAGTAAAAATTCTGACCAGCTAGTCGAAAAATAGAGCGCCAACCTCTAATTGAACGTCACCTCTAATAGAACACCACCATAAGGGAAGAGTTGAAAAATAGAGCGTAATGGCGGTGAAATAGAGGTTTTACGGTTGTTTATTACTGACTGACTTTTGAAGCAACAACTAAAAAGCAATGTCCTTCCTGACCAGACGGGAAGTCATGACGACTTCCTCTTTGTTCACGCACCGGCTTTGCTATTTTCGTCATCTGGACCTGGGCTGGGTTCGATCCAACGTGTGTGTCTCCTATTAATTGGTTTGCAACTGTTATGCCGCTAGTCACCGCTTTTGGCTAGCAGATAATCATTTTGTTTCCACAGTTTGTAATTTTATTGCAATTCTAAGAAACGCCCTAACAATGTGTTGCGCAACTGTTCACGTGATTTGTTTTCTTGTAGCACATGGCACCTTTAATCCTCAGATTCGTTGTTGTTTAGTTGTGGTTCGGACCAATTTTAACTTACTATTTTAAGTCGCCATTTTATCGAGAGAAGAAATCTCAGTTTTATTACAGGCAAAGCCTGCAGTTGGCAAGTAATATATCCTATGTTATTGACCCTTTGTTTCGTGAAACTGCTTTTGTTTTGAATTCAAGTTTGGCCTTGTCAGAAAGAATCAAGAATAAATTCAAGATATTTTAAGTTTGGTGGAAACATCAGATGCTTTGCTAGTATGGCCTTGGAATTCCTCCGGGCTCTTATTTTGCGGTCGGTTACGCAACACTCTTGTTGGGTCAGAGGCTATAACAGCGCTCCATCACCAACAGTACAAAGCACCCCAGTAGATCGTACCGTAGAGCGAGACGGCGCTGTTTCGGGCTATTAGCCTTCATCAGCCACCCTCAGGTAAAAAACATTCATCTTCCAGGACGAATGATCTTGCCAGGTTCACTCATCCCTTCGGATAAATATTTCTTAAAGAATTTAACCTTTGTGGTACGCAATCCACTCGTGTGGCTACGTCACCATTCCAGTCGAACTCTTTACGTGGCCAGGGTGAAGAGCAACAACTAAAAAGCAATGTCCTTCCTGGCCTACCGGACGGGAAGTCATGACGACTTCCTTTTGTTGGGTCAGAGGCTATAACAGCACTCCATCACCAACAGTGCAAGTCCTGGAAGATGCATGTTTCTTACCTGAGGGCGGCTGATGAAGGCTAATAGCCAGAAACAGCGCTGTCTCGCTCTACGGTATGACTTTTGAAGCACGAACACGATTGTGTGGAAAGGATGTGAACGTAACAATATCGAAAATGTGATGTGAAACAATTTCCATTGTGATGCAATAAAATTAATTTACAAGAAAGCAAACATTAAATGACAATTTCTCGGAATGTAAGTTCACCATAAATTATTACGTAGCAATTAAATTGATAATATTGGTAATTTCGGAAAAGTCCCGCGGGCCACAGAAAACCTTTCCGCGGGCCACGGGTTGGACACCCCTGTTTTTGTCCAAACCGATAGGAGAGATTACAATCTCTTGTTCATGCCTGTTGAAACAAATATACACGAAAAAATAGATGTGGCTCAACTTGTTGATGTATTTTTCCTCCACGGCCCATCGTCAAATGGAATCATATTAATAATAGTCATTCTGAGCATTTTTTTTTCTTTCGTTGATTTCGTTAATATTTTCTTCTAATATTTAGTAGCGTAACTTTACACGAGTAGATTGGAAGCAGGACAGTCACAACACGCTAAAAACTCACACTGCAGAACCGAAAAGTGACTAATTAATCTTATTTTAATTTGGTAGTTTTTTGTAATTTGTTGTAGGTTTTGTTATATATTGTATATGTAGTTAGTATGGAAGTATGGAAGACGATCTTCCACTCCATTTTTCAAATCTTCCATTCAATTCCATTCTGAGCATCTTCCATATTCCATACCAAAATAATTCTCCTTCCATTCCATATGATTTTCCATTCCATTCCATAGCAAGCCCTGCCTTGAATTGAATTTAACTTCAGCTCAAAAAATTCAACAGGCTTGTCTGTACAATTTGGATGATTCGTCTCTAAATGGCGTTTCAACTTGTTTTTCTTCTTCGATTCTGCAGAGAGAACTTTTATACAGACATACTACGCATTTCGGTTTACATTCTAATTCCGTAAAACCTAGTATTAAAAAAGCTTCGCTGTACGATCCTTTCGCCATTTTAAAGTACAAAATTTGGGAACAAAGAAGCTTTGAGTTTGCACGAAGAAGATTATTCAAGCTCAAAACATAAAAATTGCTGGAGCTGAGCTCAAACTATTTGCTATTTAGCTTTCAACATCGTTACCAATTATGGCCTTTGATTTCCAGTCATATTAAAATACATATTAAAACGCAGCGCAGTGTTTTTATTTACTTATCATTATCAATTTGAAGGATGATGCTGTTTCTGTGTCATGGCCAAGGTGGTAAAATCAGCTGGCAACTCTATTGGTGATATTTGCAATACGTCATTTAAATGATGATCGGAGAGGCGAGTACCAAGTTTATTCTTTAACGGCCATACTGGTCTGACATATCAAGCAAACAGGTTTCAAATAATGCTCAACAAAGAAATAACTTTCCGTCCAAGCACTTTGGAATTTTGTACCCTCGTCGTTAACTTTTCTACGTTTCCAAACCATTCTGATGTCAAATTTAGAAAATTAAAATAATCTGCTGAACAAAGATTTAGTGAACTTAAAGCTAATCTTAGGTACCGGTAACTGAATATTCATTTCACTTTCACTTTACCACTAAACGCGTGCAACGCACACGGCACGTGTGGTCGTGTCATCGTGTGGCAAATTACTGGTAAATAAGGCAGTTCCGCTTCTGTTACATCATAATTACACATAATGAATGAGTGACATGAGTGACACATAATAATGAATGCTTTCGCTGGCATCATTCCTTGACAATTTTATGCACTAGAAGTAAAATCGTTCGAGGGCCGCAAAAAGTTTGCCCGCGAGCCGCATTTGGCATGCGGGCCACAGTTTGCCGAGCCCTGGTTTACAGAAATGGAACAAAGGTTGATTACTAGAAATCGACGTAGCGGTGATTTTATTATTGCATTCTACAAGTTTCACTCTTATTAGATGTTTACAAAAAAACAAGCAACTCAAAAGAATTTTCAGGCGACCCAACTTTGGGTCGCGACCTATAGATTGAGAACAGAGCCGGTGCCAGAGCAGTCGACTTAGGTGGGCCAAGCAAAAATTTGAAATGAAGCAGATAAGCCGCTGGCTTCAAAAGAGAAAGTTTGTTAATTGGGGGGGGGGGCAAGCATGTCAATTGGGGGTGCCAGGCCTCCCTGGCCCCCTCAGCGCCGGCCCTGGTTGAAAACCATGGCTGTATGGTAGAGTATAGTCATACATAAGTCATTACGCGTTCGTATTTCTGCGCTTTGCACGTGCTATGACATTTCGCTTTCATTTTAAATTTAGCATTGAGCAATTATGGCATGCTAGAAACGAAAAATAACAAAAAATAAGAAGTTATTTTTCAAATTGTTTTTATAATCGCTTATATAATACTGTCGCCATGGTACTAAATTATGGCCCGCAAAAATTTTTGAAAAGCAGATATCGCCAGTCACTCAAAAAAGCTGGACCCCCGACCTACTCTGTGAGATGGCATGCGCGGCTTTCTCGCGATAGGAAAACTGAAACGGAACAAATCGAACCAATATCGCAAACCAGAATCTTAAATTTTGTTCTTTCATAAAATTTCTTTTACAGTATTTTTCTCTAGCCTTTGAAATTAAGCCCGTCGGTGAGATCAATGACCAATGCTGCAGATTTGTACAATGTTGTTAAAACAGGAGTACAGTGTTAAAACAAAACAGGAGTACAGTCTATTCAAGATTTGTGGACTTAGGACGGCACGCTCCTCTGTTCGGGTTACTAGGCCGCAAGGCCGAAGAATGCAGAGCCTCCCTATACCGTAGCAAAAAAAAAAGGTAGGCAGAGCCTTCCCTATGGAGCGCCGTTTGGAAAAAAACGATTTTGTCCGACTTATTTTGCGCGTGTATTTTGGTCCGACTTAGAGTACATTTTGTCCGATATATAAGTAGGATATTTCCAATATACATATCGGACAAACTATGGTCTAAATAAGCTCAAAAAACATGGTTCACAAAACGAATAGTTTTTTTCCAAACGGCGCCCCATACTTCCCTCGACAGCAGCACTGCGTGAAGCTACGTCACTTTACGCGGCACTCTAGAAAGCAATCGTAAGGTGCTTTGCAGAACAGACAATAAAAAGAAAACCGTTTGGATTCGAACCCTGCAGAAAATATTTCCATGAACTGCTTACGTCAAAAATCGCTCGAAATTTCGTAGGACAACAAATCCGATAAAATTTGAATTTACTGTCAATTGACCTTTATTCAGTAATGAACCGATATTTTATCAAGACAATCATTGCTTTTTCTAACTTGAGCAACCTGCGCTTAAAAAAGCGCAAGCAACTTTTTACAGTTCGCAACGCAATAATAAAGCACAATCTGTTGCATTTATTTCAGTTCGCAACGCAATAAAGCGCTAGCATCATTTACTTTGTTTAAAGCGCTGTGCAAGTTGCGCAACGACCAAAATAATGCGTTAAAGCGATTGCGCTTTGAGCTTTAAATTGCAAAATACTCACTTTTGGAAACTCGTTAGGTTAAATGCTAAATTTGTCGGTTGCAGTGATTAGTAAACTTGGTTACAACAACTGTTAAATTTGGTTGCTAACAACCACAACTCTTAAATATTGGTTGAAACAAACCTGAAAGTTGCTTGCCCAAAGTGATAAAAATGGTTCAAATAACTCAAACAAAACAAAACACTTAACCACAGAAATTGGTTGAGATTACTTTTAAATAGGATTAGTTCAATAAATATAATTGTTCGCAGCAACCAGTAAAACTGGCTAATACAGCTGCTAAATATGTTATAAACAACCTCCCGCATTGATCGAAACAAGCCTAAAAATTGGTTGCTTTATGTGATAAAATTGGTTAAGATGCAAATAGCTCATCAAAATCACTTCATTTAGCCACAGAACTTGGTTAGGATTACTGAAAAATATGATTAGTTCAATGATTAAAGTTGATTGTAGCAACCAGTACAATCGGTTAAGACAACTGTTAAATTTGGTTTTAAACAACCAGTATCATCGATTCGAACAAGTTAATTGCTTTAAGTGATAAAATTGGTTGAAATAGCTAATCAAAATTATTTCGTTTAACCACAGAACTTGGTTAAAAGCAGTAACAAATATGGTTGTGGTAGTGAATAAACCGGCTGCATTAACCTGTAAAACAGGATAAAACAACTGCTAAATTCGGTAGTCAAAATGGCCAAAAATGGTTGCAGTAAGTGATAAATTAAAATGGGTTAAAATTTCGAAAAGTCGTACGCAACAAAAGTGATTAACTCGTTTAATTTTATAAAAGAATGCTTAATTAAAAGCTTCTGTGCTGCTTTAGAGAGATGTGGTGGAGAAGAGTTATGAAGCCTAAAAGAAAAAGTGGAAGTAATGTAGCGAAAGTATTCGCGCATTACGTTTTTTTTAACTGAAGGTGAATGCAGGGAGTCGAACCGAACTCGAACCGGAGTTTTACAAACCGGTTTTACGCTATTTTTGTCGAATCTTAACCGAACCCGAACTGCATTTTTCAAAATCGCAAAGAGCGAACCGGAACTGAACGGAATAATGTGAGTACTTGCGAACCTTAACCAAACCCGAACCGATTGAAGAAGCGGCTCGCTCCGTGAAGTCACTCGCGTCACTTTGAAGCTGGTTCAGATTCAAAATAATAGTCAATTATGCAAGTAATCTATGTTTGGTGAAGAAGTCTTTTACGTTTGATATACCCGGTACCTTAGCACACGCGTAACAGACTAAACCAGACATGGGCAAACTACGGTCCGCGGGCCAAATCCGGCCCGCCGGTCCTTTTTTCTGGCCCGCCGGCACTTACACAAACTTAAACTCCCATCGTGAACTGAGCGGAAGACCTTTTTTTCCTTTGGAGATCATGGATAGCAGTGATTTTCAACAAAATAAGCCTCAACGGTGTAAAATTGGAATAAAAAACGAGGTGAAAACCTTTCGTTTTGGAGATCACATTCGTACGTTGGACCGTGATCTCAAAAAAAAAAAAGT
Source organism: Trididemnum miniatum (assembly GCA_964006365.1). Lineage (NCBI taxonomy): Eukaryota > Metazoa > Chordata > Ascidiacea > Aplousobranchia > Didemnidae > Trididemnum > Trididemnum miniatum. Next base: position 15,609,686 of record OZ023234.1, on the reverse strand, counting down.
CTTCACTTTGTTTTCCAATCAGCGTGCGGCCCGCGGCTTCAACAGTTTTTTCAAATCTAGGTCTTCGTGTGAAAAGCTTGCCCACCCCAGGACTAAACAAAGCGCTTTAACACTAATTTAACGCTACCTGTGGATTGAATAGGCTGCCGGTGTCAGAGCATAATTGGCTTTACTACAAGTATTTTATGCATTATATTGGCCTGCCAATGCGAAGAAAAATCGCTTTTACGTTTCATTTTTTAAACAATTGTGTTACTAGCATTGATTACCGGTATACCATTTTTTGCTGCGAACTTGAACCGGAACTTTATAAACCAGTTTTGAAATATTGTTTACTGAATCGAACCCAAATGGAACCGTTTCAATTCATCTGAACCTTAACCGGAACTGAAGCGAAATTTGAAACCGCTGTTGAACTTAAACCAAACCTGAACCGGAAAAATTAAACGGTTCGACTCCCTGGGTGGATGAGTGGCTGGCGGGAGAGTAATCTGCAGGGTTTATATTGTTAAGAATACGAATGTAAAGATGCTTGAAGCCAATTCAGATGGCTCCTTTTAGCTTAAGCTACGCGTAACAAAGTTAAAGAAGTTTTAAACACAAAAAAAGCTCAACTTGAAAAGTTCATGCTAATATCACCCAATCCCAACTCTCTTCATTTAAAAACTTGCCGAGGAAAGTAGGTTTAATAAATAAAAGTTTTGTAGTACATTGTCGCTTCAAAGGCGAAAATAGACTCTCAGGTGTGAGTTTCTTTCACAACCTCGATGACATGGCTGTCAGGACACTGACATGCAGTTGCATAATACGCCAATTGACAAGTTACGGTTACATGCATTACTACAAGCAAGGGCTCGGAGAGTCGCCAATGGGCCCGGGGCAAGTTTTTGGTGGGGTCCCTCACCTTTTGCAGTCTCTAAATACAAAGACAACGTTTTAGTAAATTCAGAGAGTCAGTTGGTTGCCTATTTATCCGTTTTATAACGAAAATTGATTTAAGTGACATAACGAGCTCACTTGTTTCATCCTCGGGAATATTTTAAAGATATTTTTGATGACCACGATGAATCGTGCAACGTATTTACAAGGTAGATGGAAACTCAGGGAAGACAAGGCCATCGTCAAAGTCATAGTGCGTATTTGGAGTCTCGCTCCAATGCAGCGTACAGTAGTACTTTCGTTGTCAGTACGAGTACTTGGATTAGGGTAACTTACAGTTGCTTCATCAGCTACAATATTGACGCTCAAATTACGTCTTTGCTTAGATCATCACTCGCATCACTCGGGTCAGATACCAAATTTACATTTGTTGATTCCCTGGACTACTTTCGCTGACATTGAACGCTTCATTAGCAGTTTCTTGGTCAGGAGCATCTTCATAAGATCTTTTTCTTTCACTTTCTCTACCAATTACTGTACCAAAGCTTTCTAGTCTTTGCTGTCCTTTCCACTGTAATCGTTCTCTTGTGACCCTTTCTTTTCTCTTTTGTTCACCGGATTTATGTTTTATCATTTCTCAACATGCATTTACAAAATACACTTACTACCAGTTGTAAGAATAATTATTATATTAAAAAAAAAAAGAAATCTGAAAACCTATTATACCAAATCAATCCAATTGACAGCATCTACAGTATTTAAACAGCTCTAAGTTCAGCGGTCCATTTTTTGCGCATGCGATCATTTGCTCCAGACTGGGGATAGGCAACTCTTTTGACCAAGGGAACTATAAAAGCTGGACTGTTTTAATTGCATTTTTGTGAGAGCCACAAAACATTTTTGAACACCTATTTGAACCAAAAGTGTTTTTACCCGTACACGACTCTCTGCTACTCACGGATAATTAAAATTGTGTTTCGTTGACCTCGTGTCGTGCACTGTCTAGCTCTCTCGCCTAGCCGATTGCACTCTCTCTTTCGCCTTTAACACTAGAAGAACCAAGCACGTCAATTGACGTATTTTCATTTTGAAACGCCAGTAAAATAGCTTCTGTTAAATCTTATGACACGATATTTTTTAACTTTTAATTTTTTATCATTACATGACTTCTTTCAAAATTTCAGGATTTTTTTGCCAGCGGTTACAGACAAAAATATGTAACTACCTAGAAGGACCAAGCCCGTCAATTGACGGGTGGAGAGTTGACGCAGTGAAATCACCACAATAACACTAATTTTTGTCATAATATAAATCTTGTCACATAATAAATCTTTTTGTTGGTCTCCAGCAGAGTATTTCTCGCTGTGTGAATTGATTGATCTATACTTCTAACCAGTGTTGTAGTCGAGACCACTTGCTTCGAGACCAAGACCGGTCGTTTTTCGAGACCTTTAATTCGAGACCGAGACCAGGAATAATCGAGACCAAGACCGAGACCGGCAATTATTCAGCCTCTAAAATTAAATCTGTATCACCAAGTTTAATCAATTTATTTTTTATTTTCCAAAAAATTACATTTCAAGTAAACAAGGATTTATAACATTTGCGAAAAGAGCCTTGCTGTCTGTGGTCGCATTATCAACCCGCTTGGGCTAAAACTTTTTTCTACCGGAGCCGAAGAAGCTGATATTGGTAGTGTGTACTTGGATAGTTTAAAAAGAGCAGGGAATTCACTCAGGGCCAGTGCCAAGGGGGGTCTGGTTACCCCAATTGACATGCTTGCCCCCCCCCCAATCAACAAGCCTTCTTTTTTGAAGACAGCGGTTTCTGTGCTTAATTTCAAACTTTGGCCCCCCTAAGTCGACTGCTCTGCCACCGGCTCTGAATTCACTATTCTCTGTTTCCAAAATTCAAAAACATTTGAAAGCACGGTTAGTGTTGTCACTTCATTCAAGCATTTCATGAGCTGTGCTTTTAGGGTTTCCTTTGACGTTTCTTAGTTTCCTAGTTCTCTTTTGCTGGCATACTTGGCAAAAATTCTAGGAATTCCGAAACTTTCGAACCGTCGGCTGTATACTCAACTAATAAAACTGTAATAAACTTACTTCAAGAAGAATTCGTTTTTTATAATTGACAAATTTCTGAAATCTGCAGAGTCTCCAAAAACTTAAAAATAAATAATGCAATTGCTTATGCCTAAGAAAATAGCTGCCGTAACGCTTCTCGACCTCAACGACGCCTTCGTCAATTTCGTGTTTTATACGTACTGCAAGAGGAATTTTTGGAAATTGAATTTCGTTAACTTCGCTCTATAGTGTAAGAACTTAAATCATGCGAAACAAGCAACAAAAAAAGATTGTGAGTGATTGCTCTGCCGAATTTTTGTCTGTCCCCCCGTCTCTTCACGCTGCATGAATTAGGATATTGCACGTCAACGCATCAATACCTTTTATTAAAATCCAAGCGATATCAAAGGTGTAAACAAAAAAATCGCCGTCAAAGTGAAACAAAACTGAAGCAATATCAAATAGGTGTGACAATTCTTTCGCCAAAACCAGCAAGACGCTGCCAGATAAGAATTTTCACGAAAAGAATTTTTGTTTGATTTTGGCGAAAAAATTTTCACACCTAGGCCTATTTGATTAGTTGATATTGCCCCTTCGACCTACAGCGGTGAAAAGCGAATTGAGCTCTTTCAGAGCGCATGTGCTCAAAATGAGCTCATGCGCTCATTTACCTTCAGAGCGCATGTGCTCTAAAAATGAGCTCATGCGCTCATCCCATTCATGTGCTCTAAATGAGCTCATGCGCTCACTCACCTTCAGAGCGCATGTGCTGGATTGTGAGGGGAGGTGAGGAAAGATGCGGTGAAAGGTGTGTGGGGAGGTGTAGGAAAGTGTGTTGCGGCGTGGGGGAGATGTGGGTGGGGGGTGAAAGGAATGGAGGGGGGGTGAAAGGAAGAATTGAGGCAGGTGTGGGAAAGTGTGTTGGGGTGTAGGGGGAGGTGAGGGAAACGCGGGGAAGTGTTGGGGAAAAGTGTGGAAAAGTGATTTGGGGTGTGGGGTTGGGGTAGATGTGGGGGGTGTGGGAAAGTGTTGGGGGAGGTGTGAGAAAGTGTGTTGGGGTGTGGGGGAGGTAAGAGAAGATGTGGGGAAAGGTAGGGGAAGTGTCGGGGAAGGTCTGAGAAAGCGTGTTGGGGTGCGGGGGAAGTTAGGGGAGATCTGGGAAGAGCAGTTGGGGGTGTGCTCTAAATGAGCTCATGCGCTCACTCACCTTCAGAGCGCATATGCTGGATTGTGAGGGGAGGCGAGGAATAATGTGGTGAGAGGTGTGGGAAAGTGTGTTGGGGTGTGGTGGAGGTAAGGAGAGATGTGGGAAAAGGTGTGTGTGAGGGGGCGTGAGAAAGTGTTGGGGGAGATGCGGTAAAGTGTGGTGGGGAGATGTAAGAAAGTGTGTTGGGATGTGGGATAGGTTGGGGGAAATGTGGGTAAGTGTTGGGAAGGTGTGAAAAAGTGTTTTGGGATGTGGGGAAAGGTGAGGGGAGGTGTGAGGAAGTGCGTTGGGGTGTGGGGGAGGTGTGGGGAAGTGTGTTGGGATGTGATGTGGGAAAGTGTTGGGAAGGTGTGGGAAAGTGTGTTGGATGTGGAAGAGATGTGGGGGTGTGAAAATGTGTTGGAAGAGGTGTAAAAAGGTGTGTAGTGGGAGGTGTGGAAAAGTGCTTTGGGGTGTGGGGAAAGATGAAGAAAGGTGTGGAGAAGTGTGGGAAAGTGTGTTTGGGTGGGGGGGAGGTGAGGAAAAGTGTGGGGAAGGTGTGGCAAAGTGTGTTGGGATGTTGGGGAGGTTATGGGAGGTGTGGGGATGTGTAAAAGTGTTGGGGAAGGTGTGGGAAAATGTGTTGGGATGTGGAAGAGATGTGGGGGTGAGGAAAAGTGTTGAAGAAGTGTAAGAAGGTGTGTTACGGGAGGTGTGGAAAAGTGCTTTGGGGTGTAGGGAAAGGTGAGGGAAATGTGGAGAAGTGTGTTGGGGTGTGGGGATGTGGGAAGTGTTGGCTGTTGGGAAGGTGTGGGTAAGTGTGTTGGGATGTGGAGGAGATATGGGGAGAAGTGGGAAAGTGTTTGAAAAGATGTGAGAAAGTGTGTTGGGGTGTGGGGGAAGTGTTGAAGGAGGTCTGTTGGGGTTTTCCATGTCTCTCTTCACACTCCCCCACATCTCCTTTCACTTCCACCATACCCCAACACACTTTCTTACACCTCTCTCCAACACTTCCCCACAATCCCCTCACTTCTTGCCTTACCTCCCCCACACCCCAACACACTTTTCACACCTCTCCCCAGATCTCCCCTTAAACTGCTTTCCCCACACCCCAACTCAGTTTCCCACACCTCTCCCCAACACTTTTCCACATCTTTTCTTATCTCATCGCACATCCCAGTAGGGATGTTCATTCCAGAATACCGAATCTATCGGAACCGGTTCCAAATTATGGAATCGAAATAGTTGAAGTTCGTCTAGATGCGCTGCTTCAGCGTCGTTTGTGTATGAACGTCAGTGCACGCGCATTTCTCATGCAGCAAGAACAAACGCGCACATCAGAGAGCCATTGCGCAGTGCACACACGCTACCGTATAAACGCACAGAGCAACCGCGAGTGGTTGCGCGCGTGTGTATGTGCGCACGTGCGGCTGGTGCAAGCAACGCTTGTCAATGTCTATTCTCTTTAAATTCTTGCATTTCTCTTCGCATTAGTTTTTATGACAGTTACGAAAGTTGAAAGTTACGTCTTCCAGTTTCGGTTTTGCAAAACAAGGCTGTGACTTGAAAAATACAAGAATTTGTGATTATTTTGCAATAAGATTCGATATTCTGGAAAGATTCTGGAATTCAAAAAAAGATTTGAAATTATTCTAAAATAGGAAAATATTTTGAAATGAACATCTTTACAAGCCAGAACACTTCTTTGCACCTCCCCCCCCACCCCCAAGCTTCTCCCCACACTTTAACACACTTGGCCACACTCTTCACATTCACCCCCTATACTTCCCCTCACCACCCCCCCCCACATCTCTACCCGTACTTTCTCCACTTTCCACCCTTCCCCACTTCTCCCCCACACCCCAACACACTTTTCTGCGCTTCTCCACATCTCCTTTACTTCCCCCACACTTCAACACATTTTCCAACACCTTTCCTTAACACTTCCCCACATATCTTCCCTTACTTTACCTACAACCCAACACACTTTCCCACACCTTACCCAACACTTCCAAACACCCCCTACACCTCTCCCCACATCTTCCCTTTCCACACCTCACTCAACACTTTTCCACATCTCCCCTTACCTCCCCCACACCCCAACACACTTACTCACACCTCTCCCAACACCCCCACATCTCCCCCTACTTTCCCCACACCCCAACACATTTTCCCACTTCTTCCCTTACCTCCCCCACACTCCAACACATATGTTCCCACATCTTACCCAACACTTCTCCACACCCCCCACACCTCTACCCACATCTCCCCTTTCCACACCTCTTCCAACACTTTTCCACATTCCTCACACTTCCCCCCACATCTCCCCTTTCCACACCTCTTCCAACACTTTTCCACATTCCTCACACTTCCCCGCACATCTCCCCTTACCTACCCCACACCCAACACACCTTCTCGCACCTCTCCCAAGACTTCCCCACATCTCCCCCATAAACCAACACACTTTCCCACATCTCTCCTACACACTTTCCCATATCTCTCCTACCTCCCCCACATTCCAGCACACTTTCCCACACCTTACCCAACACTTCCAAACACCCCCACACCTCTCCCCACATCTACCCTTTCCAAACCTCTCCCAACACTTTTTCACATCTCCCCACACTTCCCCCCACATCTACCCTTACCTCCCCCACACCGAAACACACTTGTCCCAAAACTTCCCCACATCTACCCCTACCTCTCCCACATCCCAACACAACTTTCCTACACCTCTCCCCAACACTTCCCCACACCCCCCCGTCTCTTACCATACTTTGACTCCAACACTTACATTCCAACACACTTACACTCCAACACCATACTTACACTCCAACACACTTTCCCACGCCTTACCCAACACTTCACCACACCCCCCACAGATTTGCCAACTCCCCTTTCCCCATACCCCAACACACTTTTCCACACCTCTCCCAAACACTTTCCCACACCCCCCACACCTCTCCCCTTACCTCCCCCACACCCAACACACTTTGCCACACCTTCCCCACACCCCCCACACTTTTCTCCTCATTTCCCGTTATTTTCCCCACACCCCAACACACTTTCCCAAACCTTCCCCACAGCCCATACCTATCCTCAAATTCAAAATCTATTATTTGTTGTAGATTCATGGCGCTTGAAAAAATACAACACCAAGTAGAATATACCAAACATAATACCAATCATAATAACCAAATACAACACCAAATATAAAAATAATAATAATAATGACATATTTATATCCCGCCTTAACACTTGCGTTGGTGCGAGCACTTTAGCAAGGTTATCTAGGCGAACAGTTGGTGCGAGCACTCTAGATATAATACACCAAATAGAAAATAAACCTCACCTCCCCCACACCCCACCACACTTCCCCTCAGTTTACCCCACACCCCGTCCCCAACACACTTCCCCATACCCTTCACAGTCACCCTATACACTCTCCCACACCTCTCCCTAACACTTCCCCACACCTCTCCCCACATTTTCTTTTACCTCCCCCCATATTCACCTTCAGTAGGTGGTAGAAACGCGGCAACGCTTTAGCTCAAAACTTTGAGCGCATGAGCTCCAAATTGAGCTCACTTTTCAATGCGAGCACATGCGCTCATTTTGGAGCACATGCGCTCAAAATTTTGAGCTCATGTGCTCTAAAATTTGAGTTCATGAGCTCAAAATAAGCTCATTTTTTAATGTGAGCACATGCGCTCATTTTGGAGCTCATGCGCTCAAAATTTTGAGCTCATGTGCTCTAAAATTTGAGCGCATGAGCTCAAAATGAGCTCATTTTTCGTTTCACCTCGTCTCCCTTCGACGGCGATTTTCCATTTATTGCTGCAAAGTTATGTGGTTGCTGCAAAGGTTGTGGAAGCATTCAAGGGCATTGGTTTTCAAAACATTTTATTGAAAGATATTGTATCTTCGAGATTTAGGATAAAATGCTTCGTAAGCGTACTGCTTAACTATCTTTAGAGTTTTCGGAAAACATTGCTGCAGATGAATCCGATGGCGAGATTTCGGACCGGGACAATAAAAAAATAAATAAAGCTTTTGCACCGGCAAGTATGAGGTAGAGGTATCTGATTCAGAAGAATCGACAGATGATGAAGAAGATATCCAATATATCCAAGATGGCACAGTAGAGGATATCCAAGATAGCGCAATAGATGACGATCAACGGGCTCATCTTGTTTTACATGAAGATGATCATAACAATATGCCAGTAATTCAAAGTAGAGATGGATCATATGGCAAACCTCAACTCCTTCTCAAGGAGCTGTTGGACGTAGACAACAGCAAAATGTATTCAATGTTCGTGCAGGGCCTAGGTCTTACGTTACATGTCGTGTCATAGATAAGGGAGTCCATTATCTTTATTTTGATTGCTTTTCAACGAACCGATGTTTAGACATATCCAGAAGTGTACCATTGCTGAGGCGCAACGCGTTACAAATACTAAATGGGGACTTGTCATAGCTTGAGGTGTTATTGCAGGTAGAAACTTTTGCTTCTAAAATCTTTGTTGGATCAATTGTGAAGTTGCTTCTTTTCAATGCGACAATGTCACGCCGGAGATTTTGCGATATAACGAAGTACCTCCGACAGTGCCGGCGCTAAGCCAACTGAGCCCCCCTGCCGCAAACTTCACACGGGCCACCCTTTATTCGCAAGCAAAATGGAAGGTAAAGGTGGTTTTACACAGAATGCAATTTTCATCCGATTTTGCATTTTACGCTAGGGTTACCATATTTTCACTATGCAAAAGGAGGACAGGTGTTTTGAGGGTCATCATGTCCGCAGATGTCCATTTTTCAGCCCCAAAACAAGTGAAAACCAAAAAAAAGGTCACCGCGTCCGCAGATGTCCATTTTTCTGCCCAAGAACAGGTGAAGACCAAAAAAAAATAAAGGTCATCATGTTCGCAGATGTCCATTTTTATGCCCCAAAACAGGCGTAGCCTCCCCCCCCCCCGGAAAAAAGGTCATCATGTCGCAGGCTGTTGTTTGCCCTAAAACTTTCCACAATTTTTCGCAGAACATTGATTTGACATGTTTTCACTGTTCATAATGCCAAAAAAAAGAACATTTGGCAATTTTTGGGCGTCTTCGGAGGACAATTTTTTTTGGTCAAAAAGGAGGGTATGCATATTCGTGCGATTTTTGATGAACAAACCTGACGGATATGTCTTTACACAAAATGCGATTGCGTCCGATTTTGCATCTACGTAGCCTACCCAAGTTTGAAATCCACGCACGCATTTTGATACATTTTCGCACGTAATTTACTTCCGTAAATTGCATCGTATTCAGTGTCAAGCCGATTTTGCATTTCATGCATATTCGTGCGATTTTTGATGAACAAACCTGAATGATACAGAATGTCTTTACACAAGTACAATTGCGTCCGATTTTGCATGTACGAACCTGTTTTAACTTCTTTTTTTAAATGGGCAAAACTTATTTGAGGTACAAAACTTATTTAAGTCGGCTTCTAAAACTAGCTGACTGTCTGACGTAGGCTAAACCAAGAATTTCACCGATCTGGAACCCAAAATAAGGACGACTGAAAAAATAATAAAACTGCCTGGGTATTATTGAGCTAAAGATACACCTTTCCAACTAACCTGTAGACAGCCTGAAGTGCCAACAATGATTCATGCTTATCTATGGCATGTCTTGCTTCTTTGTGTTCCAAATAAGATAGTGTTGCTTTTGTGATGTCACTACAAAGCTTTGACGGTAAGGCAAATAACAAGGCAAGACAAATAACTCAAAGTTTGGTTTATGAAGTCCAAATACGACAAAATAAGGACGCAAGCCAAAAATAAGGACATTAATATTTTCCAAGAAGTATATGACATGAAATTATGACGAATGATTAACCTTTATTAGGCTCAAATAAACTTAAACGTAAGCTATTATCTCTAAACATAAACGATAGAAACATAAAATAGTTACACTGCACCTCGTTAAACTGAACATTAATTTAACAGTTCAGCGCTGGATAGAAGAACTGCTCACTTCGTCTTATCTCGACTCATGCAAAGCACTGTGTGGCAAGCAGTTCGAACTAAACGCAAGAAATACAAAATGATGTTCTGTACGTTTGGCAACGGATACGCATCTAGGTACGTATACTTGTTAATCGTTTCGCTGTAGTCAATACACATTCGTTTCTTGTGGTGCTCACCTTTTACTACCACCACTTGCGCCCGCCATGGTGACAAACTGGGCTCGATAAAGTCATCATCCAAAAGTTGCTGCACTTGATTGGAGATAAACGATCTGTCAGCTTTTGAATAATTGCGTCTTTTGGAAGTCACAGATTTGCAGTTCGGGGATAGATGTTCAAACAGTCGCGCAGGCTCTTCACCTTTAAGAGGGTTTAATGCACCCAGATTCAATGGTGGCTGGGGGCCGTCAAACATAAAGCTTATACTTTTGTGTTTGCATAAAAAATCTCGCCCCAGAATAACATCCCACAACAAACCGTCCACTATTGAAAAGTTGACATCTGAATATTCACGGCCTTGCAAATCAACAGATGTTGAGCATACGCCTTGGGTCTTCACAGAAGCGCCTTTAACGACCAAATCCACTTTCATGTTGCTCTCACCTATGACATCAATTTTCGCTCGTTGCCTAAATTTTATGTCTATGTGATTATGCTTGGCCCCGGTATCCAACAGGCAGTTTGCCAGCGTCCCATTAACCAAAACATACACATTTGCCTTTTCTTCGTCACCAGTTGACGCGGAAGACAGCGTAGCAAGCTGGGAATCGAGATTGTCATCAGCTACCGCTGTTACAGACCGAAATGTTCCTCGTTGCGTTGAACGACACATTTTGGCATAGTGGCCTTTTTGCCCATATTTGTAGCAAGTGGATTGCTTCGCTGGACAAGTAACTCTTTTGTGAACGGGACCACCACAAAAGAAACAGGACGCTTGCTTCAATACCGAACAGCTTTCGGCGTTGGTTAATTTCTCTTCCTCGGTTAATTTTTCATCTCTGTTCGCCCTTAAGGCAGCAGTATTTTCCGCAAGTCTACGACTCTGCACTATTTCGTATGAGCTGGCATTTCGGCGGGCATCTTCCAGTCGCCGGGTTCTGTCAAATACATCATTTAGACCAGGGGTGACGAACCTATTTGCTATCGCGGGCCACTTTATCACTTCCCAATGAGCAAGTGGGCCGCATGACTTGTTAAGTCATAGGCTTGTTATGAAACCTGCTAAACACGAAAAAATTGTTCATCAGCATTAACGAACAACCGAAAATAATTGGCGACCATAACAATCCACCTACATTCTTTTGTTTCTTTGCTGAAGACATCGAAACAAACGGCTAATTAAATATAGATTGGAAAACAGAATAACAAATACCTTAAAAAAGCTGCAAAATTTGTATATATGGTACTACAAGCTCATCAATTCATTTCGGCAATCTTACATAACGCCTACTACTGTGAGTAGTGGCGCAGCGAGAAATTTTAGAAGGGGGGGGGCATAATTTCCACACTTTTTTCAAGCGTGTTTTTTTCGGCAGAACAAGTTTGAAGCTGATTGAGAAGCAAGAAAAGCTCTAGGAGGGTCCGGGGGCATGCTCCCCCGGAAAAGTTTTGAAATTTTAGATGCTGTAATGGCTATTTTAGTGCTTTTTGAACAATTTTCAAACAAATTTTGTTAAATTTTTTTGACCCTAAATCTGAGTGTTTCGCCAAATATGATGCATTTTGTTCGCACATATTCGATTATGCGTGCTTAAGGCGTAAGGCTTATTGCTATCAAAGAGGTTCAAAATTATGGAAAAAATGTATAGGCCAACATCAAAAACATTTTTGAAAATGTCTGTTGGGAGAATGCATAGGCTATCCCTCATCCTAACCCCCTCATTATCCACCCCTGGCCATAAGCTACAGAAACCGTCAAAAGAGTCTGGCATATTTCAGTCACTCGGCACCATTAATTTTGTTCTTTTTCGCTAAAAAACAAAGTCAAAAGGGGAGCATGGCAAAATGCTCCCCCCTAAATACGGTCCTGCGTACATTTCAAACAAGAGCGATGCAGTTGGAGTTCAACATTTTCAACCCCCCTCTCCCCCGTCAACATCAGCACCTTTTTCCTTTTTACGCACATGCACACAAACAAATTAATGTTGTGTCGTAACACGTATTAAAATCTTTTCCAAGTAAAAAAAAAACGCGGTGTTCAAGGCGGGACCCCTGACCAGACCTGGCCCTCCCCCGTCCGGAAGATTCGGGGGGCGGTTCCGCCGGCTCTGACTTCCGATTTGATCTGAAAAGTGAAAGAAAACAACACCTGGAGACTGACAAATCCTGCTTGGCATTTTCAATCTGGGACCCATTTATCGAAAAGTGTCAAAAATCATAGGCCTACGAGGTACAACCCAAATTCAAATATTACGGTATTATCGATGAACAGCTATTGCCTTGCAAAGCAAGATGTACATTTATACAATATATACATGGCGAATAAACCAGATAATTTTGGACCGAAATTTTGGGTGGCTGCTGAGGTCGAAAGCAAATATCTCTAAAACGTGTTTCCATGTCTCGGAAAAAATTCTACAAGAAGCGGGGATGTGAGTGCGCCTACGGATGTAGTGATGAAACTGATGTCACCTCTTTTCAAAAAAGGATACAACGTCACCTGTGACAACTCTTTTACGTTCCTCGATCTTACCCTTCAACTTGCAAAGCAACATCGCAGCCTAGTGGGAACAATTAGCCGAAATCGTGGAGAAGTTTCGACGGTTTTGAAAGAAATTCAACCTTTGCATGAATTGCATGGAGCTACTGCGGTAACCATTACATCATACTAATGCAAGAAATCTAAATCTGTAAACATTTTGAGCTCTTTGCACAAAGATGTGACAATTCCGGAGCAGAATAACCCCAAACGAAAGCCTAAAACTATTTTTTTATAATCAGATTAAAATTGGGGTGGATGTATTAGACCAAATGTCTGATCAATATTCTGTCAAAAGTAGAAGCATACGATGACCAATACACGTATTTTATAACGTAATTAACTTGGCCTGGATAAATGGCTGGATATAGTACAAAATCATTTGCGAAACCAAAAGTAGTTGCAGAGCTTTTGTACAAAAGGTCTGCGAAAAACTCACTGGTAGCAACGGTGGCAGTAGTCACGGAGCGGCAAAAACAGATGAATCTAGTGAAGTTGACCACCTTGCACCCCACAGCATTGTGCTTAAAGTGCGTCGCACATGTTCTATAAGATGTTGCAACATCAGAATAACAGATCTGTGTTTTCTTTGTAAACAGCCGATCTGTGGGAAATCTGGAAAAAACTCTGGGCAACTTGCATGACGCAGTGACCATGAACTTTTAAGGCAAAAATGTTCGTAATTTTTGTGATTTTATTAATAAAACAACATGCTGGGTGTTTATTAAGTATGTATTGTAACTCTAGGCAGAAACAGACGTAAACTGCAGGTTTTAAACATGCGGGCGTCAATTGACGGCTCTTGGTCTTTCCTGGTAGTTCAAAATCATAGTCCTTCTAGTCAATCTAGCGTTAAGCATAGGGCCTATGCTTTAAATACCGGTATCTTTTCGCCTCAAATGCTTTGATTTTTAAATGAAACTGTTCTTGCGCTCCCATCAAACTATACCTGAGCCACAACATCTACTCGATTGTTTAAAAATTCTCTAACGCTGCATTGCATACATGAGACCCAAGTGTTCCACTGATCTCTACAGCCTCAAGCCACAGTTGGAACGCTATAACTAGTCGCAATCGCATACTTGCAGTTGCGCAGCCACAAATCTCAGATAAACACGTTTATTTTGTTTCAGCCAAAAGTAGTATTAATTTGATTTGTAATGACAAACATAAGCTGTTTGGATTTCAGGAAAAGAAAAATGAATTTTATTTTATAAATGGATTACTTTTATATGCAAGATTTTTGATTTATCGGTGTGAATATTCTAAAACTATACCCAACATGTTACAATATTTCAATATGCCTAATTGTATAAGAGCATCCGAACAAGGTAGTGCGAAAAGGAATAATAAATTGACGTCACATATCAGAAAATGGTCCCTTCTATAAATTTACGAATAAAATGTTGAGTTTTTCGACCAATCGTTTGTTTTGTTTATGCATGTCTTGTTTTATTGCTTTAATAAATTAAAAAAAAAATAATAATGCTCTATCAAAACACTGTCCAAAAAATCGGACTTACAAAATATTGGCCATCCAGCAAGCTGAAATATAGCAAGCTGTGCGCACAGTTTTATCGAAGCTTCTTAAATTAAATTTAATGCTCAAAAGCTCGACCTGCAGACTCCTGCGCAGCAAAAATCAAAACGCTCGATCAACGACGTGCAAAGAAAAAGTGGTAGGCCTAATGATGATAACTGAGTATAGATCAAACTTCGTCGCAGCATTTGCGCGAGTATTTTTATTTGCGTTGTTTATTTAGCACGATTACGGGATAGCAGTTGCATCTAATTCCAATCGAACAATTTTTCCTTAAAATATCGCATCGAAAAAATGTTTCAACAATCGCATGAAAAAAATCTGCGATTTTTCTAGATTTAATGCTTCCCAGTTCCACCGTTTCAAAGAGTGGAGAAACCAGGGGCGTAGGAACCCCCCTCCGCAATACCCGCAGTCGAGGGGGGCGCACACTTGGGGGCCCCAGAATTTTGGGGAAAATTTTTTAAAGATGTACTGTAGGCTACACAAAACTTGCATTGCTTACATTAAACTTAAACTCAAGACCGGATTTGCTTCAATATAGGGGGCCCCGCGTCTTGCTTAAGACTTAAAATTTGAAAATCTTAATTGTTTTGAATGAAATTATAAAATCAGAAAAGTAAGTATTTACTTGTAATCATAAAACTGTTAGCTTGAAATTATAAAATCAGAAATCTTTATTATTTTGAATGAAATTATAAAATCAGAAAACGGTCGAGTGTAGACCAGTGCCGTGGGATAAAAATAATTACTTGATCAAATTTGATAAAATTTTGAAGAATAGACGAAATAGACTTATTCAATAGAAGAATAGACTTATTCAATTTGGTCAGTTTAGTCAGCTTAGTTTTCTGGTCATTTGTTTAACACCGATAACACATTTGGATTTTGGTACGCTGGGTGGGCTAGATTGCATACCATTGAAAGCATAGGTGCAAATCCAGGGAAGAGGATGTATCCCCTCAATAATCCCGCAACATCCCCCCCAATATTTTTCGTGAAAGTGGAAAATTCCCCATACGTTGTATAGTAAGCTTACCCAACCAAGACGCAAGAGTGCTAATTATGCAGAGAATGTAGCGCAAATCAATTCTGTCGGCACCATTTTTCATTAATACGGTGATTATTACCGCTGAATAGCTTTACTGCCCTTTGTTATGCCACATATAATTAATTTTTATTCGTGCATTGTTGTGGCATTTTGGAAAAATTTCGTGATTTAATGATTGAAAAGTTTAGGGAAAGAGTGTGAATTACGGTAATATGCAGCAGAAGCGCACGCAGGGGGGCACAGTGTGCAATGTAATAAGGTTTTCGCCCCCCCCCTTTTGGCCCTGCAATAAGTGATTGAAAACTAATAATGGTTGCAGCCTTCTTGCACTTATTTTAGCCAAGCTTCTGCTTCTAGACACAAGCTGCGAAAATATTTATGCGTTGTCCATAGTGACTGCACTCACTGCATGCTCTTTTTCTATAAAAAAGGATCCTGAAATGATTATTTTTTATGTAGAAATCGTAAAAACTCGCTGGCGTGCCTTAGCCTCCGGCGTCTGGGGGGTTCACATATGATGACGCCATCACATTACTCGTATATCTTTAGCCAATGACCACATCAACACGTAACCATCAATGCTTTTGCATAACAATAAATGCTGTTGGGGCCTCCTCAGTTAAGCTTGCAGGGGGCCCCTGCACATTGTAGCTGCGCCAGTGGGAGAAGCTACAGTAATTTATTACAGTGAAATTTAATCAATTTTACAGCATATTTACAAAAAAGCTGTCAAATCAAACAAAAGTTTTTCAAGAACTGGCGTCGTCCTGCAGCTTGTGACGAAAGAATTTTCACACTTTTAGTGTTGCTCAATTATGTTTCACTTCGACGACGATTTTCATTTTACACCTTTGATATCGTTTCGATTTTAATTACGCGTAACCAGTGCTTTAAGGGACAAATTGCATTACCTACTCACGCGGTACAAAGATTTAGACAGAAATTGGAGAGTTGTTGATTGTGAGATCGATAAGACGGATAGGTTTGTCAAAACTTGGCGGAATTAATAGTGCGTGTGATTTTGAGAATTCACCGTATAAGTTTGTTAGCTTTTAACCATAGAGAGACACGATGCAGGTTATCATTCATTTTAGAAACTACTGCGGGTAAGTGTGCATCGGAACAAACCAGACAAGTGTCGTCCGCAAAAAGTCTTGGATTACAATTTACGGCAAACGGTAAATCGTTGATGTATAACAAGAAAAGGAGGGGCCCTAGTATAGAACGTTGGGGAACTCCAGTGTTGTTACATAACGGAGGAGAGACATTATTGTTAATGAGAACATACTGACGCACGCAGTAAATTATTAGCTTGGCCTTGTATGCCATTTGATAGTGGTCGAGTTTGTGGAGAAGAATTTCGTAGTTTACCGTATCGAATGCTTTAGTGAGGTCAAGAAAAATAAGGCCTGTGCATAGGTTATTGTTAATGTTATCAAACCAGTTAGATACGACATTTACATGAGCATGGTTAGTTGACGCATTGCTTTGAAAAGCCGATTTGATTTTTTTGTATTACTTTGTGTTTATTGAAAAAGGACCTCAGGCATTTGTAAATAATTGTTTCTATCATTTTAAAGAAGCAAGTAAGGATAGAGATAGGATGATAGTTTAAAAGATCATCTTTTTTTGCCTTTGTTAAAGATGGGAACAATTTTTGCAGTTGCACAATCTTCAGGAAATGTACCGTTACAAGAGCAAAATTTTTTTGGATAATGGACAATATTACAGTCAGTTACGAAGAAATGGACCCATCATGACGTCAAAGCTTCACCCTTGAATTCTCATGGAAGTTCCCCGATTTCATACCTCACTTATCCCCCATCAATTTGATGTAAGTTTGTCGTAAAACACAATAAAATTCATCTTAATGTGGCACACGATGCGGAAAAACTCGCAATTTCAAACGAACTCTACCCTGGTTTTGACAACTTTTCGAATTTTCAAAAATCAAAATTTTTATGACTTTTGAATTAAATTCTGATGGGTGTTCCCCGCTTTTGCACCTCACCTAGCGACGAAAAAAAATTATGATTGTTATTAAGTTATAGTGTATAGTTTTCGGAAAAAGTTTCTCGTTTTTTTAATTTGTTTTTATAAACAAAGATCTTGCAATCACTCACAGAACTTACATAAGTTTGTGTTTTGCAGTTTCCTTTAATCCAAAAAAGAATTAACAAGTATCTATAAAGCAACAAATGTTGAAAAATGAACTTCGTTTTGATGCAGGCGGTCTAGAGGAGTTCTAAACCCTTCGCTCAGTTGACAAATTTCGACTCTCTTCCTGTCAGCAGTCTTGAAGGCTTTCCAGTATAAAATAATGTATTGACGGAAGAAATTAAAAATTTACAGCAAAGCGGCGTCAACTGAACAAAAATTAACTGAGGATTTGTCCACTTAAATAACAAAAGAAAAGCTTCCTCTTTGCGATCATCCAAAATTCATCTGACGTCACGTTGTAAAAACTCAGTTGCCTTCGCGCTATCGTATTAAGAAAAAAAGGTGCGTAGTTATTGCAAAAACACTGCCTGCAAGCGTGCAAAGCCAAGATGTAGCTTGACAAATTAAATCGTGGGTTTGTGAAACAATAAAGAGGCGCAATACTGAACAAATGAAGGAAATAATACTTGTCTACGTGTTCGATACGCGGGACCATCACGGCAATTTTTTTTTAAAAACGAAGTGAAATTAACATTAAAGTGACGTGCTGTATCAACAAACAAACCAATTAATAACCGTAGAGCGGTACAGCGCTGTTTGGGACTATCAGCCCTCGTCAGCCGCACTCAGGTAAAGCACTCTCACCGTTTACTATGAATGATCTAGCTAAGATCAATCATCCCTCCCGATGAACATACCAAAAAAAACTTAACCTTTGCGTACGTAGACGGCTATTTAAACCCTTTTTACTTGGCCAGGGTCAAGATCAAAAACCATAAAGTAATGTCCTTCCTGGCCTACTAAAAGGGAATCATGGCGACATCGCCCAAAACAGCGCTGTTCCGCTCAACGGTTACGTTGTTACTGGAGTTGCGTTGCAACTGTTGGTGAAGGAGAGCTGCCATAGCCTCCGATCGGACAAGAGGATGTCATCATGACTCCCTTTCAGTAGGCCAGGAAGGACACTACTCTATAGTTTTTGATCTTCACCCTGGCCACATAAAAGGATTTAACTGGAGTGTGACATAGCTGTCTATGTACCACAAAGGTTAAATTTTTTTTGGTATATTTATCGGGAGGGATAATTGATCTTAGCAAGTTCATTCATTCTGAAAGGTCAGTGTACTTCACCTGAGTGCGGCTGATGAGGGCTGACAGCCCGAAACAGCGCTATCCAGTCTACGGTTACGATATTACTGGAGTCGCGTCGCAACTGTTGGTGATGGAGAGCTGTTATAGCTTCCGACCCGACAAGAGAACGTCGTCATGACTCCCTTTCAGTAGGCCAGGAAGGACGTTACTTCACAGTTTTTTTTAACTGATTAATGTTGTTTTGTCGAGTATTTTTCTCACTGCGCTTAAAGACCCACTTCACCCAAATTCATCGATAGTTGTAAATAGGTATTAAATATATTTAAACATTTTCGCGAAAATTCGATCACGATATCTGGTCTCGGTAACGAGAAAACTGGTAAAATATTGTTAAATTCGTGACGTCATTGGGTACCAACAACCAAGAAATAATGCGACTTCTAAAAGCTTTCGAAAGTTTTCGGCAAAGTGCGAAAGCTTTCGCTGTGCGAAAGCTTTTAGAAGTTGCATTATTTCTTGGTTGTTGGTACCCAATGACGTCACGAATTTAACGATATTTTACCAGTTTTTTCGTTACCGAGACCAGATATCGTGATCGAATTTTCGCGAAAATGTTTGAATATATTTAATACCTATTTACAACTATCGATGAATTTGGGTGAAGTGGGCCTTTAAACGTATCATATAGCACCACAACATTTCACGTTAAAGCAGCTACGCTTTTTCTTTTTTCTCTCGAATTGAATCGCTAGAATTAAGTGCTCTCGTTTATTCTGCCAGAATGACCTTTTACGAAATTTTGATAATTGATTGGTGTGGAAACGAATTTTTAAAACGGATGCAGAATAAAAGTTCGTTCATGGTTTCATTGGTTTGATCATTAATGAATGGATGGTTCGAACAGAACACAGTTCCAAATTGTAATTTGGTTCAAATTATATTAATCATGCTTGAATACTAGTTTTTTAGAGCTGAAAAAAGAAAGGTATTATTAATAAAGCAATAAAACCGTTTTTGGATAAGGAGAAAACATAAAGCCAGATTAAGCTGTCATCATCAGCAGGGTAAGAAAGGCAGTACAAAATTGAAAGTCTTATATAAAAGAACGTTACAATTCTTTCCTTTTAGTTCTGTACTGCCTTGCTTACGCCGCTAATGATGACAGCTGAATCAAGGTTGTCAAAACGTCCAGTTTTAAGAATTATTGCGGTTTTATTTTTCCTTCTTAAGCCATTCTCGTTCCATATTTAGCCTATTGTATTAAGTTTTCTTATGTTTAAATATAATGAAATCGACCGGTTTGCATTGTGGTTAATATTGCCCAGGTATGATATTTTAAAGGCAAAATAGTTGTAAACCTTATAAGGTTGGTTTTGAGGCTTGAGACGTAGGGAAAACTAACGTCCAAACATAAAATACTACAATTATTTTACCTTGAAATTGCCATACCTGGGCAATATTTCACCCGACATCGAGAAGGAACTGCAGCAATTCATTAACAAGCATCTTCCTGACTCTAAACTTCGTTTTATCCACTCAGCCAACAAACTCAAACACGACTATCATACCGGTATCAAAGATCCAATACTATCTCAAAAGAAATAGCGACGTAGTAGCCTATACAGCTTTAATTGTTCCGTGGATTCTTCCACTGTACATTTTCCAGACTCGCAGAAATCTTATTAACACCTGGAAGAATATCAAACTGGACGTGACCTCGGAAGTATGAAGCCTAACCACATCCAATCCAACACCCACCAAGAGGAAGACTTAAACAACCCACAAACCCTCATTCATTTTCCAGATAAATACAAGCTTCTAATCCTTTTGAGTCCTTATTCATTCAGCTACTCACATCGTTTCTCAACATGGAATCCACATCCTTTCTACTCTGCCTTTGCTACACGTGACCAAACTCAAGCTCCTCTTGTCCTACTTCATTTTCCTTCTTTCGCACTATGGCATAAGACCCAGCAGCTAACTGCCGGCTCATGGCGTTAACATTGGCACTAGTAGCGATCCGAAACGCCACCCAAGTGTTTTAGCTGCTTCTTGGCTGTGATATCTACATTTAAACCTGGTGGCCCGCTTACTGCTACGCAATTGCTTTAAAGTGTCACAGAAAAATTTCGTCATTAATCAGCGTAAAAAAGGTTCTCATTATAAACTGCCAAATTGAGCCAAAAATTACAGTTTGTTGGCCTATGAACTTTGGAAAATCTAGTTCAAAGACGGATACAGTACGCCGCTACTGCTTGCTTAAACAATCAAACATTTAATCCCGCTAGCAGTGGCGTAGCGAGAAAGTGTAAAAGGGGGCCATAATTTTCACATTTTTTCAAACGTATTTTTTTTGGCAGAACTAATTTGAAGCTGATTGAGAGACAAGAAAGACTCTAGGGGGGTCCGGGGGCATGCTCCCCTGTAAAATTTGTGGAAATTTACATGCTGTAATGGTTTTTTTAGTGCTTTTTGAATAATTTTCAGCCAAATTTTGTATTAATTTTTTGACCTTAATTCCGAGTGCTTCGCCAAATATGATGCATTTTTTTCACACATTTTCGATTATACGTGCTTAAGGCGTAAGGCTTATCGCTATGGAAGAGGTTCGAAATTACGGAAAAATTGTATATATCAAAAACGTTTTTGAAAATGGCTGGTGAGAGGACGCATACCCCTGATCTTATCCCCCTGGATCCGCCCCTGGCCATAAGCCACAGAAACCATACATATTTCAGTCACTTGGGACCATTAATTTTGTTCTATTTACTAAAAGGCGGGGTCAAAAGGGGGGGGGGCATGGCACAATGGCCCTCCCCCTAAATACGCTCCGGCCCGCTAAGTATTATAAATTTGCAATGACATTATTTTCTCCGTTTTAGGTTACACATTATGCAAAATAGTCTCGTTGACTTTTTTGTTTTTTTTTATGAAATACAAATGAGCGAAAGACTGAGAATAGAATTGTGAATGCAACATAGCCAGTACTTTGTCGGTTTTAGAGTGACTTTACGAAATTCTTTGATGAACAGCAGGAGCTTAATTAACAATAGAGAGAGAGAGAGAGCTTAGAGGCGCAATCTAAAGAGGCCAACCGGATCCATGACCCTCCTGTAAATATTTTGTCTGCTCATTGGGATGCACCTTTGAACCATGTGAACAGTTTAAAGAATAGGTCCTGCAAAATACGCTCAATTATTTTTTCAGTTAGTGCTGCTTGCAAATTGCCGGCGTTTCGGTTCACTGTGAACACAGCACTAAAGATGGAAACGAGATAGCGCAGTGCATAACAAGAGGATTTTGATCTACAAGCCATGGTTAAACGACTTCACAATTAGCTTTTATGGCTTCAATATTGACGATTGTGTAACCGCTCTGTGACTATTTTCGTTTAAAGCGGCAGTAGACGATGCAAAAACAAAAATTGTCTCATAAGATTTATACAAAGCACGTAGAAGTTTTCAGTTAAATTACTAATAGAAAATATAAATAATTACAAGTGCAGCATTGAGATCAGCGGAAGCTTAATCTCGTCAGTTGCGAAGAAAAAATTTCCATAGCGACTGTTTGAATCCTTAGTCGGTAATTCTGCTGTATCATCACCAATCTGTTACATCAGTCGCTCGGTGTTGATTGGCCTCTTCTTCAGTGTATCTCGGGCTGTTTTTGGAGTAGAATTGTTGATACCATCGCCGATGTTTTCCCAAAATAGCTTCTTCTTTGACAAGAACGGGCTGGTGCAAATATGTTTTATTGTTCCACATCAGTATGTCTCTTTCGATCTAAAATTACAGTGATTCAAGTCACACAAATCAGCCATAGTAAAAAATTCAAAGCTAAATATACTACTTATGAAAAGAAAATCTAAGAAAATGAATATTTTTCGTTTCCGGCAGGTCTTAATACGAAATTAACACGCCTCAAGTTAGCATACATTCAAACACGAAAAGATGCAATGCATGGAGCACAGCATGCTTTCCAATTGCAGTATACTTATCCACCCAAACGCGTAAAATTTGATCATTATTCACGAAAACTTATTCCTAGCAGCAAAAAAAGTTTAACGGCTTTTAAAAGCATGATCTTAGTTTATCCTCGTTTTCGATTCTTGTTCTAAGCAAACCATCACCAGCCACCCCGCAAAAGGAGAACTCCATACGAGAGAAATTCCCGATTGCAATCTCACAAAATCTATATCCCGTGATATTGCATATGCCAACTCAGTCTGTTGACACTTTATTTTACGCGGGACAAATATTGTGGAATCGCCGCTGATACATGGATTAATTTTGATAATATCAGTTTAATTAGGCTACAACAGGGCTCGAAAAGGCTCTATATAGCAGTTTGCAAGTTGGCATTTTTTACTAGCAACGGATTATATGTAATGGGTTATTCAGGACGGTAGATGTTTCAAAAGAGCCTTCGCTTTGCGATTAGAGGTAACTATACTGCAATTACTTTGCTACTAACCTGAGTAGTTTCGAGAAGGTAAAACGCTTTTCCGATGCAAATTGGAGTCATAGGTGAAATGTAAAAAGAATGAGAAAGTTTTTGCAAAAAAGGTTCGATTGGGGTAACATTTTGAACCATCAATCCCCGAAAAAAAGGAGTCTGGACATAAATGTGAACTGCACCAGGTCCGATCTGAAACATTAATATTCGAAAAACTTAACAAACAACATTAAGTGGTTGCATTAAAATTGAAAAAATCAAATTTTTGACATCCTTGCTTTTTGATGCCTGTATTACGACGTAAAAAGTTTGCGTCCACGTTTCATTAACACATAAAAAGCAAAGCTTTTATATAATGTAAACAATTTGTGATGATGAAAAACCGGTAGTACCAGCCAATTAACGTAGTGATTAAAGACATCGTTATCGGCGTGGTAGATCTGAGGTTTGATTCTCAAGCCGCTAAAATCGGGCACAGTGTCATCAACAGCTCGCCTTTGTTGCGACGTTTCTTCGTAGCAGTACGTGTTGGCCAGGCGCTAAGCCGCGGAGTTGGACCTCGTCCTTTGTTACACGCTTTGGCGTAATAACGCAAGTGTGATGAAAATTTGATATGATTTTTGAAAGAACCAGTAACGTTATGCTCGTTTCAATCACCCAAACGCGGATCTCAAACTTCTCGTTGCAAAACGTCAAGAGTATTGTCCACTTGCCCAGACATCGTTTGTCTGCAACCAGAAAGGAACTAGATCGTAGAAAGCGCGGTAGGCTACCAGTGAACACTGCACAGAATAAAAATTGCTATTTTCCATTGAAAACTATTTGTTTCAGTCTATTATTTTATTTATTGGCTTTTACATCTCAAATTAAGTAATCCCGATTGTCCTCAATTACAAGTTTCAACTTCGCGTGTTATACCGTAGGTACGCCTCAAATCCCATAGTTTCTGTTGCAAAAGATGAATAGGCCTATTTGATAATTAATTTAAAGCTGCTACCGAACATGTTTTTAGCGGCTAGACATAAAATACGTTGAAATTCTTTGATTTCTATTTTTATCTGAGCTGATAGGGCCTAACGCATTCTTATCTCTATGTTTTGTATCTTATTACACAAAAAATGTTTTGCAAAATTTTTGAAGCTCATTTTGCCGCGGCTAGCGAAAAACAGCTCGCTTTTATTCAATAATGGTAACAAGAGACAACAACAGTGCCAATACTACATTTTTGAATCCATATTTTAGCTGCATTTCTAACAGCTCAGATGGCTGGGCGGAAACAATGTTTGCCTCTGGAACGGTTTACTTGGTTTCGATTACGAGTTGAGTCAAACCAATGTTGTGCCGTTAGGAATGGCACGTATGGAGATTCCCCTCATTCTAAAGAGGTAGACCAATGACTAGCAACTCCTGAACGAGTTGGCAACTTCTAGAGCACGTAGGTTCAGGGCCAGCACCAAGGGTGGGGGGCCAGGGCCTTCTTGCATCACAAATAAATATTTGATGACACAATCATTTTTTTAATAAAGACATCAAAAAATTGTTTGGTATGCGGAAAGTTCATGGGCTTTCGGAACTACTAAAGCTGGTCACGTGGACGGGGTCAGTATGAGTTTACGCACCTGGTCTATGTGAAACTTGAGTCTAATAAATGGAAACTTGCGATTGAAAATATGTAGATAAATATCATCCTGAATGTCCATGACTGAGCGATGTCGTTCCTCTGGATTATTTAAACTGCTCCAGTGAGCCTTAGATTTAAAAAAAGTAAAGAAATGAATCGAAAAATCACAAGCACAATAATGAAATCAAAGTAAATTATAGCCTGAATATCTACAACATATTTTGCTGTAAAGTTTCTACATTTACAATTCCACGCTTACAATAGCCTTAAAGCCTTCAATATTCTGTAATTCTGATGGAAATAGCTGGTTAAAAACAAACGACTTTATTCTATTTTTCAAAAAAGCAAAAAGTTCCTATTATAAACATTTTTGTAAAAAACTTCGATTGCATTTTTTACATTATGAGCAATATGAAAACTTACCTTTATTCCATGTTTGACCAAATTGTTCAGAATAGAATCATTAGTCATTTCTACGTCACTTCCGACTACTGGTTTATGAAGATGATCAAGATGAGCCAAGTCAGCACCGTTCTCCGGAATGTCCTGTGAATATTTTGGTTACATTCTAGTTAGCTTGCTCGTGATCAATATGAGACTTGCTAAAACAACTTAGTTAGAGTCGCATGCCATAGGTTCGATCCTCACGACAGCCTTTATAAACGTTGCACTTGTAAATATTGAAGTATTTCTCAACATATGTTTTATTACTGGGTTAGCATCGCTGTACTGCTGTCGGATCTTTACTATAGCCAAGTTTGGAGAGTAGTTTTACTCCTTATTTTACGAATGGCGTCGAGCTTGTAAGCTTATGTGTCCTGAGAAACATGATGCTCTAAAAAGCTCATTCTTGGTGCAGCGTCTACTCACAACGGATATCGCAATCTAAACCAATTTTGTTTCGCAAAATGCAGCTTTTTCAGTTTTAAAATCCTGCTTCAGCGGCTCAAAAACATCATCAAGCAAAACTTCAAAAATTTGTCCTCAGTGTCAACACTACCGTACTGAAAGTTTTGTATTTGCTTTGAAAAATTGTTCCGAGTGAATACAAACTGCATTGAAGTGAAATCTGATTCCATGGCAATGTCGGTAAAATATTCGTAGCCGTACAAAAATTGAAAAAACGGACTATATAACTGCAGCACGGTAAATGCATGCAAGAATAAAAACAATTTAAAGTAATACCGAATAGAGTTTCTTGCTCAAACTTGGCAAAAAGTAGAAAACACAGCTATCTAATGAGCTAATATCAAGCGTATAAGTTGCAAATCTTGTGAATTCGCTCTTTATCGTGCCATGCAGCTGCTATTGAGGTGGAGATAAAGTTACACGAACTTAACCAAAATGTCAGATAACGACAGTTCGTCTTGATACAGTATTTCACTTGCTGTGGACTATTATTTGTGTAAACAATAAACATATTAGGCTAGCTTCACTTACCAGAACAAAAATTTATAAAACCCGACGCATTTATTGCTTTTCAGCTGCATCGGAGGCTTGGGTTATTACGATAAGACCGAAAAAATGATGCTGGTGCCGTAATAGGGTGGAGTGAAAAAACTTTTTTCTTTAATGCCACCACATCACCCATCTAAAAACCTGGCAAATCACCTAAAACCAATTTTTGGCAAGTTTGGTGGGGTTGGCATCTGAACCAAGCCACCTACCAGAGGTCAAAGGTCACAAAAAGATCAAATGTTGAAAAATTGACATATCTGTAGAACTAGACATGGTAAGAAGTCGATATTGATCTTAAAATTTGCAGAATCACCGAGTTTATATCTGTCTCAGAAGAACATTTTAGTCTAAACCCACTCGATTTGGAGTAATTTGGAAAAAAACGCATTTCTGTGATAAACGTGGTGTTTAAGCTGTAGTTTTTGAAAGATATAGCACAATTTGTGACTGCAGTCATACTACTTTTGTAGACTATTTGATACTAGATGGAGTTACTATGAAACACCTATACCTTTTATTGAAGCACTGACAGCATATCATACTAATTCCATCGAGAACAATCATGATTTAAAGCACAAACTTTATACATAATCCAAATGAAGAGAAATCCTGAAATTAGGTAATAGAGGGGTCATTGGATCTTTATGCAAGGTTGCAAGCATCAAGTTTGCAAACTTATCTTGCTTTGTATTTAGACAGGAATTAAGATTTTGTATCAAATTGTTTTACCAATTTTCTTGAGCGAATTTTTTGTCGTATAAATCCATCTTGCTTTTCCAATGACATTACTTGGGATACTGCTTCACAGACTATTCTCACATGGCGTTCAAATGCTTGGTTGTGACATGCATGCATCAATTTTAGTGAATTGGTCTTCACTTTAGTCAAGTTCTCTTCATTTAAATACCTAATGGCTGGAGGCTCAGAAATTTTATTAAAACTGACCATTAGGTGATATTGCTTTGCTTTTGAATTTATCTTCGGGAGAACATATCTTCGAATAGTGGTATCCTTGTCAACTGCTTCTTCATTGCTTTTTCTCGAACCTTTAAGATCTTGTTTGCTGCAAAGCTTCTAACTTCTTGATTAGAATCACTCAGCATTCCAAGAAGGACATTCTCATGATGAGCAAAATATGAATTGCGTTGCAAGGTTGCCAGTGCTCTATCTCTGATCTTTTTGTTGGGAAATTTGTTGACTCTTTCCAACATAAAATAAACATTTTGGGCACCATCGGTAATAGAACATTTCGATTCAATTTGTAACCATGATGGAAAATACACTTCGACACAAAATTCTGCAATGCTGTAAGCTGCTTTGAAGGGTTGATTTGAGAAACGTAATAACGCAAAATGAGACTACCTGGTTTTAGCCATCTTGCATGATACAGAGGTCCAATTTCCAGATGCTGGATATTTTTTGTCAACTTCTCCAAGTATCACACACCAACATAGCCTATTTTATATGCGTAATATTGGTCAGAGCTGAGGTCATTCAAAATGTGATTTGGTACATACGGAAAAATTAGATTCGTAATTGGTTTGAAAATGTTGACCTCTTAATTAGTCACGCATCTACCAATATTGCTACCAATTGGACCAGAAAATTTACCAGGAGATACGCCTAAGAGGCAGCTCCGCAGCAGTGTAAAAGACAAATAACCATTAGAAAGGTTTATGCAGTAATAATCGCAAAGGTTTATCCAGTCAGCGACATGGCCTAGCGGTACCGCGCGCAGGTCACAGATCTTACGTAATGGGTTCGATTCGCGGCTACAGCCGATCGCACTTGACATATGTAACGGGTGGCTGCTGACTCGAAGAACGCAAGCTCACTTTGCATTCTCCCTCAATAGCAGTTGAATTTTCGGTTTAATGTAATTCTTCCAGTTTTGGAATAGCTCCATTCTGGGCTCAACTGTCACCACTGTAGTTCCATAATATTGAGCATACCAGCCAAATTAGTGTCTTTGATTTCATGGAATATGCTTGTGACAATGCTTAAGCCATTTCCAGAATCAGGAGTCGTGTTTGATAAATAAAATTCTCCTGGTTGCCCAACCATAACGATGTGTTCCTCATTTTCTACCTTTCTTGACTTCTTGCCATTTAATTTCCTTGTTTTTTCCCATCAACGTATAATCCATCCACTTTGCCAAATAGTTCTTCGTTTCTAATTTCTTCTCGGAGTCGCATCCTCTTTCTTTGTAATTTCCTTTCATCAATCTCAAATTCTGTATCATTTGGTTCAATTATGCCATGGTCCATCAAAACATTGCTTGCAAGGGCAGCACCAGCTCTGTCAGATTTGCTGTATCTGTCGTAATACTGAGCCAAATAAAAATATTGTCCTCGATTTGGAGATGAATCCAATTTTTGTTTCTTAGCAGATGGTTTATAAAATTCGCAACATGACACACTACTTGACACTTCAGAATCACTTCCATTAGATAATGAAATATTATCAGTAATTGCAAAGGTAGATGGCTGATCAAATTGGACTTCGCTGCTGCATCTTTGTTGAAATCTTATTTCCCTGGCAGTCAGGTGTTCTTGCACTTTTACACATTTGGATAGTCTAAAACCTTTTTGATCTTCAAAAAATTTGTATTCAGACTCGGTCATTTTTAGCTTAAAAGATTTTTCAATTTTATGTCGTTTCTTGTCATCGTAACAAAAGATGTCAAAGAGAATTTCTTGAAAATTCTTTTTCTTCAAAAGATTGACCTCGTTTAGCTTTAGGGTATTTAATAAACTTGTTAAAACTATTTACCAATTCCAGCACTTTCTTTTGAACAGATAACTTTGATATTGTATATACTTCAAAACACCCAAATGTTGATAATTTCTTCTAAAAATCTCATTTCTGCGTCCTTTGTGCGCCAATTTTTTCCCGAAGCAGACGTTGTATTGCAGTTTTTTTTTTTGGTAGGAAATTAACTCTAGGAAATTCTTTCTTGGCAGCGTATGCAATTTCTTCATCTCCAATTTTAAAAGACTTTGTGTTTAGACCAGCAGCTAAACCTTTTCTTGTAATCATATTGATAAATTTAAAACAAAATTTGGCAAATTTTTCTGTTATTTTATCCGAAAATACATAAAATGCAGTTTTTTCCACATTACTCCAAATCGAGTGGGTTTAGACTAAAATGTTCTTTTGAAACAGATATAAACTTGATGATTCTGCAAATTTTAAGATCATTATCAAGATCCTACCATGTCTAGTTCTCCAGATATGTTAATTTTTTAACATTTGACCTTTTCGTGACCTTTGACCTCTGGTAGGTGGCTGGGTTCAAATGCCAACCCCACCAAACTTGTCAAAAATTGGTTTTAGGTGATTTGCCAGGTTTTTAGATGGGTGATGTGGTGGCATTAAAAGAAAAAGTTCTTCACTCCACCCTAGTGCCGTATTCGTGCGCTCAAGCAAATGTGGGATGGGACTAAGGTTTATAAGACTTTCACACACTGACTAGCACCAGAGTCATTTTGTGTTATGGCTCGCTCAAACTTTTAAAGTCAATCACTCCTAATCTTTGTATACTACTACTTCATTACTGCTCTTTCGCTTTTGTGATAAAGAAAAATAAAAATGAGCAGTTTGAAGTTGTTAATAGGCAGAGTTGGGCAGCATCGCGGTACTTTGTTAGTACCGTTATCACTAACGTCAATATTTTTTTAAAATGTTCCGTTTTTGGTATTGTCGTTACTTTTTTGACCGTTTTACTCGATAATTTTCGGTAACTTTTTTGGAAAGGATTTTAAACGCAAGAACGGAAAATGTTTTATAAGTGAACACAGTTTTCACTCTAAAATTGATCACTAAACCATGACCGTGAACCCGCCATTAATGCATGACCGCAGCAGACTGAAAAAAAATAATAATAATGTAATAAATATAATCGCACTGTAAGGGCTCTAAAATATTGATTTCAAAAGAATTAATCTTTATTTTCTTCGGTAGCGTTAGTTCCCTGAAGAAAATTTTGGTTATGCGCCTTTTCGCAAGTAAACTATTGAAAGTTTGCCAAAACAATTAACGGCTATGTGGATGCAACCAAAGTTGAATGTTGTAATACACCACCTTCACAGCTACGGCAGTAGAAGTAGACCTACATGGAAATCAACAAGATTTCTGACAGACTATTTTATCTTCAGAAATGAGCTACTAGAAGACAACATTTTCGCAACGCGTTTCATCAAAAATCAATTTGAAAACACGGCGCCTTTAGTTCGAATGTACTCACTACCGGTACGCATTTTAGGTAATGGACTATATCTAAGGCATAACTTCGCTGAAAAATAAAACAAAAAAATCTTGCGCTTGGAAAGTCGGTACCGGGTATCATCATTATAGTCGTCACTTTTTAAAAAATGTACTGCTATCGGTACCGTCGTTAATTTTTTTGCAAAATATTGGTATCAATAGCGTCGTTCCTTTTAAAGTATCGAGTGCCCAGCTCTGAAATGAAACTAACATTACTCTGCTATGTTGTAGAAGCAATAACTGTCCCTAAAAAAAGTAACTTGATCAATTTAGTAAAATCACGGTTATCTGACGACGCATGTTTCCAAGTTATTTCAATATCTCTTAACTCAATGCAGGTTAATAAATAGTTCAGTGTGCTGCAAGTTGAAATATAATGAAAGTGAAAACCAAGCCTGCACGCAAATGCTGCTCACAGGTCTACAACTCGGCATTAAAGTTGTCAGGATTGCTGTACTAGAAATCTAAATGTATATTAATTTTAATAATTTTTATTAAATGCAGAAAGTTTTATTCCAAAAAATTTTAACATTTTGCTTCATACTTCTTCACATCACCACAGGACAACGCAGAATCGTGACAAAGATCTTTGTTAGTCTCACCTAGGAGGTTTTAAACAAAGCATCTCTGTTGCAGAAGATCGCAACTCTTGAAAAATTCAACTGGAGTTACTGCCCAACCACCGCAAAGGATAGACAGGCGATTAAGATTTTTTTTTGTAAATTGGTGCGGCAAAGATAACCCTGTTAAGTTATTGCTAAAAAGTACGGTTGATTTTCTCTCCAGATAAATCTTCTTTTGTCCGTCCAAGTTATAATCACTAGCAAGTTATAATAACTAACTAGTATGTTTCTAAGTAGTACCTCAAGAAACATACGGCAGTCTACCCCAAAACGTCTCACCTGTATGTGAGCATTAATTATATGTTCAGTTCGTCCAACATATTTCAACTCCGTAAGCGTTTTAGCGACTGGCATTTTCCATTGCGGCTCTAGTCCATCGCAGTGGAACCAAATAAATACAACTCCGTTCACTTCGCAACAAGGCCATGTTGGCACGGACACAAATGTAGGAACTAAAACGCATTGCTATCACTTAATTTTGAAAAATGTAAACCCGATTAAAGATTAGTGAACAACAATAATTATGAGAATAAAATGTTTATAAACTTATTATTTCCCAAAAACAAAGTTTATCCTACGAAGTATGACAACTCATCAGCTGAAAAGAAAAAATAGGTAAGTAAAGAAGTCTGCAAAATGTCTAAAATCGGCATTTCCGATTACCTTTGATTTTTCCCTAAGATCTTGGTGGGATAAATTCAAGTTCAATTCATTGATTGAATTTTTTTCAAAAAGTAGAATTACGAACAGAGGCGTAACCCACTGTACCCCCAGCGGATTTCGCGCGGTCCATAAACATAAAATGAAACAAACATGTAGGGAAAAAATTGTCGCTCGTCGCGTTGCCGCTTTTCGCGTGCCAGTAAAGAAATGTTAACCAAGAAATCCAACGATCTAATTCGTTAAGGTCGATCCTAACTGACCCAGATAAACAAAGTGAGTCCATAAAAAGCTGAATTCCAATTTCTTTGACAATTATTATTTTGACGGGAAAAGTATTTATCAGTTTTGTTCGCTTGATTATTGACATTGATTTATTTCCCAGAATGTCGAAGCAAAACGATACTCGCGCAGACAAACTGACCATTTTGATAAACAATGCAGTGGGTTAATACAAATCTTCGTTATAATAACTTACAAATTAAGGCATTAGCAATGATTTGATTAATATAATTAAGATTGCCATTGCCTATTTATCAAACTCAAGCAAAGATAGCAATCCATAGTTTTTGTTATCCGTGACTTTATGTAAACAATTTACGGATTAAAGAGTTAAAGACTCCATTCCATTCCTTATATTTCTCAGTCATGTCTGGTTTACAATATTTTTAAAACATATAACAGCTCAATGTAGCGTAATCTTGTAAAAGATTATGGTTATTTGAAATATAATGGCCACGCCTCACAAAAGATTACAACGGGCGAGACCAAAAATATATAGACCTATGCGTTCTAACCCAAAATTAGGTTATTTTCAGACTCGATGACGCAAATAACAAACCGTAATGATTGAGCAACCTACTAAAAAAAAAAAACATTTAAATTTGCAAAAATAAATCAAACAAACCCTAGTATGGAGAGGAAATTACGCACGGATAAACTTTTGCAAAGTAGCGATACAAAATTTTGAGATAAAGCTATTTTTAAACAGAAGTTTGGAGTTACAGAATTTCAATACGGCGTGAAGTATAGAAGCTTCATTTTCCAAAGCTTTTCACCTGATTCTGGCTTTGAAAAATAAACCTTCAACAAGTTCCATTGTGCAGTACTTCACGCCAAATCTATTGTCGGCAAAGTGTGACGTGAAAAACGCAAATGCTTTTAACACTTTTTATGGTAGCATATTTTTTGCACCGTAGGATGTTTCATAGGACCTTGACCAAAGTAGTGATTACAAATCGTTTTTGATGGGCTCGATTCATGACACAACATATTTTCACCAACTGTTCAATATCGGTACCACATTCGAAATATAAAAGAAACTCTTGCTCAGAAACTAACCTTTATCAGCATACGGTATATCAACTAAATTTCCGGTTTCTCCGTTGAATTTCCATCCATGGAAAGGACATTCCAAACAGTCAGCACCAACTACTTTTCCGCCAACGGCCATGTTTGCTCCCAAATGAGGGCAGTATGCACTCATCACTCGTACAACACCACGATTACTCCGAAATACTGCTAGGTGCTTCCCTGTAAAAAACGCTTTGCCGTCAGTAATCGCAATTTGGAAAAAGAGAGAATATTTGACATGAACAACTGTCATGTTTCTAACATGCTACGTAGCCAACTTATCGATTAACAAGGCTGCAATCATTACCGTATTATTTAAGAGACATTTACGCCTGTATTTAAAAGATGATAAAGGCCTAGTGACACGTCCCGAGTCGGTGAGGTCGTGGGTTCGAATCCGGCTTGTAATTAGCTTTTTCTGCTTACGTTTTAAACTAGCTCAAGATCCTTTGCGGTAAATTCAAAAGCTACCGTACCGTAATTTATTCATCGGAATCATTTGTGAAGGCACAAAAGCATACTGTGGTGAAAAAACTTTTAGGATAAGTTAGTTGGTAAACTGGAAGCTTCGCAGTATTTTTGGATATACCGCATTACGATGAATTTCACATAAAAAACTGTATTTAGCCTTTTTCTAGCGCTTGTCTGAAGAACTAGCGCCATTGACATTTAATTTTATTCAGATCCGGTAGTCATTGAGACGAAAAGAGAACGAATTTAATTGCGGTTTAGACATCAAAAAGACTTGTAGATTCAATCTTTGCTAGGGAGATCGTTATTTGTGAAATAAAATCCTCTCATTGACGACTAACTTACAAAATATCCTGCTATATTTATGATCAAGCGCAATGGAGAAAGGAAATAGCAAATCAATTAGTTATGATGTGGAAAAAGTTTCAAACATAAATAAATAAATGGAAACGTTTTAATGATTAACATGTTTTGGTGCTTTTGATCAGTTATACATGTAATCACTTTTTACGCAAAAAATTAGTAATCGGCTTAAAAATCAACAGTCGTGTACTTTTCATAACATATCGTGTTTCTGAAAACTAACTTCAAAAAGTTTATAAATCGTTAACAATCTTCAATTTCATATTCTTAAAAACCACAAAAATTAGCGGATTTTTCAAAACACGAATCCACTCGGCACGCTTTTATATTTAGGCTGCAGCAGCAGCTGTAGACTATCTGCTTTAGCTTGCAATTTTCGTTCATATTTATCATCATGTGATAATCTCACATTCTTTCAAATGTGAAAGGCTTCAAAATGGAGATACAGTCATAGGTGTGGAAACCGGGGGGAGGGGGGGCCTAATTTACGCATTTATTTCTACAAAATCGCCTCTGCATGATTGTATTTGAAACTTAATAGGCCTACCATCAAAATTAAAACCCAGAAAAGAGCTTATTTCCAGAGATGTTTTCTTTAACATTTTGTTTGTGGGGTGGGGGTAACAGAAACTAGAAGCAAGAACCGTGGGTCTGAAGCCCACATAAATTGGACATGTCAGATGTGGACAGGCTAAATATGGATTGTAGGCATAGGGCCGGATTTACATAGAGGCTAAGCAGGCTGAAACCTAGGGTCTCAGAGAAAACGGGGGGGCCTCATCAAGAACAATGAAGACCTTTTTTTCTCTTCATGATACTTTCAGTGGAAAACAGAACATCTGAGGATGTGTACATCTTTTTTTGCTCTTCGCTATGCCGATATTTTCAGAGAAAACAGAACATCTGAGGACGTGAAGACCTTTTTTAGCTCTTCCAATCAGTGTGATCCAATAGCCTAGGGCCTCTCATGCTTAATATGTCTTAGTTCAAATGCTTTTTTCTTTAAATGAACGAAAAATGGAAGAAAAATACGTTTATTTTTTGTTCCTTAGTTAATTTCAGCATTTTGAAATTTGTTTTAATTTCTCAATTCAGTGGTTCCCAAACTTGAGAGCCATGGGCCAGCACGGGATTGTTTTCAGAGGGCTACAAAGCTTGACTGGAAAACAACAAAAGCGTTCCTTAGTCATGTTATGATGTTCACTTCAAAAGTTGTTCAACCACCGGAAAAATAGGAATGTGCGGACGTGAAGACCTATTTTTTTGGTCTTCACCAATTTCTAGCGGAAAAAATAGGAATCTGCGGACGTTTTGGTAACCTGCTATTTCGTCCTCGCAACAGCAGCGCGCTTATTTTTTGGTGTGGATTGGTGATAACCTTGCGTGTAGGCCAAGCAGGCTGAAACCTAGAGTCGGAGAAAATGGGGGGGCCTCATCACGAACAATGAAGACCTTTTTTTCTCTTCACCGATACTTTCAGCGGAAAACAGAACATCTGAGGACGTGAAGACCTTTTTTTGCTCTTCCAATCAGAGTGATCAAATAGCCTAGGGCTTCTCATTGTCTAAATTCGGTCATTGGTTTTGGGCCCCCCCTCTTTAGAAATGCTTCCGCCATCGCTGGATGCAGTATGACTTAACAATGTAGAACGCTTAGTATGCTTGCATTTGTAAGCTCCTACGCTTATCTATGAAACAACCTAAGGCTGACTTTATTACATGCATGAAATGCATTAACAAGTTATTCAAAATTTTTACATGCATAGATTAAGCCAAGATAATGACGAACTTATCCAACAAAAACTAGTTGTACCACAGAGCGGGACAGCGCTATTTTGGGTTATCAGCTCTCATCAGTGGCACTCAGGTTAATTAAAAACAAGTTGATCGGTTATTTTTTCGGTAACGTCGCGTAATGATTTGGAGCGCCGTTAGGACCATGATCGCAAGTTCGATAGTTCAACTCCAGCCAAAACTTCGTTTTTGGGCCCGCAAGTAAGTTGCTTCGCGATGCTTATCCCTACTTGGGGGATTTTCACAACCAATAAACAATTGAACGAAAAAACAGCAAGTTTTAACCAGAAATCTTTGACATTTTTTATGCAAATCCGGACTTATGTGATGTAGCAGGTTTGTCGCTTTTCCGCTCAAAAACCTCGTCCACTGCATAACTTGGCATGTGTCCGACAACTGGCCACAAGATTTTCGTTGACTGGTTTGTTGCTCGTATTTAGATTTGTGACTTTAAATAACGAGCGAACCGGTCCCTCAATTAAACCGAGCGAGAAAGCGACAAAGATGAACTACAAGTCATCAAACCAAGTGAAACGGAGCTGAGACTTGGTTTGTTCTTTTGTGATATGCAGACTCGGCTCAACAAATGAGCAAAAAGGAGTCGAGCTGCAATTATAAAGCTCCGCTCAGCTCCATTGGGTGGTTCGTGGAAATCCAACTTGCGAATTTTAGCCTTCTTTTAGAGTTGCTGTTGTTTCCGAGATTTTCGATTAATAATTTCCATCTAATTTGATGCTTGCTAAGATTTGCCAAACGGAGAAAATCATCGCAAAGCACCTTATTTATCGACACATCGAAGCCCTAAAGGTAGTTGAATGTTGAACCAATGACTACAAGTCCAATTTTTTTTAAATATTAATGCATTCAAGAATTGCAGGGTTCCAGAACAAGAGTATTTGTAGCATAACTACTGCAGCCTAAACTGTAAGCTTTTGAGATAATTGTGCCAAAACACATAGGAGTGCCGTTGATCTGCATTATTGCACATAATGCGAATCACCTCAAGTGGTTTGCACAACAAAGCTATAAATCAGTCACGTGGCAATTACAGACTATCAGCTTTATTGTTGTCAACATCTTCAGGCTATGTACGTTAACAAGCAGTTTGTGCTGCATGGCATTCTGTTCTAAAACACTTTATTGCTCATTATTGCAACTTTAAAGTAAATTAAACTATCATTATCTATTCAGGGCAACGCAGGTCATGCACTGCGGTACTTCCACCACATTTTAGCGCTCCTCAGCATGTGAGATAACCAGTTTCAAAACTCAAAAAACTTAAAACATTAATCTTGTCCGAACAACAGCAACAATAAAATACATAGGCCTAAAGAAACTCAAATCTATTCGACAAGATCTTAGTAAACAGTATTTGCTAGCGAAGCTTTACTATGGCAATTACGAAACATTGAGGTTGGGTGTGGTATGGTACAACTGCGTTAAATGCATTTTCCGAATGTCAATAGCGGAACGGGAATACTTGATGCTGCAACGTGCGGTTTGACCGGAATTTGAAATAACTCGTCCGCGGGTGACGGTGTTACATGTATCAAGCAATAAAGGCGATAATTGGCCGTGTCACCTCAATTAAACCGATGCAGAATATACTCTTCTTTTCATGAAGTAAAGCCGTTGTCATCTCGGTTTACTTTTCGAATTACAAAAATTGAGATTTAGAACAGAGTCACAGAAGCTAAGCCATTAAAAAGCTCAGATGACCAAGTGGTAAGAGCGTCTGCTTCTGGAGTTGTAGACTCGAGTTTCATTCCGAGTCGGGACAAACCAATGACTTGAAAATGGGTATTCACAGCTTCCCTGCTTGACGTTTAGCATTAAAAGGACAGTGTTGAAAACAAGCCGGCAAGCTAACTTGTTGTGCCGTTGGGAAAGGCACTTAGCGGGATTCCCCCAACTTGGTGTGGTAGACAGATGGCCGGTAACTCCTAAGCGAGCTCGTTACAGCGCAATGATCGCTTTCTCATGATAGGAGGATAAATATGCAACTAAAAACAAAAAAAAAAAAATAAACAAATGCAACTTACCAAAGACAAATACGCTTCTAACTTTTCCTTTATCAAGCGAACTTGAATCTATTATTCGAAACCATCCGTTCGGATAATAAGGAGGAGCTTGGCCAATTTTTCTGCAACAAAATTAAAATAACAAACAATACATACACAAATTTATTGCGTAAAAATTAACATGCATGTTGGCGTAATAGTGAATAAGCGTGGTTAACAAGATTTTACGAAGTTGGCTGTACTTCCATAAAACGATTACGGTAAAATCTACGGGGCGCAAAAGGACTTAAGTCCCCGTTTCCCCGCAAATTTTTAGTTATACCTGTTGATCATATGAATTATGCAATGTAGGCCTACTTCGATATTTTTACATTAAGAACAGTTTTGATTCTTAACCTTCCCGTAAGAAATTACTGGACACGCCCCTGAAACTTGGTTACAAGAATAACGTGCGGCAAAAGAGGTTAACTTTGATTAGAATTGCCACGCTTATGCTATGCACTGAAGTGTAAATACACATAAATGTTGGTATTTATCGTAAAAATACTTGCTTTCAACCGGCCGGTGGCTTAGTTGTTAAGCATATCGCTGTTGGTGCGGGAGGTCTGGGGTTTGATTGACGAGTCGGTCACACCGGACGCAGAGTCGTCAGCGGCTCGCCACCGATGTAACGTTCCTTCGGAGCTGTGTAGCCCAGGCGCTAAGCCTCGGAGATGGGCTTCGCCTCTCGTTACATACTTCGGCGAAATACCGCGAGTATAATGAAGATTTTATTTTATTTAATACTTGCTTTCTTTTCATTGTATTTCGAATATTCTGTTCCATTGACACTCTTGGATCGTGACGAACATATCCAACTGATCCGGATTCCTTGTAAAGATCAAGAGGAGCAAATAGTATGGAGTAGGCGTGGTAAATAAACCAGGATGATACAAAAAGAACAAACAAATTAAAAAGAACACAAACCGTCCAAGTCACAGACGTCCTAAAAATAGGTAAAAATGATAATAATTTTCAAGGTTATATGCATAATATTCGATAAGTAAGTCATAGTTCATAGTCTCCAAGTTTTTGAAATGTTCATCTTACAATAATTCATTAAGATGATAGCTTACCTTGTGGTGAAACACTACAAAATTGTTGTGGTTGAATACTTGGTGCATACCAACGTACCGGTAACTAACCAACCATGAATTTTGTGTTCATAATAATATTAATAAATGTTAAAACGTCATTGATATGGAAAGCCCATTAAATGACAAGTCAGCAAAACCAAACACAGTTCGACTTGATTCAAGTCGCGTCTTATTAAAACTTTAAGAAACAACCTATGAACGCAGCCATGCAATCCAGGGAACCACATATTGGAACAATATTTCTTAAACTTACCCATCAACTGCAAAGTTTAGCTTGACCATAGCCGAAGGAGTTGATAATAAGTTCAACACACATTCCAAAGCACTTGAAATTAACATTTTCCTACAAATTTTTGTCGAACAAAATTAGTTCGCATTCACTGTATCCTGAAATAATTGCGAAAGAAGTAACTTGAAAATGATGAAATCCACAATTTCTCAAAGGAAACATGCTCAAGTAAATTTTTTCCCAAATTTCAAAAAAAAAATCAGAAACTCACTTTAACAGTTACAGTACAAACTAAAATTTCGAAACATGGAAACGGGTAGGACTTGGTTACGGCTGGATCAACGGTAGTGACGTCAGTGTCAGGATAGGTCGCCTTTCTTTCCTTCTACAAGCACTAAACTGTACGTAAATAAGCACTGCTAGAGATCGAGCCATAGAAGTCAACGTGATGTTGCAATTCTCAACTTGGAGATTATGATCTGAGAATACTCTGCAATTTTTTGTGATTTTTATTTTATCAAGCTACTTGCTTGGGTAATACAGATATTGTCTCTGCTTGTCAGGTGATTTTACCCAGCTCCTTTCTCTATTTTTTATGTTCTGAACTACATACCTCATCAAAATGATATCGATTTTTATGCGTCGTACCTTTCATCATTCAGTACACGCAGTACTAATTGCAGCTCACAATAACAAAACCATAAAATCATAAACAAACCATGGGTCGTCATAAACTTTAACAACTTGAGTTTACTTAAAAAAACTAGAAAATCAACTAACAACACCTTTTAGTGCAGTCATAAACATCTCACTTCATAACACTACAGGAGCCAGCCTATTCGACCACAAACAACATGCTAAAAAAGTAAATTGTAGAACAGGAAGCGATAAATCATATGTGACTCTGGTCATCAACATTAATTCAAAATCTTAAGGAAAAGAAAAAAATAATTCAAAGATAAACATTTTTTAAAATACAATATTTAAAATTATATTTTTTAAAAACCGCTTAGTTAAAAATCGTGCCTCTGCCAACACTTTCAAAAGTTATTCTCGCTCAAGATAAGCTACTATTCTTGAATTAGCTGGTAATCTAGCTGGATGGTTTTCGTCATACTAAACCACGTGACCAGGCATGGTAGTTACCACGTGACTAAACATGGTAGACAAATTGTTCCAGAAGATAGAGACGTCGTCACGAAAAAACATAATTTAATATTTTTAACTCGATGTTTTTGCAGTATGTAAGGCTAAGTAACGGAAATACCCAACGAACAAAAGGAGCTTTACCAAATTGTCTCAAAGATTTATCAGCAAAAGGTGAAAACAATTTAAGCGTTTATGTTTTCCAACGAATAAAAACTTTACATTATTAAACACAACATAACAATATACTAAGTATTGCGTAACAGTATCTGGTCACGCAACCAAATTTAACCACCAAATTCGTTATTACCTTGAAGCATGACTTACATCTAATTTTGAGACTTTTCGTGTGGTTGGCGTTCTTCCTTTAAATTTTTAGATTGACAGAACAGGTAGTAGACAGCAGTAAGCGTTAGTGTATTTTTGAATCAAGTGTATCTCAATGTTTGTGGGCGGAAATAGAATGTAATTTATTTTATTAAAAAAATATCAGCACAATTAGGCTGCTGTTTTGAAATGAAAGACTCGTCGTGTTGGTCAACACCATATAAAGCTGCTTTATTGCAATTTTACCGGCAAGTGCTGCGCGACTCGCGATTGTATTACAAACGATGTACACTGAAAGGCAAGCGTTGTTTCATGGGAA
The DNA here is from genome assembly GCA_964006365.1 of Trididemnum miniatum. Lineage (NCBI taxonomy): Eukaryota > Metazoa > Chordata > Ascidiacea > Aplousobranchia > Didemnidae > Trididemnum > Trididemnum miniatum. The sequence goes on along the minus strand of OZ023234.1, from coordinate 15,568,758 downwards.
ATGGTATGCAATTATGCATTACTACCATAGGCCTACAGTCTAAGTCACACCCTAGAGAGGCTTACACTAGGCAAATTTTTTTTCTGAAAATGAATCCCTAAATTTCCTCAGCTGATCTTATTTCAAGCGTGGCCCAAAGTACTGCACAACACCGCGTAATTGTAGGCAGAAACAAAATAAACGAAAAATTGTTTTACTGAGTAGTTGTTGTACCTTTGACCGATTACGTTATTCAGGTCAAAGTCATTAAAAAGTCTTACGTACAGATGTGTCATAAATGTATTGCAATAAAATACTTTTCTTAACCGTAACTGCCGTCTGCCAACATCTATAGACATACATGCCAGTAATGTTAATAATCTGGATTTAAAAATCGATGTTCTGAAATTTGTTCAATTTTAACTTTTTTTTCGTCGTACCATATAAGAGCAAAAAAAAAAAAACTCATTTTGAAATTCCGCAAAAAATTTCCCGTACGGTCCAGAAATGCTTGTGAAAATTTATCATAGTATTTAAAAGTTTACAGTAATTTTTTCTTCTTGAACCAAATTTACAGTAATTTTTTCTTCTTAAACCAAGATATTACCGTCCCCACCCAGCACATGCTGCCGATTCGAAAGTAAAAAAATATGAACAATGTTTTCAAAATTTACACTTGCGTAAATCAAAACTGACTTCTGCTATAACTCTAGTCACATTACTTGCGCGGTGAAAAAGGTTCTCGAGTCGCGGTGAAAAAGGTTCTGGCGAAAACTGAGCAATTACCCTACCAACAAAATACACATGCTAATGTCCCGCATAACAAAGCAATGGCTATAGGACGATTCCTGCATCAATCACGATAATCTAGCTCATCTACTAATGGAGCACGCTTACAGTAATAGCAGCTGCAAGATCTTAATTAAATTACGGGTGCATTCACCGATCAGCGGCAGGCGGCAACGCGAAGCGCGGCACGCGACATTTTTTTCGCACCTTTCTTGTTTTATTTTCTTCTTCACCAGCCGCGCGAAACCAGATACATTTACAAAACGTTAGAGTATGGACTGCCCAATGACCACTATGGTAGGCTAACTTCGGTTACCCTTCAGGGCGGATCCAGGGGGTGTGGGGGATGCATCTCCCCCCGATCAGCCATTTTCAACAATGCGCTGGACGAATAGTATGTTTCCATACTTTCGAACCTCTTCCAAAACAATATGTCTGAGTCGCCTTAAGCATGCATAATCGAAACTGCGCGAAAAAAACGCATCATATTTGGTGAAGCACTCAAAATTGGGAACCAAAAATATAAACAAAATTTGCCTGAAACTTGTTCAAGAAGCACTAAAATGACCATTACAGAATGTAAATTTTCAAAAATTTTCTGGGGCAGCATGCCCCCGGACCCCCTAGAGTCGTTTCTGTTACTTAAGTTGCTTAAAATTAACTCTTCCGGAAAAAACTACGCTTGAAAAAGTAACGAAACTTGATGCCCCCTACCTGAAAGAAATTCTGAATAAGCCCGTGACATGAAACATTTTCAAAAGGTTTATTTACGCCTGTTTCCGGGTCTAAACGTTTTAACGTCATTGCATTTAGTTAACCTTCAACATAATTCAAAATTACATCCCCCCCACCAAAGCTTTCTGGATCCGCTCCTGTTACCCTTGTATTAATTATAAAGAACAAATTAGGGAGCGCCCAATTGACATAATTTAACAGCTTCTTCCTTCATCTCTAAGAAATCTTCTGTTTCTACTTTTAACTTTCCGAAGGAACTACTAATCCGGTTCGCTGGAAACGGTGTGCTGTTTACTTGTTATTCTTGTACTTTTACTTTTTCTCAAATCTCTTCACTTCGGTACCATTTTTGCACCATTTTCCAGCTTCATTCACATGATGAGCTCAAAATAAGACCGAAACCGGTCGTGAATTGTTACTCTATCCCTTGCATTGCTATTACTTGCGATGCTCTACCATATTCTTGTCATCTATACCCTTCTCTCCTTTGTTTTATATTCCTTACTTTCGAAACTGCGTTGCTTCATGCACTGACTGTGTAACTCGAATTGTGCATCGTGGGAAGGCAAGATACTCTCGCTTTGACGATTTAAGTGACGTTCACTATCACGGAATCGATGTAGAAGAGTCTATCTTGACTAAACACCTACCAAACTTGGGAACCTGGGCGCTCCCTTGTTTGTTTTTACAAAACGTTGTAACCTTTCGGCTTAATTTGTGATTATACTTCAATCTGACAAAAATATACTCATTGACATATTAAACTATTTTGCTCAAACTCTGCTGAACATGTTGCACGGAATGTGCACAAATTTGTGTTAATAATACCCGATATATTAAAACATACTATGAGCCGCCCTCTAAACGCGTAATTAGCTTCATCTACTCACAATTATAATATCATAATAATTAATAAACTTCTTCTTTCGGCGAAAACATTTCTTGGTGTAAAAATTACATGATATGCAATTTAGTAAATCCGTTAATTCATTCAAATCGCTTCCAGACAACGTCTTATGTCATAAATACAAAAATCATATGTCTCAGTACCTTTCATACATAAACAAACTGGTGAATGATGCTAGTCATTCTTAGAAAACACTTAAAGTTGACTTAGTGGATATTTTATCAATTTCCTGACTTTATTGCGTAAGGGCGGTGTTGTATCGCTTAACTGTTTTTACAACATTTATATTCATGTTAATCTGTTTCCTGACTAACGAAAAGCATTTTACACAATTTCTGTCTTTGAAGTCACACTGCATTGCATAAACACGCTATTCATGTAACTGGCGGTTTTGTACGGCATTGTTACGTCAGCCTAAATGCACTTGCGAATTTTTGCGGAAAGAGAAAAAAAGGTGCCGAGAGCAGGTTATTTTTTAAAAGCTATGGTTTGATTTCAATCGTGAGAATTCTGACCAACAAAGCCAACTGTATCGACAACGTCGATGCAACGTCAAAGCAAAAATTATCAATTTCGAAACTGCGTGGAAGCGATAAACACAAAATTATGCAAGAGTAAACACTAAATTGCTTTTTATGATCTTATCTATGACGAATTTACTCGATAAAGTTGCGTCCAAAGTGAATTGAATATACTGTAGATGAAAGATTATGATATGGCTTTGATCATTTTTAGATTTTTCAAATTTATAGGTTAGTTAGGTAAAAATTTCAGCTTTAACTTTTCGGTGTGTTTTTTTCTGTCTAATAATATCGGCATTTGAAATATTGAATGTGTTCGTGACATGATAAATTGAATTTTTGATGTTTAGATATCCATTAAAAGTGATTTAGGTTTAGGGAGCGGCTTTTCAGCCGTGCCCACTTTAGAACTTTGGCTTCAAAGCGAGTCAAAACTGAAAAAAAGTTACAACCACTTCCAATGTTGGCTTGTCGGTTTAATTCCTTGGAACCTACCAGCGGTGGCGTAGCGAAAAATTTTTAAAGGGAGGAGCCATAAATTACATGAGTTGTCAAAACAGTCAGGTATATTTCAGTCACTAGGTAACATTGCTCTTTTTTACTAAACAACAAAGTCAAAAAGGGGGGTCGTGGCACTGTCTCCCCCCTTCCAAATCCGCTCCTGCCTACCGCTTAATCGGGTTCACACAAAAACATGATTATTTATTGCAGGGGCGTGCCCAGAAATTTGAAAGGGGAGGGGGGGCGCAATTTGAAGCCAAGCCTGCAGGGCCGCGGGATATGGTGAAGAGCAAAAAAAGGTCATCACGTCCTCAGATTGTCCTTTAGACGAATATCACCTTTACTTTGTGCATTTGTCTGTAGGGGGCGGCCCCAGCGTGCATTGTGATCCTTAAATAAGAAAAGCACATAATTATACATATTGATTACGGAGTATAGCTTTTAAATTACGGGTCTCCGATCGATAAAAAATTCCCCACTGGAGGGGAATTTCCCCGCTGGAGGGGAATTTTAGATTCCCCATTGGAGGGGAATTTTAGGTTTTCAGGTTAAATTAAGGAATTAAACAGCTCCTGAAGATATGAGTATCAAATATTACTTAAACAAATAAATATTGTTTTCTTTGTTAAGATAGTAGTAACAGTTGGTCAGTGGTAAGTCTTTGTTACATGTGATCGTATTAGACACAATAATTAGGACCGTGCATTTTGTTTAATTGCGGCATTGAAAGTTTAATGTTAATCGATATCTCTAAGTGGAATATTCAACTTGTAAGTTATTTCTTTGCGCATTTAATTATTAGTATGATCAAGTTTAATTATTTATAGTTTTGTTCTTTAACCTAAGCCAACTGTGGTTATGGAATCAAAACCCATGGCCTTTAAGTGAAAATGGTTCATTTCGATTTAGGTTAAGACATTTTTGTTGTGGATAACTAAAAGTCACATCGAAGATAAGTAATCAAGAAACAAAAGTTTGGAAGCACTGTTTTAGAGCAAACTCGAAAGTTTAGTTTTATTTTTGAAAAAAATCATTTTAGGCAATGGTTGCAGACACTACACTATTTGGACAAAACGTGTTGAATTTGAAGTTAGACTAATGACTGCAGGGTGGACAGCTGATTAAGAAAGTCCTCAATAACAGAGTTGAGTCGTATTATATTCACTTCAGCACATCAGTTAAAAATTAAAATATTAAAACCCGACGGCTTGTTTCACCCGGTAGAGTTCGTCAGGGGTATCTAGGCAAAACGTTAATTTAAAAACTGTATAGACTTATAAAGCTGTAAAACCGCGAAATTGTAAAATAGTTTGGTATCAGCTCTGCACTCATCTAAAGCCCGATCATGCAAAGCACTGCAGCGAAATGCTGCAGGTGTTACGTCACGTGAAAACATTACGTCATAGGCGGTAGAAGAGTTGGCGCGGGAACAAAAAGACGAAAAACAATGAATGATTGTGAGTTTAAAATCATGAATTACATGAAATAGAATCGTAAAAAGTCAATAAAGATAATAAAAAAAAATATAAACAAAAAATAAATTAAAATAAAACACGATAAATTGAGGTTCAATTTTTTAGGTTGCATAATTTAAACTTGTTCATGTGTCTGCATTTGCTAACCAGCTCGGATCGTCTATTCAGCAGCGACGATTTTCAGTAGTCAGTATGGCGTATTTTTCTTCTAGACAAAGCTGACAGTTTTTGCCTCCACAAGGATAGCTGGGGGATCTCTAATACCAAACGGTTTTACAATTTTTTACAGCTTTATAGGTCTGTACCAGGGGAGGGGAACCTGCGGCCCGCGGGCCACATGCGGCCCGCTTAAGTTTTAAATGTGGCCCGCGTGTACATACAGCTCATGTAATGCTAGGTTTATCATACGTCCTCCTTTTTAACATTTCGGCATATTGAACAGTGAAAACATGCCAAAACATAGTTACACAACTCAAACTACGGCCTGCGGACGTGATGAGTTTTTTTGTTCTTCACTTGATTTTGGGCGAAAAGTTGGGCTTCTGCGGACGTGATGATCTTTTTTTTGCTCTCCACTAAATTTTCGGAGGAACTTTTTTTTGCTCTTTGCACATGAAACGTAAATGTGGCCCGCTGAGAATATCATGCGTGCAATGTGGCCCGCTATGCCTTGAAAGTTCCCCACCCCTGTGCTATACACTTTTTAAATTTATGTTTTGCTTAGATACCCCTGACGAACTCTCCCAGGTGAAACAAGCTGTCGGGTAATAATATTTAATTTTTAACTGATGTGCTGAAGTGAATATAACCTGAAGTTATACAATCTCTCAGGCAGGGTGCGACTGCTAAATCGCTTGTTTTGTTGATGATACGATGTGTTTCAACTCTAAAGAAAACGTCGATAGATTGTGCTTGTCTTTTTCTGAATCGTAAGACCGTAAACTGATCAGTTACTGCAGAATACGCTTTCAATGACCATACGCTATGGTCTGAAACAAAAACAAAATAATACGAAAAATTAATTCAGAATAGCATGCTATCGGAGCGGAAGGTCTGAGGTTTAATTTTCGGACCGCTCAATTCGACACAATATCGCCAACGTCTCGCCTTCGCTACTGTATTTCTTCGCAGCTGTGTTGCCCAGGCGCTAAGCCACGGACATGGGCCCCGCCCCTTGTTACAATTTGGCGTAAGACCGCGAGGATAGCCTAATAAAGATTTTTTTTGATTTTGAGTTTTGCTTAATACAAAAAATGGCTGCAATAGAAAGATCTCGTGGAGTCACAAATTATAAGATCTATTCGTCTATGTGTAAAAAGAGAACTATGATAGCGTTATACGGTTGACTCAAAAGTCGAACTCTTTTTCGCATACATATTGCATAAGGTGTTTTTTCAAACCAATTTTTTTGTAATGATATGGTGAGCAAATTTGGAAATTTCCGTCCAAATCATGACTTTTGTTTCGTAAAACGAGAATTACTGTGAGGAGAAAATAGAGATTGAGGTGAAAATCTAGCACGTTTTTTTCTTTCCATTCTCACAGCTGACGCAAGTTTGCATGGTTTCAATGACGCAATAAAAAACAGACTCACAAAATCATCTAATTCAAAAAAGTTTTTTTAAGTTTTATTAAAAGTTGGGATTCAAAATATCAACATAAGTTTTCTAATTTAAAAATAGAAAATTATAACAATTTCCTGTTTTTGAATTAGCCTAGTAAGTGACTTTGTTTTTAAATATTATCAATGTTTAACAAAACTATTATTCAGAGCCGGCGCCAGAGCAGTCGACTTAGGGGGGCCAAGCGTTTATCAGGGGGAGCCAAAATTTGAAATTAAGCACAAAAACCGCTGTCTTCAAAAGAGAAAGCTTGTTAATCGACATGCTTGGCCCCCCTGGCCCCCCCTTAGCGCCGGCCCTGCTATTATTTCAACACTTGACGTTTCGACATCACAGTGTAAGCAAGGCAGTACAAAACTGGACCGGTAAATCGATGGACCGGTCATATTTTGTGAAAGTGGACCGGTCATATTTTGTGAAAGTGGACGGTCATATTTTGTGAAAGTGATTTTTTTTTTCTAATAATACTTTCGCAGTTATCATTTAACAGCAAAAAAACCAACTAACTCTGTTTTCCATAGTTCATATTTTATAAATATAAACACTATATAGATTAGTTAATTATTACATTAAAGAAGTTGTTTAAAAAATGAAAAATGGATTGTTTTACTCTTTTTCTTGTTAGGTAGTACTTCCTTGTTTGTTGATATGTCGAACACAGCAATTAAATATGATAACATAAAAGAGTTTTTACTTAATTGTTTTAATTTTCGTCTCAAAAAAAGTCTAAATACTTTATGGTGACAGACTAAACAAAAAACAAACCCCCTTAATCTATTTGTTGCTGGCATTATACCATTATTTACCTCGCTTCAGAACTTCTGTTCGCTTTTGAATTGCCGGGAATGTAACCGGATTGATTCACCGGAAAAAAAAACAAAAATAAGACTATTGCGAGAAAATTGAAAACTACAGTACGGAAGAGCCAAAAAACAAATAGACTGACGAATTTCTCACTTCAAACAAGAAACTCCGCGCTAAATTTAACTCCAATATTTTCGTTTACCTTAAGTCTGATGATGTAATGAATGACGTATGCGCCATGGACACGTGGTTGGCTAGCAACGCGACCACCCTTATCGAGCAAACAAAATAAACTGATAAAACAATCTGCATCTATTATGCTACAAAGCACTTGTCACTGTCATTCACCGGTATACTTTAATGATCATAAAGCTGTGTGAAGTCACAAGCACTAAGCGTCATCGTCTCTAGCCTTACAAAACAGTACTCTTATTGTTTACCTAATTATATTTTACAGACCTAGGAATCAAAAAATGCATAATATAGCAGTTTTTGCTTTAGAACTATCTAAGTACTGATGTATGAACTATTAGGTGACTAAAAATTTAGATGTGTGTGTGTATGAAGAGGAGATTGAGCCTTCCTTTCCCCCCTGGATCTGCCAGTGATTCTGATATTTTATGTCGCTAAGTAAGAATGTGAGTTGCCAATTTCCACTAATACTTTGAAACCCACTCGTATTTTTCACCGTTTTTTTTTTTTTTTTATTTACGATTGATTAGTAGCCTATACAAAGCATCCAAAGCAATTGATTTTCAGAGTTACTCAAAATATGAAACATTTTTGAAAATCGCTTTCACTGTAGCCAAAACTAAGTCGTTACCACCTACAAATTTCGTTTTGAAAAATTTTTTATCAATTCTCGAAATTAAACCGGCCTGTTAGCTCAGTTGATAAGACAATGCTATCGGTGCGGGAGGTCTGAGGTTCAAATACCGGGTCGGTTAAATCGACACTGATATCGCCACCGCTCCAACGTTTCTTCGGAGCTGTGTTGCCCAGGCGCTAAGCCGTGAAGTTTGACCCCAGCACTAGTTACACGCTCCTGCGTAAAACCGTGAGTATAATGAAGATATGATTTGAAACCTTTAAAAAATCTGAAAAATAATAAAGTCCAAAAATCAGTTTTATGAAGTAGCCGGTTGGCTTGGAGGTTGAATGCGAGAGGTCGTGGGTTTGATTTCCGGACCGATCAAATCAATGCAGTGTCGGTAACGAATCGCTCTTTGGAGCAGTGTTGCCCAGGAACTTAGTGGCAGAGATAAGCTCCGCTACTACGATATACGCTATCCGCGTAATATCTCGGCTAGAATAAAGATTTGATCTTTTTCTATTTTTATAAACTTTGACGATTCACTGTGGTAATTTGTTAATTTGCTGTAACTCCACTATATTCAACACTTTTTTAAGTAGACTAAGCCTTCATATGAACCATGATGAGCAATGCCGAACAGGGTACGTTATACCAGTATAAAAAGCACCTCAACGGGCTCGGAGTCGCCGTGATTGGTTTGGAATGTAAACTGCATGCACCTGTTCTACGGAAATTTCCCAAATTGTCTTCACTTGTTAGCTGTTCCGTTTTTGTCACTTTTTTAACGTGATCAAATTTTTACCGTGAGAACGGGTCGAGCTTCTTTGAAGCAGCTGCAGATTTGAGAATTCTTTTTTCAAAGGTTCAACAGAAATCTTAACCGTGCTAAGGGCTCGCCGGTGAACTTGCTCTGTTTGAGTCAGGAGCCACCCGAACCATGTGTCAATTATGCTTCGGTATCAGCCATGAATCAATTCCGTCACGAAGGCTATGCAACCTTAGGCTATGCAACCTTATGCGGTATCGTAGAGCGGGACAGCGCTGTTTCGGGCTATTAGCCCTCATCAGCCTCCCTCAGGTAAGATACATTCATCTTCCAGAACGAATGATCTTGCCAGGATCACTCATCCCTTTGGATAAGTACAATATACCAGTATAAAAAGCACGAAACAGCTGAATGAGGGCGGCTGATGAGGGCTAATAGCCCAAATGAGCTGTTTTACTGTCTGCGGTATGTTTTACTGGAGTGCTTTGCACTGTTGGTGATGGAGTGCTGATATAGCCTCCGACCCGACAAGAGGAAGTTGTCATGACTTCCCGCCCGATAGGCCAGGAAGGACATTGCTTTATAGTTGCTTATGCGGTGTAGTTGGAGCACGTCGCTAACAATTCGTCCAGCAGTTACAGCAAATTGCGCAACGATAAATGACAATCGACGTGCAAATGAAAATTGAAACTGGTTTACTTTATTGTTATTCATGAAGAGAGCATTTCATGTTCGCTCCTTCTCGCTGTAAGTAGCTTATCATAATTATGTTTGGCTGAATAAACAGATTATCCGCCTCTAGAGTGGTAGATTCGAAGTTCGATTTCGCGTCGGGTCAAATCAATCAACCAAAAAACTTAATATTCACACTTCCCTGCTTGACATGCAGCACCAAAGGAAGAAGATGGAAACTGAGCTGGCATTTTCACTCGCTGTGCCGTTGCCTTTGCCGTTGGGAAGGCATCCAAAAAGGTTTTCCTATGCTGAACTGGTAGGCAAGTGTTCGGCAACTTCCATAGAAGCTACCGGTAGTTCAACAGCATCACCCACTCCGAAAAACCTTAATCTTTACGCTGAGCAATTTGTTGTGATTAATGCATAAATTCAATAGCAGAGTCATTACCAAGATTCTTGGACATTTTGATAAACTAAAACTTGCCAAAAGTATCGAACAAAGTTATAGCACAAAATACCAGTGTTTGTATCACGAACATCGGTACTTCAGTACTTCGTAACATCACTTAAGTCTTAGGTTTACTTTGCAGTCCGTCCAATCAATCTGCGTGAGAAAAGCGCCAAGTACAACTCCATGCGATATTATGACAAGCCATGCGAAACGGGTCTTGTTCTTGGTAACCACGTATGGATAATCACAGATTAAAAGTGTCCGCTAGATGGGGATCTTCAACCGTTTAGTAAATCATTTCAAATTTTGCACAACGTGGAATGGATGGTATTACAGCATCGGTAAAAATTTTGTTTGTTTACTGTTTTTGGCCTACACTCGAACTGTACTTTCTGGATCATCGCTTGCCACGTGGCCGTTCAGGTCAATGTTCTCAAATCATTGCATTTTTGCAGCACTTCACATCGCCGGTAATATGTCAGCGAGAGTCCTCAAAAAACGCCGTTGTTTCAGGAACTAATTAGGACAGCCGGGAACGTGGCGCATTGGTTTGGAGCGTCGTTTTTACGACGACCATGATCGCAAGGTTAATGGTTCAACTCCAACCTCGTCTCTTTTTTGTGTCCTTGGATAAGATGCTTCACAATGATTATCTCTGCTTGAGGAAATCTGGCAAGCAGCGAATTAAAGAAGTCAGAAGAAAATTCAAACGGAAAACTTGGAAACAAGGGCAACTCCTAACCGAGTGTGGATTCGTCCTACGCATAGCGCCTCCGCCGCTTTCTCGTGATAGGAGGATAAAGATGAAGAAATCGAAATCGACACAGTAAAGCACTGGTGACCTGTTTATGCACTATTTTTTTAGTTTTTGATTTGCACATGAGAAACAAACAAACGAAGTTTTGATTTTGAGTTCATAGAGTTAGCATATCAAATTGACCGTTAAAATATATATCCATTTAGTTTGAGTAAGAGATTTTAGATTTTCGCGGGGATTGCCTTTGGAGAAATTTCACTTTTGTCTTCGCTCTCGCTATAACTTGCTATATCAATCTATTTGTGCTGTATTCTGCCAATTGGTTTCATCATTTTATGCAAGAAGAGTTGACCTTTTATTAAAGAATTTTATTGTGGTATCTAGACCGGAGCGATTTGCTGTAAGTGAGAATCGACTGAGGGCTTTGACACTTCGCCCTAACTGCAGTTTATTACCAAAGGAAAGATTACGACAGTTTCGTGACTGGTGGATTAATATAGAACAGAGGTTTGTCACACCTCTATCCTAATAATTCTGTCGAATATCGCAAAATACAGTAACAAGACATTTGTACAACGTTACAATACTTTTGTATTAGAATGATGGAATAGTGGTGCTACTTATCTCAATGCGGCTCATGTAGTAACTATGCCAATTGAGCAAAAAATATTAAAATTTTGCTTACTGCTTAATTGCTGTATTATTAAATTAGCACACTACTCAGCATGCAAATTAAAGAAAAGTTAATTAATGACTCTTACCTACAACAAAATTAGCAGAAAAATTGCGATATGACGCTGACTGATATACGCCTTGAAATAAACTAGGACGATAATCGTGGTTGGATTTTGGTTCCACAGTAAGTAGGGCAAGGAAAGAATAAATGCTTCAGGTTGGAAAAAGTAGCATTTTTGCTATTTGAAGTACAGTTTTGTCTGCTGATTCTAAAACATAAACCACGACTTGCACTACGCACAAAAGAAAAAAAAAGCAAAAATTATCGAGTTTCATGTTTCTCGCAAACAGCGAAATATAATAAATTATTCACAATGACTGAAACAAAAAACACTTTGAGAAATTCAAACTTTGCAAACTCGTTACTCTTAAGGAAACTGAAGGTACATGTTTGACAGAATTATGCCTGGAATTTTATATTAAGCAGTTTGGAATATAAACTCTGACCAAAAGTTTATTTTCTTTATGGTACAGTAGATTACACTCAACTTTTTACATCCTGGTTGAAACTCGCCTCAATCTACACGAGTGGATTTGTGACACTAGCGTATTACATGAGACAAGAGCGGATTTCAGGGCCACGACACAAAAAGTTCAGAAGTCAGAAAGGTAGAATCAGTGACTTCTCAGTCAATGGTAGAATCCATAAGGTAAGCCGGACGTTTATAAAGTCATTTAATTTTGTAAAAGTATAAACTCCTTAAACTGCTTTGACTAAGGAAATTAGCTATGTATTGTAGCGGAACCGCGCGATGGTTACAGTTTCTGAGGGTGATATGTCGATTTGGGACTGATTGTATTTGACCCGTAATAGCCTAAACTTGGAGTGGCAACCAGTTACTTTTTGCAAGATATTTCAGAGATCTGTCTCTAGAATCAGGAAAAATATTAGAGGGAATACCTTTTTGTTTAATATTGGATTTCTGCAGGTTGATTTAAGGCACTTAATATTTTCCTTGAAAACCGTGGTGGCAGCTAAATCAAAACGCATACAAGCTCACTTTGTTGTCTATTCTACTTCAAACTTCGAAATTAATCTCGGTATTTGTTTAATTAACTTATCTTTTTGCAAAACTTAGAAAAATAGTTTATTCCTGCTCAAGGAGTCAGAAATACTTTTTTGCAATTTCAAGTAACAGCGGAATGTAACACTCTAAAGCACATTTACTGCGAATAGCGGTTATGTAATGCTGCATGCTTGTACTAAATCTCAAAGAGTACTGCAATCGTTTGCGAGAGCAGCTGCTTTAGCTAACGGTAAGTAAACAAAGAAGGAACTTTTTAAATTTGTTTACTTTCCAAGCACAATGAGTTGGTTGAGTGGTCAGCGATGGAGTTGGGCACCAGAGCTGGTGTTGCCGGCTCGATACTCAACAGTAGGTCATTTCTGAGATGCTTGTACAGTTTTTCATTGTAAAAAAAAACCCTGTGGCACATTAGTTAAGAAAATTAGGCAAAAAACTTTCACAAGTCAACATTTTTATTCGAACAAAACTTAGAGTGACGGAGAGTGGAGAAATAAAGTCTCATTCTAAACGTTATTCTCTACGTTACAGATAAGTCTTAATTTTGTTTGCTCATGAAAGAGCAGTAGAATAGCGTCTGCTGCTGTCGTTGTCCGAATAAAAACGCTGTCAAAGCACCAATTGACAAGTGATAACGTAATCTGGAAGCATGCAGAGAAGAGTTTATTATTAGGTTCACTGCTACAAAAACGATTTTAAAATATCACACAGAGCATTACCATGCAAAATTTGAACATGGATGATGACGGGAATAAAAAAACTTGAATTGGCTCCAACCTTACCAAGAAGTTTTGGCACAGGAAAAGAAAAATAGAAGGCAATAAGAAAATAGGTTGCTGCAATAGGAAGTGAAGAAAAAAGAAAACCGGAAGACTGTAGCTATAAAAGCTTAGCACATGCAGCAGGAATACAAACAGTAAAAGTCACTGGTGAAAATATGGCGTTGATTAGCAATATATTGTCAGCATTGTGGATGATTCTTTTCTTTTTAAATAGCCGGGCTTCTGGAGAGCCTTGTGCGAACCCCGCAAGTACATAATTGTATATTTTGTTTCTAAATTAACGAAGAGTTAAAGGCCTACTTTGTGAATTTTCAGTAATCGTATTATCCTTTCTTCAAGACGCTGAAGTGAGTAACAAGTGGCACAGCCCATCTGCTCGGCTAAGCACCTGCGCTACACAGTTTTGAACTCCGAAGAAAAAACGCAGCGGTGGCGAGCTGTCTCCGCTACTCAGTTGGCTTCCCTCAGTATGCTGTAACCAGCCAGGGAAGTGAACCTTAGACCTCCCGCACCGATAGCACGTCGTTCCCCTACGCCAAACGGCGTCATATAGGCCAAATCCTAATTTTTTGTGATTAAGATATAAGCCCACCGGTAACATTATTTGTTTTTAGGTCACTGCAAGAATGTGGTATGCCCTGAACTTCTTACATGTAACTTTCCAAAAAAGGCAGTTGACTACTGCGAGCCAACCAAGGGGTGTTGTATGAAGCGCGAGTGCAGTAAGTCATAGGTTTTCGAATTCCTTACACTTTTCCGAACAGAAAAATATGTTTCGTGTTAAATCCTCCTTAGCTTCTATTGTGCAGGACAGTAGTTTATTTTACAGGATTCCTATACTTTATTAAACCGTTTTTTCACTCTTTTTGTTTGACTGGTTCATGAATATTGGCTTTTGCGACAGTTTTTTTTGTTGTCGTTGTTTCAGCTTGCAAAGGTACTAACAACGGATTATCTTCAACCTCATCTGTTTATAATCGGCTTCTAACAAGGTACACCAACTGCACAAAAGTGGAGGGAAATGTAGAGCTGCCAGGCATATGGATCAATATTACTTTCACCAAGGTAATAATCAAAGTTTGCTCAATTTATTGATAATCTTACTTTCTTTTTTCTTAAAATTGTTGGATGAATATACTATCGTAAACGTTACCATTCTTATTCTCAACCGTGAGTTTAACGTCTACTTTTATTCTCATCTGTTTCAGCATATTGAAGAGGTGACTGGTTATATATTGATCACTAGAATAAGTGCAAACCACATCGATTTCTCATCACTGAGACTAATTCGTGGTAATACCTTATATCAAGATCCACCAATTAGTTGTGAAGGAAGCACCTATGCAGCTTTGAGAAACTCACAACCAAATTTTATGAGGGCTAATCGAACTGGATACGCTTTGTATGTCGTCGACAATACCCGGAGCTTTATTGGAGGCGGTTTCAAAGAGTTGTGGATGCCAAATTTAGCAGGTAATTGCAAAACGATATTTTATGAAAATGATTTAAAAATCAAATCTTCATTATGCTCGTGGTATTACACCAAAGCATTTAACGAGTGGTGGAGACCATTTCCATCGTTTAGCGTCTGGGCAACACAGCATCGAAAGAATGTAATTGTAGCGGTGGCGACACTGTACTCAATTTGACCGATCCGAGAATCGAGCCCAGACCTCCCTCACCGTAGCCTTGTTCCAACCGGCCGCTAATGGAACTTCAGCAAATTTCTCTTTCGGAAATGCTGGAAGTATCTGTCTGGCATCCTGAAAAGAAATGAGTTTCGACCTATGATTTTTCGATGTTTCGAACTACTTCTCTGCTCAGCTTAATGCTTGATTTGTTTTATTTATTTGCAGGAATATTGAGAGGAAATGTAAACTTCGCTGAAAACCGACATTTATGTTTTGTCAATACAATCAAGTGGAGCGATATTTTTGAAGATAACTTAACTCAGGAAGCACATATCAGTGGTTCTGCTTCATCATGTAAGAAAATCAGTTTGTGTGTGTGATTGCAAAAACTGTACAATAGCGTAGTAACTGTACAATTACAGTAGTGCGCTTTCCTTCAAAGCTTGTTTGTTATTGCGGTTAAGGCAAAAATTTTTCCACGATGTTTTTCCGAAACATTTCCTGCGCATTTGTTGTTACAAAGCAAGTATTTGCATTGATAAGACCGATACCATATTCATATGGGACCAGAAAAGATATAAGCCTACTGCAACGTATTCAACATAATTATGCCGCGTTACTTTAATAGATTCATTTTATGATTATGAATTGTGTAATTCTTTTTCTGCTGTATGATGGTTTTACCAAAAAATTCAATTTGCATTTCGTTCGAGCTGCTTCGAGAAAGCTTACTTTGCTGGTGCTACTGAAGAGTGATAAATGAAAAGCCAACAACGTTTGTGAAAAGAAGAACCATTTTAAACATTTGTGGAGTTGCAAAAATCAATGTCTTTCTAGTGACATAAAATAGTATGATTTTATTATAAATTTGTGCATCATTAAAGAACGCGTGAGTTAAAATAAGTAAACATAGATTGAAAAACTGCTTTATTACCTGCTTCACTATAATTGTAAAATGGATTTCGCTTATGCCTGAATTCTTTACCGGCATGCGAAGATGACCAGCATCTTTTTATGATAATAATGATGTCTAAGCATATCATTGCAAATTGTAGGGAAGTGCTGCAAAGGCGGGCAATGCACTGTCTATAGTCAGTGTTTTTTTAAGGTGTTTTAAGAACCCAATTTGAGTCCCTGTAATGAAATTCGAGTCCCAAGAATATTTTATTTTGAGGTTCTTACATGTCCATTTTGGGCACTTATGCTTTCCTTACAAAACTGCTCTCGTTTTAAGTTTTCAAACAAAATCGTATCTCCCATGTTCTGAGTTTTAATTACTTTTCTGCAGGTGGATCTTGCAGCGAAGCTTGTCCTGATGATGATGGTGCCCGGCATTGCTGGGGATCCTCTTCACGTCACTGCCAACTATGTAAGTTGAAGATTTTACCGATAGCGTTGTATTGTAATTCATAAATATTTTGAAATTATGTTGCACATCAACCTACTTCAACGATTTCTACAATTTTCACATGAGAAAAATCGATGTCGTATTGTTCTTAAATTCTTAATTGATCATTTGAAGACCTACGGTAACTAGAAAGTAAGTTCATCAAAAAAGAATTCTCGGCAGACTCTACAGCCAGTCAGCTGCGACCAGGAAAGCAGCAAAAAGCTTCGAAATTGTACAACAAAATAAGTACACAACTTCATTTCTCCACTTGCTGAAGCAATTTTAAAAAATACTACTTAAAAACAGTAGCCAATGCCAAGCGCAACTTAAAGTGGTAATTTACCCGTGTTGTATTATTTTGAGCAGGGCATCGAACCGCTTGAAATATCGCTCCGGGTTTAGGCTCAGGTCCCGCAAAATTTATTTCTAGCGGTTTCGCTCCGGTTCAGGTTTTTTGTCATTTGATTTTGCAGGTTTAGTTCCGGTTAAAATTAAAAATACTTTGAATTATCGGGTTCAGGTTCGGTTCAAGTTCGCAGAAGCAAAAGTTTAAAGGTTCAAATTCGGTTTGGGTTCGAGAATTTGAAACCGTCAATTCGACTTATGTTCTGGTACACAGCTACGGGCGCATTTAAAAAAAACTATTTGTGGTATTTAGGCTAATTCCTTTTTTAAGATGCTGCTGTAGCTCATAAAGAATGTCCTCAGCGGCAGAAATAACCTCAGATTAACTTCAGAATTATTCGACTTTTTTTTGCCGAATGTGAAATCTGAGTCTGGTCTAAATTACGCTATAGCCTAGATATCTTTGGTTAAAAAAATTCCATCTGCGCATTTACGCTTAGATAAATCGATTTTACGAAGTAATGAAGCACCAATCGCAAGCATTACCGTTGCTAGTTGCAGTGTTTCTCTCGCCCTTCAACAAGAACAACAGCATTGCAACGCAAACGCGCCGAGATGAATGAAACGAAACCATCAGAAATGGATCACTTAGTTTTATGGCATTGGTAGCACAGTCGCAAAAATGCACTTTGGTCTGGGCTTAGGTTGGACAAAAATTATTTTAACGGTTCAAATTCGGTTCAGGTTCAAGATTTTTATGACCTTGAGTTCAGGTTCAGGTTTTGGTTCACGTCTATTAATTATAGAGGTTACGGTTTGGTTCGGGTTCAATGAAGGAAGCGGTTAATACGGGTTTTCGGTTTACGTTCCGGTTCGGTTCGACGCCCTGATTTTGAGAGCGCTTTTGTATTATTCTATTTACTGAATTTTTTAGTGACCAAGACATTCTGCAGTGGTTGCACCGTAGGAAATGGTAGATGTGCAGTAACAAATGGACTTTCTGGTGGCTGCTGTGACCCACACTGCGTTGGAGGCTGTTATGTTGCTTATAATCCGAAAGCATGCTTTGTAAGTGGAATTTATTTGAAATACAGCCCTCTAGCTACCGCAGTAGGTTCACATTAGGGTTTGCTTTGTAAGTCTACTTTCGGATTGAGCTGTTAACAACGCCAGTACTACCCCGTAGGCGTTGCCCTCATATGAACTGGAAAGGCGTTTAGATTTTTTCTCGTTTGCTGTCGTAGTTTCTTGGGCGTTGGACCCAAATTAAGCAACTTTCTGATAAAACATTCCAGGAGCTAAATTGAATTGAGCCATTTTAAGCTTTGGCAAAACGAAGCAAATTAAGTGAGCAAAGCAGCTAGCTATAATCGCTCTATGTACTGTAAATATACGACTAATTCACCGCGTGTAATCACGGCGTTAGCGGATAAATTGATTTTTCCTTGCTAATTTGATACAGTTTTAATTAAAAACATCATGTTTTTGGTTGTGGGTGATATTTTGCTGAATATTTGGGCAATGACTTTCTCCGTATTTAGTTTATAGTACTTGAAACCGCCGTAACGCTTGAAGCAGCATTTTCTCCGTATTTACAGTAGCCTGCTTAGCCTGTATATGTTTTACGATTACCTTTCAAGTTTGCTGTAATTGATTACACTGTTTGTCTTAACAGGGTTGTTTGACATTTGAGAATGAATATGATAGAAAATGTGTGAGCGAGTGTCCCAAAATTCAGAGTTTTGGAAACTTTGATGTGCTTTCCAGAAAAAAACAATGGTCACGATATTGTGTCCATAAATGCCCTGGTATGCAAGTATTTTATTATAAATATCTTATCATCAAAAAAAAATTAAAATAAAATCTTCATTGTTATAGTCGCGGTATTACGCCGAAGCGAATAACGAATGGAGGGGGGGGGGGCGTCTTTGTGGCTTAAACATCTGGGCAACACTGTTCCGAAGAAACGTCGCAACGGTGGCGAATCGTTGGCGACACTGCGTCTGATTTGACCGGCCCGAGAATCGAAACCCAGACCTTCCACATTAAAAGCGATGTACTTAAAAAACTGAATGCATCATTTCAAGAAAGCATATAGGGGAAATGTGGGACGGATGAGAAAGTAAGACCAAAATGATACTGAAATAACTTCGAACGCTGTGAGAATGAATATTCTGCTTGCGGTTGAAAGATGCACCGCGTGACTATCTTCTTTTATGCGGAATGGCAGCGCAGTGCAGGTTCCACGAGAGGGGGGGCAGGGGGGCAAATGACCAAAACAAGTTTACAAAGCCATTAAAACAGCATTTGAGCTCAATATATGAGAAATAATCAATTTCATAGAGCGCATGGGCCCCAACATAAGTCATCATGCTGTTCTAGGGGCCCATCAGCCCATACCTTACGGAATAAATACAGCAAAGAAACTTCCAAATAATCGATTTCTTTGAGTGCATGGGTCCCTAGCATGAATCAGATTGTTTTAGGGGCCCATTAGCCCATATCTTACAATATACAGCAAAAAAAGTTTTAAAAATCATAACAGCATTTGAGCTTAATAGGCTATTCATCTAAATAATACCAATTTTCCGGAGAGTGTGGGCCCCTTAAACATCATTTTGATGTGTATGCTATGCATAAGGCGCATTATAAGTTGAAAATTGAGATTTCTTGCTTCACCTGCGTTTGATTTGGCTTCGTCTGAATTAAAGACCATGTTGAATCATAAACGTGTTACCTGAGATTTGTGGCAGCGCAACTACGAGTATGCGATTGCGACTAGTTACAGCATATTGCATTTCAACTGTAGCTTAAGGCTGGAGAGATCAGTGGAATATTTAGGTTTCATACACAGTATGCTTTCATTATGCAGAGAATTTTTAAACAATCGAGTGGATGTTGTGGCTCAGAAATTGGCTTGAGTTTGATAGGAGCACAAGAACAGTTTCATTCACAAATTAAAGCATTTTAAAGCGAAAAGATGCCGGTATTTAAAGCATATGCTTAAAGTAATCGACAAGGCGAGACAGCAAGACAGTGCATGGCACGAGGTCAACAAAACACAATTTTAATTATCCGTGAGTAGCAGAGTTTCGTCGTGTACGAGTAACAACACTTTTGGTTTGAATAGGTGTTTAAAAATGTGATACGGCTCTCACGAGAATGCGATTGAAACAGTTTTGTTTTTATGGCTCCCTTGGTCAAAAGAGTAAGGTTGCCGATCCCCGGACTCTAGCAAATCTTTTCGATGATCGCAATGCGCAAAAAACGGCCCATTGGGCTCAGTGTTTTTTAAATAAATGCTGTCAAATTGATTGATTGGGTACAATAGATTTTAAAAATCTTTTTAGGAATATGATTAATTATTCTTACAATTGGTTATAGGCTAGGTATATTTTTGTAAATGCATGTTGAGAAATGATAAAACCTAAGTCCGGTACACAAAAGCGAAAAGAAAGGGTCATAAGAGAACGATTACAGCGGAAAGGACAGCAAAGTCTAGAAAGCTTTGGTACAGTAATTGGTAGAGAAAGTGAAAGAAAAAGATCTTGTGAAAATGCTCCTAACCAGGAAACTGCTAATGAAGTGTTGAATGTCAGCGAAAGTAGTCCAGAGAATGATATTTCAGTTTTATATGTACATTTGGTATCTAACCCGAGTGATGATCTAAGCAAAGTCGTAATTTGGGTGTCAATATTGTAGCTGATGAAGTGGGTGTAAATTACTGTTATCCAAGTGCTTATACCGACAATGGAGTTGTTACTGTACGCAGCATAGCGAGACTCCAAATCTGCCCTATTACTTTGACGTTGACCTTGTCCTAACTTTTTTTCCATCTACCTTGTAAATACGTAGCGCGATTCATCGTGGTCATCAAAAATATCCTCAACATTTTCCCGAGGATGAAACTTTAAGCGAGCTCGTTGTATCACTTCCATCAGTTTTCGTTATAAAAGGGATAAATAGGCAATCAACCAATTCACTGCATTTACTAAAACTTTGTCTTTGTACAGAAAAGACTGCAAAAGGTAGGGGGCCTACCAAAAAATTCGCCCCGGGCCCATGGGCGGCTCTCGGGGCCCCTGGCGCTGTGTAAGGTTGCTTGAACAAGTTGCGAAGAAAATGTCATTTCAACCTACTAAAGAAAAAATTTTTGCTTAATTTTAAAAAAGACTTTACAAGATTAATTAAACTTTGGGTTGTGGCAATTTCACATCTGAAAACTTAAATCAAGACTAGTAAATTTTGGTTTTGGTTTTAGATAATCTCGAACTTAAGTTAAAGATATTGAACTTTTTCAAATAAAGAAGGCATATGGAACCAAAGAGACAGTGCTATGTCCTCACGAGATAAAGTTCTTAGTAACAGCGCTCAAAAAAACTAAAAAATGCATTCTTCTTTCCAGCAACTAAAGACATTGCTTCTGTATCAGAAAAAGATATTGTTTGGGTGTTACCGCAACCAAAACCGGCAGCTCAGACCAAACCACTGAGTTCGATGCTAAACTTTGCAATAGACCTAGCATAATGTGTAAACTCGCTTTTTATGCGATGCTTGCTGAACATTCGTTTACATTGCCGCTTTTATGTCATTAAAACATGCTTTTACACATGATCATTAGCAGTTTTTTTGATATGTCTCATGGGACCCCAGGATGGGGAGAGCAAAGGGACAAAATGTCGTTTTTTATGTTTTCAATTTTTTTTAATGCAATGTCTAGAAGAAAATTCAAGTATATGGCGAGGCCAGTATAGTTGATGTTTTAACAAAGTAAAAATATTCCGAAGTTTGTTTAACAATGTGGTGAAAAATGAAAATGAATTTTTTTATCTTATCGGTCCCACACTTCCCCATCGCAAAAATCTTAGCTATGTTCGAACGTTTAGCGGCTAACAAAACTGCGTAAGTGATTGCCAATCCATGCATCATTCTTTATGTATTTTTAGAAAAATGCAGTTCGCACGGTAACCAATCTGTCTATCGTTGTTTTTGTATTAAAAATTTGGTTCATTCGGCAATGCTCATAGCACGTTAGACCAATGAAACTGTGTGAGCTCTTTGTTATCATTTATCAAATCAGCTTTGCCTTTACCCAACCACCACGCTCTACCAAAGGTCGATTCGCTCAATATCCCAACGTGCGTTTTCATGCGCATATTATGTTCGTACGGTACGCAAAATCCAAGCGTCTTCTTAATTTAAAACCGGACAACAGATGATGCACTTATTCCGTCAGCGTTAAAAGAAGCAATAGCAAATTCGTCTGAAAAATCAGCTGACGCTTTTGTGCGTAACGAAATACACAAAAACGATCAAATACGAATGTTGCTTGAATAGATGAATTGAAGGCCCACCACGCAAGCTAATAACGAAATAACTCCTCTATCCACATGCCCAGTATAAGGGAACCAAAAACTCAAAGGCTTTCTGCTTCTTAATTAATTTTTGATGTCAGAATTATACTTTTTTCTATTATGACATCAAAAGTTGCATCATGATACAAAATATGTACTGAATTTTGGCCCATTTAAATTTGACAAATGGACACTGGACAGGGTGAATCTGTTTCACGCCCACAGTGGTTTTACATTTTGCTTTAATTTTGCGATTTTCTTACAGCTAATACAGCTCAATTCGGTGACACTTGCCAGACCTATTGTCCACCGGGTTATTTCGATTTTGACGGAAAGAATTGCGAAGTATGCAAACACAGATGCGGCCACAGTAAGTAACCACCGGTTAAATATAAAAAAATATTTTGTGTGAGTATTGCAGCGAGTACAGAATTCTCTTCTTTTATCACAGTTTTTTGGTATATCATAATTTTTCATCTCTGTTCAATGTGCGCATTGTTGATTGTATTATTTGTTGCGTGAACTATATTTCAGTTTTTTTGCATGAACTGCATGAAAAAAAAACAATAAAATTCCATGAAACCGCTTCACACTATTTAAATTCCTTTTTGCAATTAAAGATACTCGTGCTGTATTTTTTTGTGACAAACCAATAACACTGATTAATACTGTTAATACTCAATTTTACCATTGATTACTTTTTGTCTTTTTCCAGTTTGTCCTGGTCTAGGAGTGAAAGGAACACCGTTAGAAAATGATACCTATATTAATTCTGTTAATATTCAATATTTCAACAAAAACTGCACCATCATAGAAGGGTCTTTGCATTTTAAAACAGCGTCGTTTAGAGGGTAAGTCTGTCAGCCGCAACTTTTACGAAACTGGCAGTAAAAAACAGACAGCATATTTAGTAAATATCGTATTTGTACACTTCAAAACTACTACGTAACAAATCATTTGAATTATCAGAAAATCTTTATTATACTCGCCGTATTCGGCGTAGTACGGCGAGTATAATGAAGATTTGATTTTGATTTGATATCGGAGCTGTAGTTCAAGGCCCCCCCCCGGTCAAAGGCCCAAAAATCGCTAGTATGCTGCTCACTTTAAAACAGCATGGGGCTCCCTGAAACATCAGGGGGGGGCCCTTGAACTACAGCTCCGATATCAAATCAAAATCAAATCTTCATTATACTCGCCGTACTACGCCGAAGCGTGTGACGAGTTGCGGGGCCCATCTCCGCGGCTTAGCGCCTGGGCAACGCAGCTCCGAAGAAACGTCGCAACGGTGGCGAGTCGTTGGCGACACTGTGTAGATTTGACCGGCCCGGGAATCGAACCCCAGACCTACCGCACCGATAGCGTGCGCTTAGCAACTGAGCTAACGGTCGTAAACCCACTTTTTAAGTCAATAACAGAGTAAAGCCATTACAGCGTTAAAAAGTAATAGGTGTTTGTAAAACCATTAAATATCTTTTACGTTTTAGTGATTCTTTCTGCGGCGTGAGAGCACTAACAGCGAATGATCTTGAACGCTTTTCAAATGTGAGAGAAATTACTGGTTATCTTGCATTCCAAGAGTGGCCCAAATTAGACATGTGTATATTCAAGTAAGACTTCGTTTGATTCGGTTCAATTTTTTTTTTGGTGCATGTCTAATCAGGGGTAGATGGAGAGGGGCAAGGATAGAAAAAATAGCTATCTTTCCATTTTTTGCGTCTAGAAACATCCAAGCACTAACTAACCATCCAAAAGCGGGACTTGTTAGCCACCCATAAATTCGCAAATGCTCATCTGCGATCGTTGAGGTGTGATGCTTTTGTGGCCACGAATTAGAAATATGGATTTAATCAGCCATTGCTTATGATGATTATTACCGTTACACAACTTTCATCAGTAGATGTTGACATGCATACTTATGACTCTCGCGTACCCATATTTTCATGAGTCGAAAGCTTGCAAGTGTTTCATGGTTTAATAAATAATAATGCCAATCAACTTCACTGAATCTTTTAAAAGTCACTGTTTCGACCATTTTACGTCTCGTCAGAAAAGTTCACAGTAATCTGCAGCAAAGATTCTCCAAATAAATTTAAGGACCGTCAAAAAAATTTTTTTTGTGGTAATACAATACAAAACACTTCTAGAAATTATGTTGGGCAACATACCAGAAAGCAAAGTAGTTCTTTAATTATTGCAAAGTTTACTTACTAGGGCGATTTTTTTATTTTATATTGTTGCAAAAAGTAATAATAACAGGGGTACCAACACGAAAATAACACTATACCATTTTCAAAGTCTAATAACTAAGGCGTTACAAAATAACGTCGTTAAGCGCTTACAGGTACAGTAGTAGCACGATTCAATAGATATTCTATTTTCGAAAATGTTTTTTCATATCCCCATAACGTTTAGCAATCAAATATTCTGTTGTTTTTTTTTGCAAATTGATGGTTCTTATAAATAACATGATATTTGGTTTGGTTTTTTCAATTTTACATCTACAAATCAAATGTGAAACAAAAATCTTTAGATAGTTGGGTTTCCACTAAAAGCGTTTATTTACACTTAACTGGTAATCACGAAGGACCGATAAAACATCAAATTCGATGGGCAAATGATTTGACCATAGATAGTAGAGCAATTAACTCGAGAACCATTTATTGCAATAATTATTTCTGTACTACTGAAACTAAATTTCGATCCTTTCAAATAAAATTAAATCTAAGAGCTATTGCAACTAATGTGCAATTGCATGGTTTTGGCATTGTAAATTCGCCTTTTTGTTCATTTTGTGCGCAAAGCATTGAAACAATTTTGCATTTATTTTGTTTTTGTCCAGTTGTAGATCAGTTTTGGTATGATGTTTTTAGTTGGATACGCTGTCTTTTCAAACGGGACATAGATTTTTGCAATTTTAACAAGATTTTTTGATTTCAAGAGTTAGAAAATTGTACTAAGACGGATTTGGTTAATTGTTATTTACTCAATACAAGGGCGATTTTTTATTGACCTAAAAATCTCAAAAAATTGACTTTATTGACCTAACGAAACAATGAAATGAAAGAACCAGTCCATAAGAAAAAAAACCACCAAAGTCACTTCAGTTAGTGCTTAGATTATAATGTACGCACATATAGAACCGCACGTTTTCTGGAAGAAAGTTTAACTGCTCTGCGTAATTGCGCAGAATCCAGAGTCGTATTCAAGTGTTTTGCTATTCGCTGTATTGCAATCTTTGTAACATCAAAGTATGTTCGAATAACTGATGTCTTTTCGAGTCTAATGTTTTTGACTACCGGTACGTAGCGACAAAAATATGCTACAAATAAAAACACGACGAAAAGCTTATTTTATCATAAACGAATTTTGCCACAATTGCAATCTTGCAAAGCTGTCTGAACGGATCTTCACAATCGAAATCAATAAAATTACATCAAACATTATATTAATAAATTAAGCATGTGTAAAACTGTATTACCGGTAACAATCTGGCGACAGCATACACCTCCCTGGTACCACCAACAGTAACGAACTTCCATCTCTAAATTATCTGAGTTATCTCTTTTTGAGTATAAAGTAGAATCGCGCAAAAAAAGCAAGAAAGCAAAAATTGACATAATAAAAAAAATTGATCTAAAAAACAAAAAATTGACATTTATTGACTTTATAACTTCATCAATACTGATTTTACGACCGTGAAATTTTGTTTCGACATTGTTAGAGTTATTTTCTACTTCCAAAAAATTGACTTTATTGACCGTGAATCGCCCTATTAATTACATTATACAGAAACTTGCGTCGCATCAGAGGAAAAGAAGTTTGGTATGACGCATTCGGTTTGATGGTTTATTTGGTTGCTGGACGTTCAAATCTGCGAGAACTCTGCTTCAATTCCCTTAAACAAATCGACAGAGGTAAAATAGCAAGTTACTCTAAGCGTAATTAAATCTACTCTACAATGTGCATTATTAGCAAACTTTTATGTCTACGAGTTTCATAATTATTGCTTGCGACACCGAGCCGGGTGTACACTGATGCTTAGTGCACGAAAAAGGGTAACCGGTTATCATTTTTTTCGTCCTTCCAGACTCATCAGGTGCACAACTACGAGAGCCAAAACTAGCTCTAACTAAACCAACAAAAATCGACGCTTATATACAGTTTGCTAATTATAAGGGCGCAGCAAGACAGAAAGCGCTTGAGGTCCAGAACTTAATTGCAAAATCCAAGATTACGTAAACTACAGAAGCACGGCGAAGCAAAGAGCGCTCTTGGGTCAGAACACAATTAGCTAAGACAACGAAGCATCATGAGCGCGTGAAAATACCTGCAGAAATCGAAGTCGAAATTATCTACGAAGCACCATAGCAACTCGTGAATAAGTGCAACAAAATAACTAGGGACTAGGAAAGCAATTAACGAAGCCGAAGAACACATTATTTTTAACAACTACAGTATTGACTGACTATAAACTAAAAACAAAAGTTCGTAACAAACGTCAAAAACTGCCCGGGATAATTGAAAACCAGCAAAGCTCATGTTCCGTTTCATTGGCATGAACGTATGGAAACAGAAAGGCGCAAGAACCTCCCATAAAAGTAGATTCAGTTCAGTGAGGTGAAGCGAACCGGTCCCACTGTTTTTGACCGCCGTTTCCATGGCGTTTCAACCACTGGCGACATTAATCAACGTGGCCACCAATAGTTCAATGCACGAGAAATTCATCAGGCGAATAGCTGCTTCTATGACTGCAAAAAAAGCGCATTGAATTTAGCACTGCAGTATACTTGATTGCAGTGGTTTTAAAGTGTTTGAGGGCTCTAGGCCTCTAAAACATTTTAATAAACTTACGTAAAATCTTAAGAAAGATGTTTTAATGACCAATATCAAATGGAAATGCGTGTAGATATGCCAGCAGTGCCGGTAGGCCTACTTGTGTTTGAGAAACCCTTAATGTGTTTGTGGTCTTGTCTATCCCAGGTTGAGAGCCACTGGTGTATTAGAATACTACTTATTGATTTTCTTTCTTTTGCAAACTTTGAAACCTATTTAAGTCAAAGTCAATTTAGTTCTAACAAGAAAGTCTGTAATGTGCCGTAAAGGTAAACCCCCGAACGATATCGCTTATTTTTACCCGAGTTTTAGTCATAACTCAAGGCAAGTTGGCGTAGTGATTGAAGACATCGCTATCAGCTGCGGAAGTTTTGGGTTTAATTTCCGGGTCGGTCAAATCGGCAACGGTGTCACCACCGGTTCCCCATCGCCGCCACGTTTTTTGGAGCTATACTGTCGAGGCGCTGAACCACTGTGTTGGGCCCCACCACTCGTTACACGCTTCGGTGTATATGATACCAAGGGCATAATGAAGGTTTGATTTTGCTATACCGTCCAGGTTCCCGATACATTGGATGAAAGCTAAGCTATTGGTTGGTACGGTGATCATTTATCTTTAATTGCTTTTTGTCGTTATCCCCCCAGTTTGCCATAATCTACAATTTACTACTAATACACCATAGATGTAATTACATTTATGCAAAATCGTGTTTTGTTGAATGTTACATCTGAGTTTTTGTGGTTCATTTCTCGCATCGTCAGTTTTTCGTTCAGCTCTTGTTTCTTGTTAGGAGTTGTACTTGTGAAAGGAGCATCTTTCCTCTGTAATGCTGAGGGGATCGAATGGGACGATATTACCCGAGATAAACTTGGATACGAATCAGAAGTGAACTCCAAACCTGCTCAATTCTGTGGTGAGAAAATAAATCAGCAAATGGCTGGATGTTGCAACCATGACTACTTTTACTTTTTTTAATTCCTTCTTTTTTCTTCGGTGTTATAACGTTCATCGTTTTCGTGCCTCTATTTTTTATTGGACTGTTTTAATATGTCATTCATGTTATCGTATTCTTTATCATACTGACCAGGAGCGCAGATAGGGGGTATTGCGTCATGCCTCCCCTCTTTTTTAACTTTGCCTTTTCGTATAAACAGATCTTGTGTTGCTATACGGGACTGAAATATACCAGACTCTTTTGATGGCTTTTGCAATTTATGTTTCTCCTCTTTTCAATTTCTTGTTGCGCCACAGTATTGACGGTGTGGATGATAATTATGTAAAAGACAGAGCTATTAAGGCGTACTGCAGCCATTTAAAATAATGCAGCATGCTCTTCAGCTTCAGAAAAACAAAAATTGCTTTGGAGTTCTATAAAATTGAAACAAGGCAGTGAAGTAGCCAAAATGCTTTTTTGTTATGATTTAAAAACTATTGAATCATTTTTATTATCCTAACGCATAAATTAGACTTGTACGCGTAATGTTTTTCACGTTTTGGTATGTTCCCAGTAGGCCTATACGAAGTCCTTTCGCTATTTGACCGATAAAGTAAAGCAACCAGAAAATATTAGTTGGAAGCAAATCTCATTTTTACGTTACTTTTAAGTGCCTTGCCATCCATCCTGCGCAAAAGGATTTGGTTGTTGGGGACCTTATGATAGGACTCAATGTGTAAAGTGTCAAAATTTCACTGATCTTACGGATTCAAGAGGATTGTTTGCTCCGGAATACGGGATGAATGCAGATGGATCCATCCATCCTGGCAATAACGTGACGACTTGTGTCTCCCAATGCGATTCTACTAAAGGGTGAATCCTGAATATAGGTTACATTTTGGAACCTGTAGTAAGGCTAAAAGTCAAGTAGGAAATGTTTTTGGAAATGTTTTGTAATATTCTTCCTTACTACCGGTATACCGATGGTTGTTTTTTACGAAAACCCGGTAACTCCTAAGAAATGGATTTGGAGAAGGTGGAGCGTTTATTACTTTGATGTCTGTTGTGCCGTATAATGGTTTTGTTACCTTGACACCTGTTGTACAATATAATGCTTTATTTCTCTAGGCTGGACTAATTGGTGGTGTATTTTCAGAGTATACGCAAGTGCGGATAAATTATGTCTACCCTGCCACAGTGAATGTGCGAAGAAATGCAGTGGTCCTTCACCCAGTGACTGTGAAAAGTAAGCAAGAGATGTCACTTTTTGTCGTTTCTAAGTTCATTGGCATTGTTATTAATTTGTAGTACCGGTAAGAAGATTGTAATAGATTTTCTGTTACCCATTCACATTATCATATTGTCATATTGACATTGTCATAGAAACAAAAAACAATAAGGTCAAGCTTAAAGGGCTTTTCTTTGATAAGAAAATTAAAAAAATGAACAGAACCGGTGTGTTGAATTACGTATAGATTTCAAATGAAATTGTTGTTTGTTCAGGATATTTTAATTCTACATAACTGGTTTGTGCAAAAAAAAAATAAAATTTGTAATGGCAGGCAAGCTAATGTCTGCAAAATCAAAAATAACTTTTGAACAAAAGTTAGATTTTGCCTCAATTTAAAATTTTTTTTATCCTTCTATCAATTTTATCACAGTTGCAAACATTTTGAATTGAACGGAACTTGTGTCTCTTCGTGCGACCCAACAACGCATTACGTCATGAACAGGACTTGTCTTCCTTGTAGTCTCGGATGTAGAGACGGAGGGTAAGTTGACGCGAAGCCAATTATACGTAATGCAGACGCACTATTAAAAAAAAATAATTAGTCATTGTGGAAAATACTCAAATATGTTTTAGTCAAATATGTTAGAGTATATTGAAATTTTGTTCAAAATAAACACTGCATGGTCAGTTTATTTTAAAAAAATTTGAAATTTTGACGACTGTGACAAAATGGTGGCTTGACATTGAGTTATTTCATGTGGCAAAACCATTCATTTGTTTCTTGTGCGCTTGTTTATTATAGTTATGTTATTGCTGAACTATTCGTGTAGCTATGACTTTAAACTATAACTCAACAATTAGTTATCCATAATGCATGCTGAAATTACAAAACAAAATAAAACAATCAGCAATTTTTTTGCTGCTTGGCAAAATAATTTTCCAACAGAACTTCGACGGCTCTCGTGGTCTTTCGCTCCTCCTCCTCATGTTTTTTTGTTTATTACATCATTGTATCGAAAGTTTTTTTATTGGCCGTCAACGAAAGTTTCCCTACCCAAGGTACCCAGATATCTGTTTTAAAATCTGTAATATTTTTTGGTTACCAATGGTTACCACTCCATGATTCGCTAAAAAGGAAATCTAGCCGTCTTGACTTAGTTTTCTTGAAATAACTGATGATGGCACTGTCGTCGACTAAAAATTTTCTTTAAATTTTATTTACCTACAGTATGTGCGGTTACCAATAAAATTCTTCCAGTTAAACCCTTAACAACTTGCAGGTGTACTGGACCTCTGGATGCATTTGACATATTAAATGGATGCACGGCTTGTTATCGTTATTTCGATTCCCATTCTCAAATGGAAGTGGTAAGTTATTGCTAATGACAATGCAAGTACTTATACAAAAAAGATTGTGCTAAGTAAGCTGAGAAGTACTGTACAGTTACGCATTTTAAAACGATTGGTTAAAATTGCTACGCTAAAATAAAGAGGCTAATTTACAGTAGAAAAAGCGCAACTGAAGCCTAAACTTGATAACGTGTAATACAAATTTGGGTTGAATTTTTTAGTTTCGGGGCAACGGATGTCGAGTATGTCAACGAATTGGTGTGAATTGTACGCTGGGGTGTCAAAGAGATGCTAGCGGAGTGTTTAGCTGTTTCACGGAGTCCCTTGAATAAAACAGAAATCATTGCCAAGAATTAAGGTATGAAGTTTTATGGAGATGTTTTCAGCTTCGTCCGAGACAAACTGCGTCTTTACACAGCAATTTCTTTGACTATTAATTTAAAAATCCAAAAATCCAAGCAATTATCAAGCCAGCAAAAAGTCTGAAACAACTTGTTTACGAAATGGCAAAAAGCTAAAGCGTTAAAATAAAACAACACCAAGCACGTAGTGCAAAAGTATAGTCCAATGAATCTCACTCCAGCAAAAATATTGCGCGTCATTTATCGCTTAGCTGGGAAATCCGTGTGGTTTTCAGTCCCCGCAAAATGATAATTTTGTTACTTTCTTCAAACATGCAGGATTATTGCTAGGCAAGAAGAATTTTTAGGTGATGAAGCAACACCTTTTTACACTCATTTAAGCTATCAGAATAGCCCTATCTCTTAACTTTCTATGTCTCAAATTCTTTAGTCGAGCTTGCGTCTCTCAAATACGAAACAAATGTTTTAAGTAATAGGTTAAGAAAAATATGTAATGGAGTTGTACACCAGGCATATTTGATATTGAAGCAAAACAGTTCTTCTGGTGTAGGATTGAATACTGAACTAAAAAACTCTAAAAAAAAACTATCAAACGAAATTCAATTTAATATTTCTGACGTTTTGCTGGTTTAGAAGCTGGTTGTTCTGACCAGCGAAACGTCAGAAAGGTTAAAAAAAATGTTTGCGTGATGCATGACAATCAGCCTGACTTCTAGAATAAGTTTTTCACTCTTTGTTCCTGAAGGTTTCGACTACGTAGATGCAGTGTCATTATCAGCATTGTAAGCTAGGCGGTTTAAAACTGTCGGATATTTTTCAGTCATATTTGCAAGTTTTAACGATTTAAAAAATCGTTAATTTTCGAAAATAAATTGAAGTCTTTCTCACCGCATAAAATTGCATTATTTTCAAAATTCAAAACTTCCACGAAATAAATTTAATCCTTCAGAAAATAAAAATTCATTAATGCGGAGTTTGTCAAATCATTTCCAGTTGATTTCTCGAAATCGGAAGTAACATGCATTACTAAAATTTAAAAGATACGTTGATGAGACGCTACGCAGTACGCATGTTTAATTGATGAAAAAACGTGTTGTTTGTAGCGGATATTCTGATTAAATTGCGCACTTAATACGTGAATGAGGAAACAGAAACGGAAGAAGTATTCCACACAACATAAAAAAAAATAGAAAGTTCAATTTAGGTGTCTTATGCAGGGTCAATTTAGAGTTTCGTTTTCTGGAACTGCCCTTTACAATAAGCAATATCTTGTTATTAGCAGATATTGCTTTACGTGACCTGCTGGCGTGAACTTTGCGCGCAGACGGATGTTGTCTGAAATGCCAAGCTAGTTTAATTTTAGAAGTACTTAAATTTTATCGGGACTTGGTAATCTTACGATTGCATAATAGAATCTCAATTAAACAATAATTCCAAAGTGTACACTGAAATAGCATACATGCCAAAATTTTACAGGATTTTTATTTAAATTTGGCGATCTTTTACCACCGTATTGGTTGGTTTGTTGGCGGCTAATTAACCCAAAATTGCTTTTACCGCCATTCTATTGATCCACATTCAAACTATACGTGTAGCGTTCATAAGCATTCATCACGTTTTGGATAACTTAGTTGACGTTGAGACATAGGCTGCTCTCTCCGAGGTCCCTATGCTTCAATCTAGATGGTAAAGTAGCTCTTTTTATACTGTACAATTAAACTTCAGTGAACGGCCAAATTGTTACAACCGGTCACTTCGTTTCTCTATTTTATAAAGTTATTAGTTCAAAAAACAGCCAACCGGTTGGTGACATAAAGTGTAATCGAGCTGGGCGAGTAATCGAACGGTCTGCTCTTAATGTTTTTGCTCAAGCCTTTGTTTTGAGCATTATTGATCTTGTGCTACCGCCCGGTTAGCTCAAGTCTTAGGCACATTGCTATCGGAGTGGGAGGTATGGGGTTCGATTCCCGGGTCGGTCAAATCGGGCCCAGTGTCGGCAATGGCTCGCCACCTCTGCGACGTTTCTTCCGAAATGGGTTTTTACACGCTTCGGCGTAATACCGCGAGTACGATGAAGATTTGATTTTTTTTAATTTTGATTTTATGGCAATGCTTCACACTAAAAGCCAATTTTTTGTCAATACGTTTGCTGATGAATAAATTCGGCGGCGTAAATTTTCAAAGAAAACACTTTCGTTAGTTTTGGAATTTTTTAAGGATGTTAATTTTTTTGGATGGCTGGCGGCCGGCCTGACTCCATTAGCGATAACGCATTATTTGTAAACGGATGCTATAATGTTGTGCACACGAGTGTTGCTGTACAACCGAAAAAGAAGTTTATCTGAAAAACAAGTTATTGTCATTATCAGACGTCTCGCCAAAAGTTCATTAATCTAAAACTTTACTTTTAACGTTAATGATTAATTATAAAGCTACACCTAGCACCAAAAATCGAAATCTTGAGATTAATGTGCTGTCAAAAGGTGTATTATGAATCAACGCGTAAAGTTTCGATGGAGATTTTTTCATACAGCAACCTTTTTTGCAAGATGTTCATTGCGAGTGGTTTGGTGATGAACGCAAGGTTTTGTCAGTCTTTAAGCCTTTTTTCATCGGCGCACAGAATTGTTTTGGTTACCCCCCTTTCCTTCTACTCTACGGTTGCGTTTTTGAAAATTTTGCCTAAGCGCGGGTTTCCGTGCAAATCCCCAAGCACCTATTTTCCAGAAATTGTCAGACACAGTAAAGCAACACCAGTCTGGGTACGTAAACTTGTGATATAAAAGATCACGTAGCACTTGTTTGAAACGTTTGCTAAAAAAAACAAAGTCGATTATGTCAGCTTTGCTGATTCCGAATCGGAGCAATGAATAACCTTATCCGTGGCAATTAAAACGGTTAGAATTTACCTGATACCGGTGCGTGATTTTATTCAAACTATAAACACGAGCAGAAATGAAACTCCTTGGTCAAAATGGCCGATTGATTTTTATAATTTGCTTTCCAATTAACCACTTGGTACTTTGCAAGTTTACAAAAATTTCTCCATTTGACGAGTTGGTTTGACATAATTTTTGTCTTAAAAAAATAATTATTTTGGTGACATTGTTTTCGCTAAGTGACCTTCGCATGTCTAGATGAAATAAATTGAAATTTCTCAGATTCGTCTACTTCGAGCATTGAAAAAAAGCCAAGACAATTCTACATAATGCATATGTTTCGCTTCCGTGCAGAAGGGTCTGCCAAGCTCCTCTTTATTTCGCAAAAAACATCATTATCAACCAATAATACTTCCATTTAATTTGTTTTAATATCCTTTTTAAAGTGCTTAGTAAAGCTGACATTTGGAAAAGTTCTCAATGTACTCAAAACAGAATTAGCCTATTTGCAATAAACGTTAATTTGTCACGATCAAATTTACATTGTTTTGCAGAATAGTTTACATAATTGAAGTACCGTAAACTTTTGCCATTTTCCCAATTTTAATACAAGCGTCGATACTACCACAACGGAGTGAATGCGCACCCATGCTTTAGATTAATTGGAAAGGGAGGAGTTTTTTCCAATTGTGGAATGGTCATTGCTCACTGGTCAAACCTTGACTGAAAACCGGTCTCGCCGATTAAAAAAAAATCAAATTTTACCTGCACAACGTGCGAATTAACCATTTAACCATGCACCAGCAATTATTATTTAGGATGAAGAGTTTTCAACTGCTCCATCACATGAAGCCATTATTAGAAAACTTCAGGCTGTTTTTGGTCTAAATCATTTTGTTCAGCTTTATCACTTCTCATATACGCTATCGCATACTTTTTCAATCCAAGTTTATCATTTGCTATTCATTGTCAAGGTAAAGCGTATACTTTTTGTCGGGAGCGTGTTCTGACTGTCCAGCTGGTTCGCATACCTAATTGTTGCTGATTAGGCTATATTGGTCTCAAAGAAATGTTTTTATTTGAGCTTAGTATTACCTAATGGTGTGAAAATTGTAAGAACGATTTAGCATCCGTGAATTGTTTTTTCAATTGCTTGGTAGGCTATTGTGATATTGTCGATATTTTAATGATCGTTACCGTGTTTCGTACTTTGCTAACTTTTTGAAATGAGTTGAATAGTTAAGAAATTGGTGTTGATCTTTTTTCTACGTTATTGCATCACAAACAAATAAACATGTATGTCGAATGACTGCGCAAATAGCCTAGGTGCTTTTCATGCGATAGTTGTTCTGCCATTATGAGAATATAATGCCGAAAACCAAGCACAACATGCTTCAGCCATGTAGATTGTTGTATGACAAAATAGTAAGACCTCAGGTTCAATCTCCATCCAAACTTTTTCGTTGCATCCTTTGATAAGGTGCTTTACGATGGTAATAATTAATCAAAGAAATATCAAACAACAAAGAACCAGAAACGTGGAAACCGCTAACCTTTCCCAAGCAAGTCAGGATTTCTCTACCACTGTGCGTAGAGCTCTACTGCCACCTTGTGATGAAAAAAATAAAAATGCAGCAGGTAACAATCGTCACATTTGCTTCTTTGTTTTGGTGGGTGATGATTAGTAATAATAACACAATTGTGTGATTGCATTTTAACACAAGGTCAGGCCAGCGCAAGAGCAAAAACTACTGTAATTGCTGTATCGTAGTTAAAAAAGCAGGAGCGAATCCAGAAAATTTTGGAGAGTGGATGCAATACTGAATTAGGTTGAATGTAAACCAAATGCGAAGACCCAAGACGTTTATTTTAGACCCGGAAAAGGACGTAAATAAATCTTCAAAAATGTTTCATGTCAGGGGCGTATTCAAAAATTTCACAGAAGGGTACCAAATTTCTGCATTTTTCAAGCGTAATTGGGTAGAAGCCCAATTCGTGGCAATATTTACCAGTAGCGCTTTTTATGCCCTACCTTTGATTTAAAGCATATCGGTACCAGTGACCAAAATTGCAACACCATCGGCAAAGGCTTGTAGCCTACACGAAAACTTTTGTTGCGCAGATCAATCGGCAAGGAATTTAATGCACAGTTCCATAGAAAAAGGGACAAAATGCCACCTTGGGGATCCCCCTTCACTACTTTTCTTTCAACCATCTCACCGTTTAGCTCTGTTCGAACTGCACGATGTCTCACGATATCTCACGATGTCTCACGATGTCTTACGATGTCTCACGATGTCTTGCGATGTCTCACGAGGTCTCAGCAAGTTCTCGATCCAACTAACGAGAAAAGGCGACACCTTCAATTCTGAAAGAGCATCACCGATGCTTTTATGAGTAATGTTGTCAAAGGCACCAACAATATCTAGAAAATATTCCTGGTGTTGTTTTTTCTTTGCAAAGCTGGATTCTATGCGCCGTACAAATTCGTACAGTGCAGTTTCGGCGAAAACCCCGGAGCAAAATCCGTACTGGAACACAGAAAACCTAACTAGCATAGAAGTGTCCTCATAAAGATGGTAAAGTAATCACCTTTCCAGCCATTTGAGTTAAAAGGATGTTAATGTAATCATTCGGAAAGATTTCACTTTTATAGTAGGCCTAGTTTTCTTTTTCGGGTTTTGGAATAAACGTAGCCTGCCTGTCCCTTCCTTCCATGCTTTTGGCACATAACTGTACTGCAGGCGTATTTGAAAAATGACGCGGTATTGATTGATTGATTTCTTCATTTTTATCCTCCTGTCACGAGAAGGCGACGGAGACGCTATGCGTAGGACAAATCCAGACACGCTTAGGAGTTGTCTTTCTTTCCGAATTTTCCGCCAGAATTTTGCTTCTGACTTCTTTGATTTCTTGCGTGTTAGATTCCACCGAGCGGAGGTAATTATCGTGAAACATCTTATCCAAGGTCGCAACAACGAGGCTTGGGTGGGTGTTGAACCATCAGCCTTGCGATAATGACCGTCGTAAAAACTACGCTCCGAACCACTCTGCCACGCTGCGAAACGTTTAATACTATTCCAGCCTTTTTGCAGAAGGACTAGATAAATATCGTCTGGTCCTGTCGCGTTAACCCTTAGAGTATAATTTTTTGTGACTAAAGCACTAATTCCGGGCCTTCGAGGCCTGGTGCGCATTAGGCAGTGGCGTAACCAAGGGGGGGCAATTGCCCCCCCCTGTAAAATGTCTTGCCCCCCCTGTAAAATTGTACATAAAAGTTGCATTTTTCGCGTTTTCCTCAAAGCTTACCAGATCAATCAAGTTACGGAAGAAAAAGTTTTTGATTTCCTTTGTGTAACAGCGTGTAAACAATGCGAGCTCAGGTTTCCTGCTGTAAAAGTGATAAAAATAGTGGTAAAAAGTCATAGTCGGTCTGAAATTGTCTTACATTTCTTTCAACACAATTCTACAATCATTACAACAATAGCAGATTCAGTCAGAACGGTATTAGTGACTGTAATCCAAGCCAGCGCGTTATTGATTACTTATGATGTCATTAAACTGTTGCCCCCCTTGAACAAGGCTTGCCCCCTTGTTGCCCCCCTGTAAAATGAACCTGGTTACGCCACTGACATTAGGATACCCAGATTCTTCTCCTTTTCCGTTTTCTTTTGTTTTGTGGCTTTTTTCAATGCAGCTTTTTCTGCTGATTTTGAAAATGAACTTAAAAATTTTTTTCGTTTTACTTTTGGAAAGTTATGGGGGGGAGTTGACCATTGTTTCTATCTAAATTAAGAAAAAATGAATACTTGAGTTTGCTTTTTAAGAGTTACAATTATTAGAGTCATCTCATACCATTTTCATGGAAGAACACTAATTGATTCAGAAACTCGAGAGATATTAGACTTTTTGTTTCTTGTTTTTTGTTACGGTTGAGTGATTTTAGATGGAATTTGGTAATTTACAGCTTAAAACTCGACACTAAACTATACTATTGGATAAACTAAGAGAAGAGCAGAACCTTGGACACCAAGTAAATGTGATTAGAAGACCTTAATGTTTCAATTCAGAAAAACGCAGGTCAAAATTCTTAATTTTAGTCATGCTTTAGGTTTTGAGTATTTTAACATTGAATTATAGGTCCAAATTTTGAGGGCTTTGGAAACATACCGTTAACACAAGCAAATGCTTGTGACATCATTACCTTTTTTCTTCTTCCTTGTTTACCTTAAAGCCAAAAAATTAGCAGTACAGTATTTACATATTATGATCGTGTACTATAAGATTGCACCAGAAGCGAGCAAGGAGCGCATGACTAAAATAAAGAAGTTTGACCAGCGTTTCTCTGAATTTAAACATTAAGGTCTTCCAATCACATTTACTTGGTGTCCAAAGGACTGCTCTTCTGTAAGTTTATCCAACAGTATAGTTTAGCGTCGAGTTGTAAGCTGTAAATAACCAAATTCCATCTAAAATCACTCAACCGTAACAAAAAACAAGAAACAAAAAGTCTGATATCTCTCGAGTTCCTGGGTTAATTCAAGTATTTTTTTGAAGTGCGTAAGTATTAGTGTTATTTCATGAAAATGGTATAAGGTGGCTCTAATAATCGTAACTTCTATCTTCTGAAGACTCTTGAACATCATGGCTGTCATGTAGAGTATAAAGCTAAGCTTACATAGTCTCAAAAACATTTCCATTTGCCATTTTTTGCTCTAAACTGTCAACTACTCTACATCTATACGCGAAAAAGCAACATAGTTACTTCTTTGTGCAATGTGGAACTGAAAACCTATATTACTTAAAAACCTTTTGACTAAATAACACTACCGGGCCTCTCAGGCCCCTGATTATACTTTAAGGATGGAGTTTAAAAACTAAAAAAAAAAATTAAGAAATAATCACGAACCAAATATTGCTGTTCAGGACTAACAAAAGAAAGCATTTGAAGTTTATAAGGAGACATGACATACCAACATATAAAAAAAATATTTACGCTGAATTAGGTTCTAAGCGGGCCTCACAGGCCCCTTATTATACTTTAAGGGTTAAATGGTTGAAACTCGTTTTTGCTATTTCCATCCTTTCGAGAGAACAGGTGGAACTTGAAGTTAGGGATGTGCCTCAAGGAAAATTTCTCGAACTCGCCGAGTAACGAGTATTTACGACATTACTCGGCGAGTCCGAGCCCGAGTATCTATGACATCACGCGCGATGGAAGTACGCTTTTGCTTTTTGGTTTTCCTACATTTCGCTGCTTCAGAATCATTGGGTTAATCAGTAACAATGGTATTTGGTTAAGGTGTACTGAGCTTACAGTAGAACGGCAGCATCTAGGCAATTTAATGCAATAATGACAATACACCCCGAAGGTGCCTTATCAAGCAAAAAAGACAGTAATGTTCATGAATTAACAGTCATGTTTTGTGCTGTACGGTAAATTACTACCGTTGAGTTGGTAACTTGGGTTTAGGTAAAAAACGTTAATTGTTTACAAATTAGTACTCGGTCGAGTATCAACTAATACTCGGCCGAGTCCGAGTAATGAAAATGTCTTGATACTCGGCCGAGTACTCGGACTCGACTCGGCACATCCCTACTTGAAGCATCATTATCTGAAGGCAGCATAGTTGCTTTACTTTGTACCACTCGCTGCTTTACTTTAAACCACTTGCTTGAAATATCGCTCCGGTTTAGGTTCAGATTTCGCAAAATTTATTTTTAGCGGTTTACCTCCGGTTCAGGTTTTCCGTCGTTTGTAGCGAAAGCCACGCAGTAAATTCAAAGTCAAAATAGGTATATTTTTTTAAGTCAAAAAAAAAAATGGTCCTAGTAATAACCAAGTGTTTTCTACTTCCTTTTTAGTAATGGTACACTGTAAAAAATTTTGGGTAATCGCATTGCCCAATTTTGGGCAAATGTATGCATTACCCAAAAAAAACAGTCAAAAACCCAATTTTTTTTGGGTATGATAAGCAAAAACCCAAAGTCGATTTTGGGTTCTGCATAACCCAAAGCACATCACCCAAGTAAATTGGGTTAAAAATTTTATACCCAAAAATAAATTTTGGGTAATCGTTTTTGCAAATATTAATTTGGGTAATGTGGTAGCAAACCCAAATTAAATTTTTGGGTGAGTGTTATGACTATTGTTTTGGGTCAATGGATTTTAAACCCATTAATTTTTTTTGGGAAATAATTCCTGAAATAATAACTTGTGTATATTGTTTTTAAAGCCAAAAAAATTTTTGGGAAATGTTAAATAACTTATTTTGGGAAAGTGAATTTTAAAACTAAGATCTTTGGGGAAAATTTTTAAATAATAGATTGGTTTCAAACTCAAAAAACGGGTTGCACTTTAAACAATTCTTAGTTTAGGAAACATTGAGTGCAAAACCCAGTTGTTTCATATAGCACTCGATGAGTTTTTATACGGCCCGCGCTTGTTGCTGCTAAATGTATTATTTTTGGCCTACAAGCACATGTAAAGTTAGATAGCCTGTCCAATCTAACTGGAGGTTGCTTTTTTACGCTGTAAATGCGACAAGACTATCTGATTGAGACGACAAAAACCGGCGAGAAAAGTTTAAACCGTTATTACGTCATAATTGCGACAGAAACCATTTTTGTTACGAAGAGCAGCAAAACACATAGAACCACAAAAGACTATTAGCCTTCGGGTACTTTACATTATGAAATTTGTTCCTCTTGGAGAAAACTTTGGCGCCCCTGGTCTAAGGCCAACCACCAAAAACCTTACATGCTTTATCTAAGTTGATCACTTGGTCTGTAGGATAATCGAGCCGTCTAAAAATTTTCTGAGATTTATCTGCGTGTTTGGCAGATATTGGAGCTGGGCAAGCCATCTTAAATTTTTATAGCATTTATCTACGGGCATTGGTAAATGTTGCTACATTAGCAAAACGGAAAGCCGGAAGCCATAGTAGTCTGCGATTTATTGCTTTTCAAGGCCTTACCACGCGCATGCGCTTAAATTTTGCTTAGACGTAAATGCTAAGCATTATAAACTAGCATTTGTGTAGCTGTTTTGCTTGATGAGACAGAATGCGTCATCAAAAATCAAAATCAAATCTTCATTATACTCGCCGTATTACGCCGAAGCGTGTAACGAGTTGCGGGGCCCATCTCCGCGGCTTAGCGCCTGGGCTACACAGCTCCGAAGAAACGCCGCAACGGTGGCGAGTCGTTGGCGACACTGTGCCGATTTGACCGGCCCGGGAATTGAACCCAAGACCTCCCGCACCGAAAGCGTGCGCTTTGCAACTGAGCTAAGGGCCGGTTCAGAATGCGTCATCTACCCCAAATTGATATAGGCCTAGTTAAATTTTGCAGTATATTTCCACTTGAAATAAAACCGATGACAACCCCAATTTCACAAGTCATTTAATAAGCTATTGTTGTCTTTTTTCTCACTACTTATGCTATAGCAATTTTAAGTTACATACCTGTGTCTAGTCATTTTAATTTCAAGTTCAACATTATTATGATAGACAGTTGCGCAAGCGGCTAACCTTCACTCTACCGCATAAACCAAACAACCTAAGCTTTCAACTTGCAGTATACCATCGTTTGTCAGCGTAATTTATTAATTTTGCTGGCAGACTTTAATAATAATTAAATGTGCATGATGTAATTCATCATTCTAATAAAATAGCACTTTTCAGAAATTAATTAAATTTTACTTTACGCTTCAATAAACTTTTCGGTTTAGTGATCAGCGCAATCAGTGAGCGCCAAAATAATCGAAATTCGAATTAATTGATGCGTCGGAACTGAAACTGCTGCTTCTCGCTGGAGTAAAAAGCTAATTTAAAATCTAAAGGTTCCGGTAACGACTTAGTTAGGCTATGTAGACACAATGATTTTAAAGTTATCTGCAGATTCATGTGTTCAACTTGCTGAAGTGAGCTATCATAGCATGCAGTATCTACAGATTTGGAAATGCTGCGAAGACCACAAGTACTAGTAGTCCGCAGGTCTTTTTATTACTAGCTACTAGACTTAAGACCTAGCTGCCTAGTCAGATGTCAGTAAGTTACTGGTTGCGCATGCTTCTTTTAGGTCTGCTAATGGCGGGATAGAAAATTAAAACAACTTGTTTTTTGACGAACTTTTAAATAATTTGAATTTGGAAAAGCTTATCAGAAGGCAAAAAAAATTTCAAGGTCTACTGGTACTGACCCTTTTCAGTGATTCTTAACTCCCAGAGTGCACTAGTACAGGTGCGGAGGAATGGTAGAACTGGAGATTGGAGTGACTACAGTTCAAATTTAGAGTTGTTAAGCTGGGTTTACATAAGCTAAAAAAATAGTGCAAAACGGTGAGAAGCTGAGCTTTTATTTTATAGACCTAATGTCATGCAACTTGGCTTTGCTAGTTGAGCAAAGTGGAGCCAAGCTTCATTGCAAGCTTCAAAGAACAAACAAAGCTCAGCTCTGCTCCATTGACGTTTTTTTGTTCGTGTAAACCCACTATTAGTAGTTGCAAGTTGGACCATTAGAGGTTGGAGTTGATAAGAGTTTTGGGGAAATCTGAAGCTGAGTTGATCTGAGAAAAATGAGTCAATCTAAATGAGCCTCCATGTGGAGAAAACCGATTTGGAAATGACACTGCTGCCACCAGTGATGGGCACGATAAACCATTCTGTACTAAAGCGATAACGATTATCGATAACTTGAAAAAAGCCCTGGGCGATACCGATAATCGATAAATCTCAATTTCTTAAAGCGATATCGATAATCGATAAATTATCGCCGATAAATTTTTCCGATAAATGTTGCGGTAAATGTTCGATGTGTTTGACGAAGTTTTTTGTTTGTAAGTCGAATTGCAAAAATGTTTTTTCTAGATTTTTCAAGAAAAGAGAGCAGTTCACGGACTCTGCCGTGAAATTAAGCTAAACAAAGAAATAATTTTTAAAAATTACAGCAAGTCTTAATGGACACCGCGTTTTTTCCATAGCGCCAACTCACTAACTTTGAAGTTTAAACACTGCGCGCATAAAAAATCGTTTATCGCGATAATTTATCGGCGATAACAAAATATATAACAAAAGCGATAACGGTAATCGATAAATCCAAACTATTTTGTGCGATAACG
Source organism: Trididemnum miniatum (assembly GCA_964006365.1). NCBI lineage: Eukaryota > Metazoa > Chordata > Ascidiacea > Aplousobranchia > Didemnidae > Trididemnum > Trididemnum miniatum. The sequence goes on along the minus strand of OZ023234.1, from coordinate 15,525,987 downwards.
ATAATCGATAAAAAGTTATCGCCGATAACTATCGCCGATAAATTATCGCGATAAATGCCCATCTCTGGCTGCCACTTCCCAATTTTATGTTAAAGTACCACAATACCCATTACACTGATACTGGTATGGATCTTGCTTATCCAAAGTGTTGACTGGATATATAAGCAATCAAATAGCTTGCAATGTACATTTATTGATGTAAAAACATGGTAAATTTCAGAATTAGAGAATGGGCCTAGCAGTCATGTTATATAGCTGATGCTTCATGCTGTTAATGTGATGTATGTACAACTACTGTGTCGCATTGTCATTGAAGTTTCTGATCATCAATTCATCATAACATGTATTTACCTTTGTGTGTGAAACCAAAACAGACATGCAACGAATCAAGGTAAGTGACTGATAAACAGTAAACCTTATGCATGTTGTGTTGTAAATGCTAAGGCATTATGTAATGCTTCACACTAATAACTGATTGTATATGATACCCAGTTTTGTTAGGCATCCATGTGGCAGTGATAAACATTTAAATTGTTTTGTGCAACAGTCAAAAATGTGCCATCATATATTTAAAATATTGACAGAAGAGCAGTTCAAACTTTTTCTCGATATGCCATGCACATCAATACGAATATGAGTATGTTACCAATCAAGTGCATTGTGATTATTCTACTTCATACTGCTATTTATAAATTTTTGCCTACCTAAGGCGCTTTAACCAATAGGCCCGGTATGCAACTCATAGAAAGTGACACGTGATTATGTAGTGAGTGGTTTCATGATTTTACGTATGCAATAAGCAGTAAAATCAAAGAACTTGGTGCAAAAAATATGGCTTGACATGCACTGCATAGCTCCCTGCAGCTGTGTGTTGGAAACTTGTTATGATAGTATACTGCTCTTTCAGTTTTATTATGTAAAGTTAAAGCAGTGGTTATGACACATGGGCAACATGCATATAAAATAATTCACAGTGGATTATTTTTGCATCAACCTCTTTCATGAAAATCAGCAAACTTATTTTGTGACAATTACAGGTCAGCATAATTTGATGCTAGTCAAGCTGTTGCATGTTGTTTTTTGTGTCTTTGATAAAAAATTATTATTAAATCAAGTAATGTGGCGTTAATGAACTTTGTTGATTGGAAATTTGAAATAATGTTTAAAATTTGAAAAGGCTATAGACTGGCTGAATTTTTTGTAGCTGTTGTTCCTGTTACTAAAAATGATCAAACCTCAATTAGCAGTTTTTATCCAATGGTTATTATTGGGTAAAGAAATTAAAAATGTAATTCCACATAAGCAAGCCTGCTCCAAGCAAGTGGTTTATTGCTAAACGTTTTTGTGAAGTTTCAGAAATTGATTGTTTGGTACAGTTAAACATAAATGATAATTATTTAGTTGGGATGCAAAGGTGTGAACAACCTAAAGACTGCCATGGGAGCCCATGCTAAGGTTTTTATGTGCTTAACGCTAAGAAAGCATAAATTATAAAGCGCTAGAGTCCTTGAATGCTTGTCTGTTATTTAAGACAAACTCTATGGCATTGGAGCATTAAGATGGGTTTTCGAACTCAACTTCAATAAAAAGATTATAGCCAGTATATTTGCAATCATACTCAACTAAAGGGGCAAATTAAACAATTACGTGCAACTGGAGTGACTAGATTAGTAGTAGGATTATTAAGTACAAACACTGTAGGATTAAATTAAGAAGGGTTGAATCTTATGTACCTTCTTAATTGAATCTTATGTACACAATTCTGTGGCGATGGATTTCGTCCTTGTTGCTTTTAGCAGCCCTTTTCTTTAACTGTAGGATTAATTAAATCATAACTAAAAAAAGACGTTGAATATAAATGGAAATTAAACACGTTACTAATTGCGATTTAGGCCTACATGAATATTGTGCGAAGTGAGCTAAATGTTAAATAGGTAGATGGGGTTGGAAGAGTCATCAATATTTAATTGTGGTTGAAGATTTTGGATGAGTAGAGTTTCTTTGATGCGGAGTTTTCGGATATTATTGCTGTGAGCTAGTATTTCGGGGGAATGAAAGTTCATCGTATGGTCTGGGTTATTTTTCAAGTGTTGGGACACATCAGTTTCATTCTTAGTTGAGTTTTTTGGCATATGGTCATTGATTCTAATCTTCAAATTTCTTTTGGTTTGTCCAATGTATGATTGTCCGCATGAGCAATTGAGTTTATACACTACTCCTGAGCTGTGTAGCAGTGTTTGACGGTCCTTGTACCTGAATTTTTGGCCAATAGTTGTTTCGTGTACCATAACAAATTTTGATTTTTGGGAAAGTTTTTTGAATAGATATTGCCGAATTTCTTTTTCAATTTGATGAGACATGTCTCCGATATACGGTAGTTTTACAATCGAGAATATGGGTCTTGTTTTGCTTTCAGAGTCTAGTTTTTCTTCGACTTCTGGAGTTTTTACTTTTTCATGCATTTTGTTGAAAACAATTCGAATTTGCTGATTAAGAAATCCAGTCGGATAGCCGTTTTTCTCTAGCATGGTGGAAATAATTTTGAAATCTTCGTGGATAATTTTGAAAAACGCGTGCTTTGCTACTTTGAAAAACGCGCCCACATTACCGAATTTTACAAACATCTTAATTCTATTCACCCTAACACACAATTTACCTATGAACTGGCCCAGAACAACCAATTGGCTTTCTTGGATGTATGGATTAGTAATCAAGATAGAAAACTAGCCTTAAAAACGTACCGTAAACCCACTCATACCGGACTTTACATCAAGTGGCAAAGCTTTGTGCCTCTGAAATACAAGATTGATTTAGTGAGGAACCTCTTGCACAGAGCTTACAAAATTTGCAATTGCTATTCACTTATCCACGAAGATTTCAAAATTATTTCCACCATGCTAGAGAAAAACGGCTATCCGACTGGATTTCTTAATCAGCAAATTCGAATTGTTTTCAACAAAATGCATGAAAAAGTAAAAACTCCAGAAGTCGAAGAAAAACTAGACTCTGAAAGCAAAACAAGACCCATATTCTCGATTGTAAAACTACCGTATATCGGAGACATGTCTCATCAAATTGAAAAAGAAATTCGGCAATATCTATTCAAAAAACTTTCCCAAAAATCAAAATTTGTTATGGTACACGAAACAACAACTATTGGCCAAAAATTCAGGTACAAGGACCGTCAAACACTGCTACACAGCTCAGGAGTAGTGTATAAACTCAATTGCTCATGCGGACAATCATACATTGGACAAACCAAAAGAAATTTGAAGATTAGAATCAATGACCATATGCCAAAAAACTCAACTAAGAATGAAACTGATGTGTCCCAACACTTGAAAAATAACCCAGACCATACGATGAACTTTCATTCCCCCGAAATACTAGCTCACAGCAATAATATCCGAAAACTCCGCATCAAAGAAACTCTACTCATCCAAAATCTTCAACCACAATTAAATATTGATGACTCTTCCAACCCCATCTACCTATTTAACATTTAGCTCACTTCGCACAATATTCGTGTAGGCCTAAATCGCAATTAGTAACGTGTTTAATTTCCATTTATATTCAACGTCTTTTTTTAGTTATGATTTAATTAATCCTACAGAGTTTGTACTTAATAATCCTACTACTAATCTAGTCACTCCAGTTGCACGTAATTGTTTAATTTGCCCCTTTAGTTATATTTTACGTAAATCCCAACTACTTTGTTTATGACGTAATAGTTATGCTGTATTTAAAATAATTTCTTTCTTGTGCTGGTTATTCTAGCCTAGTGCCTATGTAGTTTCACACTGATGATGGTATAAGTTTTTACCGAAACGTTTGTGAGTATGATTGCAAATATACTGGCTATAATCTTTCTATGGCATTGGTTTACTTGCCTGTCTATAACGCGCAAAAGGTTTTCATCAACGCATAAAACTGTTCAGTTCCAAAAGACCTGTTCGCACTGTAGATCGGAGTAAATAATAATTTGGTTTGAAACGCTATATGTCTTGTTATTACCATATTGCTTCACGCTACAATAAAACCGAATTGTCTCTTTTGTTCTATATCTAAGACACCCCTTCACTCGAACTGCTGAAGATTTGACCTTAAATGAAAGCCTACCAAAGCAGATACGCGGGCTCTCCAGTTTGCTTTTTCTTACCCAGTCATTCCAAACTGTTTTTCATAGTTGAAATTTAACAAAAGCACTGCTGGACATAAGCCCAAGTTTAAACGGTTTCTCTCAAATACTGCAATTTATATAATCTGATGGAAATTTTCATTTTCATCATGCGCTTTTCTGGCTCATTATTTATATACAATATTTGGGCTTACAATTGCTCCATCTTTTTAGGGAATTCTGCGAAGAATGTGCATCGAAACACTAAATTCTGCAGACAGTTGATGCTATCTAATGCGTCCTGAATAGCACAAAAGGCTTGAATGAAAGCGAACGGAAAAAACAATTGAGACAAATGGTAAAATAAAAACTTCTCAGATGCATAATATGCGAAAACAGACGTTTTAGGGGGAAAACTTTGAACTGATAACTTGTCGAATTTATTCCAAAGAAGTGTGTTGCTGCTTACCGATTGTATAACATTTGCACTAAACATTGTTTGCCCGTCTTTGTTTCCTGTGTTCTATTCTAACGTATGGGTGTCATGTTTTTTAGCCTATTTTGTTTGGTTAGTTTTTATGCAACATCATGACTGTGGCTGGTTGCTTATTGACAAAATTTTGCTTCAGCGAAATATCTGACTGACATAACGTAAATATAATTAGGCATAGTCGAAACCTTCGTGACACAAGCTCTTGGTTATGGCTGAGAGCTACTGTAATTGCCTTTTAACATCTTGTTAAACTTGATTGCTGCTAACCTTGTTTTTGTGAGCGCACAATAGTTTGCACTTAAAGTGCACAGTAAATTGTTGATAATAACTGAAATTAATTAATTTTATGTATCATAATACTTCATTATTTTGTATCTTTGCAAAAGCATTATTTTGTATTGTCTCTGCGTATGCACTTCATTTTTTATTCTTTGAGTAGCATACTGTAACTGCTCCGTATCTATGATTGTTTATTTTTTTTACATACATTTGTGAGTTAAAAATGCTTGGGTTTGCATATGGTTGTGGCAGATTTCTATTTGTGCTTGCAGGAATTGGTTACTTGCAATTCTCATTTAAATTGAGGTCATAATCGCATAATATTTACATCGTTTGGATCAGTTTTATTTGTAATCGCTTCATATGTGAACCTAAACATGTTCAAATAATCAATGCTGTTATTTGTTGAACATTTAATTTGTACCTATTTCTTTTGACAATATAAAGCATTATTGCAATATTTTGTTGTGCATTTCTTGTGAACCCTCCATTACTAAGTGATTATGACGACTGTTGTGATTACGAGTTAAGCAAAAACGCATTCACAAATATTAATCGGAAAACCCAAATCTGAAAATTGGGCATTTTTCCTTAGCTAAAAGCTTTTGGGACAAAGCGCCCAAATTTTCAGCTTGGGTATTAATTACCCAATTTTCTTGATCTACAAGATTTAAGGTTAAACACCCAAATTAAAAATTTGGGTCGTTATTACCCAAGTTGACAAATTGGGTTTCTCAGCCTTCGAGCCCAAAATTTTCAATTAGGTTTAAAGACCCAAGTTTGTAGTTTGGGTCAAGTTACCCACTGTACTTGGGTTATGGATATTGGGTTAACAAACCCAACTTTGTAAATTGGGTCGTTATTACCCAAGTTGGCAAATTGGGTTTCTCAGCCTTCGAGCCCAAAATTTTCAATTAGGTTTAAAGACCCAAGTTTGTAGTTTGGGTCAAGTTACCCACTGTACTTGGGTTATGGATATTGGGTTAACAAACCCAACTTTGTAAATTGGGTCGTTATTACCCAAGTTGGCAAATTGGGTTTCTCAGCCTTCGAGCCCAAAATGATAACCCAAGTTTTTTTTTTTTTTTGGGTCTACGTTACCCAATTTGATTTACAGTGTAGTTCACTGCAAATAAAATTGGGTATTTTTTTGGGTAAACATTTTGGGTATTAACGTTGAGAAACCCAATTTCTTCAGTTGGGTGCAGATTACATAAATGAAGTAAACTGACTGACTACTAACCATTATGCGTTGGGCTATTTTAGCCCAAGTCAAGAGCCCAATTAATTTTATTGGGTTTTCGCTACCCAAATGTTTCTAAGCAACAAAAACCCAAAAATTGTTCTCGCTGCCATCATCGCTCGTTTGCAGAGTATTGGATAAGTTAGCTATGCTATTCTACTGTACAAGGTCTAGTTAACGCCTACACTTACCATTGCATGTCATAAAAATTTTATTTTATTTTCGCTGCATGCAGTGATCAGTGTACAGGCTCTTCGCGAATAGATATTTTCTTAAATTAAAATAAAATACTGTCTGCAAATGAACAAATGTAGTCCAATTTTATCTTGAATTGCCTATGATTTGTCACACAAAAGTATTGGCTTTCAAGCTGGCAAAAGAAGCTATGTTTTGCGATTGCTTTTCTATTACCTGTATATAGTTAGGTATTTCGAATGTAATCTATTCTCATTGGCGCCGTGTGACTTTTCAGATTGGTTTGAACTTGAAGACCAATGGTAGTGTTCAGTGGCGTAGCGAGAAATTTTAAAAGGGGGTCCGAGCCATAATTTTCACACTTTTTGCAAGAGTATTTTTTTCGGCAAAACAAATCTGAAGCTGATTGAGAAGCAAGAAAGTCTCAAGGGGGGTCCGGGAGCATGCTCCCTCGGAAAATTTTTGAAAATCTACATGCTCTTATGGTTATTTTAGTGCGTTTTGAATAATTTTCAGGCAAATTTTGTTCAAATTGTTTGACCCTAATCTGAGTGCTTCGCAAAATATGATGCATTTTGTTCGCACATTTTCGATTATGCGTGCTCAAGGCGGAAGGCTTATCGCTATCGAAGAAGTTCGAAATTATGGAAAAATTGTATACATTCAAAACATCTTTGAAAATGGCTGGTAGAGGATGCATGTCCCTCATTCTACCCCCCTAGATCCGCCCCTAGCCATAAGCTAACAGAAACCATCAAAAGAGTATGACATATTTCAGTTACTTGGCACAATTAATTTTGTTCTTGTTTACTAAAAGGCAGAGTCAAAAGGGGGGGGGGGGGGCATGGCCCAATGTCCCCCTAAATACGCTACTGGTAGTGTCGCGAATGTTAAAGGGGATATTGCGCAAGTGAGCTTTTCGATAATCTGGTTACCCATTTCCATACTTCGTTTTACTAAAACGTTTTCTGGGGCCTAAACGTTAATGCCTACCTCACTTTTGTTTGTGCAACAACCAAGAAATTCTATAAACAAAGATGAAATCTTTGGAACTGTTGTGAACTGTATTACATTACGGTTGCTAAGATTTTTTCCATAACGTTCTAGTTCTTCAGTTTCAACCATCCCTCTTGCAAATTTTTTACTGCGTTGCTTAAATTTCTAACTTTCAATGTTTTAGCCTATAATCTTTAGTGTACGCGTGTTTGCTCAGCTACCGACCTATCTGAAAACAGCGTATCTAATAATATTTAGGTCAATCTATGCAACAAAAAGAAAAAGTAGTTCCACCAAGCACCAAGTACCTTTTCCTGACGGCAGCAAAAGCGAGCTTGTCGGTTTGTTCTCCGCACTGTCCGTTTATACTGAGCCTATATAAGATTAGATTAATTCCCTTTTTTTTAATCCGGGGCTGTTGTTCAGAGAAAAAATTAGTGCACACAACCCACTAAAACTTTTTTTTTACTTGCACAGCATAGGTGAGCCCATCATTTGAAATTGATTGGCTAATAGATGCACGTACAGTATATCAGATAATAGCTTTTAACAGCCAAAATATAGCTTAGTAAGATCGAGGTCTGTGATTCAACTTCTTTGCTTGACGTCGAGCATTGAAACAACCGTGCAAAAAACAAGTCAGTTAGTTTACTTGTTCAGTTGGGAAAAGCACCTAACAGGATTCGCGCACCTTCGGGAAATAGACAGGTCGGAGTGGCGTCGCCAAAAAATATTTGAAAGAGTTCATGACTATGCTGTATAACTTAATGTAAGCAAAGTGAGTGCTAATTTTTGCATCGATTATTTTCTGTTTTCGTAAAATTTAAGGGGGCATGGCCCCGGTACCTCCCACCCTTGGCTACGCCACTCAAATATGGCAGGTGGCCAAGTGATAGCAGGTTTTCTAAACACGCCTGTTCGATCCAAGCCAATCTTTCGGGGCAAAAAAAGTTATAAGATTCCCCCTTTATAGCACCTCGAAACTGCAACGCTCAATTATTTATCAAGATGTCAACATCTAAAACGATATTTTAAAGACAGAAAGTCCTTCTTTATGCGTAGTTTTTAGAAGAAACTTTACAGCATTTTATTCCAAAATGTATTAACTTTGACCTTACAGGAGTACAAGCAGCAGCAGCAGCAGGGTATATCGAGATTCATATGAATGCTGCTTATTTTCGGAAATCTGAATAACAATAAAAGTCCAGTGTTTAGATTTTGATTTATCCGTCGGTATAAGGGTGGTTGCTTGACTCTTTATGACCCTGAGGAAAAGTTGCATCACGCTGCTGCTGCCTTCATCATCTGCATAACGCTATATGGTATAGGTTTGAGCTGCATACAGCAAAGGAAAAACTAGTGAAAGTTACGTATTCACGAAATATTCTTCAGAATTTTGAACTTGAACGTTTGAGTAAATTTTGTTTTGTTCAATTTAAAATTGGGTAAAATTTTTTAATAATACATCGAAATTTTTTACGTTTGGGTAATTTTTAAAAATACCCAAAATTATTTTGTTAAGTATAAAATATTACCCAAAAGCGAAAAAGTCGGACTTGGGTAGAAGGTGTGTTTACCCCCCAAAAAATTGGGTAAAAGCTGTATTTGCCCACAAAATTTCATGTTTACCCAAAAACTTTTTTATCCAAAAAAATTATTTAAGTTATGTTATGGTAATATCAAAAACTTTTCTACCCAAAAAAATTATTTAAGTTATGTTTTGGGCATTAGCAACCCAACTACGTTCTAGCTGCTTTTTACGCAAGGCCCCAGCGTTCTTGATTTTTTAAGTTTACTCTCCATTAAGTATTTTGTGCAACCTGATGATTATGTGTTAGTTGATGAAGAGTTGATCTATGAAGGATTGCCTCGACAAGCTAGTGAAGCTATCTCAGGGGAAGTAGATAAACCAAGAGTAACTGCGTTGGATTACCTATATCAAAAATTAGCTCAAACTTATTAAACATTATTAAGTGTCTCATAGCTATCATTATATCTTGTCTACGTGCAATTGTTTTGTACCAGGCACTGGCACACTGCGGCCCGCGAACAAATTTATAGTGGCCCTCGAACGACCTCACTTTGAACGCATGAAAAGAAAAATGTCTAATAAACTGATAATGACGATTCAAGTTTGCGTTCATGCCGGTTTAGGGACGTCAGAACGAGATCTACAAGTCGCTACATTGAATGAATTAATTATTAGATCTGTACACGAATTTGTGTGGTAACAATGCCTGTTGTACAGCGTTTGTTTTGTAGTAAATAGACTAATTAAGCTAATAGTTCCCAACCTTTTTGTCATAGTGACCCCTTTTAAAATTTTTTGTAGATAGCGCGACCCCACTGATATTCTTTCCTCAATGCATAATCGAAAATAAGCGCTACAATGATTTTCTTGCATTTATTGACAAATCAATGACTGTTTTAGGCTTAGTGAATTGGAGTGAATGCGTGAATTAGAGTTGTATAATGGTGTTAGGGTTGAATTGAATTAACTGCATTAAATTGAATTAGTTGAATTAAAAAGGGTGAATTGAATTGAATAGGGTTGAATTGAATTGGTTGAATTAGGGTTTTATGGCCATGCCAAATTTGTAATTTGGAAATCGCAAAATACATGTTTCAAATAAATCACACGATGACTTTGCAGGATAATCAAACCTTACGCCTTGCATCCCTTATACACAAACATCACACAAGACTTTCCTTTAAAGGTAGCCACTTCATTCCTCGGAAACGGACTGAGTTTGGCAAAAAATCTTTTTCTTTCGTAGGTCCAAAGGTGTGGCAAATTATACCTAATGATTTCAAATTATTAACTTTCAATCAGTTCAAAAAGAAACTGAAATTCCACTTTAGTAGCAAATATTCTTGATTAAGCCGTAACGAAAACCTCATACTATCATATCTCTACTCGACAAGTACCGGTAACATGTTGATTTGTTGTTATCTTATTTTAACGCAGTCATCCACTGTAACTGTTTTGCTTGCTTTATTAATTTGTGCTAAAGTATCTTTCAGAACGTATGACAACGCTTCCACATTATGTAACAGGTGGTGGTAGACTTTGAAGACCGGATGGTCATTTTCGCCATCTCCAAGTGCTGTATTTTCGGTGTCATTGTGTAACGTGATTGCTTCATTTCAGCGAGAATAAACGTATTGATTGTTATTGGACCAACACTGCAAATAAAATTGGGTAGAGCTCTTGGTAAAACTCCACTCAACCCAATTCATATTTGGGTAAAATACGTTTGGGTAAAATTCATAATTTTACCAGCAGTTTTACATTAGCAACCCAACTACGTTCTAGCTGCTTTTTGCGCAAGGCCCCAGCGTTCTTGATTTTTTAAGTTTACTCTCCATTAAGTATTTTGTGCAACCTGATGATCATGTGTTAGTTGATGAAGAGTTGATCTATGAAGGATTTCCTCGACAAGCTAGTGAAGCTATCTCAGGGGAAGTAGATAAACCAAGAGTAACTGCGTTGGATTACCTACATCATGAATTTAATGTGAAAGATGCTTGATTCTATTTTAAGCAAACCAATTTCTGGATTTGTGGTTGAACCAAGTGGCTCAAATAGTATCAGCTTAGTCAAGAGCAAAGCATTGGTGTTTCAATACTTGAATTACTGCATCTAAACTGTGGTAAAAACTTTCGTTGTGCAACCAAGCTACAGCATTGGAAACAGCACTATAGTCTAATGCGCATATCTTCGGCTTCGTGTTTGAGTGAATTGAAATAATAATAATAGCGGCTCAACTAACGACCTAAGATGAATCAATTAAAGAAACAGGGTTCTGCAGTTGAGTCAAATGAATGACCACTTTGACCTCTTGCAACAACCGTAGCTTAATTGTATGTACCCATATAGGTAAAAGATATCACAGACAACAAAGCATGCTTTTTTGACTAGGAGAGTAAGAGTGCCGGCATACTGTAGATTATATCTTAATTAAGATGTCAACAAGAAAGTGTGAGAGCGGAGCATCTAAGCGTAAGCGACGAAAGTTACAAGAAAATGCTGTGAAAAATTCATTCTCTGTTTGAACAATTTTTGAACCCAAGACATTGTGCTATCGCATGTCCGATTGTCCGCATCAAACCACCATGCGGTAAAAAATTAACTTCAAAAGGCAGAAATGGGGTCAGAATTTACAGAAGAGCATATGGTAAACTGATTCTATTATTTTCGCGGCTTTAACAGTGACGTCATCGAGAGACCCTTTTTACTGCGTGGTCCCGGGCCTCTATTGGTTCTCGACGGCCCTGCCATATGGGACCGTATGGTTCCGCATGGAAACGGTATGAGACCGCATGTGAACGTATGGGACCATATGGGACCGTGCGGAACTTTATGGGACAATATGGGATCATATGGAAACGTATGGGACCGCATGGGATCGTATGGAGCTGTATATAGGGACCGAATGGGATTGTATGGAACCGTGTGGGGACGAATAAAACCGCATGGCATTATGTATGACATTGTATGGAAGCATATGCGGACCATTAAGGACCGAACGGAATCGGATGGGACTGTATGGGAGCAAATGGGGCCAAATGGAACCGCATGATATCTATGGGAACGTATGGTGCCGTATGAAACCGTATGGGCAGAATGGAACCGCATGGTACATAAATATGGGACCAAACGGAACCGCTTGGTACCTATTTATGGAACCGGATGGGGACTTGTGGAACCACAAAAGGAGGCGTGCTGGGCCGAATTGAGCAGCATAACACCTATTATTGAGGCCGTATGGGAGCAAGTGGGGCAAAATGGAACCGCATAGTATCTATATATAGAGCTGTATTGCGACCGCGAGGAACCGTAGGGGGCCGAATGGAACCTTATGGTACTGTTTTTTTTATCATAATTATACATGAACGACGAATAGGCTACGCTTAGACGTTTTTGTTTATCTGCGCTTGCACTTAAGCTGCGTTTTTACAGGCCGAGGCAACATACAAGAAATTCATTTTAAAATTTTGATCTTTTTAAAATAGCAGGGGTATGATAGGAAACCAGCCTACCGCTTAATTTTTTTAATGCGCGTTGTGTCAAAACTTTGTTCAAAGTATCGAAAACGTTAATCTTTCTTAGGTTTTTTCTGAGAGATGAAGGTACGATGCGGATCATCAGAGCAAATAGAGCAGTTTGAATTATTTTGGATGCTTGGGGTCTTTGGGAAAAATCATTTATATGTTAGAGATAAAAAAGTGGGTCTTAACACGATCCTTGACAAATTTCGCAACTTCTTCTTTCAAAACCAAACATAGGGCCAGCATAGGTGCCAGGACCGCTTGCTATTTTGACGCATTGGTGACGATTATTCAAAAGTCCTCAGTAAGCTTAATTTTTTCTTATTTCAAACAATTGCGCAAGTTTTCGCTGCAACGTTTCATGCTCCACAGCGTTAGCTTTTTTCAGGTCTAAAATATGCAACAGCGGTAACAAGACAGGTATTTTGATCCAATGGCGTAGCCAGGGGGGGCACCGGAGCCATGCCCCTCCCTCAAATTTCCGACACTGTGACTTAAAAAAAAATCAAATTTGATCGCAATCTGCTGCGTGTGTTGCGCAACTACTGTTTGGCCTCCCTTAATTATTTTTCTGGCTGCGCCCCTGTTTTGATCAAAATTTTCAAGCAAATTTTTGTAAATATAGCTAACACCATGAATGAGATGAAAAGGCCTTTCCTAAACCAAATTTGAGTGTCGCTTAATAAACTAAATTTCTCCAAAAACGCGCAAATTCTGCTGCTAGAGAATTTTTCGAAAAGTTAGTCAAACAGTGATAGTAGTGATATAACACAAAAGTTATTAGTTTTATTTCAGCAGCCTGTTTTGAATATTGGATTGGCTTCAGCAATATTAAGATATTATAGAAACTATAGAAGCCTCAATATAACTGAATCACGGGTTGGCAACTTACGACCTGTGGGATTTGGCCCGCCAAGGTAAATGGCTCGGCCCGCTACTTTTTAACAAATTATGACAATCCTGTATTAGAAAAGGAATTAACTACGTTGGCCAGTAGCCTACACTTGAATATTTAAATTGCTCACTTTGCTAGTTACTTGCCAAGTGCTGGAATCATTAAGATCGTAATGAAAAATGTAAACCGTGTCACTAAAATTCGGGATATGTTTGTAGCCTACTATGAATATAAAGTTTTTTTCTCGAACATGTTGATGAAAAAATTCTTAAACAAAAAAGCCATCGCTCGTTATTTTCAAGCTTTTTATTCAAGTGTAATTTGTTGTTTCATAAGTTTCATAGAAGACTAAACTCAATTTTATTCAAAGTTTTATCTATCGTAGAATTTTCCTTTAGCCCAGAGGTCACCAAACTACGGCCCGCGGGCCGGATCCGGCCCACCACACTGGCAGGCCCCCTTTCAGCGAAGGAAACAACAGCAGCACTGAACTGTTAGGGAAAAAGTTAGGCCAACCAAACATTTTGGACTGGCGTTGTTGTTGAGCTGCACACAACCTGCTGATGATTTTTCCCTACTGATTCTTATTATGACATCACAAAATTTGCTATTAAAAACACCATTGCTTCATCAGTGCAATGTCTCTGTCTCGGCAGATTGTACCGGCCAGACTAGACATCATAAGCAGGAAAATTTGGATAGCAGGGGAAGTGTGAGACCTATCGGACAAATTTTACTTAATTTTATTGTTTGTCCAACTGGTTAGACAATTTTGAAATGCTTTTTAGTTGAAGTTGGACTTTGGTTTGTGGTAAACTTATCCCGCGCTCAAATGGAAAGATTCGAAATGCTATAGGCGATTTTATTTGCGATTGCAAAGTGTCACTCAAACGTACGAACGATTCCCACCCATGGTGACCTTTCGTCCATAGGGTCTGGACCAGAGCTGGATGTCTCAAGACACGTTTTTGAATGTCTCGGTCTCGTCTTGGTCTCGCTATGCCAATGCCTCGTCTCGGTCTCGGACCTTGAAAGTCTCAGAATATGGTCATGTCTCGATCGAGACCTGAAAAAATTTTGGATTTGAAACAGCGTTCAGGTCTTTGATACGGAAGCAACAATGGTACTTATCCTATGTATTCAAAGTAAAACATTGTGCGTGATTTCGCACTTTGCAAAAACCTTTGGCCACATTTTGTTTAGACCATTTTGCTTTGTTGTTCAAGCCTGCAGAATTGCAGGCTTTTGCTTTCTTTTTGTGAGCAGCATGTATGAAAACTGGTCTATTTCAACCACTAAGCACATGCATTCGATGTTAATCTACTCTAGACCAGGGATGTCTAACCTTTTAATTTATTAGGAACCCGTTGCAAAATTACATATTTAACTGGGCCGCAAAGCGACCAGAATTCCAATATTTCATATTATAGTTCTAAGAAAAAAAAATTTACCATTGATAGCCTTGTACTGAGCCGCATTTTGCTGAAAACGCATCTTTTTTAACAACAAAGAAAATTTCAAAATCCATTAATATAATTAATTAATCCAATAATGTTAATTTAGAATACAATGAATATGGGACGAAAATAGCTTAAGGAGGAAAAATAAAGCCGCTGTAAATCTCAAAACTGGACGTTTCGACAACATAAATTCATCTGTCATCATCAGCAGTGTTTGCAAGGCAGTACGAAACTGTAAGAACTAGAATTTACAATTCTAACTACAAGTAATAGCATAACCCAGGCAACGGGTCAAAATAAGTAGCATAATATAACGTCATAAAGCAAAAGCTAATAAAAAGACTGACGGAGTTAAATTAACAATTAAATAAGTAAAGAGGAGCGGATTTGGAGTCAACGTTAAGCAATGGCTCATATTTTTGAATAAAAAGTGACTCAAGAATTAATAAGCGTGCAGAATCACCAGAGCTACTAAGAATGTTCGGTTTGGCAAAGTCCACTTTATGGTCAAGATTGTCCATTAAATGTCGGCACACCTCGGACTTATCCGAACTGGAATGCTCCTTAAGTCTGTTAATAAGATTACGGCTAGTCTGTCCTATATAACTAGAACCACAAGAACACGTTAATTTATATACAACCCCATATTTCATCAAGGTCTTTTGCTGATCTTTCAGACGAAAGTTGTGTCCGATGTTCCAGGTGGCGTCGATAATCCGTAGAATAACTCGGTTCCATGTCTCTTTTTCCACTAAGGCGGACAGCTCTTTCCTGAGTTGCATTGACATGTCATCTAAAAAGGGCAACCGAGCAATAACTGTTCTACAATTTTTACGTTTTGCAAGGTGACCCAACATCTTGTCATATTTACGATTAAAAAATCTCCTGACACAACTATCTAAAAAATAAGTAGGATAGCCATTGCGACCAAGCATAACCTTGATATTATCCACCTCTGAACAAATGCTTTCATAAGAACTACAGATCTTGTAAGCACGATCGAGCAAACAATTGACCAAGTTATATTTATAGCGGCGTGGTACAAAGCTGCTCCATTTGGAATATAATCCAGTGTTGGTCGGTTTGCGAAATGTACTGGTTGTAACTGTCTTTGAACTGTTATCTACTAAAACATCCAAAAAATTAATACATTTGTTATTTTGAATTTCAGTGGTAAACTGTATGTTAGTATGTACTTCATTCAAACTGTCACAAAATATTTTAATGGAATCAAGGCTATCAAAAACAGCAAAGCAATCATCCACATACCGGTAAAAAATTGATGGCTTATAATTTGAAAGCGTTCTAGACAGAGCTTTGTCCACTAGATGGTTCATAACTTATTTAATTGTTAATTTAACTCCGTCAATCTTTTTATTAGCTTTTGTTTTATGACGTTATAATTATACTACTTATTTTGACCCGTTGCCTGGGTTATGCTATTACTTGTAGTTAGAATTGTAAATTCTAGTTCTTACAGTTTCGTACTGCCTTGCATACACTGCTGATGATGACAGATGAATTTATGTTGTCGAAACGTCCAGTTTTGAGATTTACAGCGGCTTTATTTTTCCTCCTTAATGTTAATTTAGTTTTACCTTTTAACAATATAGCCTTCACTCAAAGACAACGACCGCTAGCCACGTCTAAAAAATTAATATATTTTTTATGGGCAAACGGTGTGTCAAATCAAAAAATTTTCAAGAGAGTATCGTGTCATATGTCATAAAATCAAGATTTCTACAAATTTGTTCCCTATGAAAGATGCTATTCTAGTCTGGTTTACAACAGCTATTAAAAGATTATTCAAAGCAGTCCAGGCCCAAACAAAGCTTCAAATCGAAAAAAGTGCAGGAATTACAGTTGCAGGAAATTTGGTTACCGACATGGGAAGTGTTTCCAGATTTGGACTAGCTCAGATAAGAAAGTTCTTACCCAGATAGATTTTCAAAAATGCATGGTGTCACAATGACTATAAAATGTTTATGTTAATTAATTTATTATTTATTAAATATAAAGTATTTTGATTAAATTTCATGAACACTCTCGTGCTCAATACTTGATAAACTTGCTAAAAAATTGTTTTAACTGAGGATAGTGGGCTGCAATGCCGACATCCCTGGTCTAGACCAACATAGCCTACCAATGACTTTTTGTTTAAAGTTTTCTTGACATCTTTTTCGTTAGATTAAAAAAGAATATTGGGCCGTGTGATCGTCTGTGAGAGGTATTGCTTGCCTTGCAAGCTACAAGGACTTAAATCTTCTGTGATAATAAGCTGCTTTGTTGTTATTATGGTGAACTCGTTAAATCATTAATTGTAATCGTTAAAAGGATATGACCAATAACACACATATAATAAGCTACATCAGTTCATAACCGCGATGGTTTCATTTGCTTGTATTGTTTTCGCTAATGTCATTTTGCTATACAGTTATTTCAATAACTTGGCTTAGTAGAGCCCATACTCCAGTGTGTTGCTATCGTTTTTATATTTTCAAATTTTTGGCTTATGAAGTCTCGTCTCGAGTCTCGTAACTTTAAAGTCTCGTCTGGTCTCGGTCTCGAAGCTATGATGTCTCGTCTCGTCTCGGTAGGTTCGGTCCTCGTTCCAGCTCTGGTCGGGACCTTTCTGACAGCTGCAAATATGACCCAAAGTACCGGTAAGAGAAAACGTCTCATAAAAATCGTTGCCACGATTAGATACTGAAACAAAACGACTGCGCATACTAAGCGATAATTACAGCTACATAATCTACACACTGTAGTTAACAAGATCAGCTTTGAACGTAAAAATTCCGCTCAGTCGCGTCATTGTTGCGGCTGAGATGGGTTGTGGCAAGATTTTTACAATATCATTCAATGCCTTTCGGATATGGCGCGCCAAATTTAAAAAAATTATTTAAATTTTTCACCCACGTTTCTCGCTCCGGATGGCAGATGCTTTCCCGTAGCCCGGAGCGTTACTCTGTCTACGCTATTTAATCTGGCTGACAGAAACCGAATCTGCCTTAACGGCGGGACACCTAACGATGTTCAAGCTGGGCAGTGGCAAACGTCCTTTTCAGGACGGGGCGATGCGCATCTTCGGCGCACCGTCAACAAGTTCCAAAGGCCCAGCATTCTCCAACTGAACATCGAAGGCCTCACTGCAAGCAAGATGAGCGTGTTGCATCATCTTGCGCTACAGTGTGAGGCACTCGTCATCCTCTTACAGGAAACCCATTGCACCTCGGTAGAAAGGTTAGATCTTCCGATCTACCGTCTAGCTGGGTTTTCCTTGAGCAGGAAACATGGTCTTGCTACGTTTGTGCATGAGCGTCTGAAGTGGATCCTAATCGACCAGTCCCCACCAACATCGGAGATCGAGTGGGTGTGCGTGGATGTTGATAACTATAAAATAGTCAACGTCTACAAACCCCCTCCAACACGGATGCAAGCATCTGATCTTCCAGCATTTCCCCATCCCTGCCTCTATGCTGGCGACTTCAACTGCCACCATGTTGACTGGGGTTATGATAATAACAATCCAGATGGTGAATGCCTGGCTGGCTGGGCCAGTGCCAACAACTTCACCCTGCTATATAGCCCCAAGGAGGCCGCCAGCTTCCACTCTGGCCGCTGGAAAACAGACACCAACCCAGATCTTGCATTTGCCAGTGTCGATTTGGACAGTCGCTTACCTGACAGACGTATCTTAGGAAAGTTCCCAAGGTCACAACACCGACCCTCGCTTATAAGTCCACCCAAACTTGCTCATCCAAAACCGAGCAAGCCTGTAAAGCGATGGAACTTCCGTAAGGCCAACTGGGACCACTATTCTAACCTAACCAACAAACTGGCCAAGAGTATACCGCCACCTGAATCTCATAATATCGATCAGGTTTACCAGTGCTTTTGCAAGGTAATAAGCACTGCGGCGAAGAAATGCATCCCTTGTGGTCGACGATCAAACCACATACCTTGCTGGGATGCGGAGTGTGAAGACCTCTATCAGCATTTCGTGCAGTCACCTGGGGGCCCTGATTCGGATAGGGCTGCCACAGCCCTACTCACAAGGCTCGACGGGAAGCGGAGAAATCGCTGGTCAGAGACGGTCCGCAACATTGACTTTTCGCATTCCAGCCGGCTGGCATGGAATACTATAAACAACTTGACTGGTAGGTTACGACAATCCCCTCGTCAATGTCCCGTTTCAGCTGATGCTATTGCTTCTCAGCTGGTTAAAAACGGGAAATACGAAGGTGTGAATCGACGCTCATCTCGGCTCGTTTTACAGGAAGTGTCTGACCTTTGGAGGGCTGAGCCACTACATCCTGCGAATGTCTCCGAGAGTTTTTCCCATCGGGAGTTCGCTGCTGCTCTCCAACATTTAAAACCAGGCAAAGCTCCTGGACCTGATTCCATTTGTCCGGAGCTAATAATCCATGCTGGAGCCGGCTTAAAATCTTGACTACGTGGCTTCCTATCTTCCTGCCTGCAACACCTCAAAATTCCTAAGATCTGGAGAAGAGCGCTAGTAGTAGCGGTCCCAAAGCCTTCGAAACCGGTAGAGGACCCAAGGAGCTATCGTCCGATCTCCTTGCTCTGTGTTCCCTACAAGATTCTCGAGCGACTTATCTACGCCCGCGTCGAACCTCTTATTGACCCTCTGCTCCCACGGGAACAGGCGGGTTTTCGACGCGGAAGATCCACCGTGGATCAGGTCACTTTGCTCACGCAAAGCATTGAGAATGCATTCGAAGCGAAAAAGAAGGCCGGTGCCGTCTTTATCGACCTGACAGCTGCCTATGACACTGTCTGGCATCGTGACCTCACCTGCAAGCTGTTGCGGCTTCTGCCGGACAAGCACATGGTTCGTATGATTATGGAGCTGATCCGCAACAGAAGCTTCACCCTTACAACTGGCGACAGCAAGTCTAGCAGGTTACGACGCCTGAGAAATGGCGTCCCCCAGGGATCGGTCCTGGCCCCCCTCCTTTTCAACATCTGTACATATGATATCCCCTCCATAACCTCCAAGAAATTCGCCTATGCTGACGACCTGGCGATACTTCATACATCTGGAGAATGGAAGGAGTTGGAAAGGACTCTAAGCCAGGACATGACTACACTCTCGGAATATCTCCAGACCTGGCGATTGAAGCTTAGCCACACTAAAACGGTGACGGCGGCCTTTCACCTCCACAATCGAGAGGTTAAGCGTGAGCTTAAGGTCTGTAACATCGGTAAGACCTTACCTTTCTGTCCAGTTCCCACTTATCTTGGGGTCAAACTGGACAGATCGCTCACATATCGTCCTCACCTTGAAGCATTGCGCAAGAAGTTATGTGCTCGTGTCTCACTGTTGAGGCGACTTGCTGGAACAGGTTGGGGTGCTAGCGCTAAGACATTACGCACAGCTGCCCTGTCTCTGGTCTACTCGACTGCCGAGTACTGCGCACCAGTCTGGTGCCGCAGCGTGCACATACGGCTAATCGACAGTGTAATAAATGACGCCTTGCGCATTGTCACTGGTTGCCTGCGTCCCACTTAATCGGTCTACCTTCCGGTTCTTTCAGGCATCCAGCCAGCTGAGCTTTGCCGCCAAGGAGCGACACTCTCCCTAGCCAACCGCAGCTCCCTGGACCCTGATCACATCTTACATGGCCAGTTTCATGAGTCACAGGACGTATGTAGGGAGAGATTGAAATCTAGACGCTCATTTGTACCTGCTGCTCGGAAATTACTAGACAGTCTTTCTGAGATGGACGTCCGTGCAGCCGAGTGGACGAACACGAAATGGGACATGGAGTACTCTGCTAACGCATTGTCACTCCACGCTTTCATTCCCAAGGCTAGCTCCAGACCCTTGGGTATGGGTCTGCCCAGGGCAGCCTGGGTCAAGCTCAACCGTCTGCGTTCTGGTGTTGGACGTTTCTGTTCGTCCATGCACAAATGGGGTCTCGCTCCTCTAGCGAATTGTGAGTGTGGTGCCAGTGAACAAACCGCAGATCACATCATCTCACAGTGTCCCATACATCGAGCACCCCGAGGTATGTTTGGTCTCATGGTTTTGGATGACGAAACAAGATGTTGGCTGAAGTCCCTTTCAGTCAGCATCTGACCCAAGCAGTTTGGCGGCCAGGGTGGTAAAAGGATAAACCCTCGGCCTTGGTCCTTCCATCTGTCTTGGAAGAGATGCCCCGCCAAACGACGACCCACGTTTCAGGACAGATTTGTCTCTTGAAGTTGCACACTAATTTACGGTTGAAAGAATTTTTTTCGATTTGGCGCGCTAGCGCGCTGAATTGAAAAAAAATATGGAAATTTTGCACCGTTGTATGAGGACAAATTTGTCTCTTAAAATTGCAAACTAATTTACCGTCACAATAATTTTTTTCAATTTGGCGCGCCAGCGCGCTGAATCAAAAAAAAAAGTGGTTGAAATTTTCTCACACGTTTCTGAACCAATCAACAAATCAACTTACATTTCAATAATTATTTTCAATTCAGCGCGCTGGTCCGCCAAATTAAAAAAATTCCGAACATTGCACTCACGTTTCAGAACCTAAATCAACTTAGCAAATCGACTTATATTTCAATAATTTTTTTCGTTTTGGCAAAAACATTTGAACGGTAAGTTAATTTGGTTAAGTCATGCAGTTGTTGAGTATTCATTATGCTAGCAAGGCTAGGAATCCTGGTGTAACCATAGATATGTAATTATCTATGGGTGTAGCTTGCATTGCCCTAATGTTTAGCCCTAAGGAAGTCTTGTTTTAAGTCGTAGGCTGTTAATCAGTTTAGGTCAATGCTAGGCTAGGAAGCTTAGCCTAACATTGCCTATAGTACCGGTAGGCAGGTAGGCGAAGCTAGAAAGCTTACCTGAATGCAACAGCTTACTAGTGTAGAGTAATGTTCGAATTAAACTACCCGTACGCTAAATTGCTAGTTGTTACGGGTACGCTAGAAGCTTGAAAGCTACTCCTACTGTCCCATCTCCCCATGACCCTAACCCCAACTCGTATGATCAACTAACTGTATCTTTAATTTGAATGCCTCAACTAGCAATCTAGCGTACCGGTAGCCTATTCAAACATTACACTACACTAGTGTCGCATTCACGTAAGCTTTCTAACCTCGCCTACCTGTACTATAGACAATGCTAGGCTAAGCTTCCTAGCCTAGCATTGACCTAAACTGGTTAACAGCCTATGGCCTAAAACAAGACTTCCCTAGGGCTACACATTAGGGCAATGCTGGGTATACCAGGATTCCTAGTCTAGCATCATGAATACTCAACAACTGCCCGCTAAAACTACCATAGCCTAACCAAATCAACTTACCGTTCAAATATTTTTGCCAAATCGAAAAAAATTATTGAAATATAAGTCGATTTGTTAAGCTGATTCAGGTTCTGAAACGTAAGCGCAATGTTTGAATTTTTTAAATTCGCGCGCTAGCGCGCCGAATTGAAAACAATTATTGAAATGTAAGTTGCTTTGTTGGTTTGTTGATTTTTTGTTGATTTGTTGGTTTGTTGATTTGCTGGTTTGTTGGTTTGTTGATTTTTTGTTGATTTGTTGGTTTGTTGATTTGTTGGTTTGTTGATTTGTTGGTTTGTTGATTTGTTGGTTTGTTGATTTGTTGGTTTGTTCATTTGTTGATTTAGGTCCCGAAACGTGTGTGAAAATTTCAGCAGTTTCAATCATTTCTTTTTAATTCAGCGCGCTAGCGCGCCAAATTGAAAAAAATTATTGTGACGGTAAATTAGTTTGCAACTTTAAGAGACAAATTTGTCCTCATACAACGGTGCAAAATTTCCATATTTTTTTTCAATTCAGCGCGCTAGCGCGCCAAATCGAAAAAAATTCTTTCAACCGTAAATTAGTGAGCAACTTCAAGAGACAAATCTGTCCTGAAAAATGGGTGAAAAATTTGAATGATTTTTTTAAAATTTGGCGCGCCATATTCGGACAGCGTCTGAGTAATTGAACATGTCCGATAGGTCCCGTCCAAAAGGTTCCTTGGTGGCCATTTTGAACTTCCTTCCAAAAATATTCTGGTTTAGAAATGTCACGTAGATGTATGCTCACTACCTTCAGTGAGCACGAGACTCACTTAGCTACCAGTGCAACCGGGATCTTGACACTGCGTGCCAGCTGCCTAAAATCTCAAAATTATCCTGCCTAATTTTTTTTACTGTGAACCAAAAAAAAACAGCTTTTTGTTGTAGCCACCACGCTTCTTGCTCCATCCTTACATAACATGTAATTATACCTCTAGTGAAACTTCACTTCCTTCGCGAAAATGAAATCGCAAATTGATCACGTGATCACGGAAACATGCTGCTGTCCGATAGGTCCAATCGTCCGATGGGTCTCACATTTCCCCTACCAGTGCTAAATAATTAACTTTTCGATTGTGTTGTATTACTTTTTACTCTTTAAAATGACTACTAAAAAAAGTAGATTATGAGTGTAGGCTGTTTAAAGAAAAATGGGAAAAACAATATTTTTTGTTAAAGCAATAATGGTAAAGCTAGTTGCCTGATATGTAACGAAGGTATTGCTGTTTTGAAAGAGTATAATCTTCGTTGGCACTATGAAACCAAGCATAGGCCTACTTGTATATTTTTTCGCAATTTGCATCCTGCCCGAAGCCGTTAATCTCGCAGAAATCCGGCCTCAGAGGAAAAAGTTTGATGACCCTTGCTTTAGCCCTACCCAGGGTTAGGAAAAATCGATTGTAATCGATATTTGATATCGATATTCTTTACTTTTAGTTCATCGAATGCATTGGAGCCTTTACTTTTTTGAATGAGTATCAAATATGGCCTTGTCTTTACTTTTGTTCTGCTCAAATCGATATTCGACAATCGATTCTTTTCGTCGAGATTATTTTATCTTACTTTGGTAAATTAAAAATGCTTGTCGGTATGTCATTCTTTTTTTGCTGATATAATTTTTTGTGCCAAAACCCCGACTGAAAATAAAAATAAAACAGAGTTGCTAGAACAAAGTCGTTTTGCATCCATGGTCGGCTTGGTCGCACCCGGATGCAATGTCCGGTGCTAGTCTTTAAGCTACTGCGTGACCGTGAGCAAATTCCAGAAAAGGCTTAGCGCATACGGCTAAATGCTCAATCGGTTAGGCTGTAGGTAGCTAGGCCTTGTAATGCGCTATGGAAGCAAAGTTAGCAGTTTAGTGGTAGTGTAGGTATATAGATACCGGTAAATTTACTGCCTTATAGGTGGCCTGCTGAATTAGTGATCGGCTGGTAGCCTGCTGTAATTTGGTTTCCTGAAAAACAATCATAGGCCTACCCAGTACCGGTACGAGAAGTAACGTAGAAGAAAACTCAAGGTTGATAAAGTGCATAAAGCTCAGCAGTGAGACCGTTTGACTATTGAATTTATCAATAAAATTGCTTAACAAACTCCAGTTTTTGTTCGATCTGTCATTGTACCGGGAGGCCTGCGCTCTATAACTACTCAGTACCAAAGGCGTAGCGTAGGGGGGGCAGTGGGGTACATGTGTCCCCGGGCGCCAAGGTACAGGGGCGCCAAAATGGGGCGTGCAAAATTTTCACAACAAGGGTAAAAATCCGATCACAAGCAAGATTGCACCGGCGGCAGACATCGTTCGATGGTAGTAGACTGGTACGCACCGTAGGGGAAGGTGGGGCAAAACGGGACACGGGGCAAAACGACAGTAGCGTAGCGAGGGGGCAAGTGGGGGCACGCGCCCGTGGGCGCACCACGTAGGGGCGTACCAAGAAGTTCTTTTTATACTCTTTTTTTGACGTATTCACACAAATTTTAAAAACTACTTCGTGGATTACTGTATTGTAACGTATGCTGTTCGCAAAGGATTCAGATCACGCCTTACTTCCGAACACAAATCACGCACCAAAGGGGCGCACAAAACAGTGATTTTATACCCTTCAGTTTCGACGTAATCTTTTAAACTTTAAAACAATCAATTTCTTGTAATGCATCTGACACCTGTATATGCTTTTGGCAGAGAAGTGAAATCACTCTTTACACCCGATCACAAATCGCCCGTTTACTCTATTATGACATCACAAAGAGGTTTGAAACCGCGCGTACATAGTTATTCGACTTTGCAGCAATTAAACAGAAGGAAATAGAACTCCACTAGAAGAAAAGTAAAGAAGCGATAGGTATCTACAGTATTAGATTTTCATTATTTTAGCGTTAGATGGATGCTAAAGATTGTTGGTAAGTCGACTAAAAAACGCGTGTAGTCGCTCGCTGTAATACTGTGCTAAACCCACACCACAGTGATCCTAAACTTTTTTAACGAATAGGCCCTTTCTGATAATACAGCGGACAAGTGCCGATCGAAGCATTAACTAAACTGAAGCTTTGCCTCAATGGCTTTTTCTGAGTGTTTTCTTTTGCAGTTTGTATTGTTTTGCTACCGTGATTGGTGTGTAGACTGTGATTTCCAATGCGGATATTTTGAGTATTTGACAGCAATCACAAAATGAGAAAATAGAAAAAAATCTGGCAATTTAGGGGTTGCGAAGCGCAGCCCCGTTGCTGCTGCTGAGATAATTTAGTTACAAATGTGAAAGAATTGCACTATCGTAGCGTAGGATATTATTGCAGCTGAGCGCTTGATTGCCCTATATGAAATGCAACTCCGTTTTCTGGATAGCCTTTTTTTCAGCTCGACGGTCAAACTTCTTGTTGAGATTTTGAGCGAAAAAGCTTTGCAGTTTGATGTGGGCAGCTTTCCCCAGTGTGGGCCCCTAGCCGACCGTTGGGATGTTGTCGTCTCCATAAAAGAAAAGAAAGGCCTTCACCCACAATTCTCGGCCCTTAAATGGAATCTTGGTCCCCTTGACGGCTAAGTGGTCTCCAAAAAAAAGGTCTTCACCCGAAATTCGGTGACCTCAAATGGAAACCGGGGACCCTTGACGGCTATGTGGCCTCTCCAAAAATAACAAAAAGGTCTTCAACCACAATTCGGGGCCTCCAAATGGAATCCGGGGCTCTTCGACAGCTAAAGGAATCTCTCACCACACTACTTTGGGACCTCTATGATGGGCCCCTAAAATGCTCTTTCATGGACTCCTACACACTCATGACCCCGGGGCAGATTGCTCCCTGTAATCCCCAGCCCCCCTCTTTTAAGCCCTGGATGGGGGGTCCTGTAGTGTGTCTTTTGTATCCTTGACATTCAGTTGGGACGATCTATTCTACAGTATTAGAGCAAAAAATGTAATTTTGGCAAAAAGCTGCCAATTTCGTTCTGCATCTCTCTCCACAATGTCTTCTGATTGTACTCAAGGGATTGCATGTGATAAGTTTTCACCGGCCCGTCTCTGGCTCAGAAAAATTGCCGCACCGTTAAATAAAATATCTCTAATTTCTAAAAACAGATCAGCGTTTTTAGAGTTTACATTGTTTGCGATTTAACTGGTTGGAAGATTATGCCAAAAAAAAAAGGGAGTGGAGCTCAGGGTCGAAAATGGCGAGCCCAATTGGAAGCGTTTTTGAATGAATCTAGAAAATTTATGAAAAAAAATTTTGAAAGTAGTGGCTATGCAAAAAGACAATCGGCCGATATACGAAGACAAGGCGAATCTGCTGGTACAGATAATCATAGAATTGTAAAACACAGGGGGCGCAAAATTTTTGTTTGCCCCAAGGCGCAGGATACCCTCGCTACGCCACTGCTCAGTACTTAAAGTTGAGCAAAAAGTAATAGCCGAAGCTGGTCTTACAGGCATGTCCGGAGTGTGGGAGGGGGCTACAAAAAAGTTGTTAACACGTTGACTGCCGATGACGAGAATACTTGCCATTGGCAGTCTATTCAGCGGTGCCAAGGACGAGTATTCTTTCTCATCAGATCTGTCTTGCTATGAAAGTTGCGCAGACGAGTTATACCTCGTCGTTTTAAATGCCATAAATCAATGCTTGGCGTCTCAGACAAGAAAAAGAAACGTATGCTGGCAGTATAAAACGTGTTTATTTTATGAAAATTCTGAAAAAAAAAAAGACAGATCACGCAGATCTTACAGCATCAATTTACCGATTTTGTCAGAAGTCAAGTTTTCAAGTATCCTACTTGGTTAACATTATACAACGTGTTATTGTGGGATAAAGATGAAAATACTACCGTACTTCAAATATAAACTGTTAGCTAAGTAGCCTTCATTAGATGGAAAGAAAAAGCAAGAGTGAAGTTACGGCGAAAATCAGGACCAAAGTTTTTTGAAAGAAATTATCAAAAAATCCATCATTTTCAGAATTTGGTGGTTGATACCTACTAATATCATCACCACTCTGAGACACCGCTGAAAAATTAGTTGGATTCAGCCACAAAAGAAGTATGGGGGGGACGTAACTGCTGCATTTCGATGTCGTTATCACCTTCAGAACATGATGGGGAATGTATACTTATTTCATCTGAGCAAAGAGAGATATCTGATTCACTAAGTTCTGTAAGTCCAAAACGTTGTAACTTTCATCCACGTGCCAGTTAGCCATGCTCAAAAATGACAAAACTGTTGCTATAAGCGCTAGCATTGAAAGCCTATAAATACAAAATTTTTGAATGCAAAGAGATACCCCGTTGTATTATATGTATATGTAGTAAGTTTCATTTCGTGATTGGGCAATGTTCTAACTTTTATATTTTAAAAAAGTTAGAATGCGCTGTAGTGAATCTTATGCTTCTGTGTTAATTCTTTGGGCTAGTTTGGTATACGCTTCACATTTTTGATGTAATAAAACCTAACATTGTTTTTGATCCTTCTCAACGTCAGGGATGGATTATGCTATATTACGTCATTATGTTGATTCGAATTTCAATAGTTACTGCTTGTTTCCTCGTTATCGCTTTACTAAAGCCGCACAATAGAGGAAAAAGGAACAAGTATATCGGAAAAATTCATAACTCCAAGACGAGTTATCTCGCCTTTGGCATACGAAATAAAATTATTGTTTTGGGTGCCAACGTCGAATATACTCGTCCTAGTTGTTTCGGCCCCCAAAAAGGGGTTTTTACATATACTAAGCCACAATAAACGTTCAACCCTCTTTTTTCGTTCTAATTTGTGAAAATCTGCGCTTGGCATTCGGGAACAGATTTCGAATTTATTACATG
Source organism: Trididemnum miniatum (assembly GCA_964006365.1). Lineage (NCBI taxonomy): Eukaryota > Metazoa > Chordata > Ascidiacea > Aplousobranchia > Didemnidae > Trididemnum > Trididemnum miniatum. The sequence goes on along the minus strand of OZ023234.1, from coordinate 15,498,133 downwards.
GCAGTCAACGTGTTAAGGGAAGTCCTCCTAACACTTGTTAAAAGACATCATCTGAAATACAGTCACGCACACTCGACGTGTACTGTTAATAATAGACACCTACACAGCTACAGTCAAGTGCTTAATGTATGGAAACAAGTTAGTCTAACAATTTTGGGGAGAAAAATATTTTTGGGGCTTGTAGCCCTTGGATACAGGTACCATATGCGGTGTGCAAGGGTTATGGTATCACTACGAGCTTTGAGCCAGCCTGTAGAGCTCATCGCTTTTTCATTTGCAGCAAAGTCCAAAAATTGGTGTTAAAAATAATAAAGCAGCATGAAAGTGCAAAATAGCATATAACGTCATATTCTGTTCACCTTCCTCGTTTGAATAAATGTTTTTTCTCGCCTGGTTTCTACTTGTATAAACACAAGCTTATTTACCCTTCTAAAGAGTTTAACAACGATCTCCACATAGCCTTAGAACTCCCAAGTCAATTTTTATACGCACATCAATCAGCAGATAGATACCCAAACGTATAGTTGCTGATATTGATAAATGTTGAAGACAATCAAGACGTGCGCAAAGCGCTAGCCCAGTTCCAAACTAGTGCAACATTTAATGCGAAATTGACAAATTGTAAGTACCGGTAAGTTATTCGTATAGTAGAAACATGTTTTACACAGCATGCAAGGCTTGCAAGCCCGGTAAACTACTGGGACCATAAGCAATGATTAAAAAGAACATGGCCCAGAAGAGCAGTGCACTCATAGGGCATGGGGCGAAGACCCGAAAAATTTAGCACTTAGTGTGCCAAATTGCATTTAAATTAAAAGAAAACACTATCCGGGTCCATCATGTTCGATTCTGATCAAAGGCTAAAATGTTACTGCTGTGGTTTAAATGTTTAACCATCCGTTTGCTTAAAACGCTTTATCAGCATCATTGCTTTTGTTATTTCAATTATTTGGCACTAATGTTCGCTATAATATATTCATTACGTAAATCTGTACCAGCAAAACTATCACATTTCTCTTTTAATCTTAACAACGGACAAAAGCAAATTGCAAAGCCAAAATGGAAGAGTTGCCAGAGAGTTGAGAAACTAGCATCTGACAAAATTTGTGATTCTGGCGAGTACTAGTAACTTAGCTTATAGCAAAAATGCATTTGGCGTTAGCACTAGGTTTGCAGTATTTCGAAAAAGCTAAAATCACTCAGTATAATATCGAATATCGATTACAATATACTTTATTCTTTACTTTTTTAAACTACTGTCGAAATTGATTATTTCTTTACTTTTTGGTAAACTATCGAATATCGATTATTTCTTTACTTTTTTGAGTGTCGATTCCCAGCCCTGGCCCTACCGGTACTGTAAAGCCCAAATAATACAACAAGCATCAACTGTTTAGTCTTAGTGTATGTCAAAACCTTACTTGCAACATATCAAATGTGGGAAAACAATGGCTGAAAATGCTCCAAAAATGCTGTTATTTGTTAAAAGTAGCTCTAAAATGCTTGATTTTTCAAGTAATGAAATAAAAGGAGCCGATGTAAGTCTATATATATGAAATACAACTGGATCAATGGTAGGCCTTTAAGACTTACTAAATAAACGCTGTAAAAACCAATTCTACTAGTTTCGCGATTTGACCGCTCATCAGGTAGACTCACGTTATAAACCTAAGACCTTGTGATTGAGAGTTTTACCTCTCCAACCACTCGGCCACCGGGCTGATAGCGTTGCACCTGTAATTTTCAGTTATACATACTCAAGCCCCTGCAACTGCAGGCTGAGCATTGAGCAGTTAGCCTAGTTGGCATGTGTCGGCAATGGCAGACCTAATTTTACAAGTAATGAAATAAGAGGTCCTGGGTTCAAAACCTGAGTCTATCTGATGAGCGGTCAAACCGCGAAACTAGTCGTAGAATTGGTTTTTACAGCGTTTATTTAGTAAGTCTTCAAGGTCTACCATTTATCCAGTTGTATTTTATAAAATGCTTGAAAAAGCACACGTTCAACGAAATTGTTATTTAAATTTACTGAGGCGCGTTGTAAATCTGATTTGGTCAAGAGACAAAGAGAAAGCTGCGGAACTTTGGGTTAAATGTTAAAAAAAAGGCGAGTGCCAAAAAGCTAACGCTAAGCGAATGCGAGAAGAAAATAACAATATAAAGAAAAACTCTAAGTATCTTTCAATACACTAGTCTATAAGCAACGATAAATTGAAATAGCTTTATTATCCCGTGACCGGCCGTTAGCTCAGTTTCTTAGCGCACACGCTATCGGTGCGGAAGGTCAGGGGTTTAAATCTCGGGTCGGTCAAATCAGTGTCGCCAACGGCTCGCCACCGCTGCGACGCTCCTTCGGAGCTATGGAGCCCAGGCCCTATAAGCCGCGGAGATGGGCCGTTACACGTATCTGCGTGATAGGCCTACCGCGAGTATAATGAAGATTTGATTTTTATTATCTTCTATTGCAGACTGTCAGATCTAGTAGTAGTAGTAGTTTATTTCATTTCACGACCAAGCTAATACAAACAAAAACAGGTAACAAAAGCAATGGTCGAAAAATAGGTAACAGCGACAAAACGATATACGTTGAAACATGCTTCAGTTAACAAAAAATTATTTCATAAAATAAAAGAAATGCATGGTCGCTGCACCTTAGCATAACCTCTTGCAAGCGCCGTATTTTTTGAAATCAACAAATGTAATGCACACACACACAAAACAAAAAAGGAGAAAAAAAAAAGAAATTTTTATGCCAACAACTTCTAGTAACTTCAAACCTGTAACCCCAGATAGGGAGGCTAACAGATGCTACACCTTGCCCAAGGGCGATCCGGGAGCAGCAACAGTTAAGAGATAGCTCCATTACGTCTCAAGGAACGAATTCCTGTCGCCGGATGCCGTTTTATGTCAGTACCCAAGACAAGTTCATTTTGCAAAGCCACAGCGACATCAATCAACTTTAACCTATACTTTTGAGCGGCTATTGATAAGTAACCCAACTCTAATCCGTGAAATTATTCAAATCCTTATGATTATGCGCCAAACAAAACTGATTTTGTTTTTAAAAAATACTAATATTGATTAAAAAAACGATAGAAAGTCCACTAATTGACATGGAAGTGAACAATAGGATCTTGAAATACTCTTGGAGCAGGATACTTGAAGAGTTGGAACCTGTAACAACAAAAACTAACAGCAGAAATCTGTATTGGCTAAACCATCCGATTTAATTTTTATATTGAATAGACTCTATACTAAAGGTATTACAGGAAATCGCAATTTAACTGGATGGTAGGCAAACCTGTTTTTTTGTCTCTTCTTTATATGAATTGTACGATTTAATTTTCCGTATGGGTGTTGGAATTGAATTCCAAATCAGCGGGCCACGAAATCTTAGCGACTGTTTTGTTAATTCGATTCGGCAAAAGCGAGGGAAAAGTTTAGACTGACTTCTTGTTTGACGAGAGTTGCTACCGTCCAAAAAGTTATCATCAAGAAGATTTTGAAAAGTTTCGGGCAAGTTACCGTGCAAATATTTATACATAAAGCTGGCCGTTTCTAATACTTCTAACTGATTTATAGAAAAAATACTATGCTTTTGCATCACATCTTTTACACTATCTCTGCCGTTTAGGCCAGATATTAATCTAATAAACTTACTAACAGCAGTTTGAAGGAGTTCACTCATCGTTTTATTTCCATTACACCAAGTCATGATGCAATACTGAAGATGGTATTTTATCAATGAATTATACAGCAACAGTAAGATGCGTTGACTTAGATGATTTCGAATCTTGTTTACAACACTACAAGTAACTCTAATTTTTTTCAACAGCGCTTCCATGTGAGGTTTCCAGGATAAATGTTCATGCACTATAATGCCCAAAAAGTTTAGAGAAGCGACTCTCTTGATATCTTTTTTTCGCAATTGAAGAGTATGTTGATCAGGGAGTTTGCTATGCGGAGTGCGGAACGCAATGTAATTAGTTTTATTAATATTAAGCGAAAGTCTATTTGCTGTAAGCCAGTTATCAACACTTTTCAACTCAGCGTTTGCGACTTGAAACACTCTCTCATAGCGGTTTTCACTGAAAAACAAATTTGTATCATCAGCAAACATTATGGTCTTACCTTTAGTTATACATGAACTGAAATCATTTACGTAAATTAGAAACAGTAACGGTCCAAGAATAGAGCGTTGTGGTACACCACAGTTTATTTTCAAAGTACCGGACAATTGGTCGTTGCATAAAAGTTGCTGCGTGCGATCATTTAAATAGCTAGAAAATTATTCCAAAGGCAGTCCTCTTACCCCGTAATGCATCAATTTTCATAAAAGTATTTTATGATCAATAGTATCAAACGCTTTGGATAAATCTAAAAATACTCCAACCATACATTGCTTTTTTCAAATGCAGCTGTAATATTTTCAACTAACAACGTAGTAGCATGACTGGTCGAATGATTTCTCCAAAAACCAAATTGATTTTTGTGGAAGAAATTCTGTCTAATCAAGAAGCTAACAAGACGTTTATGTACTAGCTTTTCCAAAATTTTTGACATTACTGACGACAGACTTATGGGTCTGTAGTTATTAAGATCATAAGTGGAACCTTTTTTAAATACAGGTATTACTTTAGCCACTTTAAAAGCATCAATAAATTTACTACTACTTAAAGAGAGATTAAATATATGAGCAAAGGCTAGCAGTATGTTTTCAGGGGTAGATTTTAAAACTTTGGAGGGAATTCCATCCATTCCACAACTATTTTTTGACTTTAAATCTGTTACAATTCTTTTAATTTCAAGAGTAGTAGTGGGGTTAAAGTATAAAGAATTTGGAATTGGAAAAGGCAAGAATTCCTTGAAGTTATGGGAAGTAGGAGGAAGCTTGTTAACCAGCTTGGTGCCAACTTTAACAAAGTGAAGATTAAAGTGATTAGCGATAGTGACAGCATCACTGGTCAACTGATTGTCAATTTTAAGAGTAAAGCAGGGATTTAATTTCTTTTTATCTATAACACGAGGCCGAAGACGAGTGTCTGGTCATTTACCCTCTTTTGCTGTGCAGTGTGCACCTTGAACCCTTCAAAATTCACTACCATCAAGACGATCGCCAGACAGGCGCGGATTAATCAGTTTTTGTCGGGAGGGGCCCAGAAAATTTGATATTTTAAGGCCTCTTCACAGGGCTGAAGGAAAAAGTCTATGATTAAAGCACGCTACCTAGCAGTGGCGTTCGCAGGATTTTTCAAAGGGGGGGTTTCAGTGACGTCACATCGTGATGACGTAAAGATACTTCAATTATGGTAATTCAGAGGTATCAAAGTGTAACTCTAGTTACTGCCCTTCACTGCTTATTGAAGGCCTTAGTTGTTTTTCTGCAAGCCCGCTAAATAACTATTATTTGAGGGGGAAGAGACTGACTCGATTTTTGTATTGACAAAACTATCTAAGCAACTAATATAAACTCTAGAGCGTTTTGTTCTTGTAAGCTGAATCAAGTTGTATTAACTATCAATCACAACATATACCTTATAATTAGCTTCTATTTTCTTCCTTTTCCTTACGAATCAACGAGTTAGTTTGTGCAACGTAGTTGCAGTTGAACCAGTGGCGTAGCCAGGGGGGGGCCAGGGGGCCCGGCCCCCCAATCAGCAAGGTAAAAAATCCAGTTTGATTTAACTTGATGTAGTCGCACTGATAAAGAAGACCACGACAGTATCAACAAATGTTGGCTCAAGGACGTAACGAGGGGTGGGGGCTGGGGGATCCTGCAAGCATAACTTCAAAAGTGCCTCTAGAATGCACGAAGATATGTGTTTTTATGTGAAATTTTGCAAAAATTTTCCGAGCAGCATGCCCCCGCACCCCTCGAATGGTCGTGTCTTCGGCAGTGTGAGAAGTAGGTGGGATGGGGAAACATGTCTCTCCCAGTAAAAATTGTCGTCCCCCCCAGTAAAGAAAAAAATGTGTCCTGGGGGGGAAGCCAAAACGTCCCTCTCAGTGATAAGCTTCGTGAAAAGTCAAATGTTTTTTTTACTGGTATACGCGTAGCCTGTGGGTAGCCTACGGACTGCGGCGATACTTTCCAGCATATCTTGTAGCCATTATGACTTCCTTCACAAACCAAACAAGAACAATCTTTGCAGCGCGCCTATTACACTGCACAGATTCAGAACAAACGTTTATCTTTCATCGACACTAAAACACGTCAGCGGTTTTTTTTAAGCATTAGTGAAAGCAATCAAAATATGTCATAGTAGCGGTTCCCCAACTTTTTTTAGTTTATATTTGAGATTGAGAGTATGAATTAAGAAAAATGCTGAGGCTTCCGGGGCTGCGCCCCGGACCCGCTTGGGTAGCTTGCTGCTCTCCCCTTAAATCCCTAGCTTCATTTATGAAACAAAAAGCTGCCTAAAACAAAGCTAATAAAGCATAAGCGCACACAGGGGGGGCACGGTGCCATGGCCTCCCCCCTTTGGCCCTGTAATGAGGTGTAAAACCGAGCTTTCAGTCTATAATTTCTCAAACTAATAACAATTACAGCGCTTCCTTTCACTTATTTTTAGCCAAGCTTTGATGCTTTTAGACATAAGGTGCGAAATATTTTTGCATTGCCCATTATAGTGATTGCACTCACTACATGCCCTTTTCGATAAAAAAATGTGCTAAAATGAGTGTTTTATATCAGAAAACCGTAAAAATTTGTTGGCGGCTGGGGGTTTCACCCCCAGACCCCCAATTGTGCTTCCCCCCTTGCCAAATCCTGGGTGCGCCACTGTAATGAAGTTTTCGAAAGTTTTTGTTCATCATGCTGGTGGTATGCAAACACGCAGTACGTGCTCCGCCTTTGTTTTAATTTGATCCTTGACCAATGACGACGCCCCATGAACAGTATATACCATTATTGCAATATTGTCTTGTTATTTGGGTTCAGAATTCATACAAAGTTGTGGACAAAAACATCCCCCCCCCACTAAAAATTTTCTATTTCGCACACTGGTCTTCGGCACTCTGTTTCGCTTTGTCGTAAAGCTAAATTTTGTAATGATCTGTCACGGACATAATGGGGCCAATCTTGGCTTGCTACGCCCAAAATTGCCTGGTATCACCGCTCAGGCAAAGCAAATATTTTCAAAAACCGAAAGGACGCTGACAGCCATCCGAAGCAAAATGAAGTAAGAGTAGAATCGCTTAAATTGCTGCAGTTTCGCGTATTAGACACGGCCTTTGCCGAAAATAGTTTGTATGTCATGCAAGACGACTGCGTTTTTGTTGCTTAAGAGATGAGGCCGAAAAGGAGAAAAACGGGGGTCTAGGGGGTTTCGTCCTCCAGCCGCTGTAGAAGCAAATTCAAATTGGGCCCCTCCCAATCTGAAATTCTGGCTACGCCTATGAGTTGAACTTTAACATGTTAAACAATGATTTTTAACTTTAGTAGTGTTTTTTGTGAATGTTAATTAAACTATTTACAGCAGAGAAAACTCTAGCTTTATTTTCCATCCAAGGTCTTTACATCTCAGTTTTCCTACGGAACCAAAAGAATTTTAACATCAGATATTTTAACATTCTTAAATTTTAGCTCCTCTATTTTTTAACACGTACGATTTGCCTTTCGAAGTCGGATTAATCATAGTTACTGTTAAGAAAACTAGGCAGGTGCCTTGAGATCTCAATGAAATACTGGCTACTTCTGTCTGAAAAATGTTTAAGTTTTAGCTCTGAAAAACATAAAAAATATGTTTATTTTTTGATAAACGTATCACGATTAAAGTGGCGCTTCTGTGTTTTTGTATAGCAAAGTATAGTGATTTCATCTCGAAGCTTTTCGTCTGACACTCATCGGCAGAAGATCGTCAGAAATCGGAAAACTAAATGCAAGTCTTGCATTGCATTGCATAAAACAAACTAATCCAATTTTTGTTGCTGGTTAATGGCTCATGATCTTCGTTAATTCAAAGGAGAGCGTTACTGACACAAAATTTTAATTTTTTTCGCTGCTGGGTCAATGCTTACACAAAGAAAGAACTATAGCCAGGGTTGGGAATCGATACCCAAAAAAGTAAAGAAGCAATCGATATGCGATAGTTCACCAAAAAGTAAGGAAATAATCGATTTCGATGGTAGTTCAAAAAAGTAAAGAGTAAAGAATATTGTAATCGATATTCGATATTACACTGAGCATTTAGCGGTGTAGGCTACACCAAGCATTTTTTGTTACGTCATCACATTCATGCGGTATCTTACAGACAAACGACGGACATAGTATATGCGAAGCAACTTTGCTATTAAGAATATTTTTTTTTTGTTTTTTTTGGCAAAAAAAAATTTATCAGCAAAAACAAGGTAATGACATGCCGACGATTACTTTAAATTTACCAAAGTGAGACAAAGTAGCCTGGACAAAAAGAATCGAATATGGAATATCGAATTGCGCCGAAAAAAAGTAAAGACAAGGCCATATTTGATACTTATTCAAAAAAGTAAAGGCTCCAGTGCATTCGATGAACAAAAAGTAAAGAATATCGCAATCGAATATCGATTACAATCGATTTTTCCCAGCCCTGACTATAGCAGATACGCGCACTGTTATGTTCTAAACGATCTAACCATAAAAGAAATCAAAATGTGCATTTGCTCTGTTTCGTTAAAACTTTAATGGGCTATTGTTTATTGTTTTGTAACTTTGAGAAAAGAAGCAACTTGCAATCTACAAACACAAATCCTAATCTTGTGTTGAGAAACGGTAGCCGCTTCCTAAGTATATAATTTGAGGACGTGTGAGCAAGCTTTTTTGCTTGACGTATGAGCGAGCAAGTTTTTTTGACGTGTGAGTGAGCAAGAAACGGTAGCACCCTTGAATGCACCAACAACACTATAGTATCTTAGGAAATATCAAAAGAATAAGCTTGATCTCCTACGCCGATGACGTGGTATTATGCATTCTTTGCGTATCACCAAATACACCTAAGGCACGAGTAGCATTTGTGGGTTCAAGTCGCTAGCATAATCACCGGTCTACAGCGCTGCTCATACGTTTTATTATAGGTTAGTTACAGCATGGTTACAATCTAGGATTTACAGACAATTAGTTGGAGCAATCAGTGGTAACTGCCGCAACCTACACAGGTTCGAACCCATACGATCCCATTCGACCCCATTTGTTTCCATGTGGTACATTGCCATTCGGCCTCATTGGTTCACACTCAATCTCGTTTGATTCCATAGGTCCCACGCGGTCCATTACAGTCGCAGACGGTTCCATACTGTCCCAAACGCTCTCCTGCGGTCCCATATGAAGGTACCATGCGATTTCATCAGGCCCATTCGGTCCCATACAATGGTCTCATATCTCATTCGATCCCATAAACAGCATATATATGGGTGCCATGCGGTTCCATTCAGCCCCATTTGGTCATATAGGCCTACAGTTCCATTTGGTTCCACACGGTCCCATACGGTTTTTAGTTCGAACCTTTGCGTGTTTAAATTTTTTGTGAATATTGCTGGACAAAGGTAATGGTGAGGTAGACTAAAACCAGTGCGTTAAAGGTCCCGGTAGCCTACCGGTATTTCGTTTGGAAAAGGTGTACGTACCGCAAACTGCATAACAGAGGTGTACAACGGAGCCGGATCCGGATTTTAAAATTAATCCGAATAAGACTGTGGGCATGCTTTTTCCTTCCCCTACGCTTAAACTAAACTTTCAACCTAATATTAACTTAGATGGTTGTGCTATTAAACTTGTTTCTGATGTTAAGTACTTGGGTGTTTGTCTTAATCAACATAATAAAGATGATGCTGACATTAACAGGCAAGTACGATATTTATATTGCACTGCCAACACCGTTAGATCTCAATTTCATACTGCTGTGAACCAGAAAAAATGTTGTATTTCGCACCTATTGCATGTCTATGTACTCAGCTCATCTGGGGTGTGATTATTTAAAGTCAAGTTATAACAAGATTCGAGTTGCCTATAACAACGCTTTTCGTTTATCACGTGGTATACCAAAGTATGTCAGTGCTAGATTGTGTCAAATTTATGCCAATATTCCAACCTTTGATGCTTATATACGTAATTGTCTTTATGAGTTCTATCAACGAATTGAATGGTCTGAAAACTTCATAATTATTGCTATAGCCAATTCTGATGTCTTATTTTGCTATAAAATTTTCCGTCATTTTAAAACAATGTTGTATGGTGATGTTAGTTAAATCTAATGTGCTTTCGTTATTGTATATATCTTTTTTTTTGCGTAGTTTGAATATGGGCCGCATTCTTGTGCTGAGTTAAAGAATAAATAAATAAATAAAAACCGGATAACCCGGCTGTTGCTTTGGATCCGGATACTGATCGGGATTGTGATTTTTTGCTTTTTCCGGATCAGGATCCGGATTCAATTTTGGATGATAAACAATGATTTTAATAAGCTACTAGTGGCCTATTAGGTATAGGCTGTATGTAATTTGTATATAATGCCAATACAGGATTTGGAGTCGGATTCTGTATCCTAAATTTTTTAGGATTCGGAGTCGGATTCGGATTTTAACGCTTTGGATTCGGATTAGAATTCGGATTAAAAGTTTTAGACTCCGTACACCTCTGCTGCATAGTCTAGCTAGCAGGGAGTCAAACCGAACCCGAACCGGAGTTTTATAAACCGGTTTTAAGCTATTTTTGTCGAACCTTAACCGAAACCGAACCGTATTTTTCAAAATCGCAAAGAGCGAACCGGAACTGAACCGAATAATTTGAGTACTTGAGAACCTTAACCGAACCCGAACCGCTTGAAAAAAGCGGTTCGCTCCGTGACGTCACACGCGTCACTTTGAAGCTGGTTTGAATTCAAAATAATAGTCACTTATGTAAGTAATCTATGCATGGTGAAAAAGTCTTTTACCGTTAATTGGCTTTTAGGGATGTGCCTCAAGGAAAATTACTCAGACTCGCCGAGTAACGTGTATTCACGACATTACTCGGCCGAGTATCTATCCTGCGACGTCAAGTTATGAACTCAAAATGAAGTGAAGAGCAAGAAAAAGGTCATCACGTTCGTAAAAGTCCTAATTTCGACGCAAAATCGGGTGCAGAGCAAAAAAAGATCAAAATGATAATGCTTCAATGCTCGGTCGAGTATCAATTGATACTCGGACTCGGCTGAGTCATGCCTTAATACTCGGCCGAGTACTCGGACTCGACTCGGCACATCCCTAATGGCTTAACTGCAAGTTAAAATTATGCATCATATTGGCCTGTCAATGCAAAGAAAAATTGCGTTGTACGTTTCATTTTTTAAATTGTGTTACTGGAACTATACCATATTTTATTGTGAACCTAAATTGGAACTTCATAAACCGATTTTGAAACATTTTTCGCTGGAGCGAACCCAAACCGAACCGTTTCAATTTATTTGAACCTTAAGAGGAACTGATCAGAAACTTGAAACCGCTGTTGAACCCAAACCGAACCTGAACCGGAAAAATCAAACGGTTCGTCTCCCTGCTAGCTAGTAGCTAGAGCAGAGTTGCCAGATTGGGCTACTTATTGCCAATTGGGCTACTTTTAATCATGATTGGCGATCGAAATTTTGGATTGGCGACTTGCGACTTTTTGGGCTACTTGCTAGCAAGTTTAAGCGAGTTTTTTAACAATTGGCTAATTTTTAAAATATGTTTCATTAAAGAAAACTACCTTGAATTGCAAGAGAAGTGTTCAATTTTGCAACACTGCGTGCAGGAGCGTATTTAGTAGGGGGCCATTGTGCCATGCCCCCCTCCCCCTATTGACTCTGCCTTTAAGTAAACAAGAACAAAACTTATGGTGCCAAATGACCAAAAAAAATTTGGTTTCTGTAACTTGTGGCCAGGGGCGGATTCAGGGGGAACAGGATGAGGGGTATGCTTCTCCACCAGAAATTTTTAAAAATGTTTTTTGATCTGTCACAATTTTTCTATCAGTTCGGAATCTCTTTGATAGCAATAAGCTTTACGCCTAAGCACGCATAGCCTACAGCATAATCGAAAACGTGTGAACAAAATGCATCATATTTGGCGAAGCACTCAGACTTAGTGTCAAACAATTTAAACAAAATTTGCCTGAAAATTATTCAAAAAGCACTAAAATAGCGATTACAGCAAGTAGCAAGTAAATTATTCAAAAAATTTTCGGGAAGCATCCCCCCGAACTTGTTCCTCAATCAGCTACAAATTTGTGCTGCCAAAAAAGAATGATACGCTTGAAAAAACGTGAGGTTTTCAAGCCAATCAGCCAACCCTTACCAGCGCATTATATGATCAAAATTGATTCTTGATTGTTATACGGTATTTAATTATCAGTGATATTTAGTGTAAGTCAGAGCCGGCGTCAGAGCAGTCACTCAAGGGGATCAAACTTTTGTGAGGGTGGGGAAGTTTGAATTTAAGCACAAAAGCAGCTGTCTTCAAAAGAGAAAGCTTGTTGAAGTGCGGGGGTGCAAGCATGCAGGGCCTCTGACAGAAATTTCTCCTGGGGGTACGAAGATCGACACCGGGCCCCCAGAAGCTTTTCGGGCCCCCAAAGATAATTACAACCAGGATTTTTGGACGCGACCGGTTTGGTGCAGGACCATTCGACGCCACCAGTTTGATGCCAATTAATGTTCAATACAATAACTTTACGATTAGTATCAATTGAAGTCATCAGTACGAAATTATCTTTCTGGCCATATTTAAAATGCCAATAAATTCTCTCAAACAAGTTATAAGCAGCAAAAAATATAAACTCTATCACCTTAGAAATAAGCTTTAATATACCATTTCAAAAAATACCATAGCCTATCAAATTTTAATTTATCACACTGGAATATTGGTAAAAACTATAAATAGTTGTTAGATACATTTATAAACTGTTTGCTCTGTCTACACTATTCTGTATTGGTGCAGTTTTTAATAACAGAAATAAGGTGTTCTAGTATCAGTAGACACCGACAGTCAGCAAATTGAAATGATTTGGCTCAACAATTTAGCTTACCTGCACTTGCATAAACTACACTTGGATTTTAATAGATGGTTTTCAATCAATAACAAGCAGCTTCACCCTTTTCTGTGGTCCAAGGTAAAATTTATGCGTGATCCATTTCATTCATACAGTAGAGAAAAGTATATATATATATAAAAATTTTCTGGAGCTCCATTGAATTAAGCCGTCATCAATGAGACTGGCGCTGAAACTTCACAGTGCTAGGTACCGTACACTCTGCCTTTGACACTTTGACTTTTTGGGGCTCCATTGAATTAAGCCGTCATCAACTCCAGCAAATACCAGTATTAGTATATACAGATATACCAGTATAATTTCTTTGCGGGTTAGGATTAAGGTTCAGGATTCAGGTCGCGACAGCCGACAATGATCATATGATTAGGCTTCGAGTTGAGTAAGTTTTAGGATGAAATGTGAAGAACCGTATGTAGCCTAGCTCTATGAAGTTTTGACACCAGGCTCATTGATGATGGCTTAATTCAATAGAGTCCCGAGCAAATTAATGATAATTCCATCAGTGGTCAAATAACGCTACCGGTATCTTGCCACTCCCGGAATTAAGTTACCGGTATTATTAAAATGCCAAGAAAACGGATATGCACAAGCACATGCAGTTCAGATGCTTATAAAGTATGAGGTAGGTAACATAACAGATCTAGAAGACAAAGAAATATCGGAGTTCTATATAATTTTTTAGTCGGTTTAGGATTAAGGTACTGGTACAGGGATGAGGTCATGACAGTGATTAGGCTTCCAAAGTACTGGTAGGATAAAACGTCAAGAAATGTAGGCTATCAGCTATGTCAGTATGTACTGGTAGCGTATATATATAACTACCGGTACCAGTATGAAGTTTTGGGGTCAAGCTTATTGATGACGGCTTAATTCAATGGAGCTCAAAAATATCTACCAGTATGGATCCAGATTACTAATTCGTAATTGGAAAAACTTATTTTTTGTTAGGAGAGCCCTTAACTCCTTTCTTTTTATTATTTGAGGAACCTTTACATGCTTGTGTTGTTGTGAGACGCGGCGTTTCTTAAACATACCGGGCCCCCCCGGGCCCCCCAGGACCCGGGCCCGGGTACGATGTACCCTCTGTACCCCCCTCTCATAGGCGCTGCAAGCATGTCGATTGGGGGAGCCAGCAACCCCTTGGCGCCGGGCCTGATGTAAGTGCAATCTTAGCCGAGTCTCAAGGCATTGACGACTGAAATTTTGAGCGTGTGTTTTTTCTACCAGCACAAAGTGTGGTTTTCTACAAGTTTTCTTCTTTGATATTTAATTCTTTCTTTTATGATTTGAGATATTCCAAACTCTAGCTAATTTATTTTTAATATTAAGCAGATGCATGTTAAGCGTAACTGATGATATGTTGAGCGCCAATTCAACCACAGTTGGACTAGATAAAAAAAAAAATTTTTTAAGGAAGTGTAAAATTATTTTTTTCCAAAACTACAGGCTACTTTTATATAAACAATAGGTAAGAAGCCAAATTGCAATAAGTGTGCAGTGAGATATTGATAAAGCTTGCTATGAGGCGCCGTGTGTAAAGCTACGCAATATAAAATTTTGCATCATTTTTTTGGTTAATTTTGGTTAAATTACATGCAATATCATATATTGTTGCAATTTATCTATATTGCAAAAAAAACTTTAAATCGGCTTTTATTTGCCATGGTGATATGCTAACTAAAACAGTCAGTGTTGCCCTTTCCCTTTTTCCATGAACTCATGTAGTGTACTGGCCTGAGGCGCTGTTGTACTGACTGTGCAGTGTGCGCTTATTGGTTTAGCTGAAACATTTAAGCTACTGGTTAAATGAATCATTTAAGCTACTACTGTTAAGCTACTGGTACCGGTATCCTTTGGAATAACAGAAGCTAGACTAGACTAGACTGCCGGTGTAGGGGTAACAACTAGTATCAGCTCCCAGGTTCAGTTGGGTTAAGTTAGGATTAGGTTCAGTTAGGGTTAAATTTAGTTAGGGTTCGTTCAGTTACAAAATATCGGTAGACTAGTTTGACATTTTTAATTTTACAGCTTACCGTATGTAACTGGCTACTGGTGTATCGGTGTGCTGATCTGCTGATGTCAGGATGTAGCCTACCTGCTTTCTGTGGACAGATCACAGAAGTTACTGTAATCTGACATGTTTCAGCCATACAGCATAAGCGCACACTGCACAGTCAGTACAACAGCGCCTCAGGCCAGTACACTACATGAGTTCATGGAAAAAGGGAAAGGGCAACACTGACTGTTTTAGTTAGCTTATCACCATGGCAATTAAAAGGCGATTAACAGTTTTTTTTGCAATATAGATAAATTGCAACAATTTACACAAATTGCAGCAATATAGATAAATTGCAACAATTTAACACATATTGCAGCAATATAGATAAATTGCAACAATATATGATATTGCATGTAATTTAACCAAAAAAAAATGATGCAAAATTATATATTGCGTAGCTTTACACACGGCGCCCCATAGCTTGCCTAACGAATAATCTTCACTGCGCATGATTTGGCAAAAACGTTATATGATTGCTAAAATTATATTGTTTTCTTGGACTTTGTGGCTATGAAGTCCGCGTCAAAAACTTGGGCTACTTTTAAATAGAATTGGCTACTTTTTGGCTACTTCGAGCAAAAATAATCTGGCAACCCTGAGCTAGAGTAGGAAGGTTGGATGTGGTACACATTTGCCATCACAGATCAGACCGCAAATGATTAGCCTAGACATTACATTCATGCTATTGGGTACGAATTGACTTAGTATAGTGTACAAGAAATTGATGGTGTTTTTGTACTGGCTTAGATGACCTGGGCTGTACTGCACAGACATACTTTCAGATACTGAGATAGTCTGGGGCTGGAAATGCAAGTCTACAAACTTACCGGTAACTTGAGCATTGAGCTGTTGAGCAGATGACTATTTTAACTGCTGCTGCATCTGTGCATAGCCTACTGACTAGAGTACTGCTAGTCTGCATGCTGGCACTGTTAATCAAGACTAGCCTACCTGTGTACTGGTGTATTTGTCAGTTTGTAGAGGTACCGGTATGGCGTGTGGGTATTGCAGTTGCGAAAATTGCAGAACAAGCTTCTGCAAACTTGCAAGATGATGTAGACTAAACAATGAACATACAAGTGCGAACTTGATAACCACGCAATGGGTGGTGACTCCAACACGTATTCTGATCTAGTGCATGCGTGCTGTTAACAAGACCTGTATGGCCACGGTGCATTTTCTGGTTTAATTCTTATATTTTTTATTGGGTAGCCTAGTGTCTATTTTGCCAATGGCAAAATAGCTTGTAGGTCTATTTTGACGTAAGTGACGTAGGTTTTTAACCGCCATTTTGTGCAAACTTGTTGTTGTTGTTGTTGTTGACTTCTTGACAGCTCAGTGGATAGAGCGCAGCGTATAAAAGGAAGTGCTGCACTAGCTGACTAGTTTTGGGTTTGATTCTCGTCGTGGCTTCAGTTCATTTCGCTTCAGTGGCTTCGGTTTGGATCGCTTTGGTTCGATTCGGATTTGTGTGACCTGGGGTCAACAATTACAGAATCGAGCTAGTGAAGACAGTAGAACGGAACTGGGAATAAGATGTATTATTCGTGTGACATGGGGTTATGTAGCTGCGGCATAATAGACCTAAAAGCTATTATGCCGTTAATGGCAAAATAGACACTGCTTTTTTATTACTGGTATCTACCAATATGTACCGGTATCATTTTTATTGTTAAATGGGATTTTGGTGCTAGTCTAGTGAGGCATAACTACTGATTCATTTAAATTTCCAGCACAAAGGCCACACAGATCTACGTGAGAGTTGTGGTGAAAGATTCACTCATTTTTATTTCAAAGTTATTATTATTCGAGCATTACCATATTCATTTTATTCAACGTTGTGACGATTTGAGGATTCTTATACTATCCTATTACCAGTACCGGTATTATTTGACGCGATTAATGCAGAATGACTGTAACATCTGCAATAAATAATTATTTATGGTATAGTGTGGTCGGTGGAATGAAAATAACATAGTCTATCGATGATACCGGTATATAACCACGATAGAAGTAGACTGTACCAGTACATTAAACAGCTGCCATGCGGAGTGGTACCGGTACTGTTCTGTGTTCAGTGTTAGGTTAGGTTAGGCTATCCAACTATTGGTTAGGAACATACCTGCACTGTTAACTGTTTGTGTGGTCTGTTGAGAGAGCTGACTCTAGAGGTTATCTGGATAGACTACCAGCAGACCAGTACAGTGCCAGCTCATATTTGGAAATGCTTTCTATGACGGTTGATCAAACTTGCTACAACTTGCAACCCAGCACTTTTTTTGATTTGAAGCACTGTTTGGGCATGAACTAGACTACTGTACTCTGAAAAATCTATTGATAGCTGTTGTAACTGTATGGTATGTCATATAGGCCTAGTGTCTTTTATAGCAGGGGTTTAAAACCTTTTTTGTCTGGTTTACCCCTAGCTGAGAGAAAAAAGTATAATTTACTGGGTGTGTCTATTTATGGAGTAGTATGGAACAGTAGGTTATGGCATAGTAAATCTTCATAGTACTCCAAATGTGCTGAATCCCATATAGGCCATTTGCCCCAGAGCTTCAAACGGCCCTTTCATCCCAACCATCCAAAGACTCATTTGTCCCAGGGACCAAAACATGCTGAGACCCAGATCCCCTATTGCCCCAAATGCCCTGAGGCCTATTGGTCCTAGAGCCCCATTTATGCATAGGATATACTCCAGGGGTTTCATCCAGAGTAAGCCATCCGCGTCTTTCATTGCCTTACGCAGACAGGCTATTCTAAGCACGAACGACTTACTCTAGTGGAGACCATGCCCCAGTGCCCTAAATTAACATCCTATTCCTAGGGCCTATTTATTGCTTCAACCATCCTGTCCTGAGGTCCTCTTGCCCTAAATTAGGCCTAAGGCGCATTTACCCTTAGGGCCATTCACCCCAAACTTAACTCTTCATATGGGCCCCTTTACTCTAATCCCCCAAACGTCCTATCGCCCAGTTCTGCCATGCTATACCATAGTGCCTTACTTACTATTCCATAGTATGCCATACTATTCCATACTATGCCATACTATTTCATACTGTGTCATACTATTCCATAATTAGAGTGTTCTCTCTTTATGGAATAGTATGGCATACTATTCCATACTATTCCACAATTAGAAAAACCGTAATTTACCCCTAGTGTACCACTACTGCTTTTTTAATACTGAAAATTAAAGTTTTCGTTAGTCTTTAATTCAGAAAATTTACCCCCTCTGTAGGTAAAATTTACCCCTAGTTAAGAACCCCAGTTTTGGAACAAATCAGGAGAAATCTTAATTATAAGACATGTTATCATCTCGAAAATTTTTTGATTTCTCCTAAAACGCACAATTTGCTCATAAAAATCATTTTAATGTTTTAGACATGGCTGAAGTGGTCGTCATGCTTTTGAGTGAAAGCCTTCTTGCTAAAACTCAATTAACATTTTTGAAATAGTTATCACTTCGCAGTCTACCTCAATTACTGTTGAATTTTCAGTTCAAAGTGATTTGAAAATAACCTCAGTTAATTATTTATTTATTTGTATGCGTTGATGTTGCTAGCTTAACAGTGCCATTTGACGCTAGTCGATGTGCCATCAATTTTCAAAAAGTTGACGCTTTTTTTCAAAGCATCAATTTTCAAAAAGTTGACGCTAGGCATTAGGCCATAAATTTTTAGCTGTTTCAGTGTCAAGTGTCAATTTTTGGATTACAATCATAGACTCACGCTGGGGGACTACCACACCATGCCCCCTCCCCTTGGCTCTGGCGTTCAAGAAATTTGTAGTAAGCTGCCAAAATCTAACTTTTAATTTGCAAATACTCAAAATAATAATAGTTGCAGCCAGGCAGCCTCCTTTCATTTATTTTAGTCAAACTTCTGCTCTCAGACATTGAGCATCGGCTACTGATTTATTTTTGTATTCCGTATTGTCTATATAGTGATCGCACTCACTTGCATGTACCGGTATGTCGTCTTTTGATAAGAAAGTGTGCTAAAATGCGTGTTTTTTTGTGTAAAAATTGTAAAAATTCTTTGGGCGGCTGGGGGCTGAGCTCCCAGACCCCCAGTTGTGCTCCCATCCCTTTATCAAAATCTAGGTGCGCCTCTGGTTACAATTGCAAATTTTGTTTCCTGCAAAACGGGCAAGGTGTTCTTCAAGCTAAAAACGCTGCGAATTGCAACCCAAGTAATTTTTCCTTTTTCTTAAGATATTCTGGTGGTTTTGCAGCCCAGGTAAATATTTTAGTTTGCAATGTGGTCCATTGAAAAAAAAAGGTTAAACATCCCTGGGTTAGGGTAAGAGCATGTCTGCATTGCGTATGACATTTTTGGGAGTTTCTTGGAAGATGAACTGTGAAGCGACTTAATAACAAAGAGCCCCTGGCTATCCTGATGCTGAAAGGTCTCTGGGGTAGGCCTACGGTAAATCATTAAATGGTTCAAGTCGACATAATATTTTTTGATGTATTGGTCTGTTGTCAGCATCAATTGTGCACAGTGCATGTGTGATGTGATTATGCTTTTATCAATCTGTAAGAGTGTAAGCTCTTACTCAGGTATAACCTATATATTCAGGATTAGTATATGTCAGTTAATGGTATGTTGTCTTGTTAACACTCATGGGCAATGTGTGATTTTATTTTTGCAGTGCCTCGTCAAAGTGTGCATAATAGTTTCATGTTTCATTCTATGAGTTTTAGTGTGATGACTGGGAAAGTTGCTGCTGGTATTTTTTGTGCAAGTGCTTGCATTTAGCAGTTTTTTGCTGTATATTTTTATGCACTTTTGAGAGTTTGAACATGCATAGTAACATGTTAATTATTTGATGTTTCTTATGAGGTTATATGGTATTGACTAGTCTCCATTCATTGTACTGAAAGTTCATTAATTCTTTTGTTGCAATCTGTTGTATGTGATGTTGATTTTAAAGCATTGAACAGAAAACTCAACTGTGCATTGAGAGATTGCAAATTAATTTTGTCACTTTTGTGCTTTACAATTATATGCCAAATGCAATAGGTTGTTACTGGACCATTTCGATCACAAATTATTGGTCTATGAGGAGTTAGACGCATTTGAAGTGTTTTTATACATGTGTTAATCAGTTTTTAAAGGAATTGCCGTTCTGTTGTGTATTGCATTATCTGCAGTGCCAGAGCTTGGTTTTCATATAAAGTACCGTTACTAATCACAGAAACCAGCCAAGCACCTTTTCTAAAAATCTATTCCAGAGCGCAATGCCCAAACTGTATACCAACATAAAATTGGAGGTTTTTACTCTCCAACATTCCAACCAATTGAGCTATTGATTATGATTACTTTCAAGTACATAAGACATACCAATATTCTAGCAACAGTACAGGTGCCTCTAATAATAATTGCAATAATCATTTACTGGAGTTATTAAACGCATGTTTAATGCAGAGTATTGAATTTCACTGTATTTTTGTACCAGTATATATAAAACACTGATTTTTTGATGTGAATTTGGTGTAGATAAGACCATGAAAATTTGACGGTTTTGTATAAACATTGATCACCGTTGTAAAATAGTTTTTAGATATTGTTTCGATGATCTATCGTATAAGCTTATGTAACATTTAATTTTTAAAGTTGGGTGAAAATAGTCATTCACAATGTCTTATTCTACGAACTCTTTTGACATGACTAAACTTCCCCTAGAGGTTCGAGCTAAGCTGGCAGAACTGGATATTGAAATTTCTGAAGGTAAGTTGCAAAATAGTTAAATGTCTGCAAAAATATTTATCCTGTTAGCTTGATTATAGAGGATAAAATACGTCCCTAGTCACCACCATTTTGCCTGTATTTTAGGAAAATGTTTTATGGATCACTAAGTGGTTTTGTTTCATTTGTTAGTCATCTATGAAGCATGAAATAGAGAATTGCTGTGAATAGGCAGTTCTAAATCATGAAAAGTTGGGCTGTTTTTTTTTTAACCTGAAGACTTAATAGTGATTAGTAAGAGCAATAAACGTTCACAATTTTTTTTGTTAAAAATACAAAGTTTTGATTACTTGAGTGAAGCAAAAGTTTGAAAAAATACAGAAAATTTCAGCCATATTCAGAAATAAAGCTTCTATTTTATCTTTTCACGTTTTCGTTAAAGTTAAACAATTTATTCAGCCAAAATTTGCATTTTTATAAACGTTTGGTTGTCACTTGTTAATGCCATTTCTTACTAGAAAAACACTACTGGACGGTTTATCAACATTTGTCATTGAGATTGAGAATGTTTCTCATTCTGCTTGTGTATAACGCCATTTATTTGACCTAAATCCGAAAAGCAAACCTCAAGCGACTCTGAGCGTGTTAAAAATCATTGCAATTAAACATCCGCTAAGCCCTACCTAATTTAGGTAAGCAGCGATGGTAGTTGGTTTCAGTTAATGCTGTTTCCGTGATTTTTCGAAGGCAAGCATTTCCATTTGCGAACATAATGACACTGTATCGGATGGATTTATTGTCATATGATTTTGTGCCATGCTAATCGATTAAAATGCAATTAAAAAGCATTACTGTGCTTGGAAACAATTTTACTCCTCTATTAGTCTGCAGTTTCAGAAGAGTAGTGTAATTTCATCTACTGATACTTTACTACATTGTTTTGTTTATGGAGCATGCAACTAACTTAAATTGGCTAATAAAATTGATAACTCTTGCCATAAAACGCTGAGACGCTTCAGTGTAACATCAGAAACAATTACATTACACTACTACCACATTAATCTCTGTAAAACTTTTATTTTCGATTCAAAATTTGGCGACACGTTTGTCATTTTCAGGTAGAGACTGATTTTAAATTCGATTGTTTTCGTCTTTTTGCTAAGAACATATCATTTTGGATACTTCACATTTCAATAGTCTTCGAGTAGTTATACAAAGCAGCGATTTAACAAACTGGATAAGTGTGCGCGTCTGTGAATGACGTCATCGTTTTCGATTATTGATTGAAGCACGAGGTTAGACCTCGTTTTCGTTTCATTTATCCCAACCTGTCAATACTTTCCGCTTTTTCGAAAATCATGACCAAGCAAATATCGATAATTTTCAGGTGATATCACTCAAAAAGGATATGACAAAAAACGACTGAAGCTTTTGGAACCTTATCTCAGCTCAACTCAAAGTGGTAAGAACGTTGCTTTTAGTTGTGCGTATAACAACGTTGCATCGACACTGTTTACTCTTGCGCTTTAAGTCTTTTTAAAAACAGATACACATATGAAGTTTTGATTTCCTACACACACTTGCATTTAAACATATAATTTTCGATATTTTTTCTTTCTGAGTGCATTTGTTTTAAATCAACAAATTAAATCAACGACGTTTTCGATATTTTTTCTTTCTGAGTGCATTTGTTTTAAATCAACAAATACTAGAAAGCAGCGTGAAT
This sequence comes from Trididemnum miniatum, assembly GCA_964006365.1. Classification (NCBI taxonomy): domain Eukaryota; kingdom Metazoa; phylum Chordata; class Ascidiacea; order Aplousobranchia; family Didemnidae; genus Trididemnum; species Trididemnum miniatum. Next base: position 15,475,616 of record OZ023234.1, on the reverse strand, counting down.
ATCGTGATAAAGGAAATCGTATTGCTCCGAACTCCGGTTTGTTCAAAAGTGTGGCTATCGCCACAAGGTATGGAACTGTTTTTTTGGAACAAGGTATACTGATTTGGGAAGTTAAGAGTCTCATTTGGTGTATATCAAATTTACTTGAAATTTCTGGACGTACATCTGTATACATTTTGCACAAGTGTTATGCTAGTGCTTAATAACTTATCCTCCATCATTTTTTTTGTGATTACTATTAACATTTAGCTACCGTGTTGTTTCGCGTTGGTTTACCACTGGGAAGAACAAATTTTAGATACGCGCAATGAGAAAAATTTACGGAAGCCCAAATTATAGTTTTTGTTGCTTCATGCAAACTAAACCGTTTTTCTTCTGAGATTACAGATCAGCTAGCAGTTTTGACCATAAAACATAGTTGGTTTAATTTTGTTACCCTTAACTGGCGTGTGTGTGCTTATTTTGCATAAGTTTGAACTTTGATTTCTTAACAATTAATCTAAATTCTCAACTTGTGTTAGGTCAGCGATAAGATGAATTTGTGAAATTGTTTTTGAAATGGGTTGAAAAGGTGCCTATGAGTAAGACGTACTTTGCAGGTGCTAAACCGGCTTTGAATTATTCATCGCTTGCTTTCACGTTATTACTCAAAGTCTGCAGTTGCAAATTTAATGATTAGAATTTGCAGCAAATGGTCTTATTTAGTCGCTAGGTTGTTGTAAGCGTCATCTAAATCACTTACCGGTATGCTAAGCATGTTTTTGTAAAAGAGACGAACAACAAGTGATATTACTTGAATAGATAAACAGTTGATAGGTTTAAAAAATATCACTTCACACTATTACTTTTTCAGCGCTTAACACACGTAACTGTACACAACAGCGCTTTTGGTTGACGATTAATTAGACAATTATTAACTTGCTTGAGTAACAAATTTGAAGAAAAAGCGTCAAAACGAAACCTGTTGCGATTTTTTGTTTTCGTAGACTGCAGTGTAGACAAACGGGAAACCTTATCAGAGCTGTCACAGCAAATAGCAAAACGTCGAAATTTATAAAGTAATGAGCCTTACATTCAAAAATAAATGAGCTGAATTCGAAAATAGCTTGGTGCAGTTGCTGAATTCTTTTCAGATTATTGAAATTGGTGATTTAAAAATCCTAAACCCAACATGCCTTTAATCAGCCTGGTAAAAGCATACATAGTACCTTCAACCAACTTTGTTAATTACAGTTATAGTCTACATTTAGAGATCACTTAATGCTAATATCCATGTGGATGGCCTCCTGCCAGCAAAGCATAGTTTTCCCCTGCCACTTTTGCTAGAAATTTGTTTGCGTAGAGAAGTTTTTTTTAACGTTGCTGATTGTTAGTGTTTCCACTATTGCAATATTGCCATTTTTCAACACTTAACGATTCGCAGCAGCCTTGACACTAAACATTTATCGAGTTTCGAAGGGGTTGTTGCTGTGACTTAGCTGTTTTTTCGAAATTGAAAAATCCGAATAGCCCAGGTGGAAAATCTGTCATTGTCAATATATATATTCTTTCAAATTGCACCAAAAATATGAATCGGAGATTGTTGAATGACAATAGTTAATGGATGTTGCTGTATTCACCTATCATGCGACAATAGATTTCCATATTTGGACTTTCTTGGCATAACTTGTAGTCTCTGTTTTGGCATGTTGTGATGAGTGTCTGTTCCCGATCACAGTTTTGATTTCCGATGGAATCCATGAAAGATAATTACATTTTGTTACGTCATTTACATTCGAACCAATGGATTGAGTGACAATACTAATTACACCTACCCAAATTTATTTAGTTATGTTACTTGGAAAGTAGACTGCTAATTACTCAATCGTGGCAGTAAAAAAGCTTACCGTGCATAATGCATTGCACTAATTACCTAATTTTTGAGAGCACCTCCAATAATTCGAATGGCAAGCTTTAATGTTCTGCAAAATGTTGCGTTACTTTTATTGGTTCGTCTACTTTCTTATGTTTTGAGCAATGCGATCTCATTCTTAATTTCTTGCATGTGCATAGTGCATTTTGCATGGCTTACGTACGCTACCTACTAGACGCACGCAGGAGGCAGCCTAATTTGTTTGTGGGAAGGTTGCGGCTTGTCATCGGAAAAGGTCTAACTCAAGTTTGAATTCCCAATGCGTTACTTCGCCTGACATTGTTGTATTTAAAGCTCATTTCCATTTAGAGTCGAGATTTATATTGATCGTTGAAGCTCACTCCGTTCTTTGCTCGATAAGAATATTACAGAACACAAAATGAGTAAATTTCTCACATGTAAAGCGGAGCACTCCACAAAATGTGTAAAATTTGATATGACGTCGAGTGAAACCCATCTTTTTACACGATTGTCGAACGGCCTAGGACCCTAACCACACCAAGATAACAGAGTATGCTCTGTTTTAAGGTTGGCATTTGAAAATGACTTTGTCTCTTAATGAGTTGCTGTTCGTTTATTGCTCGTGCTTGCGTTGGAGATCAGTTGGACTAGTTACTCAATGAATACTGCTTCCTTGAAGTAAAATAAGATTTGAAGCAATCATTAAGTTTGCCTTTGTTCTTGAAGAGCTGCTTGTGCAGAAGCTTGTGTACATGCGTATTACCATCGCTAGGGATCAGTTCGGCTTTGAAACATGGCTCACACATTATCTAGAGATAGTTTAGGCTTAGTCCATGTTTTGGATTTTGTCTCTAGGCTTGTGCTTCTCGTTGCGTGAAGCTACATTACTCTACAATATGAGCGCTTTGTGTCCATTAGTTGATTGACACATTCCAACGTTTTCGGATTTATCTTTGCGTTGCCAGCAGGTGGTGACATCTTGGTTGATAAAATGCGTTGCTCATGGACCACTTAACAATAGCAGCGAGTCATGGCATTTGCTTTGGTAGGACTTGCCTGGCTATTTTTTGGCTTTGCTCTTCTCAGTGTATCGAGGATTCTCTTTGCTCAAGGTATCCTTTGTAAATGGTATACCTGCTATTTTTTGTCATCTACTTATTTATATTAGGACAACAATCGCAGCATAGAATGTAAAATTTAAAGTCGCCACGTTTTCTTGAAAATTTTTGAGTTTCTGTTAGACTCTTAGAGCAAATTAATGTGATGTCAGTTCTCGGTCATCGTAGTTGTGCACTGAACAGTGTAGTAGCATTGTAGACGTTCCCTTACCGGAAAACACATCCGTCCCCATTAAGTGAAATTTGGAGTAGAATTTCGCATGGTTTTCCAAACCCTGCGATGCCAATTGTGTTTTAATCCTAGTAAACTGCCAGTTCTTAGTGAAAGCACGTGATTATTTATAACTCATAGTCTTTTCTCCTAGTTAAAATGCTTGATTCGTTAGGAATACGTCGCCGAAGGCTCACTGGTTGACATGCCTTGAAAGCTTTGCAAAGTGTTTCAATAAAAAACTATAACGATTTTTTGTTGTGTCTTGTTTTTATTGGTTACCTTTCAATTCCTCAGCAATTCCACGCGTGGTTACTTTGAGTTATAGGTGAATGGAGCTATGAGCTGGTTTTAATGATGTTTTGACGCTGTTTAGGGTCAAAAAGTTATTATCGCCTTGAAATATGAAATTATTGAGATTCGACGAAGTGGCAGGTTCTTGAAGTTGCTGACCTTAAGTTATCTCAGTAACAGGTTCCTGAAGCTACTTTAGCTTTCAACTCATGAAGATTCCTTGAATTTCAACCTCGACCTGTAAGAAAGTAATCGGTTTGTTGAGCTTTGCCCATCAATGTGTTTGCATAAATAATTCTTTCTGTGAACGCTTATTACAAACAAACGTAACGCGATACCCAAGACATTTGATCGGAGGATGGCATATACAGGTCACGCTTTCATTCAAGAGTTAAGGTACATGCCTGGCATTTTATTCTTTTGCTTCTTAAAAGCTTCTTCCTTGCTAATTGTTCGCTAGAATATGCATTTAAATTGTACTCTCATTGCGTGTTGATTGGTTTCAGAAAATCAAGCCAGCCCACTTATATAGCTATGACGTAGTTTCGTTGCTGAATGTGCAAAATGATAAACTTTGAAGAAATTGTTTGTACAAAATGATAAACATTTAAGAAATCTGACAATGGTGTTCCGGAATTGAGAGTAGGTATTGTTATTATATGGTTATTTTGCACAAACATCGCTTGAAATACAGTTATGCGGCAAGATTTTTGTATACATTCCTATTGGAATTTGGGATCTTTTACCAGTGAGCTAAAGCATTATTTTGAACCCCATTGAACCGGTCCTTTTGCGAATGTCAACCCTACCACACTGGATATCATTTGGGGTTTTGTTAAAAGGCTTCATTAAGAGTGGGGCTTTTGAAAGGCTAGTGGATACAAGAAGAGAACTAGCTTGCCTCAGTTTAGCTTGTTTTATAAAAACGCTGATCGCAAGCATGTTCTCGAAATTTCTACGTTACGCTTTTTATCTAGCCTAACGCTAGCAAGTTCAAGCGCATTTGTTAAGAAAATTTCGTTTCTTTGTGTGGACACTAAACTTTAACCAGGAACTTCATTGCTGATTTTGTGTTGTAATACCTAAATGAATTTCGGCATCGCTTGTTTCATCACTGCGAGATTTTTTAATGCAGTAGTTATGATTCAGTTGCATAATTTGTTAAGTTTCGCTTGAAACGTGAAAGTTTTCTTTGCTCATTGCCAAACTAATGTATTTTTGTCTCGAAAAAATTACATTGACGTATGTAAAAGCAAGTTTGGACCTGGAATAACGAGACACGTTGTTTTATTATTTTTACATTCTCAATGACATATCAGATCGGCTCTCGTCTGCAGTCTTGATGTAATTAAAGCAAGAGCGACATTTTAGCGTTCTGAACACTAAGTTGTTATTCCTGTCTCGGAGTGATATTTTGATGTCTGGTGTGGACGAACATAGAAAAATATTGTGGCTGTGACAAATTGTTTTTTTTTTCGATTGGCATATCATATGGTTTGCAAGTCACATTTACCGTCTTTACCCCTTCACGCGCGCCATAACTCGAATTAACAACAATAAACGACTGGGGTTTCCACAATGCTTATCAAGCTGGTTTATTTCTTGACCTCTAAGCTTTCATAATGTTGGGTAATCGGGTTATCATTGCATTAAAATTATTGTCATTAGTCGTGCTTTTAATACTCCTGGGAGGTCTGTTGCTGAAAATCAAGTGCATTATCACTTTATTCCCAATTCTGCTGGAAATCTTCTGTTTCTAGGTTCGTTTCTTACTAGTTTCGTCGTTGATTAAATTAAACTGTCTATTATTTTCGCTCAAACCGAATTTAAGTTGAATTATTTTTGAATTTTAAAGGTTCACCGTTCGTTGGAAATGCTTCAATGTCATTCAGTACAGTTTTTATATACAAGTTATGACATATGCGAAAAATTTTTATGGAAATGATAACCTGCGCTTCACAAAATTTACTGTCTTGTCTTATCTCAGGCTTTTCGCTGCAATTTTCTTGGGTTAAGTCATGTAGCTAATCCAATTATGGGTAGTTACGTTCAATTGGATTTAGTAACAACTGCCGAACGCCGATGCGCTTTTGAACTCTTGCTGCCATAGCTGTGCGTTTCTAGTTGTCGCTAAAACACATTATTAGTTGGATTTGTGAGCGAGAGATAAAATTTATGTGTTTATTGATTTTATTTTCTAAATTACTTAGAAACGAAAACTTGTTGAACGACTGTAAATCTGGAGAGAAGTAAAATACAAATGTAATGTGCGGTCAGGTCCAACGGCAATGCCATTCCATGGTAGGTTAGCTATAATACGAACATCTTTCACTGTAAGCAAAAAAAGATACTATCTGTGAAGCATCCTCGCATGTTCATTTGTTGCTGGTACTCCATATCGATAAGTTTTGCAGTGAACGGAGGCTAAGTTGCAGTTGCATTTTGTGTCAATACGGACGAATCAGGTCTGTTATTCTAGTAAATGTCTCTCATATTGTTGTGGAGATGTTGCAATCTTGTGTTACGACAGCTCAAAGTATGTATCAAAAACTTGATCGTGTTCGTCTGTACGACCTTTCAATGGGTTCAGAGGAAGTAATGTTTTATAACTTAGATTATGGTGGTAAGTGCTACTTTATGGATGTAAATTTGTAATTCTAGCTACTACGCGATTCGTAACAAGAAGTATGAAGGATTCATTGTTGTTTTACGGTTCTGCTTCTTGTACATGTAAAACTTCTTTTCGCAGTTTTTTCGCTTGTATTTAGCCCACCAGAGACACAGTAGTCATAGACTAGCATGCTTCTGTTTTTTGAACGAATAAATTAGGTTTGCACGAAAGTAATTACGAATGGAGAGGAGCTGCAGCAAGTCAAGAGAGCAGAGTAAAGTTGAAATTGCGAAGTGGATCTCAGGGGTTCAAAAATTCTCTGCACAAGCGATTCAAAAATGGTGCGGAATGAGATACTTGCAGAAAGCAAGTGTGGATGAGTTAACGGACGTGGAGCGGAGTAAGAGTTTGCGAGTTGAAGTAGGTAGTAGGTAGAGCTTATATGCATTGCATTATAAAAAAAAAGGTTAGTTCCGCTTTAGGCTGTGCGTGTAACCCGACTTGACTGACTTTTTGAGGTGAAATTTCAGGTTACAACTGCGCACTTGGTTGCTAACGCTGGATTGCAACCTCGATCGGTCGTGTCATGAGATAGAATATGCGGTAAGGCCATTTTCGCGCGCGCTACTTCACTCGTTATAACAATTGTTTTATGGCTTGTTTGTCGGTAAACTTATTCTAACATGGCGGTTAAAAGCGTAATTACGGCAATTATAGGCGTGGTTTGTGAAGGTTTAGTAAATTGATAGCGTATTGTTCGATCCAAGGCGAAAACCTACAATGTCGCTGCTCGCTGTGTATAGATAGTCAGGAAATTCGACCGCTGTACGCCATGTATTGCCGCAGTTCCATACTAGCAGATGTCTTTCTGGTCGCAGTTGTTTTAATCCCGGTATTACAAGGGTTTAATTTTGAGATGCATACCAAACAGACGCCGGATGATCGTAATTGCACCCTGTTGAAGTAGTGATAACAGTGACGGCAATAAACAGCCTGCGATCCCAATTCACTGCATTACCAGGCATTCAAGTGACCCAAATAATTTCTTAGACAAATCACGCTAGTGGAATGCCGCCTGCAGTTGACCTCATGTGTTGCAATTTACTCGATCGTCATGCTCTGAAATTTCCGATTTTGTATATTTTTTAACTCGTGTGGGTTCATGACTTTGACTTTGCAAGCCTTGAAGGGCAATAGAAATTGATTTTGCTTAAATGGAAAGGAATCAATAAGTCTACACTAATTAAATTGACATTTTTTTCACTATTACATAATCAGGATTGCCGAACTTACCATTAGATAGTTGCAAGTCCCAACTATTCTACGCTGTGGTTCTGCAACCTCAGCGAAAAGTATCTTAAAGAATTGATTACCTCGGCGACATTGAGATGAATTTTTTTCGATATCGTACCGCAGAACAGCGATAGTAGAGGCAATTGGTATATTGGCCAATAAAGCCATTTATTTGACCGAACCACTAATAAATTTAATCTTTATTCAGTTCGAATGAAATCAGTCTTGCTAAAGTAGTTTAAATAGCTTGAGTTTGTTTGTGGGTACCTCATTGAACAACTGGTAAAGCATGAAACAGCCTGATATACAGGTTGCTGGCACAGATTTGACTTTGACTGTGATTTATCACGCAGTAATTTGTGATGTTGCATTTGTGTTGAAATAATGCGACTCAAAGGTGGCCCCACTTACGTACCATCTCTTACCAAACTTGAATTCTGCTTCAAGAATGAATTTTATTTTGCTATGCTTTGGCGATAATTGCCTCATAACTGAAATGACTTTGTTTCGCTTCAATGACAATGTCTGCAATAGTTCAAATATACCTTCGAGAACATGTGTCCGAGCGGGAACATGCTTAATTAAAAAAACGCCTAAACCTTTAGCCCATTGAAATTAATGTGAATTGAATCGCTTTGTACCGTATTTAAATTTCAAAAACCTTGACTCTGCATCGAATTGAATTCAATTTTTTCAACTTATTTATTACTAATATCTGATATTTTAAAGATGGTAAATGAAACGATGGCGGTCAAAAAAAAAATTTATGGTTTGTGGTTTTGCATTGCCTGTATTCGTTGGGTTTCGGAATAAGGCTATTTTTATGGGCGTTAAGTTTTTTTTTCTGTGTCTATGTTGATATAATAAAAGGATGATACGAAGCTGAAGCGATGCCCCATCCTAATTTTTTGGGAAGCATTATATCTTGATAGCTTGATATTTTGGTGCAATTGCATTAAATTTTCTTGCTTAGTTCAGATGAATTCTGTAAATTATAGAAAGAAGATGCTTGGTTTGGCTCAAGATCTAATGGGAAAATCAATTAAATGTTTTAGCAGTTATTACAATCGATATTATCTCTGAAAGATGAATAAGAGTCCTTCTTATTTTTGTTTATGGCCACCTGGCATGATAGAAGCAGGTTTTAACCTCAATTACTACAAGCATTGCAGGACTTTTCTCCTCAGGTGTAAGATTGCGCATTTATCTGACTTACATACGATTATTGACTCTTCTATATTTAGCGACTACAGCAGGTAGTGATTGGTTTTGTGGTTGCGTATACGTAATATGCCGTTTTTAGCAATATTGTAGGTGGTAGGCTAAGAGCAGGCAAGGCTTTGACTAATATTTTCACTAATCATTACTTCTGAGTTGCAAAGTTGCTTTTTTATTGGTTTTGAAACTTTCATTATGATTTTGTTACCTTGGTTAAGTTTGTACATTTCTGTTATTTGAGGTCTCGATTGTGGGAACAAATTGAGATTATAATTGTGGTTTCAACTTCAAGCGCATTTGACACTACTATTTTACGACTACTTTTAATAGTACTTTAATGCTAGGTTTTAGATTTAATTGGTGAGTGATTTCTTTCCTTTAACTGCTGCTATAATTGCCAGTTTTTAAATTTCAGAAAGTTTGCTATGAATCAGTCTGCTTTGGTCAGCTTAGACAAAACAGACCTGGAAATGCAATTGTCAGCCATAGGTTTTACTACGAGAAGTTTGCTGTTGAACATGCTTTGGCTTGTTTTGTGTCAACCTAGCTCTCTATGATTCATAGCAAAGCGATAAAGTTATTTAATTGCATAGCTCTACATTGCAGTGCGACATAGCCATTCACAAAGTCATAGTTGCCTTGGGAAAGAGTGACGTTGATCTTACTAGTTAGTATCTTGAGCTTTGCTCAAAACAAGACAGCCAATTTGTTTAAGTCTAGCTTTAGCCAGGCAGCTTAAGAGTCTTAAATAAAATTAAGCTGGAGGAACGAATGTGAAATAAAGGCAGTATTTTCAGAAGATTAGCTCATTTGTATCCGATTTAACTGTCGTGCTGCAACGTGAGGGATTCTTTTGTTTCTAATTGAAATGTTGCTAGTGAAAAAGAAAGGTTAATGAAAGAAGATAACGTGAATTTAATTTGCATGGTAATAAGAATATGTTAATCAGTTTAGTTATGTATTGTAACTTTTGCATTTTTGTTGTCTACCGTCTAACACTACTATCTGCAGGTGTTGTGATCACAGCGTTTAAACGACATAAAACTTACGGTTTCACAAATGCTGGCGCCTAATTTTGCGTAAAAATAATGCAGTCAGAAAGATTTTTATTAATTTTTGACAAAAGATCTACGTAAAACTTTACTGAGTCTATCCTAGTTTTTGAAATAATCTGTTTGTAGACCTATTGAATTCAGTGTAATTATTATCAAAATGCGTTATGCATTTACTTGATATGTAAATTAGTTTCTTTGGCATATGCATAAATTTGGAAAGCTTAACAACAACAACAACGCGTTGTTTGTGCAGCTGCATTAGCACATGCTAAAGAGTCGCCTGCGATTCGAGAAGTTCGGAAACGAAGCCCGCCTTCCCGTGCCAAACGACAGGCTCGACAGATGCACAGAAATCGACATTCACGTCGCGATGATCGCTACAGATCAGGTAAGTTTTTGCTTTTTCATACTTAAGTCTTCGTAGTGGAACTAACGATGATGTATAGTCATAAAAAGCATTGACTTTTGGCAATAAGCCCTGTTTTATTCAAAAATCCGTTGATAGAAACAACTGCATTAAGTGAAAGTACCAAGAAACTTCGTTGCGAATGCCAGGTAAAATTACAGTACTTCACGGTCTCTGTGTTGGTCGTAGTAATATACTTCTGTAATCCGAAATTAATGTAAGGCTTATTACGTTTGCGATATTAGCGAAGAAGGATTCGCAACTATTGCAAACGTAATTTTCAACTGGTGACTTCAATTATATAACCCAGGCTAGTTGCTGCTAAAGCAGAGGAGACAGGCCTTGTGCCTCTTAGCAATGCGAGTTGAAGTTTACTGCAATCTTTATAAACGTCTAGATCGAATAATTTGCATAATCTTTATTTATAGAATCTCCCAAGTTTTTGAGTAAATTATTAATATCTACACCATTTCAATTTTCGTGAAGGCGCTCACATACTTTTTATGTTCTTTTGCCAAACTACTGGCATTTTATTTACCAACCTTATGCTGCTTTTGTCTTAATAAATTAGTTTGTGTGAGTAATAAGTTATTAAGTTCATCAAAACTCGTTAGGGCTCGGAACACTTCTGATAGGGAGAAACTGCAGTGCCATTACAATACTAGTGCGTAGCAAGGCTGACGAGACTTTTGTTATAGTCGAAACATTATAATACTGTTATGTTGATGGCTTGATACCCTTTACAATAATTCATTATTATATATATAGTTTTTAAGATTGTTTTTTGAATATTTTTCTCAAATTAGCTTTAAAGTGTTCAAAATGTTATAGTGTTATTTGCAACTTTTGACTTAACTAATGACTTGCTTAACATCGGCTTCGAATTGAAGTAAGTTGAGTAATTGCTGCTAACAGATGCACATTCCGAAGCGGTACAACTTGCTCTTGCAAAGCATCAATCAAAGCGAGTACCAGTCATACCTATTGCTGTCAAACGTCGCTCACTGATGATTCATAACAGCGTGGACGAAAGTTCAGGTTGGAAATAAAACTTAATTGCTCTTAACAGAAAACTTTGTTTTCTGCTAGCAAAGCTGTAATCAAAATTAATTAACACCAAGAAAAGCATTATACCACCAAATGATTAGACCCGACTTATCGCAAGGTGACAAGCCCATAGCCCAACGCCGTATGATAGTAATTAGCTATGACGTAATTGGTAAAACTTTATAGATGTAATCGAAGTCAAATGGATATTAGTATGTTTGGTAGAAAGATAGTCCACTGTACTTTTTTGTTCTGTTGCGCTTCCCAACAATTTAATAGTTGATCATACTTGGGGGAAATCCTGTATTGTATAGATCACACCGGACCCTGCGTTGAATTAGATTACTCTAATATATTTAAAACCGTTAATGTTTTCTCACGGTTCGAAAGATACATGATTGTAGTTGCACTGTAAAGTGTAAAACTAAAATTGATTTTCTCATCTGCTCACCATTATTTATCTTCATATTCGTAATTGTATTAATGGTCTCGAGGGCAGTCGTTACAACTTAGCAGTTAAAATTTGACTGTTTTATTGTTGACGTCTTCAAGAGCGTTGTGGTTGTCAGTTTTTGCTTCATTGTGGTGACTCACTGCCTTTGCTAACGCGCTATCTTATTTTGCCTCGGAGCTAAGTACAGTGGTTTGAATTGATAGTAGTTTCACAAATGTTTTCTGGGCAATACTTAGGATGTAGTTTAAACATTGATGTCGTAACACCATGATTTTTTCGTTAGGATTTAAATTGAACATTTTTTGCTACCGTACTCTTATCACCTCAACCAAATGATATTTTTCAAAGGTATCTGTGGTTTTAGTCTTACCCAACATTTACACCATGAACTAGTTACCTTAATCTCTAATCAGCTTACTTCATCCCGCATCCAATTAACCAAATTGAATAAGCCTCCTTTGCTTGGCATTACGCTGTTACTTAGGCAACGTTTAGAATCCACTGTAATTTAGCAATTCAATCTCCAGACTTTCGACTACTGTTTTTGGTTGCCCCTCTATTCTTGCCTGCTTTTACCATTTTTATGTTTTGAGTTTTTTGTAAAGGCTGGTATGATGGTCGCCTGATAACTTTGTAGCTTTTTTAACGCTTCTTTTCTCTTTAAAGTGTTTTTTTTTTACAGATGAAGACGTTGTTTCGACTACAGATGACGATGGTTCTTTACGAAGACAGACTGACAATTCGTCTACTGGAGGCAGTGCTGTTCCGTCCCCAGTCGGCACTCAGAGATCAATGCCATCCCCACAGAAGACTGTTATAGCTAATTCGGTGAGCTACAAAACGGTGCGTTGTTAAGATCGTGCGATACGTGAGCTTGATGTTAAACAACACAATTTGTCCACATACAGATACAAGTATCTGTTAATTACCTTTACTAGTTCTTATAAACCTTAACGAAATAAATAGTTCCGGTGAAATATCATGCTATTGTGGCGATGTAAGTTGTCGTAGGATTTTGGATGCAACTGCGCGAGGTTTGAAAAGCAGAAGGATTTTAGTTTAGAATGGGTTTTTTAATTGGAAGATGAAATCTATTTGAATAAGTTTACAGGTTGCGACCAGGAACGCTCTTCGTCTGTTGAATTATTTAACGCAATAATGGATTGTTTAGACTTTTCTTTGCTTGAAAGTGAAGAATGTTTAAAGCTTTTTAAATTATCTAGCTTTCTAATTTGTTAAGCAAATTCTTACCAGTGAAATTTATAACTTGGTGCTAAATTCGGCATCGACATTTTGTGTTATCAACTCTAGGTTTATATGCTACTGTAGTCACCAGCTCAGCTGAGCTTAGCTAACTTAAAAAATCTATTTTCGCTTTCAATTATTTATGTCATTTGAGTTGCGCTGTCTTGTCTCCGTTGGGCTTTTTTGCGTTTAAGATACTTAAAGCTGCAAGGCAATAGGTGTACCTCTACGTAAGTTAGGCGACATTTTAGATAATTTTTTTGCAGGAAATAAAGAAGCTGGATTCCCACACTATTTTGCCGAATGATACCTTATCGTCTTTGGATGATATTCAAGTGGATACCTTATCATCTTGTAGTAGCGTTGCCACAGACACAATATCATCATGTGGAGAAATTAAAGTGGAAAAACGGCGCACAGATGCACCACATCGATATGTGCCACCTACTCCTCTAGCCAAGAAGTTGGCTGATATCATGCCGCAGATATTACCACGTTAGTAATGCAATTTTGTTCGTTTTAACCACTGGTTTTAACGTAAAATTGGGCACGGTTCTTTGTATTGTGCAATTTATCTAGAGAAGGGCTTAGTTTAGTAACACTTTGTAATTTTGTAAACTTTGTGAGCTGAGAATATTTTACAGGTTTCAAGAAATTGCGAAGCACATTTGACTGCTAATTCGAATTGTTTAGTACTACTGCTAAGATATTGTATCTCAGGAAAATGTCAAAGAAGCAAATTCAACTGTTTGTGGGCGTGCCAAAAATCTAGTGTATAGCGCATTGTTAAATGAGAAGTTACCTTTCTACTTGCGCGCGTAGTTCATTACGTATCCAGAGCGATTTGATTGATTACCCTGTACGTGCTACTAGTGTCGTTAATTCACTGTTTCCTGCTTATTTTATCTTTGGTTCGACAAAAGGCTGAGTTGTACTTGACCCTTTCAACTTGGCTTTTCGCCAACTTCAATTTAAACTGATAATAATGACGTTTTTTTTTTCAGAGGGTCGTCCCATATCTCAGGACATACCGCCTGATGTTGCAAATATTTCAATGAGTGGTCACGTGGTGCCTACATCATCATCAGTATCAGCTATAACGTCTCTAGAAGTCCCAGACAAGTCTCAAAGAGCACAAAGTAGACCGTCGTTGACAAGTTTGGAATCAGAAAGCGAAGGTAAGGCGCTGATTTGACCCCGTGTCACGCTCCCTGTTTTAAACTTCAAAGCCTTTTCGTTTACAACAGCTGCTAAGTTTTACTGTAACCGGATTAAGAACAGCGCTGTACAATGTGGAATTAAAATAAGAAATTAGCAGCGTTCGACTGATAAGAGTTGCAACTCTCTACCCCACACTGCAATCCAAATTGGTTGAAACCGGTTTAATCTTTTCGGTACGATGTTACAATATACGTTTTTGCTAGGATCTGCAAGATTGTAGGATGGGGATACTTAGTGCATTGGCACTGTGTTTTAACTTACTAGTTTTTTGTAGTTTTGTACTGTCTGCGCTGTTGATGATGGCCGTGGAACTACTGTTAATGTTGAAAATCCAATTATGATGATGAATAGATAAATTTTAGCTTTCTTTTAGTACCGCTTTCATTGCATTAAGCCTGATTTGAATATTGTAAAATGCAGCTTTATGCTGATAAACGAACCATTTGAAAATTTCAGATATCGCTGTGACGAAAGTATCGGCCAAAATCCAACAACTCCTGCTTACATTAAAGGTGATTTTTTGTGACATATTGATGATTAATTACTTATCTCGAAGCTATTCTTATATTGAATTACACTTACTTTAAACTTTTGGTATTTAAAAATTTGAATATGCAATATAAAAGCATATGTTACTTATAAGAGCAGTGTTTTCTTGAGTTCAAAAGGAGTTTTTAACTAGAAAATTCATATTAAGCGACTCGTTAAAGACCAATAAAACACCGTTCTAAAACTAACTGTTTACTTGAATGCACATCAACATTTTCCCAAGTTTTTTAAAGGAAAATGTTAGCTGACTGATATGCATTCCATTGTGTAGTATAGATCTCTGCTTTACCAGCATGCGCACACATATTGTCTTATCCACAAGTCCACTTTTCGTATGTCAAAAGCCCAATGGCTTTGGCATTACAATTCAAATTTTTGATGTCATAATCACTTTTTCGACTATGACATCAAAAATTTAGTGATGATGCAGAAAACACTGTAAGTGGACTTGTGGTAAGGGTGATCGATTCTTCTGTGTTAAAGACCTGATTTTCGGTGATAGGAAACCAAATCTGGTTCGAACATCTTAAAAACTGAACTTTCACCGCATTGATAACTTTTACCTTAGATTTACATCAAAATGAAAAAACTTATTTTCCCATATGCTACTATTACGATCGCGCTGTGATCAGAACATTCTTGAGTAGCTTTTAGAAGGTTTTCTTATTGCGTCATGTATTTACATTGCTGTTTGTTTACTTTTGCAATTGTAGTTTACATTGTAATCATAAGTCTTATCGAAAACGGTCTTAGTCTGACGTTTCAACTTGCAAATGGAGAGTGTAGCTCATACAACAAATGACCTTATGGGTGTTTTACTCTGATAATGGATTTACTTGACTATGTATTGTTTGCTGTTTTATAAAGTATCAGTTTTTGTTTGGTAAAAAGTACTTAAAAATTTTTTAGTGACTAGTTTTGTATATCGTTTCTGTATACATGGGTGATTTGTTTTCACTCTCGTACTATCCACGTAACTGGAGCGCTGTTTTGAATTTTCTGAAAACTATGCGTTCTTTTCATTTCTAACCTTATTAAGCTTGTTTTTTTAAATGTGGAAAAATAAAATGTTTTTTTAATATCACTTCATATAGGGTATGTTTATCAGAATTCTTGTTTCCTACAGAAATTTTATCTCACCTTGGTTATTTACGTTTATCGGTTTTTGTTTAAAATGACAAAAAGTTTATAAACAACGAAATTTTCCCTCATTGCTTTTAACCTTAAACATTTCCTGCTGTCATTTTTGTTCAAGTCACGTTGTGACAATAGCTTGCTTATGATTAAAAATTGCTTCAAAACCTTGTAAGAATATTTGACAAATAATGAGTTTATTGCAGTGAAATTCACAAGCGCAACCTTTTCGATTAATCTGCCCAACTGCAAATTGTACTTATTAACTTTTGGTTAACTTGCGTGACGACAGATTGTTATTTTCAGTTGGTAGTTAACTAGTTACCGTTCAGTTAAAAGTTCATTTATATTTTAATTTCTTGGAACCAATCACTTTTGTTGCTTCTGGTCTGGGAGTGTTTGCTCATATTCTGCCCATATTCTACATAGCAGCTTACTCAGCGTGGCCGAAGTTTTACAATGCTGTTAGTACGCATTTTACGCAGTTGTAATCTTGGTTATTTTGCAGAGACCAAAGAAAAAACCACTGGTTGAATATTTCCAAGATGAGCAGGTTTGCAGTTTGTTTTTATAACTTTAACGACATATTTTATTTGGGTAGCGTGTTGTGTACTGTGAGTAAAATAGCCAACATAATATACGCCATGCTTTTGTGTATCTCAAACCGTTGATAATATAAGTGAACACGTAATTACGTATACTTTTTAATAAGCCCATTATTGATCTTATTTAGGAAGAGCTACTGGATAATGTGTTGATTGATGAAAATGCCCCCAAACCAGAAGGGACAGTTACAGCCCCAAGGGAAGGTACCCCACTGAACACGCAAGTTAATGTACCTCACTCTGTGGAAGCCGCAATTCACAGGTAAATTTTTTCAACATTAACATTATTTGTTTTGTCTCATTGTAGAATTTAGGCAAATATTTGTCGATTTGTCGCATGGGGCTATTTAAAAAATATTATGTCATCGCTCTATGTGTAGGTTCATTGTGTATGACAGGTTAACCATATTTTGATTTTCTGAGCCTGATAATGTCAATGTTGCCTCTTTTTTTGTATAGATTAGGTACAGTAAACCCTAAAGCCGCATGTCTCACCTCTGTCGATCGCAATGGAAAGCAATCTCAAACGCTAACCTATGGTAAGTTGAATAGCACGTTAGGAAAACTGTTTTGTTAAACACTATTTTATAACTTGACTTGGCATAATTGGTTTTTTAACCATTTCACATTGCTCCATTGTAGTTCAGACTAGCACTAGTCCAAATGTAACTATCAGTATCGATTTTTTGATTAATTTTACTTTTTCTGCTTCGTTACTTATTTATTTGTGTGTATTTTTTGTTACCATCTCAGTGACGTATTGCATGGTATAACTTTTGAGTGAATTCTGTTCATATCCGAATAATTGTAGTTATTTGTTTTCAGAATCTTCACCTTTGAATTGTTGCAGGTAAACTATTGTCGCGAATGCGAAAGGTTGCCTTCACCCTCACCAGTAAAAAGTTCAACCTTCAGCCCGGGCAGAGGGTTGCGCTTGTCTTCCCCAATACTGAACCAATTCTATTCAGTTGCGCTTTCTACGGCTGTTTGCTTTCTGGCTTGGTTCCAGCTGTGGTTGAAGTTCCAATGACGTCAGAAGTAAGTGTTTCCTTCAATTTGAACGAGTTTTGAGCTTATTTTTGTTCAATAAAGTTATTTTCAAATTGCTGGACTTAAAATTCAGTATTAATTGAAGGAGACTGCGAAGTGAGTTTGCAGTCACCCGTGTAAATGGCAAAAGATTATCGACTCTAGCCGTGAATCGAACCCGTCACATCGGATCTGTAACCTGTGCGTGGGATTAATCTCTTTGTCATTTTAGGATCCGGGAAGCTCCCAGCTTGGGTTTTTACTTGGAAGTTGCGCAGTTAGCGTTGCACTCACATCTGAACATTGCATGAAGGCTTTGCCGAAAAACGACAAAGGAGAAGTTAATCAGTTGAAAGGTACTTAAATATTAGCAGCATTTTTCCTCTCATCACGAAAAGCGATAGGTGCTCTGCCGAGCTAGTTGAGCAGTTGCTGTCCACCATTCTACCTCTTGAGGGTTGGAAACGCCGTTATGTACCTTTCCAAACTGCACAACCAGTGAGCTTGCCGCCAATTTTCCACTCTGTCCATTTGTTGTTGAACGTCAAGCAGGGAAGCTGTGAATGTTACATTTTCAGTCATTGGTTTGACCCGACCCTGCATTGAACCCGAGTTTACAGCTCCAGAGGTAGACTATCCACTCGACCATATGATCGGTTTAAAGGTAAGATTTAAAACTTTAACCATTTTTTTCACGACTTGGCATTTAGCAGCTTGTGACTTACGCATGATGAACAGGATGTTAACGATGCGTATGCAACTGAACATGTTTTCCTGCGTCGTTTTGCTTTCACTTAATTGCGACCTCTTTATATGACGTCATATTATTTTCGCTGCCCTTTGAATGATTTAAATTGACCGTATCAAGGTAGTTTCATTGCGTTAGTGTTCAAAGGTTTGTTGATGCTTCACATGCAGTATTAAAAAAAAAATCGATTGTATTTTTGCGCAGGATGGCCTAAACTTCAGTGGATATTAGTCGATTCTCGTAATCTCACCAAACCCCCTGCGAATTGGGAACCTTCTGGTCACAGCAGTCAGGGCCAGCTTGCCTACATTGAGTACAAAAATGGCAAGGAAGGCAGTGTGATGGGCGTAGCGCACACACGGACAGCTGTCCATCGTCATTGCAAGTAAGTTACGTCACTAAAACGTCACCAAGAAACCGATGACGCTGTGTTAAATGTCTTATTGTGTTTTTGTTCTATCGGCATCTTGCCAGTTGGCAAAAACTAAAAAAGCTGCTGTATGATGTACGTTTGTACTGCGATGTTTAATGAAGATGTACAGTTCTGTGTTATTGGCGGACTGACTGTACCACGACCATATAAGCTGTTTTAAAATAAAAAGGAACATCGAGTTATTTGCAAATTATAGACTAGAAACTTCGACAATGCTTTAACGTACTGCAAAGTGAGCGTCACGCTTTTCTAGTCAGTAGCTGCCTGTATGTGTCAATGCGGTCGCTTCTTGCCGTGTGATCACTAAACTTTACCCCGTGTGCGATATCGCTAGGCCGTGCCGCAGACCAGAGACTTCTACTTCATTCTCGAGCCATTTAAAATCAAAATACATCAACATTTCGTTTTGCATTCATTTTCCTAGACCTCAGATATTAATCTCAACTATAACCTGACTGAAATTAATAGTCGCAAGACTAATTTAATTCTTTTGGTTCAGCTTTGTGGCTATTTTGGTAAGGTTATAGTTAAGGTTAGCGACTATTTTGTTCATGTCGAGTTAACTAATTGCGTTAAACGCATGATGGTCAGCCGTAACAACGCTATTAAGTGCGTTGGTGGAGCGCTCGTAAAATTAAGTGTGAAATCGACGCTTTCTTTGTGTTTTTCAGACAGTTCTTTTCTAAATGTCTGATTTTTTTATTGACCACATAAAATGAAACGACTCGTAAAGTTTGTTTATGTTCAAATTTCAAACTGACTTTTTTTTGCAAGCATTAGTTTTAAATTCAATTTAACACTGCGACTAATTTCTTGACTTTAGTGGTTAGCAACGTTCGTGTTGTAACTTGTAATCCACGCATGCTTCGTACTTGTTCGTTACAAATCAAAAACAGTACCACAATGCAGCAGCGTTACCTCAATGCTAAGATGATACCATAAACTCTTGACAATAGCGTATGCAACGGAGACAATTGATATGGTGAATAAATCTTTTTAAGGGAGTTACACGCTGTCTACACTGGAAGAGAATTGTTTTTTCTCCTAGCTTGACTGTTAACATGTGTAAACAGCTCTGAGCAGCATTGCTGCAGATTGAATTCCCATGTACATCTAAACGTCGCAACATATGCGATTATGTGGCTTATTATCTCGTGATTTTATGTCTTTATTCGCAGGGCTCTTGTTGGCGCGCTAAGTTACAACCCGGGCGATATTATGGTGAATTTGCTCGATTTCAAAAGAGGATTGGGATTAGTACATGGAATTCTTGCTGTAAGTGCATAAGTAATTTATCCTACGCTGTGTTAATCATGTGTTATGTTTTTGACCAATCATGTGTAACGATTATCATCGAGCTAACCATGTGTTTCATTATTGACTAATCATATGTTGCAATAATGACCAATAGGCTTTGGTGTATACCGGTAGCATTAATGTGTGTTTGTGTATGTGTATAAAATTGCCTAATAATTCCTTGTATTTCAACATTTGTTTTGCTTTTTCATTTGTTTTTCGCTCTGTTGCAGTTTCAACTTTTAAATCGTTTTTCGTTTTGTCTTACTTTAGAGCATGTTTTGCGGTATGCAAGTCATATGTATTCCTTATGCTCTGATGAAGCAAAACCCAGTACAATGGTTGAACATCATCACAAAATACAAAGGTAAGTGGATTGAAATTTGACGTTAGAGATTGAAGGGTTCAGCTCCATTTTGAATGTGTTAGGACATAATATTTGCTAGTGTGGACGTATTTAAAGTCAGGTACTCACTCAGTGGCTACTGTCTTGGATTGCGGTCGATAGTAGTTTTTGCATTGATGCTCAGGAAGTTTTTCATATGTTTATATTGCGGCATTTTCCTAAATTTTTTGAACACGGCTGTCTTTTTTCCTAAAGTGAATTTCCATTTTATAAGGATTTTATTGCTAGGCTTCAATGGTCGTATTGTCTAATTAGCATCCGTTTCCATTTGGTTTCTGTGAACTGGTATATTGATTGATAAAGGTTGATATTTTTGGCATTGTTTTGCCATTGCATAATTATTACGCTGCGTTCATTCGCTCTTCATTTTTACCAACACGAATTGTTAGAATGCCACCAAGGAAATTGTGTAATATTTCGCTGAAGAAAGTTTGTACTTTTTTCAGCGTCTGTGGCGCTTGTTAAGTCACGTGATCTCCACTGGACACTTGCCATGCAACGAGACAGCTCCAATGTTAATTTGAAAACGCTTCGAATGCTACTTGTATCAGATGGTGCTAACCCTTGTAAGTATCTTAAAAGCAGTCAAACTCTGACGATATTTACAAATCTCCGTCGTATCAATAACTGGATTTGTTTGATGAACGCTCGTGGGTCACCAGTCCAAGTTCGAAAAGGATTTAGTTTAAGCAACTGTTTTTACATTTTGTTATTACAGCTAATATTGCAATGACAAGCTTATAAACTCTCTTGACGCTTTGCCTCTCAATCTTTGCTGTTTCTGACGACCACTTAATTTCAGTAGTTAATCTCTCTCATTTTGTTCATTCTACCAAAACTCCCTGGTAACTGATCCAAATGAAGCACTGGATGTTCCAAAAGTCTTTGGGACATTTGAAGTTCGCATGTCTCCTTAACTATGCGTGATAGTAAGATAAAAGTTGTCTCATTTTAAAGCTAATTACATTAAGTTTTTATATCCTTAATAGTTACCGTGATATTCAATGTCAAAATGTGCCCATAACTTTTGAAACACCCTGTATACTATGTATAGTATAATCGCAAAACTGATAACGTTTAATTTTCCGATCATTTCAGGGTCAATTGGATCGTGTGATATGTTTCTGGCTGAGTATGAGCGCAGAGGCCTCGGTCGAAAAGCTATTTGTCCGTGCGCCTGGTCTGCTGAAGCCATGACCGTGGCAGTGAAAAGGTGAGAAAGAAGGTCATGACCTTGCTCAGTATGAAGGTTCAGACGTGTTTCTTGTCGAAGCATTTTTTTGTTTCTCTGGGATTAATGCAAATTTGTTCAGTTAAACTGATTTTTACATTGATTTTGTTTTGGAAGTATTGCTTCAGACTGTCTTGTTTTTTTCGAAAAAAAAAAAAAAAGGTTTTCATTCTGACGTGAAGTCGCCTCGCTTAACAGTTTTTGCTTTTGAGAGACAACTGAGTCGAATCTGGTGGTGCTTCTACGAGACTAGCTAAATTTTAGACAAAAATGGAGATCTCATTAGCTGTACTGTTACATGTAAGCTATGTCCCTGGTTTAGCTTATTATGGTACAGTTGGTAGCTTTCATGCTGCAAATGTGAAGCAATAAAGCTAACTTATTCACTTTTGAATCGATGATGACTGTTTATTACAGACCTGGGTCATCTCCTGTGCGGACAGCTCTTTCATTAAACGACATGTCTTATGATGTCATCCGCGAAGAGACCCCAGTTAGCCTGGTGCCATCTGTTGTACTACAAGATTGTGGAAATATACTTCCAGGATGTAAGTTGCCTTTCAGTTTGCTGAGTCATTGCTAGTCTAAGTTTTACCTCAGGTATAACTTCAAAATTAAAGTGCTTGTGAGTTGGTTTATTATTGGCTCAGTGCCATATGTAAAGAGTTTTCGCTTGGCGTAAAATCGAATTGATCATACGCAATGACATTAATTTCATCAGGAAAAGCTGCACTGCAGTTGAAAAAAGCCAACTTAGCGTACTCAGAAATTCCCCACAGTCATCCGCAATTCATTTTTTTTAACTTTTAATAGTACGTGTACAGTACATACATTTGTGACGAAAAGGTACTGTTAGTAAAATTTCAGTTACTCAGAATATAACAAGTACTGTTTTGTGTTTATATTTTTCTGATTCTAGTTATAGGCAGTTACGCCCCCTGTTTTCATTTTTGAGGTTCAAATCGAGTCTCTTAAGACGCCTTGAAAAACTTGTAGTTAGATTTTTTTACACAACTACAATTTTTCAGGCACCGTGGCTGTAGTGAAAACGAAAGGAGAACCAAATCTTTGCAGGGTTGATGAAATTGGAGAGATTCTGTTGTGTACTAAAGCTGATAGTACTGATGTTGAATCGCGCTACTTTGGACTTCAAGGGAGGACAGAAAAGATCTTTAAAGCTCATCCAGTCGATGCTGGTAATCACGGACAGCGAGAAGAAGCCTTTTACACAAGAACTGGCTTATTAGGATATGTCAACCCGGTAAGACCGCATAAACTGCAAGTACCTATTAAATGGGTTTTAATGTATTTCATTTGCAGAGTGGTCGCGTTTTAATCACGGGCAAGATTGACGGCTTGCTGCGAGTGAACGGTCGCACACACAACGCTGATGACATAGTTGCAACCGTGCTGGCTATTGAACCAATCCGCTTCGTACACAGGGGAAGGTAAGTAAAGATAGATGCTTCACTGCGCCTGGTAATACGAGACAAATAGCTGCTAGTATCGAGCATTGGAAGTGACATTAATAAAAGTAAATCTGTGGTGCTACAAGTTTTTATATGACAGATTAATCTCTTCTGCATTGCATAATAGCTTGCTATAGCAGGAAGGGAAGCCTCTAAACGCGGCATGATCGTTAATGAGATGTGCTTAAAGCGTGTGGTTTATGTGCTTACTTAAATACTTTTACGCAGGATCGCTGTATTTGCTGTAACTGTGTTACGGAGTGAGCGGTTGGTGATTGTTGTGGAACAGAAACATGATTGCCGCGAAGAAGAATGCCATCAATGGATGAGCAGTGTGATACAGGTGTGTTCCTAATCCCACCTTTACGTAGAGCAGCATTGTTGATTTGCAATTTGATTTAGGCGGTGGAAGAGATTCATAATCTCGGAGTGTATTGCCTTTCTCTTCTCGCTCCAAATGGTCTTCCGAGAACTCCGTTAGGCGGAGTTCATCTGTCGGAGACCCGCAATCGCTTTTTGGAAGGCAACCTGGAACCTCGTAACATTTTAATGAGCCCCCATCAGTGCGTACATAACTTGCCAAAACCGAGACAAAAACATCATGATGTTGGTGAGTTGTTAGTTATGTTGCAATTTGACCAACCCGAGACAGATCTCCTGCACCAATAGCGATGTCTTGGGCCACTACACCGACCCGACCAGTGCTAATTACAACATATCCATGAAATTTGACCATTATTCAACCATGTAATCACAGAAAATCAGTGGTTTTGTTCTTAGCATAGTTACAAACGGTTATAGCGGTTGCTGATTGCCATCACCATTACTAAACAACGAGTGGCGGGGTCGATCTACGCGGCTTATTGCGGCTTCCGTTGGGGACACTGTGTTCGGCCCGGTGGTTGAACTCGAATTTACCGCACCTATAGCGATGTCTTTAACCACTACGCCGACCGACCGATGCTAATTACAACATATCCATGAAATTCAAACCGTTTTTTTAGTCAATTTGTAGAAAATCAATGTTTGGCATTAGCTTACTTGCAAATGTTGTAACGGTTGCTAATTGCTATCGGCATTATTGTACCACGTAATCCAATGCAGGATTACTGAATTAGACTCGAGTTGATTAAAATGTGCTATCTGGTTGCTGTAAGCTGAGCGTCTTGCGACACAGTAGCTTTGGTTGGTAAGTATTTTCAAGTTTATTGTATTTTTTGTGGTTCTCTCAGGTCCAGCTTCTATACTTCAAGGGCAAGTTGTTACTGGGTTGAAGTTGGCTGAAGCTAAAGGAAGGGAACTCACTCCATTTGAAAACGATGACGCTTCTGGAAATAAATATCAGTTTATGTCCGAAATCCTCAAATGGCGTTCCATTAACATGCCCGATCATGTTATATTCTCACAAGTGGGAAGCAAGGTAATGCGTCGGTTAATTTTCTATTTCACTGCACTGACTGTGGGGTAATGTTCTGTAGATCATTAATTGCCTCTACTTGTATCTTCGCGACCATATATCGGTTTTAATGCTGTTACAGCTCAAGTTTTCTTATTTTATAAATGAGAAAGTTACATGTCACTTGTAGTTTGCGTACTACTAATTGCTATTCTCTCTCACTGGAGTTAAACAGTTTTGTTGTGGGATTCATGTACAGCTGTAGGCGATTATACATTAAGCAGTTAGTTTGCAGAATAGAAATTTATTTTTGCGTGATCCATTTTTTTGCTACGCTTGAGTTTATATTTCATTCTGAGAGTATCTGATCCATTGTACGAGTGCTTATAACCACGCCAACTTTTTTCAGGGAAGCATTGGTAGTCAACTCACTTGTTCTCAACTTCACAAAAAAGCGGATAAAATTGCTCAACTTCTCCTTTCTCACTCCACTGGAGCAGGGATGAGATCTCTTTCGACTGGTGATCATGTTGCTCTTCTTTTTCCTCCTGGACTTGATCTCATAGTTGCTTTTTACGGATGTCTCTATGCTGGATGTGTTCCGGTACCTATTCGTCCTCCTCATTCCAAAGCCATACCAACGACGCTGCCTACTGTCAGGATGGTTGTTCAGGTAGCTGCTTACTTTCAAATTATTAACTTCAAATTCAACAGGACTTGAGGGAGACTGCGAAATGAGCTTACGCTCTTCGAATCGATGGCCACTTGAAATAGATTACGGCAATCGGCTCCAGTCGTGAAGCAAACCCGTCACGTAGAATCTGTACTCTGCGCGCGTTACCACTAGGCCACGTAGCTGAGATTACTTAGTCTTTAGTCCCCTTTTCCAATTGCTTTTTTATCTGGCTACCTCCGTTTCACAAGGGATTCTTCATTTGATTGCTTCAACTAACCATGAATTGCTTTAGGTTTCGAAAGCTGCCGCCGTTTTATCTTGTAGTTCAATCATCAAAATGATTCGTAGCAAGGAAGGCCAACTTGCTGTCCACGCTCGTGGAATTAATCCTATTTGGCCACAAATTCTTGACATTGATGATTCACCGAAGAAGCGCATTGTGATATCGTACAGACCTCCTACTACCGAGCTGCTAGCTTATGTTGATTTCAGTGTTACTACATCCGGGACTCTGGTCGGTATCAAGGTAAGCAAAAAAGATTAAAAGTTAACCTGAAATGAATAGCTGATCGGTGCTCCGGCAGCTCTGTCTCACACAATTCCATTATGCTACTGAGCAGTGGCGTACAACTAGACATGCAATAGTTCAGCGGATGATTTCATGGTATACGACCCATTTACTTGGTCTTATAGTAATTCAGTTTCCTATACTCCTTAAGAATTTATTAAAAACTTAGCAGAAACTTCGTAGTGGTCGAAGTCTGTTCGTTAATTTGCATTTTAACCAATTTTTTACAGAAGTTTTTTCTTTGGAGATTCCACTACCTTACCTTTAATGTTTAGATGTCCCATCATGCTGCCAGTGAGTTATGTCGATCGATAAAACTCCAGTGTGAGTTGTATTCTTCCCGATCTGTCGGTCTGTGTTTAGATCCTTACAGTGGTCTTGGTCTTGTCCTGTGGTGCCTTAGCAGGTTTGTGTGCAATTACGTTGCTGGCCTGTTGCTCATTTTATTTTTGAAGTAAAAACCCTGTATACAATTGTAAATGGAAACATTTTCATTGGTTTCAATTAGTTGCAGTTTTTTAATGCTTATACCGAATATTTTTTACTAGTAGTGAAATTTGGATAGATAATACGTTAGCAAAGTAAACATTTGCCTCTCTAGTTTGAGTCTACTACTAGCGTTAGTCAAACGTAATCAATTACAGTAGTTTCAGCTGGTTACATGACCCGTAAAAGTAAAATTACTTGTGCCACTGTAGGCTAATTACTAATTAGGCTGTGTGTCTGAATAGGCTTATAAGATTAGTGGTAATCGTTTGATATTGTTAAATTTTTAGTGTTTATTCCGGACATCAATCGCTATTGATTTCCCCTCCTGATTTGGAAAGCAATCCTCAGCTCTGGCTCCATGCAATCAGTCAAAATAAAGTCAGAGACACCTTCCTCTCATACAGTGTTGTCGAATTATGCACAAGAGGTCTAGCTCCTCATATTCCTAATTTGAAAGTAAGAAACTGTGCCTAGTTACTCTTTTTTTTTTGGCAACAATAATTACATTTTTAGCATCATGAAATTCTTAATATAGTTGAATTTAGGATACTGAAAAAAAGGTGTATATATCTAGCTGTAAATTGAATTCGTAAGTAGTGGCTGAAATCCTATTGCTTGGGGCTGGGTGCTATTTTTATGGCACTAGTTCTTTATGATAAGCAATAATTTTGCTTTGGGGCTAGGTCTCACTTCGTCCAGTTGTCGAAGCGGGGTTAGCGTGCTTTGTGTTTTTTAACGGTTATGATTGCAAAGTTATTGGTCCAACTATCGCGCTGGATATTTGGATGTAGTCCTTCGCCATAGTTGTCTCTCTTTTTCGAATTGCTGCTAAAAATTGATTGCAAAAGCAAGCATGTTTCTGTATGGCTTATTAAGCGTGTCGTAACTTCCAAAAATCGGTGTTGAAAGCATAAAAATAAAAGATAGCAAAAATTTAATGTTACTTCGACGATTTTTTTTTTTAGACTCGCGGTGTGACTTTGAGCCATGTTCGAACTTGTGTTATGGTAGCCGAAGAACGACCTCGCGTTTCATTAACAAGCAACTTCACTAAATTATTACGAGACCTCAATTTATCACCTCGAGCCGTCACTACTGCTTTTGGCTGCCGTGTCAATGTCGCTGTCTGTTTGCAGGTAAGACCTGTTACAAAAGCAATACTTACAATTTCATCGTTGCTATACCAAGTTTACGCTCATTCTTAGGTCTTTAATGTATGTTATTGATTTTTGTAAATATCTGTGTACGTCAAAAGTAATAATTTAACTGCTCTGTTCTTGGTTGTTATGAGGCTTGATACAAGTAGACTGCACTACTAGTTCAAACATTGATTAGGTCAAACTTGTGCCATAATTTGAACTTAGCTTAAGTGTGGTGGCAGGATTAACTTTGCTACAATTTTTTTCAAAAAACAACATTTTGGTGCGAAGTTTTGAATTGATTTCGTTTTTATTAAAACTAATCATGCAATTCAAACCTCTTGACGCAACAATTTCGACTTAGCCGAGCCTGCTTATTTTTGATTGATTGTTTTTTTTTCTGACGCGCTCTGATATTTGGCTGCAATCGAGACGCGATCAGTCGTCAAAAATCAGCCGTATGACGTCATCATTATCTGGATGTGTAGACAGTGATGGAAATCTGTCATTGTGCAATGGATGGTTGTGACGTCATAATGAGTAAGATCCAAGAAAATGTTCACAAATTTCACTTCTTATAAACGATTCACTGCTGATTAATCATAATTCACAATATCTTGAAATATATTTGGCAGCACTTGGCGAAATGAGCTTTACCTTTTGCCTGTCTGTTCAATTTGCCACTAATTACTTAAAATTTCCTTACATGCTTGTTCGTAAAAGGCCTTTTCAAAGTAGCCCAACATGGTTTATGTACGCAACGAGTCCTATTTCCCATGCGATGTTAAGTAGTTTATTCAAGATTTTGCAAGGAACAAATGCAGGGCTTCATGACCTGGTAGATGTAGGCACTTTGACTAAGTTTTATCAAAAAATATCATTTGTTGAATAATCCAAAGCGACTAGACCTGACAGCTAATAGATTAAGACACAGTTTTATTTTACTGGTGGATAATGTTGCTATTGCGTCAATTGTCAGAGAAAAACATCTTTTTGACAGTTGATTTTCATTCTAGCAGTACAATAAACTTTATAGCTAAAAAACTGATTAGTAGTCAGTGATTACTTTTGCATAATTAACGATATCTTCCGCTGCACGTTTCAAATTAACGTAGCCATTTCGCAATTATTTAACATTAAATAGTTCCTATACCGGATTTTGCAATCACTGCTTGGATTCGAAGAAGTTGCTAATACTTTTTCACCTTTAGGCTATTATATAAGCTTAGTTTTTTTATTCATTATCTGATGAATATTTTCTATTTGAAGCCAGTGAAACTGGGCAAACTGTCGGAATTACTGTTAGCTGATGCACCTGTATTGGTACGTTCGCAGCTGTGTGTTTGTCAGTCGTCCGTTGTCGTGAAATTGTAGTGTGTTCTGCACTGTTCTCTCTAAGTTTTTAGCTAATGCGAATTTGCCCTAATATTTAGTGGTTTAGGGAAGGTTTGATCCAATTTTTGCCTCAAAATTGAGTTTCCAGACTATAAAACTTTTGTTTTGCGCCAAAGTATTGAATGCATTGATTCAAATTCGGCCAAAAAATCACCATTTCAGTCGGCAAGCTTAAGAAACATTGGAAAAATTTACCCCAAATCTTTTATTTTTCTCAAATTTTGCGCTTTAGAGGGAACAGTGGTGTTCTGTCTCTTGTACGGTTGCTACTTCACCAGAACGGCACAAAATCACGCTTACAGTGCCTCGCGTTTGCTTTTCACTATGCTGTGTATTTACAGTTTGTGGTGACTTCATTATGCTTGCTTGATCAGTGGCACATTTAGCATGGGTTTGAGAAAACAATGGTGAATTTTTAAAGCCTGTATATTAGTATAAACTTACCTGGCCTAGTTGTAAGGGTCCAATTTATATGTTTTGTTATTATTTGTGCTTCAGCTGTAGGCCTGTCGTCGGTTTGTTGTTTTTTAGCTATTGGGCCTTGTGTTTATTTACTTTTCCTGCACACCATTCCCCCGGCCACATGTTCAATTTGCGTTGGTTTTAGACTCACGGTTCTTGGATCTAGTTTCTGCTTCATCATCAATTTCTTGATGTCATAGTTAAAAAAGTGATTAGGAAATCAAGAAATTGATTATGGTGCAGAAACTAGAACAAAGAACCGTGGGTCTAAAGTCCATGGAATTGAACATGTGGACAGGGTAATTGTGCGGTATATGCCAAGGGCTTGAAAATCAGAACTTTCATGACGCTTTAAACGCGCATTTTTGTGATTAAATTATTTTTGTTTGTATAACTATAAGTGAAAATTTGTGGAAGGAATGCGAAATTTAGAGTGTATAAAAAATAGCAGCCCTTAACCTAATCACGTTTGCATTTAAAATTATTTTATTTAAAAACCTGAACTTGGAATTTTCTTGGGATGATTATCAGCGACGTTCTTAGATGGTCATTTCAGCTAAGTTGTCAAGCTAGGCCAAAATAGATTTAGTCTTAAGTTTAAACTTGTTCCTAATAAACTTTTTTCATGGCAACTCATAACTTTGGAACCATTTCATGCAAACTTTGGCTCATTGGCGCCTATTAGCGTTGCTTGTGATGAACAGAGAAGTCCGTTCGACATATAGATGAGTTGAAGCAGATGTTTTTTGTTTATAGTTTTGTATTTTGTTACTTTTAACTGTTTATGTAAACAAATATGTTGTTTTCCAGGGTGCATCATGTCCAGACCCCACCACTGTCTATTTAGATATGCGAGCTTTGAGGAACGATAGAGTTGCGCTCGTGGAGAAAGGATCTCCACAAAGTTTGTGTCTGATGGAAACAGGAAAGGTAAGCCATGAACGCTTATCGCTCACTTTTCTTTTGCGAAAGTTGAACGTTTGGTTCGTAAATTATCGTCAAAATATCTTCCACATCATCAAAAGGGCAATTCATAAGTTTATGAGGATGGTTTTGCTGTAATCCCCAATGCCTGGCATGGTGGTGTTGCCTCGAGGATTGCTACTTTTATGGACTAAATTTAGTTGTTCAATAATATTATGATTAATATTCAAATACGGTAGCAACTTAAAAGGATTGTGCTCACTTTATAATTTTCTTCTAGATTCTCCCTGGAACTAAAGTAGTGATTGCGGACCCCAATACACTCGGCCAATGTTCTGACTCCCGTTTGGGTGAAATTTGGGTGTCTAGTCCCCACACTGCTCATGGGTATTACGCTGTGTACGGTGGTGACACGAATGCTATACACGATGGACATTTTCAGGTGAAGAAATATTGCAATGAGAAATGCAAGTTTATTCTTACATAGTTTTGTAATTCCATGTCTTTTTAGGCGTTTCTAAAAACCGGTGATACACAAACAAAATATGCCAGGACTGGTTTCCTCGGCTTTTTAAGAAGAACAGAATTAACTGCAGCAACTGGAGGTGAGGTTACAAATTTGTTAGAAAGACCGGTTGGTTGGCATAGTGATGACGTTGTTATCGGTGCGGGAGGTCTGCGGCTCGATTTCCGGTCCGGTCAGAACGGACATAGTGTCGCCAACGACTCGTCACTTCTGCGATGTTTCTTTGGAGCTGTGTTACCCACGGGCTATGCCGCGGAGATGAGCCTCGCCACTGATTACATGGTTAGGCGTAATAATATCGCCAGGAATAATGAAGTTTTGATTTTGTGCTTATTTTACAAGTAACGCATTATTTTGTGAACAGAGAGACACGATGCTCTCTATATTGTTGGACCCTTGGACGAGACGATTGAATTAAGAGGAATGAGATATCACCCTACTGATATTGAGATATCTGTCATTAGATGCAGTTCCAAGGTCACAGAGTGGTAAGGCGAACACTAGTATTTACGTAGAAACTAAATGACGCGGTTTTTATTATTTTAAGTTAGTATTATGTCACAAACAAAGCTCTGAATGGGTTGTTTTTTAGCTTTGTGATTCTGATTCGGCATTTCAAAAATTAAGAGACTGGTTTTGCGTTTACAATTTAGTATTTTTAAGTGTGGATTGAGGAATTATAGATGCTTGAATAAAACTATTCTCCGACAATGTTTTTCGGATCAATGCAGTGAAGTGAATCATGATCAAACACAATGTCTTCTATTTTTCAGCGCTGTGTTTCATTCTTCAAACCTTCTGGTGGTTGTGGTTGAACTAGAAGGAATGGAAACGTCAGCATTGGATCTTGTACCCTTGGTAAGATTGAACGTGAAGTTTCTATTCGGTTGGGCAACAAAAATGTTGCCACTTTCAACTTCAGTAGATCAATTTTAAAATCAACCTGTAGTCACTTTCGTCTTAACGTATTGGCGTATGCCCTGGGTTAGTTTGTTTTTGCATCCTGTGTTTGCAAAATGCACCTCATTGGAGCAGTCATTACTTTTTAATTCATTAGTCATTACTTAGTAAGTTTGGTTGCTAATTTTTAGTAGCTTAATTGAGGCACTAAGTTTTGGTACGGTATTCACTTATTCAGTTTAATGCATTATTAATTACAATAACCAGAAATTTTTTTAGCTTTGTTTAAATGTGCAATCAGCCTGTAAGTAACCAGAGCTGCTTCCACGGACTTGAGGCCTATTTTCCTGGTAGCAATTACACTTTATCAATCGACATCTTTAGGTGATAGTAATTGATATTTTTTTGCATAGGTCACAAATGTGATATTGGAAGAACATTATTTGATCGCCGGTGTGGTGGCGGTTTGCGACCCGGGTTCGATTCCTGTGAACTCCCGAGGAGAGAAGCAGCGCATGCATCTACGTGACGCTTTCATGCAAGACCGACTAAATCCCATATACGTCGCATACAACATGTGAAAATCGTGAGTACATCTATCTGTTACTAGCTGCTTTGACCAAACTTGGCATTGCGTTGTTTCTTTTTCTCTGAGTAAGAACACTCGACGCTTAATTTTCCCAGATGAAACCAAGTTGTGTTGTCGCTGTTCGGTGTACTATCGCTAGCCTAGCTAAGTCAAAAGTTTTCCTAGTTATAATGGTCGAAATTAGAGACCCTAAGCCTATTTGCATTGCCATTTTTTCAACGATTAAGATTTGCATAATGGCGCCGCAATGATCTTGCAAATTTAAAGAAATACCATACGAAAGCGATAGAAACTGGTTTTGATTTACAGTTTAAACCTACGAGTTTTAGAATTTTGAGTTATAACTGAATTTTGAGTTATAACTTAGCGTCACTTAAAGTGAATATGTTTTAGTTTAGTTAGCAGTATTGGCACATGAAGTATGCGATTAGTGAGTGCTTGAAAAGCGCATCATCTAACTAAACAGATTACTTGTTAAGTCTCCCTGCTTAATGCGAATAAGAACTAAAAACACCGTTTTTTATTATAATTTTTTTGATTGCAGTTGTTTCTACGGTACTGCCTTCTGTTAAAAAACTTCCTTGGGTATGATCAAGCCTTCCATGGATTAAGACTATGGAATTGACATCACTCGCAGTGCTTGGGGCTTTGTTGAATTACGTTTACTTAAGTACAACCCTAGTGCAAACTGGTCTGAAAATGCACTTGGTAATGTTAGATGTTAGCACCGGTTAACATCTTTTATTTAGTGAGCCACATGTTGCTTGAAGGCAGATTTTTTAGTGTAAGCGCGAATTAAATTTCAACATTGGTCAGTGGACGCCAATAGCTTAGCGAAGATTGTGTTTAAGTTACTCTTCTTGAAATGATAAAGAAACTATAAAGCTCATTAACTTGGTCCTAACCTTTCCTGCAATACTGCTTTTGAATGAATTGCTACAACACTTGTGAAAGGGTTTCTGTTTGTTAATCCCGACTTTTTCATTTCACTTCGTTGAAGAATTCGGCTTCGTGTTCCCCAATTTGAAAACTTTACCAGGTGTTAAACATATTTTAGTTTTTAGATCTTCTAAGCGCTGAACCAGTTGCCCACATTACGAAGTGCATTTTTTGACCAGGTTTTTTGTTTCGTTTTTCCTTCAACTAATAGTGATCTCTTTTTTTATTTTTAATTCATATCAAAATCATGGTACTGACGCCTGTTGCTTTTACTACGTTTGGCCAACAGTATTTCTTCATATGATATGATACCTTATTTAAGCTTTTAGTGTGTTAAAGTGTGTAATGTGTAATTTTAAAGCAATTTTGTGTTGGTTGTTGAAATGGTTGAAGTTTTCGTTTTACACCTAATGCATACTGCTGCAGCATGGAAAATTGTGTAATTTGCGTGGTGTAAACAGTGGAGCCTGGAGCGGTATAGGAGAATGTAAAAAGGACGTTGATGTTTATGCAACTTTGGGATAGCCATTTTTGCTTTTTGACTGCAAACGTCTTAAGATATAAAATACATCGTTGATTAATTGTATTAAATCAGATGATCTTAATTGTGATACTTTTTAATAGTCTTTTGAGTGTTTTGGGTTTTCTTACATTGAATATGAATAATGAATATTCAGTTAAGTTTTTATTTACAACGTAACGGAACTAGCGACGGTGAAAATTGGGTTTTATCGCATTAATCATCGGAGTACTAATATATCATGTCCCTTGGGTTTCCAACCCCTATTTTTCACGCGTTTTGATGCGAGTATTATTTGCCTATTTGATTGCAGTCTGCTCTAATGCACTGTTCGTTTTTTTTTTCCAATGCAGTCTTTTACCAATTGTATTTGTTGTTGCCGCGTTCTTCTGTTTAACATTCGCACGTTTAAAACCAATACAAAAATCGTTGCAGCTTCTATCTGAAAATCTGTTGTTTCAGAAGGCTAAGTTTAGTGATCTTTAATGTCTTCAACCGCTCCTTTAAAGCAGAGGCGTAACTAGAGTTAGCTGAGACCCTGGGCATTGCCCGTTTGCCCAATGGCGAAGCACCAGCAATGAGCTATGGCAAAATACGAAATATTGCGTGGAGATTACATGCGTTTTTGGTGGTCAGCAACAAAATGATGTGATCAATTTAATTGGGTCGATTAACATCTTTCAACGTCCGAGTTTCGTAAAAAAGTGAAACAAAGAAGCTCTGCGAACCTTAATTCTACTGACCACATTGAGTGGCTGAGTGCAACTTCATTTAAGTAGGCCTAGTAAAAAGCATTGATGACCCAAAGCGTTCGCCACCACATGCAGCGAAAATCCGAGCCAGAAAGATATCAATCTGACAAACACGTCTGTGGTGGCTCACGTTCCAGAACTTCTGTGGCATAGCATGTCATGTTAATAGGCCTAAAGAATTACTGTAATGGTGTGATGCGAGGCCCATGTCTGAGTCGGGGTTGATAAAGGTCACGGCAGTCTGAAAAATTGTTCGTAGCCCTAGCAAAATTCGACGTCTTAATCTGACATTGTGCTGGAACCTAGTTTGTTTGCTTTATTTTTCGGGCATTGACCGAATATTTTTGTCAATGACCGAATTTTTTTTCGATCGCAATGACCAAAAGAAATTTGCAAATATTTTAGGTTAACAATATTGTTCTTTTTTTGTGATAATAATAGCTATCAAGTTATACAGGCAATGACATAAAGTGTTTTTGCTGTGACACGTTGCTCAGTTCCCAACACAACTAATTATTTGTTTGTAGTGGAAGGAGGGGCAAAGCGGACCTCTTAATTTTGAACTTAATTTTTTCCTTCCTGTTGAAAAAATTGTGCATCCATTATATTGGGGAGACTACGACATCATTATACATTTTCTAAGTTTATAAGCTTTCATTTTTTGTTTATTTTTCGCAAAATTTTGTTTTATTTTTGTAGCACTTTGACCGCTTTGCCCCATATCACTTTTACTACAGCTAATAGCAATTTTCTTTGACAGCTTATAAAAGTTTAGTAAATTGTTTGTTGCACTGATCTATAGATTACACAAGTGATTGAATTAGCACGACATTTGCCATTGCGGCATCATAGCTTGACAGTATCGACGACTGATAGATACCGAGTAACATTACGCGGCTATCCAGCACAGTTTTACATTAATCATGCACATTTATTAAACTTTTACACTGGCAAGAATACCATCCTATGTTTAAATTTTCTAACTTACCAGGCAGCGCACATCACATTTAGGCAGCTAGTCTGACCGCTTTGTCCCAAATGATGATGTCTGCTTTGCTCCAAGATGGTATGTTTGTACAAATGCTAATTTTGAAAACAGCACTAATCTTCTACGAATGAAATTTGGTGCAGGGGTAAAGCATTAACCTTAACTGTCAAAAACAAAAAAAAACTTTCAAAAATCCAGAGTAAAACTACAGAAATATCCTAGATTATGTCCATCTTTATTACATCACAACTGCTTGAAAAACTAAAAGCTGACTATCTCGAAACAAAGCAAAGTAGGGCAAACGGTACAGTTGGGAGTTAGTCAGCAATTTCATTAGTAACAATACACCCGACTACGGAATCAATACTAGCACTTACCGTAAACCTACCTACACTGGCCTCCTTCTCAAATAATCCAGTTTTTCCCCCATTCGCTACAAATGCAACTTAATCAACAACCTCCTCCAACGCTCCTTTACTATCTGCAACTCATACCTGAAAATCGACTCTGAATTCCAATCAATCAAAGCAACCG
This sequence comes from Trididemnum miniatum, assembly GCA_964006365.1. Classification (NCBI taxonomy): domain Eukaryota; kingdom Metazoa; phylum Chordata; class Ascidiacea; order Aplousobranchia; family Didemnidae; genus Trididemnum; species Trididemnum miniatum. The sequence continues at coordinate 15,439,873 of OZ023234.1, read as the reverse complement.
TTATGAGAAATGAATATTCTTTTACGTTCATAGACAGATGCATCAGACAATTTGAACCAAAAGTTTTCCCAACATCCCAAAACCCAGACCCAAACTTGTAACCACTTCGCCTTCAAACTACCATGCCTGGGCAGTATTTCACATAACATCGAGAAGGAATTGCAACAATTCATCAAGAAACCAACTTCTAGCCTCCAAATTACGCTTCATCCACACAACAACCAAACTTAAGGTTATTTTCAAATAATTATATTGAACTGAACTGAAAACTCAACAGTAATTGAGGGAGACTGCGAAGTGAGCTTGCGCCCTTCGAGTCAGCAGTTACCCGTTGCATATGTCAATTGCGATCGGCTCCAGCCGCTAATCGAATCCGTCACGTAGGATCTGTCACCTGCGCGCGGTACCGCTAGGCCATGTCGCTGACAATTACTATTTTCATACCGGTACCAAAGATCTATTTAAGCACTATTTTCATACCAAAGATCCCCAAAGCCACCTCAGAAGAAGCAACGTAGTATACCGTCTTAACTGTTCCTGTGGATCCTTTTATATTGGCCACACCCGAAGAAACCTCATCAAACGTTTACAAGAGCATCAAACCAGTGACACCTCGGAAGTATGTAACCATATCCAATCCAACACCGACCATAAAGTAGACTTTAACAACCCACAAATCTTTACCCACTCTCCAGATAAATACAAACTCCTCATCCTCGAGTCCTTGTTCATTCAACAACTCAATCCGGATCTTAACTTAGACTCCACATCCTTTCTACTCCACCTATTTAACAAGTGACCTACTAGCACTTCTCCAAGTTCTGTCTCAGTTTCCCTCTTTTTCGCATCATGGCTCAAGACCCAGCATAACGTAAGCTTTTTAGCGTTGACAATGGCACCAGATGTGAGCCGAAACATCCGCCCAGGTATTTTTAGCTGTATTTTGGCTGTATTGTTTGTAATAAAGCAAAGTAGTGTTGCCAAAAAAATTTGTCAAACTTTCCTGCAGTTAATTCTAGCTGTTAGACACAAAAAAGAATTCTTGACTTTTGGTTTTGTGATAGGTTGGAGGTGTCCGTTTTGCCCCGATTTTCCCTACCATTTGTTTCGAGAATGTGTTGTTATTAGGGCGATTTTTTTATTGACCTAAAAATCTCAAAAAATTGACTTTATTTTATCAAAAAATTGACTTTATTGACCTAACGAAACAATGAAATGAAAGAACCAGTCCAAAAGAAAAAAACCACCAAAGTCACTTCAGTTAATGCTTAGATTATAATGTACGCACATATAATGCCGTACGTTTTCTGGCAGAAAGTTTAACTGCTCTGCGTAAGTGCGCAGAATCCAGAGTCGTATTCAAGTGTTTCGCTATTCGTTGTATTGCAATCTTTGTAACATTAAAGTATGTTCGAATAACTAATGCATTGTCTTTTCAATTCGAATGTAATGTTTTTGACTACCGGTACGTAGCAACAAAAATATGCAACAAATGAAAACACGACGAAAAGCTTGTTTTATCATTAACGAATTTTGCCAAAATTGCAATCTTGCAAAGCTGTCTGAACGGATCTTTATAATCGAAATCAATGACATTACATCAAACATTACATTAATAAATTAAGCATGTGTAAAACTGAATTACCGGTAACAGTCTGGCGACAGCATACACCTCCCTGGTACCACCAACAGTTACGAACTTCCATCTCTAAATTATCTGAGTTATCTCTTTTTGAGCGTAAAGTAGAATCGCGCAAAAAAAGCAAGAAAGCAAAAATTGACATAATAAAAAATTGATCTTAAAAACAAAAAATTGACATTTACTGACTTTGTAACTTCATCAATACTGATCCTACGACCGTGAAATTTTGTTTCCACATTGTTAGAGTTATTTTCTACTTCCAAAAAAAAATTGACTTTATTGACCGTGAATCGCCCTAGTTATTATTATTCCGTAGGCCTACATTGAAGTTCTTCAAAACAAAGGAATTGTGAGCAAATTACCGCAAAATAGCCTTAACTATACCTAGGCTTGAAGGCATTACGAATGCCCGGAAAAAAAAACCGGCATTTGCCCCCCAAAAAAGCTTAATTGCGCCACTGCCTAAAAGTCTCTGAAAGATCCATGAAGTTTTAGGCTTAGCCCAGCTGCCATAATCCAGTAGGGTGCTCTGCTTTTACACTTTTTTTCGCAAACTCTTTGTTTATGCGATTTACAGGGGACAAATCGGCGCAGAAGCTCATCGTAAACTTTTTTTTGAAAAATATTGAGTACTTCATGCCCATGGGAGGTTTTTAAATGTTTTGGGGGGTAAATAACGTGACTCGAAAAATACACATGCTACACGGCTGAATTTGGTGTCAAACGATTCGGAAGACATAGTTTCCTATACGTCTGCAGTGGCATAACTAGGTCTTTTTGGGGGGGCAAATGCCCAAAGTCTTTTTCCAGGTGTTCGTAATGCTTTCAAGCCAAGGTATAGTTAAAGCTATTTTGAGGTAATTTGCACACAATTCCGTCGTTTTGATAAACTTCAAAGTCTTCAATGTAGGCCTACGAAATAATTTTGCCGTTAAACACATAAAATATTAGCAATATTTGTGAAGTTTCGGTATTTTCTTTGCTTTTCAGTTTCTTTGAAACTCACTTTAGGAGACTTTTGTTTGGACCTAGCGAATAGTCAAATTAAAATCAAATCTTCATCATACTCGTGTTAATACGCAGAAGCGTGTAACGAGTGGCGGGGCCCATCTCCGCGACTTAGTGCCTGGGCTACACAGCTCCGGAAAAACGTCACTGACGTGGCGACACTGTGCCGATTTGACTGGCTCAGGAATCGAATCCCAGACCTACCGCACCGAACGCCTGTGCGCTTAGCAACTGAGCTGATAAACGATAGTTTTGGGGAACGCCTTTTACATCAAAATCCATGCATATTGCATAGGCCTAAAAGCAATTCTTTTCTTGAGTTTTGACATTGCTGTTTGTTGCAAATCGCAACTACAGAAGCTTTGATTGGGGAAGGGGGTGAAATAGTCCCAGTCTGCTTTTTTTTTCAAAATTTTGTTTCGGTCATTTGAATGATTTTAGCTACGCCTGCACCATTTTTTTCAGTCCATTCGAATTTTTTTTTTTCGGTCATATTCTTAAGTTTAAAAACCACATTTTCAACAGATTTGTGAACTATGAAATTTATTAGAGCCTTGAAGCGAGATACGTACGACCACTAAAATGGGACATTCGAAAGCATGGTGCGGTACGAACAAATAATTTGCTACGTTGGGAACTGAGAAACTTATCAAAAACACTTTATGTCATTACCTGTATAATAGCTATTATTATCACCACAAGAAAAGAGCAACTGATTGTGACCGAAAAAAAGTTCGGTCATTGACAAAAATATTCGGTCAATGACCGAAAAAAAACAAAAAAACAAACTAGATTCCGGTACAATGTCAGATTAAGACGTCGAATTTTGCTAGGGGTACGAATAATTTTCCGGAGTGCGGTGACCTTTTGGCCTTTCACCACGACTCAGATATGGGCCACGCATCACACAATTACAGTAATTCTTTAAGCCTATTAAGATGACATATGACAACGGTGGGCAAAGTGCGGCTCGCGAGCCACATGCGGCTCGCCGGCCTTTTTTTGTGGCTCTTTTGAACAGTAGTAATATTGTATTTTTACACAGTATCAATTGTTATTCACGCGTATCGTTAAGCCTACTTTACAGTTCATACAAATTGTTATTGATGTGTATTGTTTTCTCACAATAGTTAGTATCAAGGCTAACTGATTCTAACAGCGTGTTTCGGTGTACAGCCCTGCTGACGAACTTTGGTGTTAAGCGAAACTGGAGTCCAGGGGATTGATTTTATGTAACAATTTTTCGTCGTTTTAAACATTTTACTTAGCTTAGTTTGAGAAAAGTTGAGTTTGGGTGAAGTGGTATATCGATACTTTTAGTCAGCTTAAGTTACTGAGTAGCCCGAGGTCATGCGATTCCTTGCGCTGCATTGACTCCTCTCCGCACTGATGACGAAGTCAGTTGATTTCGATACATGGGACTGCGCCCACGACTGCCCTTCCTCTCCTGCGTCCTCAGGTTGCAAAATTACCCATTTTAGACATAAATACAGCCAGGGGTTGATCCGGGGGGGAGGGGGATGTGAGGGGTACATTATCCACCAACCATTTTCAACAACGTTGTTGACGAATACAAATTTTCCATAATTTCGAACCTCTTTGATAGCAATAGGTCTTACGTTTTAAGCACGCATAAATCGAAAATGTGCAAACAAAATGCATCGTAGGCTAATTGGTGAAGCTCATCAGAATTAGGGGCAAAACATTTATACAAAGTTTGCCTAAAAATAGTTCAGGACCCCCTAGAGCCGTTTTTGTTCCTCAATTCGCTTCAAACCAATTCTGACGAAAAAAGTAATCTTAAAAAATGTCAAAATATGGTGTCTCCTCTTTAAAAAAATTTTAGAATACGCCCCTGACCTCAAATATTTTCAAAGTGATTATTTACGCCCTTTGCCGGGTCTAACGTCAGACATCTTTCTATTTAGTTAACAAAAAAAATCAAACCTTTTATTATACTTGAAACGTGTAACGAGTGGCGGGGTCCATCACCGCTGCATAACGTCTGGACGACACAGAAACGTCGTAGCGGTGGCGAGCCGTTGGTGACAGTGCCCGATTTTGACCGGCCCGGCAATCAAACCTAAGATCTTCTGCGCCGTAAGCAATGTCCTTAACCACTTGGCTACGCCAACCAGCCGGTGATACTTAGCTAACATTCAACTTATCTCAAAATTGCATCACCCTCCTCATCAAAACTTTCTCGATTCGGTCCTGGAGACAACAATATGGTGCTGTTAACCATGTAGGATACTAAGACGTGATGTCTCAATAAACTATTAAATAGAAACCAACAGTTGATTTAATGCTGATAGTATCGTGTATCGTTGTAGGCCTATTTCGTTTTATTAAATTGCTTTGTTCGTTGCAATTTGTAGTAACACTCCAAACAGAGATTGTAGCTCTCCCTTAGTTCTGTATTACCGCATGTGGCTATTCAATTAAAAACTTTGCTACGCAACAGAAATTCTTGCACGTGAGCCACCACAGAGGTGTTTCTCAGATTGATATCCTTCTGGCTCTGATTTTCGCTGCATCTGGTAGCAAACGCTTTGGGTCATCAAACCTTTTTATTAGGCCTACTTAAATGAAGTTACACTCAGCTACTCAATGTGGTCAGTAGAATTAAGGTTTGCAGAGCTTCTTTGTTTCACTTTTTTACGAAACTCGGACGTTGAAAGGTGTCAAATGATGCTATTAAATTGATCATGATCACATCATTTTGTTGCTGACCACCAAAACCGCATGTAATCTCCACGCAATATTTCATGTTTTACCGTTGCTCATTGCTGGTGCTTCGCCATTGGGCAATGCCCAGGGTCATGCGCGGATTTATGGGGGGGGCCCAGGGGATCCGCCCCCCCCACCCAAAATTTCCAAATTTTATAAATTTTTACTAGTTAGCAAATGTCATAATTAGTATCCAAATCTGAACTACTTTAAACTAAGATTCAGGAAGGTCGCTTGAGTAGCAGCGTTTTCTGTGATTAAAGTCCTTTTTTATCAACGACTAGGCTGATATTGTTAGCCTACTTATCACGCTTACATGATAATCCACATGAAAGTCTGAAATAAATTCATGATAAAAAGGTTGCTTGGACTAGGCTATACCTATTCGGTGAATCAGTTGTGCGGAAAAGCATAATAATACAAAACAGATAGTTCGTTTGTTCGTTTATTTTAGTTTTAAGGTCAGGACCGGCGCCAAGGAGGGTCTGGCCCCCTCCAATTGACAGGCTTGCCCCCCCCCCCCCCGATCAACAAGCTTACTCTTTTGAAGACAGTGGCTGTTGTGCTTAATTTCAAACTTTGCCCCCCCACCCGTTCTAATAAACGCTTGACCCCACTAAGTCGACTGCTCTGCCGCCGGCTCTGTGTAAGGTATTGAAGTAGCCTGCTGATATGCCATTATGCTTTGGAAACCTGGGAATTGTAGTTCAGCCCAGTAACCTAATCGTAATACGATACTGTAAGTCGAGTGTTTAGAGCCGACAAGCCGTATTTCTGCCCATTGAAGTCCTACCTTGTTTTCTTTAACTAGCATGCGTTAACCAAAAGAGGGCAGTTACCCCTTTCCTAGGGCGAAAATTAGCCAAAGATATACAAACAAACTAATGAAATTGAACTGTTGGCATGGACTACACTTGCTGTCAACAGTAACACCAACAGCCAACGCCCACTCCATTGACGATTGCAGAAAGAAGAAACCTTTCTTTTTTGAAACGAACCGGCTTTTCTTCGTGCGCAGCTTGTCGCAATTGCTATCATGTTTTTTCTGTTTTGTCCAATTTTCTAATCTAATCTCGAGAAACTTCGATGCGATTGAACAATACCGGTAGTCCCACTTTTCTGATGTGGTTTGCATGAACTGCATTTTTGTCATTGATGCTTCGGTGAATTAAATGCAGTGTATCTGCAGTAACAGCTCAGAGGGCCGAGTGGTATAGAGCAGTGTGGTGTAAGACTGAAAGCATTAAGGGTCCAGTGGCGGATTAAGGGGGGGCGGAGCGGGCTGAAGCCCAGGACCCCACAACATTTAGGGGCCCCAATAATTTACATTTTTCTAAAAGTTTTTTTTGCAAAAAATATTTTCGAGTGTTAAAAAAGGTCTTCATTTGCAGAAACTACTAAAGTTTTTAAAATTTTAGCGCTGAGAGGTTGGGGCCTTGGGGGTAAATGTGATATGTTGTTAGGTAAGTCAATATCAATATTTGTAAGCAAAAATCTTCTCCAGGTAAGAATCGCAGTTGTTATCAGGTAACATTATTGCTTTGTAGGTCGCGGACAGCATTTTTTTTTTCAAAGAAAAGTTATCCGCTTTTTGCCGATTCAAACGTCACAGTAAAGAATAAGATAAATGTTAATTCAGGTAGTAGCCTAATGAACAAACGATGACACTTAATTGCCACTTGCCAGCAAGAGTGCCAGAAAATGTTTATGCCACTGAAGAATCTAGCGTTAAAAATTATTACACCATCATACAACGGTAGGCTAGCTACAACATCTAAGCTTTATAACTTTACACTCTAGAACAGACATGGGCGAACTACGACCCGCGCACCAAATCCGGCCCGCCGGCCCTTTTATTCTAGCCCGCCGGCACTTACACAAAGTTAAACTCCCACCGTGAATTGAGCGGAAAACTTTCTTTTCCTTCCGAGATCATGGGTGACAGTGATTTTCAACAAAATAAGCCTCAACGGTGCAAAACTGGAATAAAAAACGAGGTGAAAACCTTTTATTTTGGAGATCACATTCGTACGTGGACCGTGATCTCTAAAAAAAAGTCTTCACCTTGTTTTTCAATCAGCGTGTGGCCCGCGGCTTCAACAGTTTTTCCAAATCTGGCCCTTCGTGTGAAAATCTTGCCCACCCCTGCTCTAGGATAACTTGATAAGTGGTAGTTCCAGCTTTAATGTGAAAGAATAAAATCTATTGCAGAGAGCAGTAGCATAGTATTTTTTTAGCTTTATTAATAAGACATAGCTATATTTCAAAACAGGATAAAAACAGCGGCGGCGCTAGCTTCACGCTAGTGATAGGAAAAATCAGCGGCACGGACGCTAGCGAATTACTAGCATAACGGGTAGCGACGCTAGTGCCCAGCTCTGCCTATACATTAATAATATGATTAATGACTGTTATTAGTTGATCAGTCGCTTTATTTCTTGATTGTTTTGAGTAAAGGATAAAACCATCTAGGCTTCTGCATTTTCATTGAATCAATTTACCGAATCTTTGTTTATTATAAAAGATTATTAGAAATAAAAACTTTTTTTGATTTGATTTTCCATTTTTATTCTCCATTTACGAGAAAGCGAGTTGTATCGCTATATGTCAAATTAGATATCCTCACTCGCTTGGGAGTTGACTTTTCTGAGGTTCCTCTTCATGTCTTTTGTTGAATTTGCTGCTTGTTCAAGCCACCAAGCAGCGACAAATATCGTGAAGTGGCTACTTTATCCAAGAACACAACAACATGTCGAGGGTAAGAGTTGAACCGCGACTTTTCGATTCATTATGGTCGCCATAAAAACGGCGCTTCAGACCGTTCGGTCACGCTGCCGACGTGACTACGAACGATTTTAAAATCATTCAATTTTTTCGGTTCGTTCATTATATAAGTAGGCTACCGTACGCGTAAAAACGATTGGAAAATTAAACAAAGGAAAATATAAAGCCATTAAACCGATTGGGTAAATCGATGTAATGGAAATGCACCAATTGTTTTTAACAAAGAATAATATATTTGATCTTACTCAGTAGGGCTCAAAGGCAGTAATTGAGCGTACTGAACAAAGCACAAAAAGTCCATAGGCATACTGGTCTTTTTACGCTATTGATCAATATTGGTATTGTTTTGTTTTTTGAGGCTGTTCTTTCGGTTTATTGTTCTTTTCATTTTATATCGTGTAAGCTTTCGCTGAACTTGGGAAAGAGGGCCCCATTATTAAATTAGCCCAGGGCCCCACGTACTGTTAATCCGCCCCTGTAAGGGCCGCATAAAGGTTTGAAAAAGCTTTGCGGGCCGCAAAAATAAAATCTAGATTTTAACCATAGGCGGTGAGATAGTTACTCTACCATTGACACTATATGCCTAACTAAATGTTTTACGTTTCATGCTTGTTTAAGTCTTAAAAATTGGCGTTAGCGCAACGTCGTATGAAGCTGTTAGATGTGCAATTGAATCACATTTGGCAAAGCTTTTCAACATACCTGTTTGCTTAAAATAGTTTCTCAAATTATATTGAACTGAAAATTCAACGGTAATTGAGGGAGACTGCGAAGTGAGCTTGCGCTCTTCGAGTCAGCAGCCACCCGTTAAATATGTCAATTGCGATCGGCTCCAGCCGCGAATCGAACCCGTCACGTAGGATCTGTCACCTGCGCGCGGTACCGCTAGGCCATGTCGCTGACTCTCTTTAATTCTTTCAAAATTGCTTCCCTTATAGAAGTTCCCTGGTACTGACCGTATCTTTTTTTATTTAGCGTTTTGTAAGGTCGCTGAACATTAAACTCTTTGGGAACAGATATTACTTGAAGACTCACCAAACATTGTGTTTTACTATTATTAATGACGAAGAAATATCTGTCCTCCCAGTTAAAATTGAACTCTCTGTTTTCCTCGGACACTTTTTTGTTGGCACTCATTTCATGGTGAAAGTTAGTGCGACTCACTAAATTTCGTAACTTTTACGCTGCACATCTCGCTGAAGATCGTTTTGAAAAGGCCCCACATGACAAGTATGCGAGATGTTACATAACCTGGCCTAACGTCAGCGACATGGCCTAGCGGTACCGCGCGAAGGTGACAGATCCTACGTGACGGGTTCGATTCGCGGCTGGAGACGATCGCATTTTTCATATGTAACGGGTGGCTGCTGACTCGAAGAGCGCAAGCTCACTTCGCAATCTCCCTCTATTACTGTTGAATTTTCAGTTCAATATAATTGAAAATAACCTCAGTTATTATTTATTTTATTTGTTACAGAACCTGCATTAGCACGTAGTAAATGTCTTAATGTGACGTCAGATGCATTTCTACTTCAAAATGATGCGTTCAAGTGTACTATGAAACATTCTCGTTATCATTCTAAGCTTGCAAATTTCTCGCCTCTTTAATAAATCGCGTCTTTAATGCGAACGAGGAAATTTCTGAGCCTTGTTAGGTACAAAACTGGCAACGAAGATTAAAGTGTTCGAGGGCCGCACAAAAGTTGCCCGCGGGCCGCATGCAGCCCGCGGGCCAAGGTTTGGACCACACTGGTATAGAGCGTCTGTCTCTTGAGCTGTAGATTCGGGTTTGATTCCGAGTCTGATCAAACCAATGACTTTAAAATTGGTATTCACAGCTACCCTGCTTGACGCTCAGCATTAAAGGAACAGTGTGGACTGTGGAGAATAAGCCGGCAAGTTTACGTGTTGTGCCGTTGGGAAAGGCACTTAGCGGGATTACCCATCTTGGTGTGGTAGACAGATGGCTGGCAACTCCTAAGCGAGCTCGCATAGCGCATTAATCGCTTTCTCGTGATAGGAGGATAAATATGCAACTAACTAAACTAAACAATGGTTGCACACAAATTAAAAAAAAAATTGAATCAAATCTTCATTATACTCGTTTCATTACACTCGCTGTAGTACTGAAGCGCGGTAACGAGTGACGGGGCCCGACCCTGCGGCTTGGCGCCTCGGCAACGCGGCTCCAAAGAAACGTCGCAGCGGTGACGAGCCGTTGGTTATAGTGTGTCCGATTTGACCGGCGTAGGGAGAGGAACCCCAAACTATCTGCATTGATAGCGAAATCTTTAACACTGCGCTATAACCGGGCGGTTTGTTGAAAAAGTATTAAAATATGAAAAACTAAATTGACCCAGCCGTAAGTGCTAAAAATAAAATAAAAATAGGCTACTGCCAAAGAAGACCAAACCCACAAAAGATTTAAAGAGGCCCAGGAGCGGAACGGGAGCAGGCAAAATTGTTTTTACGTACCGTAACTGCTTTCTCATGAGCTGCTGAAGTGCTCCGTTTTTCATGCATCCCGATTATGTGTTTAGAAGTATCTGATGATATCGACGCTGTTTTTGACCTTAATCGCAAGATCAGAAATTGTTCTCTCGTGCGATTCATTTTAGCTTAAAAATGTTTCGGTAGGGAGGGCAGTGTTCTCTCATGCTCCACTATCTTCACTTTTTGCGAGGAGTTATGGGAGACACAGCCCCCTTCAAAATGAGTGCATATTAAGTATTTATATCAAGGTTTATAATATTTATGCGTTGTATTTATATCAATGTTGGTTTTTGAAAAAAATTTTTGGAGGGAAGCAGTTAACTGTTTTACTCCCCTGGCTACACCCTGTTTGTGACATTGCGAAAGCTGGCCTACTTTAGTCAGTTAACTTTCCAATGGCCCAAAAATGAGGTAGCCTAAACCAAAATTTTTTCAGTAAAGTTTTAACCTCGGCTTAACAGCTTGAGTTTTTGTGAAACCTTTCTCCCCTTAACTGAAGCGCAAAGCATCAAGCAAAAGTGCAAATGAAATAAATTATCTTGGTTGTTTCCTTAGTTAAGGCATTATATAATCTAATCATGGTTAACTGCAATTACGTAATAAAAATAAATTAGATTAGAATCGAAACATTACAATCCGATGCACTTTTATACCTCTGAACTACCGTAATTGTAGTATCCTTACGTCATCACGACATGACGTCACTCATCGAAAAACCCTGCGTGCGTCACTACTAGATGGCGTACTTTAATCATAGAAATTTTCCTTCAGCTCCCTAAAAAAGCCTTAACATATTAAATTTTCTGCCCCCCCCCCCCCCCCGACAAAAACTGTTTGATCCGCGCCTGCCCAGGGTCTCACTCAGCTAAGTCTAGTTACGCCTATGTCTGTCTGTAATACATTTTGATGCTCTAGCTCGATCAGAAAACGACTTATTAAAAAATAATTAATGATTTGTGGATAGAAAAAGATCAATGAACTTTTTGGCTTGCGCGGAAAACCAATCAAGTTAACGGAGAAGTGGCGCGGTTCCAGCTGGGCAGTGGATAGTCTGCCAAAAACATTCGAGGTTTGTGGGGTATGTTGGAACTATAGCCTCAGTAGCCTATTTCCAACGGCTTAAAAGAAAAAAAAAATCGATTAGGGGTCTCCTCTAAATAAAAAAAACATCTTCAATTTTTGATCAGTGAAAAGTTCTTTAGTGATTTAGATGGAAGTTTTATGGGGCCTGGAGGGCAACATGCCCCTTTTCATTTTTGGGGACATAGGACTAAATTGACGTTAGTGCTTATATTAACAGTAGTAGGCTACTTGAATTTTTTATTGAGAAGGGGGGTGGAGGGCGATTGCCTTTTCTGGCTATAACTTCTTGCAGCTGGGTGATAGCCAGTGGTTATATGATTGTCTCACCATACGCTCTTTGCACTAATCCGAGCTCAAACTCAAGCTCGAGTTCCGAATTTGCTTTTACAGAACCGATTTTCGGTGACCGAGCGAAGTCCTATTCCATGTTTCCAATTTCACAGAAATAAGCTCTGTCACTCTGTCTTCCAAGTTCCAAAGTGTAGGCTGCTCAGTGCGAGGTTGGTTGTTTCTGAAGAAGAGTGCCTGGACCACTGTTCCCACTAAGTTTTTAGCAAGTGCGAATTTGCCCAAATAGAAATTGTGATAAAAATTTGCCTAAAGTTTTCGAGAGATTAAGGGAAGATTGATCGAATTTATGCCTCAAAGTTATGTTTCCAGAGTATCAAATGTTTGTTTTGCTTCAAAATATTGAACACTTTAATTCAAAGTCGACTAAAAATCACAATTACAGTTGGCAAGCTAAAAGAAATATTAAAAAATTTTGCTCAAAATTTCTCATTTTTCTCAAATTTCGCGGACTTGGACAGTTAGAGGGAACAGTGGTCTGGACCCAAACGAATTCTGTCTGCAAGGCTGCTACAAACTAGACTAAATAATAAATAAATAAATAGTACTACCAGCATACTGACTGTTCCCTATTTAAAAGAAAGTAAGGTTCTCGAATTTGCAGCAAATATCAGTGGGCACTGAGCAAAGAGCTTGATAAGATAGTTTAGTCTAGCTCAGTCAGACCAATATCAGTATTTGTTTAGTGTACCGGAAGTTCATGCTTGTACCAATTGCTCAGTTGCTGCCTTGGCTACCCTGTTGTTAATTTCTGGTTTTTGTTAGAGTTTGCAGCTGACAATGAATCCCAGGTAGACCTATTTGAATTTTAGAATAGCTTACCGGTACTGGTATCTGGGTATGTAGTCTTGTCAGGTACTACTGTATCTGACTAGGCTATTTTACCGTACCGGTATTTCATGAAGTGCTTCCTTCAAAAACAATTCTAAACTTTAGCCTTGTTTATGCTGTTCGAGTTCTGCACACTTTTAGTTTGATTTAATATTGTGTACCGGTACCGGCATAACTTCAGTTAACATTTAGTTTTGCAAAATGTCTGAAGGTGATCCTACCAGCCCACTTCCTGATGGATGGGTTAAGAAAGAAAGTCGATCTTCAGGTTAGATGCTTTTGTGTTTTACATTGTCATTGTGTGTACGGTACACTAGGCTAGCTGTGTGATTGTTTTGGCAACATTGCACTGAATACTCAGTACTGTGACCATCGTTTTTTAAGTTGTGTGGCTGAACTTTTTAATTCTCCGAAATGCTGTTCATACATCTTTCAATAGAGTTGGCCAACTGAACTTTGCTTAATCTGCTACTGGTATGTTTTTCGTGATATTCATTAGGCCTAGTGGTAGTCCAAGTTTTGAAGCATCAGAGCATGGTACACACTGCACAGTATTTCATTTTTTAGCAGAGGCTAGCCTATACAGTATATGTACGAACCCGAAAAAATAACCACTTCGTTTACTAGTACTTCATTATCCCTTCGCCTATTCACTCTCTCCCCGGTTGTATGAGAGCGTGATGAAGTAATAAAATGAACTCAAGCGACAAATGTTACACGCTGAAAAGAATAGCCACCTCCTTCTTTATTTGTTTGCCTATCAAGTTCAGTAGGCTTAGATCTAGGTGTGTTTTTAATATTTAGACTAGTTGCATAATTTTTGTTGAAATGTTGCAAGTAGTCTATTTGTGAGTATGACAGCAGATGTGAACTTTGTTAAACTTGACAATTTTAAAATTTTCTATTTGGTGCTGTTTGAAGTAAATAGATTATCATACTGGCTATTTACCATTTAATTACTTGTACCAGTGCTTATGCAGGATGTGTTTCATTGTGTGATGTTATTGTACTAATAAGAATGTAAAAAATTTATGGTCAGCTTTGTCTTATGAAAAGCGCTAATATGAGAAAATTCTGGTATTACCAGTAGTACAATACTTCAGCATATGGCTTAGTCATTATTTTTTTTTTTGAAATACTAATTAATTATCTATACAGCACTGTTACATCCAAATTTAATTTTTTTGTCTAATTAGCGTGTTGAAATATTAATGGCAGCGGTCAGTTGGTAATTTGCTAACAAAACAATAATGTGTAATATTGTAGCTTTTATTTTAGGCCGTGCTTATTATATGAACAAGTATACTCAAAAAACACAATGGGACAGACCCACTGCACCTGCATCAAAGCCTGAGAAGCCAGAGGTTTGTAGTTTTTTCATGATTTCTTTAATTTTTCTGAGTTGTGCCATTACTGCTGATACTCCTCAATTGTAAAAAAGGGTCTATAAGGCTATATACAAATATAGTATTAGTGTACTATGATACAAGCTTGCAATTTCAGGCACAAAACTTAAGATTAAGTTGTTGTGACTGATTTGAACTTAAAGAGCTTGCTTAATTACAAAACTAAAAAATCGTGAATTCCTAAAGGCGCAGTCACACGGAGCGATTTTGGTCCTGCGAGTAAAAGCTGCGATTACTTACTATTTGCTAGTCGTTGCAAATGAGTGGTCACACATGGCGGTTAAACACATCAATCAATCAATTTTCTGGACCCGCTTATCCTTGGGGGTCGCGGGGGCAGCAGCTCAAGTTGGAGCCTCCAAGCATCTCGATCCTCTGCAGCAAAGGATAGATGCTCTGCTGGGATGCCAAGGCGAGACCAACTAAGATCTTCTACGTAATCTCGCCATCGAGTTCTGGGACGGCCTCTAGGCCTTCGACCAATCGGTGTTGAACAGAGCAGTTTTTTGGCTGTTCTTTCCTGGGGCATTCGTGTCACATGTCCATACCAACGCAGTTGCGATCTTTCTAGTCGGAGAAGCAGCGATTCGATGTTTAGAGATTCACGAATATCTGCACTTTTAACCTTGTCCAACAAGATCAAACCGCTAATTCTTCGCAAAAATCCCATTTCGGCTGCTTGAACTCGAGACCTCACTTTCTCATTCATGATCCAACACTCATGGCCATAAGGCAGAATAGGAACATAGACCGATCTGAAAATGGATAGCTTTGCCTTGGTGCAAAGCTCCCGTTTCAGTACCACAGATCGGTGGAGCTGGCGCATTACTGCACTTGCTTTTCCGATGCGGATATCCAATTCGCTATTTTGTCTGCCGTCACTTGTGAATGAGACGCCGAGGTACTTGAATTTCTCTGACTGTTTTAGTGGTACTCCATCAATTTGGAGAGAGCACTGCTTTGGTTGTCTGGACAGGCACATGGTTTCTGTTTTTGTTGTACTGATTTTCATTCCGGCAACAGAGCATGCATCCGAAAACCTGTCAAGAGCTTGCTGGAGACCATTTTGGGTAGAGTCGAGTAGCACGAGATCATCTGCAAATAACAGGCGTTGTACAGTGCATTCACCGATCTTTACTCCGCCACAAGACTCACTGTTCTTAACTATTCTATCCATATAAATAAGGAACAGAATAGGTGAAAGAGAGCAGCCTTGCCGTAGTCCCACACTTACTCTGAAAGGTTTCGTCGTTGCACTGTTAACACGAACACAGATCTCAGAATGCATGTACAGCGACTTAATGGCAGTTAGTAACTGGCCATCAATGCCATACTGCAACAGCACCGCCCAAAGCTTGTCTCTAGGAATGCGATCATATGCTTTTTCAAGATCAACAAAACATGCATTGACCTCTTTTGCATATTCCCACGACTTCTCAAAGATTTGCTGCAAGGCAAAGATCTGATCCATTGTGCTTCGGCCAGGACGAAAGCCACACTGAGCATCTGTTAGCTTAGGCTCGACTATTTCACGGCATTTCTTTTCAAGGCATTTGGCATAGACCTTACCCGGGACACTGATGAGAGATATGCCCCTATAATTGGTGCATTTTCTCTTGTCTCCTTTCTTGTGGATAGGTATTATCACACTAGTTTGCCATTGCTTTGGTGCTTGCCCAGTACTACACGCCACCTTACAAACACGAGTCAGTCAACGAACACCATGTATGTTCATTGCTTTTAACATTTCAGGTCTGATATCATCCTCACCAGGTGCTTTTCCAGTTTTCAATGATTTGATTACTGCATTCACATCTGCTTCGGTTATCTGAATATCTTCCCCAACCTGTTCTTCGTGAATTTGTATCGGTGTAGCATCAACTGGGTTTAAAAGATCACTAAAGTACTCTCTCCACCGATTCAAAATAGCATCTTGATCTTTCAGAGTCACACCATTTGAATCTTCAATAAAGAGAGCGGCTCGAGATCTTTTTCCACGCAAACGGCGAATGGTCTGCCAGAACACTTTGTTTGCTGTTTTGAAATCATCGTCTAACCTTTCTCCAAATTCCTTCCACGCCCTTTCCTTAGACAGTTTAACTTTTGTGGCTGCCGTCTTACGTGCTTCAGAGTAATGCGAACGAAGTTCAAGTGATGACTTATTTGCAAGCCAGGCCTTATAGGCCACTTTTTTCGCACGAATAGCTTCTTTAACTTCTTGGTTCCACCAAGGAGTTCTTTTCTCGCTACTCTTCGTCCCTCCAACACGCTTACGTCCACAACAGTTAGTAGCGGACGTAATGACTGCTGTTCGAAACAAACACCACTCAGTTTCAATGTCTTCAGTAGAGGTCGGAAGTTCTTTGAACTTAGATGCAATGTTGTCTGCAAATGCAGTTCGTACCTCTTTGTCAGCCAATGATTCCCATTTGATTCGATAAGTTTCTCGTGGTCGAAAAGTCTTTCGTTTTTTCAAGGGTTTCAAAGCTTTCAAAGTGCAGGCAACTAGGTGGTGATCAGTTGACAACTCAGCCCCTCTTTTAACACGGACATCAGACACGGTAGAAAACAAGTCCGCCGAAACGATACAAAAATCAATCAGGGAGCGTTGTCCCAGAGAGTCTCTGTACCAGGTGTACTTATGAATTCTTTTGTGCTGAAAAAATGTGTTCATTATGCACAGCCCATTGGTGGCACAGAACTGCAATAAACACCTTCCGTTCTTGTTAATGTCAGGGTCACCATGTTGCCCAATAACACCTTTCCAGGTTGCATTGTCGATGCCCACATGTGCATTGAAATCGCCCAAAAGGACAAGGGATTCTGATGAAGTTGCTTTTCCCAATGCAACCTCAACTTCCTCCAGAAAGGCTTCGTAATGTGATTCTATGTTAGGTGCGTACACCTGCAATATACACAGAGATCGCTCCTGCAGCCTTAGCTTTAGAAGACAAACCCTTCCTCCTAGTGGTACCCAGTCAACGACACATTCAGCTATGTTGGGGCTCACAAGTAAGCCAACACCAGCTTGAGCAGACATTGCTGCATCAACACCTGAGTAGAAAATTTTCCACCCATCGTTCAACTCGACAGTTCCAGAACCCCGGCGCTTTGTTGATGAAATTCCCACAACATCAAGGCGATACTGTTGGGCTTTGCAAACAAGCTCCTGCTCTTTTCCTGTCAGTGACGAAACGTTCCAGTTCCCGATAGCTAGATCCCGGCAGTTTGGTCCAACTCGAGTACGTTTTCTGTGCGCTGCCCCCATTTGCCTCCCCAAACGCTTAGCGACTGCGTTGGTGGGTTTCCGGTGACGGTCAGCTTGTGGGGGAGACTGTAGCTTATTTTTCGAACGAGTCCCTCTGCCTAAAACTCGAACGCGGACCTTTTTATCCTGCGCGCCGTCCGATGCAGCATGAATATTGTTATTACAACTTTCCATTTAGCTACAGCATTGGATTGCTACTTGGTCTGTTTCTCTCCTTCGACCTTACCGCCATGGGTGACCCTGATGGAAGTGATTAAACACTACCGACGGCGTTGCTCTAAGGATCATTGAAAACTCAAACCTCCCCACCACGTTAAGGTGGCAATCCATAGGAGAGGGGTTAAACACATAGCGGTTAAATTTTTGGGTAGTTGCTGCTGCTTACCCTCTGCATATAAGTCGACAAAAGCTCTGTGATAACCTTTTTGAAAGTTTGCAGCCATGTTGAAGCATCAACATATTCGACGGTAAGTTATAAACTGAGTATTACGGTGAGCAGTGCTGAAATGCAAAAAGAATTGCTTAAAAAGTTACAAAATCACAGACCTAGAAGGTGGCCCCACTTTTTTTGGATCTTTTTATTTTGCTAAATTTATTTCTGTAGCAATCTTTTAAATTTTTATTTTGCTTTCTAATGACTCTTTGTCATCATCAACATGCAAACCTGCAGCTGCAACCAAGGGCGTAGGCAAGGAGGAGGGATTCGGTAGTTCAAACCCCCCATTGGTTTGGTAACACTTGTGCTTTTATAGTCGATATTCGTTGATCGGTCGTAAAAACGATAGTTTTGGTCCTTGCTTTATCTGCGATTGTTGTAGCGTCACAGCATGAGCCCACTGTCCTAACGTTGCTCAATTACGAAGTGGCATTGTTGCGTCACAATATTGGTTACCGCTCTTGCACAATCGCAGTTACGAAAAGCATTGGCCCTTGGCCGGTGTTCATGGAAGGTAAGGTGAGAACAAAAGCTGATGTAGTAGATACAATGAATAAATAAATAACTGAGGTTATTTTCAAATTATTGTGCACAGAAAAGCTAACAGTAACTGAGGGAGACTGCGAAGGGAGCTTGCGCTCTTTGAGTCAGCTGCCACCCGGTATATTAATGTTCATAGGCGCACGCAGGGGGGCCACGGTGCCATGCCCTCTTTTTGGCCCTATAATAAAGTTCTAAAACCTAACTTTCAGTCCGTAATTTCTCAAACTAATAATGGTTGCAGCCTCCTTTCACCTATTTTAGCCAAGCTTTTGCTTTTAGACGTATATAAGCTGCAAAAATATTTTTACATTGTTTATAGTGACTGCAGTCACTGCATGCCCTTTTTCAATAAAAAAGTGTGCTAAAATGAGTGTTTTTTATGTGGAAACCACAAAAATTTGTGGGCGGCTGGGGCCACAGCCCCAAAATCCCCGGTTGTGCCCCCCTACTTTACCAAATCCTGGCTGCGCCACTGTATATGTCAAATGCGATCGGTTCCTGCCGTGAATCGAACCCGTCCCAAAGGATCTGTCACCTGCATTCGGTACCGCTAGGCCACGTATACTATAGTTTGCGATGAGTTTTGTACTTTAGGCGACATACTATAATTGTGATATAGCTTCCGCTCTTCACTTACAAAAGTATGAATCGCTTTGCACAACCGCTTCATAAGTGGCAACATTGGAGTTAAAATCCGGCCAAATGTTTCGACCTCCCCATTGAAACTTCCTGCCTACGCCACTAGCTGCAACTTCCTGCAGTAACTTGTTCATACTATGTTCACGAGCATTTTTTTTTTACATAATTTTCGTTTGCAGTATCGCATTAAATTACAAAATTTCTGTATATAAAAAAAAAATACAGTAGAACCTCTACTTACGAAATTAATTCGTTCCGGAAGCCGTTTCGTAAGCCGAAAATTTCGTAAGTAGAAACGCTATACGAAGTCAGCTGTGAACGGGAGGACGGAGGTGGTAGGCAGCGGAGGTGGTAGGCAGCGGCTTGCTGGGCGTCAGCCAATGGCAGAGCAGCTTGCCTTTCAAGTCGAGCTGTTTACACGCTTAAGCGACCAGCAGCGCGCTTTTTAAAATTTTGATTTTCGGCGTTTCGTAACTAGAACATTCTTTCGTTATTCGAAACATAATTTCTACAAAAAGACGTTTCGTAAGTTGGAAATTTCGTATCTGGAGTCTTTCGTTAGTAGAGGTTCTACTGTATGAGTATATCCTCTCCAAACCATCTTAAATTCTGCCTTTCAAAAATTTGTCATAAACTTACAGCCCCACGTGTCAACAATCACAAATGAGTGGTCAGACAATGCTGTTTGACGTTACGATTAGGTTACTTATTATCAAATTGCTAGCGAGTAGCGAGTAAAGTTGAACATGTTCAACTGTAATCGCAGCGACTAATTTTACTAGCAAGTGCAACTAGCGAGTAGCGATAAGGTGCTCACACGAGGCGAGTTGTCAAATTTAGTCACTGCGACTGCACTTGCAACGACTATAGTCACTCCGTATGACCGCGCCTTAAATAATTTTACGGTATGCATGTGGCACGTGTTCCGAAAACGTAGCGCCATTAAGTGTGTTACACTAAATATCATTTTATTTGCCAATAAAGGCTAATATTATTTGTCAGAGTTCAAAACTTGTCTTAAACTGTTATCGAAAATTAACAAACTTTTATTGAAAAATGAAAAATTTCACTGCAATAAAATATTCTTCACTAGCAGTTTTAATCGTGTTTATCTATGTATGATGAATTATATGTTCAACAACTGATGGTTATTTTTGTAGTCAGTCCACTGCTATCACTTGCTTGTCAAACATCGTGACGTCAGAAGACCGTCTTCATGGAGAGAAGATAAAATCACAAGAAGCAAAGACGAAGCAGTGAAAATTATTGAAGGTTATTACATTCATCTCATTTGGAGTAAATCTTTTTTGGTCAAGTACAAAACCGACCTGAAGAGGATTTTCATGATCGCTGAAGAACATCTGAAATGTTTTTATATCCTTTTTGAGTGGGGCATGTGAATCGAAGTCTAAACTTGTTTCCGACTTGAAAGACAGTAATTTTGGTGACTGCATACCCCTTAGGCCTTACAGTTTAGAAAATAGATTTAAGTCACTGTAGTTCTGATTCTTTATCTGAAATATATTGTATGTAAATGTTTTGGCTATGACTTCTTCGTATGTCTTTTCAAACGTTGCGGAGCAGGTTTTATTCTTTATATGTAATTCACGATTATGATTTATTTTTGATAGGTTATCATCGTCGCATTGTAGAAGGAATTGATAGATTTGAAGATTTAGCACGGAAATATAGTGACTGCAGTTCAGCAAAGCGGGGTGGAGATCTAGGGACTTTTACAAGAGGTACAGTAACTTCAATTTTTCACGTAAGGAAAAAATTTTTTCATGGTTTTATGGTACGTAGTAATGTCTGAACATTGTACCTCTGAACTCGTATTGTTACGCAGACAACGCATACAGAAATTCGCTGAGAGTAGAATATTTGGAGAGGGGGTGATGCACGGCTATGCCTTTTAGTAGAAAGAGAACAGAAATGCTGCTGAATGGCTGAAATATGCCAGACTCTTTTGATGGCTATTATAGTTTATACCTCTCCCTATGCCACTATTCGCTGTTACAGACGTATCTGTGGATTTGTTTTGATAGATTTGGACCATGTTGTTTATTATTATTGCCATTGTTTCACGTTCGGCCACTAATAAGAAATGAGAAAATTAGATTTAATGTTAGGTCATGTATGCATAGTAACAACCCGAGCACATACACTTACGAATTATTTTAGGAGTGACTTATGATTATTTTTGTGATACTTAGGTCAAATGCAAAAACCGTTTGAAGATGCTTCTTTCGCTTTACATCCGGGAGATCTCAGTGGACCAGTGCACACCGACTCAGGAGTTCACATTATTTTACGCATTGTTTAAAACAATTTTTAAGTAAAGCTGCAAGTATTTCGCGACAAGTATGGTTTTTATGGAGATGTTCGCACCTAGACGGCAATCCGTGGAAATTTTGTCTAATAAATTTTGTTGCCCTAATGAGCTATTTCAACTAAAGAACTTTGTTGTCCTTTTAGATTGTGAAAAGTGTGTTTAAAGCAGGGCTGCCGACTTATAACTCAACCCTTTTTGCCGAATTTGAACTCGAATCATATAAGTCCCTCTGGACTTATCACAAACATTAAGCACGTTCAAAGTTCCTAATCTCGACTGGAACTCCAACAATTGAAATCGACGAACTCGGACTTGCAAATGTTTTGGTGAACTCGAATTTGAAACTCGATTAAAAAGGCTACAAGTTCGCAGCCCCGGTTGAAAGTTCACCACTCTACAATCATACTCGTGTTTGTTCTATTAAGTAGACATTGCACGGTTTGGGCAATTTCAAATTATTTGCTGTAGCGTAATTTAAATAAAGTAGTGTAAACCTTGTACATGAACTTATGCGCTGTGTAGTCTCAACTATGTTTTTTAGTTTGGCAAATGCACTAAAATAATAGTGAAACAATAGGCCTATCGTTTTATTATGTCCTATAATCACATGGTTTGATGCTATTTGTCATCTGTAAATTACTTCAGCATTGTTGGCTACCGCTATGTTACTGCAATTATATTTCCATTATGAAGCTGTATTTTTGTGGAAGATAGATGCAGATTTCGCTGCTTTAATCTGTCTAGGCACAAAATAAAAAAATTACAAAAGCACTACAGTGTTTCAAGAAATAAAAGTGGTTTTTCAAAACCGGTCGTTAGTGGATATGCCGTTTGGCCAATAGGACCTCAAACAACTGATTAAGGTGTCGCTTCTCCATCACCTTAGCCAGTTGTTTCCAAGCTTTTGTGATTTGTGGTCCCCCTTTTCTCGACTTTGAAGACCCGTGCTCATCCTGTTTTGCTATTAAACTCCCTATCTGTATTTTATTCGTCTGTGCTGGTGCAAGGTTGAGTAACAGTGACTGAGTAGCGATTGTCATTGGTTTAAACAAAGCAATTTTTTCTGTGGAAAAGTCCTAATGAGGTCGGGTTCGATCCGGTCGTTAGCACACTACTTCAGCTAATAAAACGAAAACAACTCAACTTCAAGAAATGAGGAAGGATCGACTGGTTTGCATTGTGGTTAAGGACATCGCTGTTGTCGGGGGGAGATCTGAAGTTCGATTCTCGGGCCGGTTAAATCGGAAACATAGCTGGCAACTGCAGCTTGCAGCGTTTCTTGGAAGCTGTGTTGCCTCGACTCAACCCGCAGAGATGTGGAATAGCCACTTGTCATAAT
The DNA here is from genome assembly GCA_964006365.1 of Trididemnum miniatum. Lineage (NCBI taxonomy): Eukaryota > Metazoa > Chordata > Ascidiacea > Aplousobranchia > Didemnidae > Trididemnum > Trididemnum miniatum. The sequence goes on along the minus strand of OZ023234.1, from coordinate 15,416,991 downwards.
AAAGCTTCGGTGTAGTGCCGCGAGTATAATAAAAATCTAATTTTTAAGGGACGTAAAAAAAAACGAAGTGGCTATCACGACTAGCGATTGGCAAGAAAAGTGCAGCGTACTCAAATAATTCGTAGTACGATGTCATATAACAATCATTATTATTAAAGCATTTCTACTTCGCCTGTTTAACCCTAGAGTGCATGACTTTTTTTGTGTCTGTTACTGCATGAAAGGGTCTGTGAGACCCTGCGTCCGAAAACTAGGTTAAAGAATGACTTTAGTTACATTATACGGATAACTTGGTAATTTTAGCACGGAATGTAGTATCTTCATACATCTGTTTGTGAAAGGGCGTTGCAACACCTAAATGGGTGGTCAAAAAGGGTAGGCCTGCCTCGAGGTTATAAATGGTGATATAATGTCCGGAAGAATAGGTTTGGACGCTCTTCCGTTTTTTATATTTTTTAGTATGTTCGTGGACTAAATTTCATGGATATAATACGTCCAGAAGAGCTCCCACCTAAATTCTATCAGTTTTTAATGATAAAAGATTAAAAAAGGCGTTGCTAAAGTCCGTTTCCGGCAAAGAGTCTGCTTCCGGCAAAAGTTGAAAAGCAATAAAGGCCACTGTACTGTGAACATAAATACTAAGACCGGAATACAATAAACATGGGATGGAAATAGCTTATAAGGAGGAAAAGCACAGCCGCAGTAAATCTTAAAACTGCACGGTACGACAACATAGGTTCAGCTGGGCACAACCATCAGCAATATAAGCAAGGCAGTAGGCCATTTTCTTTCAGTTTTGCACTTCCTTGCTTACACTACTGATGATGACAGCTGAATCTGTGTCGAAACGTCCAGTTTAGAGATTTACTGTGGCTGTATTTTTCCTCTTTAGTCTTAGACCGCTTTGTATAAAATGCTCATGCACAGTTCAGCAGTTTTTACCAGAAATTGGCAGTGTTTAACGCATAACGGACACCCCTGCAGCAGTAAGCACTCTTTCTGTTGGGATTATGATCAACACTGGTGAACGGAAACTTGCTAACTTGCTTGAATAAAGCTCTCGATTGTAATCACTTCGTACAGCTAGAAGTACTTTATCTCGACTATACGCGATCTTATAGTACCTAAAAATGTCGAATTGCGTTTTCTCAAGACCCTTGCAAGGGATAGGCACGTGCAAAAAAATCATCATCTGTAGCAGCCAACATTTCTGCCTTCCGTGACATGTCTTGTTGCATTCATTGCCACATTTTCTAAACTGCTTGGCCCGCGATCGGTCGTCTGATCCTTATCGGCTGATGTAGATGCGCACGAAATGTAATATCATTAAGCATCAGCTTGCGTTCGGAACTTCCAACCATACGAAGCGGGCCTTTTACACATATATTGAATGTTACCAAGGGTATTTGCCTCTAAATGGGTACAGCTCCTTATCGACAGTCACGAGTTGTCGTTGTCTTTGCTGGCAGGCCCATCATTTTCAGTCTCTTTTGCCTCAGTGTAATACAGAGCCGGCGGCAGAGCAGTCGACTTAGGGGGGCCAAGCGTTTATTAGGGGGGGCCAAAGTTTGAAATCAAGCACAAAAGCCGCTGTCTTCAAATGAGTAAGCTTGTTAATTGGGGGGGGGGCAAGTATGTCGATTGGGGGGCAGGCCCCCATGGCTTCCCCTTGGTGCCGGCCCTGGTGTAACATGATAATTCAACCGATTTGGCCGTTTTTTTTTTCTGCATACAAAACAGAGAAAGTTCACTTATGGCAATCGTTCCTTTTGCCCTATTTCTATTATTTGAAACTGCTTCTTGTGGGGCGTTTCACAATATCCAAATAAGGCAATTGGACATTGTTGTGGCAATGACTATTCCTTTTGATGACAAAATATGAAAATCCAACGTGTTTCACAGAAGCAGTCGCAGTTTTTTCATAAGAAATCCGTAGGGGTCTGAGAGACCCGCGTCATGCAGTAATGTAATAAGTTCAATTTTTTTTTATTTCTAGAAGTTGCTTTGTTTCGAGATTTCGTAATCGCAAAGTTCAGCCCAAAAAAATAAAAGTCAGGAAATTTGGGGTTCATCGATTGAAGATTGCAGGAGCTACGCAAGACGAAACACCGTTAAGGGTCTCACAGACCCCTTCATGCACTCAAGGGTTAAAACCTTTGTTTGAATTACGTTAATGGTGGGCCAATAAAATTTGTACAAGCATATTTTAATATTCAACAAAAGTTGCAAAAAACGATCAATCAACGCCACACAAAAATAAAACCGATTACGTATCACGCAACAACTGTAAGGTTGTCCGCTAGAAGTTGCTTTAGAGTTTTTTTTATTTGGTTGCATATTTATCCTCCTATCATGAGAAAGCGATCAATGCGCTATACGAGCTCGCTTAAGAGTTGCCGGCCATTTGTCTACCACACCAAGATGGGGGAATCCCGCTAAGTGCCTTTCCCAGCGGTACATTAAGTAAACTTGCCGGCTTGTTCTTCACACTGTCCCTTCAATGCGGAACGTCAAGCAGTGAAGCTGTTAATACCAAATTTAAAGTCATTGGTTTGACCCGACTCTGATGCAAACCCAAGTCTACAGCTCCAAAGGCGGACGCTCTCACCACTCGGCCATTTGAGCTGTGCGATGTGATAACCAAACGGAGTAGTTCAGAGAACATTTTCAGACTTGCTCGACACGATGCTTGGTGGTGTTGGAACTTAAAAAACTTTTGAAAAGTTTTGATTAAAAAATTTTTTTGACATTTACATATCGTTGACAACATTGTATCCAATTTTCCAGCCCAGAAATCAAATTCCCGACCTCCCTCTTCGAAAGTGATATCTTTGTCGTTACTGACTACGTTTGCCGTAGAGCGAGACAGCGCTGTTTCTCTGACCCAACTCGTGGAAGTCGTTCTGACTTCCCATTCAGCAGGCCAGGTAGGACGACATTGTGTCTAACTACGTTTGGTTATCAAATTGTGTAGTTCACTTTTTACTAATTTAACTCAGTAATAAGGAAACATCATGTATCGGTGGAACATTTTTCAGATCTGAGGTTACTAAAATGACAGTAAATAAACTAAATCGAATCTTGTGACAGTTTGTATTTGATTGCTTTGATGTGAGAATCAGCTGTGTTTTGGGTACTTGATTGTTTCTTAGCGCTTTGAGAAAACTCCGGTTTTCTTCGTGTTTTGGGTATCATGGGGAATAACCTCAATCGAAAATCAGCAAATGATCCAAGCATTGATGCCACATTAATAATGTTGTCGCAACACGAAAATAAAGCGGTTAAAAGCGAGGATACAGTGCGAGGCTGAAACTGCTTTGCCAACAAAAAAATTAAATCGCTTGCTATGCAGATAGATGTGCAAAGAGCCAATCGAATTAATGTCTTTCTGATTCCTTTTTCTCTGAATTTTTTGCCCTTGATATGCTGGTAAAACGGAAAGAGAACAAGACCTAAAAGAAGCACCTGAAAAAAGGCGGAAGCTCCAAAAAATATCGGAGACGCTTTCTGAAGAAAACTAAAAAACATCTCTTTGTCCTCCAGTATGCAACCAAATGGAGAAGCAACAAAACGAGTAAAGATGATTTGTAGTGTAGTCAAAGCTGGTTGAAATATAATAATTCCAGCTAAAACAATCCGTGCCATGATCTGAATCCGCCGCTTTTCCTGGGAGTCGTAGTTGATATTTTTGTAAATTGCGTGCTGCCGGAGCCACAAAACAACATAAGGTAAGAAACGACTAAACCCAAAACTCACGTACGAAAATGCCACAGCTACATTGCACAACGTGTTCGAAATATGGCCTCCGTACAAAAGTATCTTTACGGCGGTAATTCTAACAACTAAGGTCAGAACAGTAAAAGTACAAAGGTAGTTCGTTTTCTGCAAGCTCATTTGGCTATGCCTGGCTTGATACCACAACGTCACTGCAGCTAGATACAAAGTAACAGCAGCTACAAACCATCCAAGAATTTTTTCAGCTAGCTCATTTTGGGGTTGTATTGAATTCTCCGCAGTTGTATCTTCTACCCAAGAACTCGACCATGTAGTTGAATTCAAACCATTTGTTTCGCTATCAAGTAAGCTGTATTCTGTGCTGAATGGATTAGATTGCAAATTTATTATAAACTTCATATCACTTCGCCAAAAATAGCACGATATTCTCCGTGATATCTTTCCGAAACTTTTGCTGCAATTTCCGGTTTCTATAGTAAAACCCACTAGCTCCAAATCAGCAACCAATTCACTTCAAAGGCCTTTACAGTATGTGCTTCTTATATGTTTCCATGCTTTTTTACCAATGTTTTTCAATTTTATAGAGTCAGCGAGTATCTTTTTTCTTTCTTTTCTTTTTTCTTTTTCGCCATGACGCGGCTACGTCCACAGACATTTTCCATGACACCTTTCGATTTACTAACACTGTCAATTTCCGGTTCCCGATTCGGAAAATTGGTCTGAATCTTTCGGATGGAGGAAGCTGTCATTCAAATATTCTAGTCACAATAATGTTTGACGTGAAAATATGAAACGCACGGACAAAACAGAAAATTGAGCGATAGAATATTTGGAATGTGACAAGTGACGTAGTAATGGAAATTTGGCTTTGCCGCAGTAGATCAATGATTTTCTGATCTACTGTATTATTGCCAATTTGAAAAATAAGAATAACCTAGGTTTACACAGTTCTCATTCTTCCTCCAATAACAAATCAATGCCTTTCTGGTTTTTTACCTTTGTTACTGAAGCATTACTGTTGATTCTGTCGCCACTTGTCTTAATTCTGTAACTGCTTTAAGCTGTACGGTATTTTCAAATAGACCTAGACATTGCTTAATAGCTACTGACCTTCTGCGTCAGCATAAGCATAACCTTTGAGTGTATTTCTGACGAAAACCAAGTCATTTTGACTCATTTTCTCGAGAAACTGACTAACTGATATAGCTGCTTTTCTTTGTTTCACCAAGGGGTTCTGTAAAAGCAAAAGATTTGCGCGAACACCCTGAGTATTATCATTGGTTTTAGAAGAACAAGTCGTTTGTTTAATACCGACGTTAACAGCTGATCAGTAAATCTTTATTACATGCAAACCATCTTTTTTGCGCAAGCACAATGTGTGTAGTGTAAGTTTGCAAAATTTGATAGCTTGATTCTGATTTGTAAACGACTTGAATTGAAATCCAACTTTTACGGGACAAATGGCTTACTTTGTCATGCCCCCCACCCGTAACACATCCTCCACAAGGTCGATTTATACAGTATCTGTTCACAGAGAGGGGCATTTATCGCGATAATTTATCGGCGATAAATTAGTATCGATTATCGTTATCGCTCAATATAGTTTGGATTTATCGATTACCGAAATCGCTTTTGTAATATATTTTGTTATCGCCGATAAATTATCGCGATAAACGATTCTTTGTGCATGCAGTGTTCAAACTTTAAAGCTAGTGAGTTGGCGCTATGGAAAAATACGCGGTGTCCATTAAGTCTTCTTGTAATTTTCAAAAATTCTTTCTTTGTTTTGTTTCATGTCACGGCAGAGTCCGTGAACTGCTCTCTTTTTTTACAAAATCTAGAAAAACATTTTTGCTACTCGACTTCCAAAAAAACTTCCTCAAAGGCTCAAACACATTGAAAATTTACCGCAACATTTGTCGGAAAAATTTATCGGCGATAATTTATCGATTACCAATATCGCTTTAAGAAATTGATATTTATCGATTATCGGTATCGCCCGGGGCTTTTTTGAAGTTACCGATTATCGTCATCGCTTTAGTACAGAAAAGTTTGTCGTGCCCATCACTGTACGTTCATGCGTTTTCATGTGTAATATGCATACAAGCGCCATACCCACCCATGATATTTAACTCAAAGCAGGTCGACATATTTGGAAACTATTCTCTCATTGCTAAAAAAAGCAAACTTATGAATACTATTTGTAGGATTCCATCACAAAATGAGAAGAGGTTTCAGTGCGTAACAAAATACGCACAAAAATGGTCTAACACGGATACTGCCCAAATACTGTACCGTAAGAAATTCTTCAATATGTTGCTGGCTCGTATCAGGGTTCACTTTGCACGCTCTATTCAGCCGTTATGATGGAAAGAAAACGAGCAACACCGACCAGTAGGGTGGAGTGACAAAACTTTTTTTTGGCAACTAGAGATTTGGGGGTCTAAAAACCTGGCAAACCACCTAAAACCAACTTCGATAACAATTTTTTGAGGTTGGACCCCAAACTCAGCCACTTACCTCCCTAAAAGTTGCGAAAGGGGATCAAATTTTTTACAACTCACGTAACTTTTGATCCACACACCGTAGAAAGCTGGTTTTGGTTTTAAAAGCTGCGAAATGTTGGTGTTTTTACCTGCTCTAATTAAACATTTAGACGTGCAGTTAATGGTTTTTGAGTTATTAACAAAAAATCGTATTTTGTTGTTTTTCGTCTAAGTAGTAATTATGTGACTTTTTGAAAATGACTCAAAATCCATTGACTATATGACTAAATGTTCAGTTAGAGCAGGTAGAAACATAGTTATTTAACAGCTTTTAAGACCAAAACCGGCTTTCTACGAGGTGTGGATCAAAAGCAACGGGTGTTTTTAGAAATTTGGCCTTTTTTACCAACTTTTAGGGAAGTAGGTGGCTGGGTTTGGGGTCCAACCTCAAAAAATTGCCATGGGTGTTGGATTTAGGTGGTTTGCCAGGTTTTTGGACCCCTCCAACATCCAATTTCCAAAAAAAATTGTTCACCTCACTTCAGAAATTTGACCCCCCACAGCAACTTTGGGGAGGGGGTAGGTGGCTGGGTTTGGGGTCCAACCTCTAAATATTGTAATTGGTGTTGATTTTAGGTGGTTTGTCAGGTTTTTAGACCCCCCCAACCTCCAATTTTCAGAAAAAAGTTTTTTACTCCACCCTACCGACCAGTATTGTATTTTATTGAATGACGAATAATGAGTTATTTTTCGACGTTATGTAAGATGTAAAATTTAATCTCATTAAAGTTTAAATAAGAAGACATACTTTGAAATTTGTGTATTCAAACTTATGTGAAGCTGATTTGCGTACGTAGAGCTTTTACAGTATATGCCACAAATGTCATAATGATGATGTAAAGTATAAGAAAAATATGATCTGTGATGTTTTGAAACAAAATAATTGTGCCAAAACTTGACAATATTTGAAAGCTTTTAGATTTTATCAATTTTCGAATGACTTAAAAATGACTTTGATGCTGTGCTGTGAAAATTTGAATTGACAGATTCTAGCGAATTGTGGAATTTGTTTATTTCTCTTTACGATTACGGAAAAACTGAAATTGTAACAGACCTAATAGCAAAAGATAATTATTTAATTATAATTTAAATTATTTAATGGATAACTATCTAACCATAACATAACACATTATAATCTGTAAATTGTCCATCTGGGTATATAGATGATCACGATGACACCAAATTATATGAAAAACAAAAAAAATGCTTGATATTTGACTTTTTTGTTTAAAAATATTATAGTAAATCGATTCGAACAAACTATTTTTCATACCAAGCTGTGTTTTTTATCTTTTTAAATAATAATGCATGTTCGCTTAAATAATCAGAAAAGTGAGGTTGATAGACATATTTTTGCAAAAATACAACCTGATAATGCTGCCAGGCGCCAGCCAGTAATCGCAGCTGCTACGACTTGAAAATACTGTATGATGAAGCGGAGTCATAGAGATTTTTTTTAGTATTATGGCTTCCCGAAAAGGAAGCCATGTTGTTTTTACTAGGTCATTTCTGCACTTTTTGACAATTCAACCAGCTGTAGCTGCTAAAAAAGGGCTGTTCTAATTCAAAAGTGACCTGTAGTTCAAATGTGTGTCCCACCTAGGTCTACTCTTTGGTCACCCTAACTTTCCCCGACAACCCCACTTTCTAAAGAAAAAAAATTATTTGTCCCAAAAACTTCTTTTTTTTGTGCAGCCTAAGGCTTTTGAACCGCTGAAGCTAGAGACTTGAATTTTTCAGGTATGGTAGATTTCAATGTGAACTTGTGTCTAACGACTCTTGATGGGTGACGGTCACGTGACTTGGGGTCAGTGGTGAAGAGTGTAATTTTTTTTAACAGCTAATAACTTTTGAATGGCAACTGGTAGAACCTTGAAATTTTCAGGGTAAATGTTTCTCGATGTAAAGTAATAGAAAAATTCAATTGCGGAGCCTCAAGTCATGTAACTGAGAGTCAAAGGTCAAATAAAAATGTTTAATATTTTTTGTGCAGTTTAAGGCTTTTGAACGGCTGATGCTAGAAACTTGAAATTTTCAGGGATGATAAACCTTAATGTGAACCTGCGTCTAACGAGTTTTGGGGGTGGCGGTAAAGAGGTTAAAGGTCAAAGGTCAATTAAAAAAAATTAAAAAGAAATCTTCTTAAACGCTTATAACTTGTGAATGGCAGCAGGTAGGACTTTCAAAGTTATAGAGTATATGCATCTCAATGGGGGTAAAAAAATGTCCACAATAATTATCTTCATGTGACATGACTTGGGATCAAAAGTCCAACAAGTAAATATGTTATTTGGGTTATTACTATTGATCAGAAATAGTTAAAAGCTTGAAATTTTCAGGATTGGTGTGCCTTACCATGTTCTTGCACTGTGCCAACTACAAACGCTCTATGTCATGTAACTTGGGGTTAAAAGGTCAAAAAACTGATAAAATTTATGAAACTTCATAAAATCTAAATGAATAAATGAAACAGGGCCGGTGCCAAAGGGGGGCCTGAGCTCCCTAATTGACATGCTTGACCCCCTCACATAACAAGCTTACCCTTTTGAAGACAGCGGCTTCTACGTTTAATTTCAAACTTTGCCTCCACCTGATAAACCCTTGGCCCCCCTAAGTTGACTGCTCTGCCGCCGTCTCCGAAATGAAGATAAATAGAAACTTGAAATCTTCAGTATGGGTGTGTTATATGTGGTCTTACTGTGTTTGGTGAATAGGAAAATCAGGTCACGTGACTTGGGGTCAAAGGTCAAACAACTAATAAAGTTTATGACACCTTATAAAATCCAAACGAATGTTGATAGAAACTTCAAACCTTCAGTATAGGTGTGTTATAGTGTGATCTTATTTTGTACAGTGATTGGGCACACCAGATCACGTGACTTGAGGTCAAAGGTCAAAAAACTGTTGGAACTTACGAAAGATCATAAATTCAAAGCTACAATGCCGGTCGATAGAAACTTCAAACTTTCGGTGTCTAACTCTCTTGTTAGGCTTAAATTGCCTTTCCCGATTTTATGTCCTGATGTTTCAAAACTTGTTACATGCCAAGCGCCAATTCACTCCAAAGTTACGTAATGTTCTCAAATATGCTTACGTAATTGCAATTTAAGTTGTTATGTGGCAACACGTTTTGCTTCCTGTAAATACCTACAACAGCACACGCTTGGTCATTGTAGCATAATTTGACTTGCAGGTTGAAATGCTAAATGTTGTTATCGATAAAAGATAAGGTTAATTCAAGCTATCAGCGTAGGTGTGCTATATTGTTATTTTGTTTTGTAATTCGCTTTCTAGGTCACGTGACTAAAGTTAATGGTCAAAGAACTGGTAAAAGTTACAAAACGTCATAAAATCCAGACCATTATGGATCGAAGTTGGACACTTTTAACTCATAAATGCACTGTTACAGCAAGCATATTCCGCGTCACATGACTTGCGTATCTAAGAATCGAACCACCCTTCCTAATTCGTTGCTGGATCAATTGCTAGTATGGTCTGCGCTCAGATCATAAGGGTTGTGGTCTCGCGAAATTCCTTGTAATCAGCACTGTTTGCTTTACTTCATTTACGCCTTGTGTAGTAGGAATTGGATAATTGAACAAATTTAAAACTGTTTGGCTATAACTAGAGTAGTATCAAAATTTTCGTTGAAGTAGTCGTACCTTTGTTTACTGCGAGCAACCTTACTTAGTTTTTCAGTTGCTTTACTGTTTAAGTCGCTATAAGCTGCCTTTAGTTGCTACAAGTTTTTATTTTAAGCAGTGATAAGGTTGCTTCAAGTTATAACTTTTAAGTTTCAATTTATCAACAAGTCGGCCCTTTGTTGAATTCAATTGATTTATCTGTAATACATTGAGCAAAGTCCGAGTGAAATATCGCGCCCTTTAATCCCTTTGCAGATTGTTTTGCACTATATGCGTTGCTTTAAATGTGAATTTATTGCCGTGATTTCAAGCCCTTAGAATCGAACCCAAGCTCGATGGTTTAATTTCTTTCGTGATTGCAGCCAGCCTGCAGCTGCACAAATCACTCAAGAATCATCGCGTTTTTTGTTTGAATTTACTGCAAGATTTGCCAGCTTGCTTGAGTTGCCAGACAAACAAGATCTTTTTGCTGTACAGACTCGTGTAGGATTGATTATTGTACACGCGTAGAAATTTGAGAAGTAATATTTTAATTGACATTTCGAATGCATTGTCAAGTTGTAGCTAGCAGTAGCAGTATTAGTCATTGCATTATGGAAATGTAACAAGTCGTTACAATATTAAATGTATGGAGCACAGGTTACAGGAATTTAAACTTACTTCATGTGTGATAAAGCCCACGTATATTTTGCATCGATTTTATTTTATTTCAAGTTGAAAGAGGAAAGTCTGTCTACCCCTTGGCGTGGCTCAGTTTAAAGTTTAACCAATAACTCCAAAGAAAGAATTTGGAAAATTACACAATAGTGGGTCAAATTTACGCGAGAGCTTGAAGTCGTGTCAGCGGATATCAGGCATTGACTAACTGAGGTAAAAATTAGTAGTGTTGATTCGAATCCATAACATGCACTTGTGATGAACTCTGTAAATGACATGACTTTATGAGATTAAAGGTCGAATACGCAAGTTCATGAACATGATTGGAAGAAGAGCGGATCCAGAAAATTTTGGTGGGGGCGGATGAAGTCTTGAATTAAGTTGAATGTTAATTAAATACAACCGGCCGGTTGGGGTAGTGGTTAAAGACTTCCCTATCGGCGCGGGAGGTTGTGTATTCGATTCCCAGGCCGGTCAAATCGGACACGGTGTCGCTAAAGTTGCATTATTTCATCGGAGCTGTGTTGCCAAGCGCGGAAATGGACCCCGCCACTCGTTACACGTTACGGCGTAATGCCACGAGCATAGTGAAGTTTTGATTTTTTTGTTAACTAAATACAAAGAGGTTGACGCTTAACCCGGAAAAGCGCGCAAATAAGAACTTTAAAAATGTGTTCAGGTCAGCGGCGTATTAAAAACTTTTTTCGTGGAAGGAACATCAATTTTTGACATTTTTAAGTGCATTTTTTCCGCAGAATTACTTTGAATCACATCGAGAAACGAAACGTCTCTTGGAGAGTGTGGGGGCATGCTCCCAAAAAATATTTAAAAATTTACATATTGCAATGGCCATTTTAGGGTTTTTTGAACAATGTTTAGGCAAATTTTCGTTTAAATTTATTGCCCTAATCCTAGACTTACCATACGTCCCGGTTTTAGCGCCATGTCCCGGCGTCCCGACCGGGCGATCAAAATGTCCCGGTTAAGCCTTTCAACCAGCTAACATACTGTAGCTCTGACTTATTGATCAAAGCGGAGTGATGAGTAATTAATTTACTTCGTTTTATTGGGTGCAACGCAATTGTTGTGTCATTAATGTTATTGTAGCGGCCAGGCTCTAACGTTGCTACAATGGCAATGGCATCGTTAAAACTGGGAACGTATAGTGTTATATTTTCTTGTCGATGTATCGCTTCATGAACCAGTCATTTTCAAACTTGAGGTGCAGCAAGAAAAAGCAGGACTAAATTGATTTGCTAGAGAAATCGCTAAATTAGGAAAAAAGTTTCAGGGTGAATTAGCCGGATAAAGCAAGGAACATTCCGAAATACCAGTGACGTTGGAAGTACTTTTAAGTAAGGGGGGGGGGCTGAAATTTGTGTTACCATACCAACGTCTAGGGGACGAAGTCCCCCAGAACCCTCTCCTTGTTATCGCAACATACATCTTGCGTATAATGCACTTTACTGCAATAATAGTTACTTGGAAACTGCTTGATGAACTCAAGCTTTCCTCTAGCTAACACAAACACGTAGCTAGAGATGGCATGGGCCGCTAAAGCAACAGATAGAACTGGGCCGTTAGCGGACCAGTAAAAAAACCAGTTAACGGCTCGTTAGCAGGTCTCTTAGCGGCCCATGCCATCTCTAGCTACGTGTTTGTGTTAGCTAGAGGAAAGCTTGAGTTCATCAAGCAGTTTCCAATTAAGTTTGAATAATGTGGTAAAAAGTTTATAAAAAGAATGGGCTTTGGGCGAGCTGGGCTTTATTTTTGGTGTGAGTTGCTGGGTCGGTTGCGATTACTGGGCGAGAGGTTACTGGCCGTGGGCGGTCTGGGCTTCAAAAAAGTCAGCCCGAGCCATCTCTAACAGTAGCCAGATCGACGTTTGTAAACGTGTTAACCTCACTGAACTATGTCAGACTGTTTGGATGGTTTCTGTAGCTTATGGCCAGGGGCGGATCCAGGGGGTAGGATGAGGGGTATGCATGCTCCCAACTACCATTTTCAAAAATGTTTTTAATGCACACAATTTTTCTATAATTTCGAATCTCTTCGATAGCAAGAAGCGTTACGCTTTAAGCTAGCATAATCGAAAATGTGCGAACAAAATGCATCATATTTGGCGAAGCACTCAGAATTAGGGTCAAAAAATTTTAACAAAATTTGCGTGAAAATTATCCAAACACAGTAGCACTAAAAAAGCCATTACAGCATGTAAATTTTCAAAGTTTTTCCGGGGGAGCATGCCTCTGGACCCCCTAGAGCTTTTCTTGTTTTTCAAGCAGCTTCTAATTTGTTCTACCAAAAAAAAATACGCTTCAAAAATTGTGGAAATTATGCCCCCCCTTTTAAAATTTCTCGCTACGCCACTGCTCCTTGGATAAACTAGTGTCAGCAGTTCTGTATACACACTTGCGCATTTGCATTTAAATTAGCACTCTTAATTGTTTGTTCGGAATCGTCCTGGTTTGCAATTGCAAAAATATGGTAAGTCTACCTTATCCCCTAATTGCCCCTAACTCTTAACCAAATATGATGCATTTTGTTGGCAGATTTCGATTTATACGTGCTTATTGCTTAACCCTTAAACGCCCAGGTGTTTCGCCAAACACTATTAGCTATGTGGGTCGCTAGCGACCCAGTGGTTAAAAACCACTGCTGTAGGTTACAATTCGTACTTTTTTTTCCAATATGCGTACGAAATAAGCAAAGAAGTTGCATGTTCACTTTCATTGACCCTCCACGATCATGTTTCACCAAAAACAGACTAAATTTTTAGTAATTTCGACGAAATATTTTGTCGATTGTGCGAATGTTTTCGAATTTAAGACGTACAATAATACTCTGCTAATTAGTATAAGACCAAAGAATTAAATTAATGCGTCGTTGTAACAGCAGAAAAAAAAATAAGAAATTTGAAATAAATGCAGTTTTTAGGGATGCCTGTGCAATGGCAATGATAATGCTAAATAAATAAATAACTGAGGTTATTTTTAAATTATATTGAACTGAAAATTCAACAGTAGTTTAGGCAGACTGCGAAGTAAGCTTGCGCTCTTCGAGTCAGCAGCCACCCGTTACATATGTCAAATGCGATCGGCTCCAGCCGCGAATTGAACCCGTCACGTAGGATCTGTCACCTGCGCGCGGTACCGCTAGGCCATGCCGCTAAGGCACAAGAGTGACGCGGCAGTGTAGGAGCATAAAGCTGTGACTTGTTTATGGTTGATACCACATTACCCATCGCATTGCGTGCGCAAACCAGCTGTTTGGCAATCCAGAGAAGATGTGCAATTGTGGATCCGCCGTCTTTTGCGTTCCCACTTTGATATGTAGCCTACTGAGAAAAGTCAGTGATAATTTTGTAACCACATTTCTGCTGCTATAATTTTGTTAGCAGTTTTTGGAAATAGTTTCATTTGCACTGGATGCTTTGATTTGTAGAAATGCGGCAAACGTATCTGTCGTTTTATAATCTTCATCACCATCAAAGCGTTGGTTTACTATGATTTACTCAAACTGATTATGGCAAAAAAAGCTGAAAAAAGAAGCTCTGTGTTGAAATTAACGCACATCAATTACATACACACAACCAACAAATCAAATGGCACCCATTGCTCTAAGGTCCCTTCTTGCACAATTTTTAAATGATGGACAGCTGCAACCTGCCTTAGCAAATCTTCATCAGAAGCAAGAAAAAACATTATCTCCAATATGGATGTCTTTTGCAGCCCCGAATATAGCCTTGCAGTGATTTGTCCAAGATGTTTTCCGTGAATTTTGGATGATGAGAACGTGTGGTAACCCACATTCAACCATTTCTATTTTAATTAAGCTTTTGCTGAAAGATCGTTCGTCCTACCAACAGTGGGGTCTTTACCATCACTTTCGACCCCACTGCTTGTAGTCAAATCATTTTTTGCAATTGTCACTTGTCAGTTCTCATAATCTGACACTGACTCAAATTGCATTATGATTGTCGACAGCAGATGAGCCATCATCCACACTTGTGTGAGTATGCTAACGTTTTTATAACGATGGTTGGTCAATGTCATCTTTAGAATACTCGTTTTCAACGGTGGTTTGATCATCTGAAACACTCTCCTCCAAATCTGACTAACCTGCGGACCAAATATTGAACTGCGGCTCTTACTGCATTCAATACAATTTAGTTTCAAAAAAAAAGAAACGTGCAATAGTACTGTAAAAGCACGCAAATTCTTCTGCTACATTCATCATTGCATGTAAACATTATATTTGTGGCACTTCAAAAAGTTACTACTGAGGAAATAGCTCGCCATTAAAAAAACCTACACTATTACCTAACATGGGTCGCCAGCGACCCTATTGATTTTTTACTCTAAAACATTAACAACTTTTTTAAGGTTAGAAAAATTTTAAACGTTGGAATGTAAAATGGGAGAAGACTAGACACTAAGAGAATACTGGTAGTCACGCGCTGTAAAAATAAACAGTCGAAGAGAAACGGAAGAAGAAAAGTCTCCTCGGGTCGCCAGAGACCCACATAGGCGTTTAAGGGTTAAGGGGTAATCAAAAAGGTTCAAAATTATGGAAAAATTGTGTTCGTCAAAAACATGGTTGAAAAAGACTGGTGGGGGAGATGCATTCCCCACATACCCCTCTCTGCTTTGGAAGTTTATTCGGAAAGCCATTAGCGGTTGCTTGCTACTGGGGTCTAGCGAGTTGCATATTTACTCTCCTATCACGAGAAAGATATCAAAGCGCTATGACGAGCTCGCATAGGAGTTGCCGTTCATCTGTCTTCCACACCAAGGTAGGGGAATCTCGCTAAGTGTTTTTCCTAAGGCACAACAAGTTAACTAGCCAGCTTGTTTTCCTCAATGTCTCTTTGATGCTGAGTGTCAAGCAGGGAAGCTGTGAATACTAATTTTAAAGTCATTGGTTGGACCCGACTCGGAATCAAACCTGAGTCTACAACTTCAGAGGCGGACGCTCTTACCACTCGGCCATCTGAGCTGTTATCCATTGTTGTTGTAAACTACGCGCCTTAATGTACATACTTCTGGTTTGAAATATTTCCCTGAAGAGCAAATTGATTTTGCTTTGCGCAATAAGTAGTTCAGCAGTCCTTCTTTCCAGTACTTACAGGGCAAATCGCAATGAAGTTCAGTAGCAGTCCTGTGGTTGTTGGTTTTCGCCAAATCCAAGTGTCAAAATCATTTTCATTCATTCTTTTTGTTTTTACATCCAGGAAAGCAACAGTACTTATGCTTTTTTCTACTGTTAACTGTATATTGGGATGTTACAAGTTGAGAGGATTCAGAAATGACGCACAAGACTGTTGATCGTCAAGTATTGCAGAGATGTCGTCCACATATCTGCGAAGATACAATTTGGGATGTGATTTTGAAGTTTCTTTGAGTAATTTCGTTTGTAGATTCGCCATGAAGAAATTTGCCATCGTAGGGCCTAAAGGGGAGCCACTCACAACACCATCACTTTATTTACACAGGGTATCTTTATAAAGGAACAACCCTTAGGTTGCAATGTGCACCAGTTTAACAAATATATTCTTTTTATGGGAGGGGTGACTGTCATTATTCTCTGCATAGACAAAATCAGCAATTGTGTTAATTGTTTCGGTTAAGGGGATATGTGTGAAGAGCGAAACGACGACAAAGCTAACCATGACATAATCAGGAGCGAAACACTACTTTATTAAGAAGTTCTTGAGAAAAATCCCACGTGAATTTATTAGGGATGTAAGGCTTTAAGAGTTTATTGAGAAATTTTGCCAACTCGTATTCAGGCGTAATTATTGCCGAGACTACTGGTCTTGCTGAATCGTCTTTCTTGCGCACTTTGATTCTGCCGTGTAATTTCTCTGGGTAGCTAACTACTTGATGGAATTAGCTCTTCTATAACATTTTTGCCGTAACTTTTAAAATATCTCTTCTCAAAGTATACGATTGAATTTTCTTTTGCTTTGGTAGGATGCTGATTTAAAGTTGATGCGGCGATTTGCGTAAATTTTTTCGAGTCCTTGATATTATGCTGTCCAGTTTAGAGTAATAGTCATCATTGTTGAGAATAGCTACACCCTACCTTTGTCAAACGAAGTCACTTACGTTTTTGAACAAAAATAGGCGAATATAGATATTTTTGAATAAAGATGAATGTTTTAAGCACGCTTCAGATTTAATTTCGTCAATAAAGAGCTGTACCCCCCTGGCTATAAGCCACTGGCTGCTGCTAGATAAGACTGACATGCCAAGATATTTGAGACAATCGCCCAACAACTTCGTCAATTTTTCGCCGTAACAGAAAAAATTAAACTACATTAATAACTAATACAGAAATACAGCGATAACTGGCATTCAATAATCTGTATTCCCACTGCTTCGTTTAGTTTTACATGAAAAATAGCACAATTCGTTTGAGCTAAATGATATTCGTGTTATTGTGGTTTAAAAAAGGAAACCATAAGGTTTCGACTAACAGAATTTGTGCGAAATTTTAAATGATGAAGGTATGATCTTATTACATTGAATACAAATTGTGGGTTTCATTGGGATTTATTCCGCATAACCATGTTTTTTTATCCTTAATAATTCTCATATCTTTATACGAACAAACAAAACATTACCATATGGTGATGATTTAGTATTTGTTCAGTGATAAATATCAATTTATAGCTAAGCAAATCGTGCACAAATTAGAGTCCATATATTTTAAATTACAGCTCAGGAATAAAGAGTTTGCAAATTTCCGAAATTAAATGACTCTAGGTTTTTCAACAATCGGTTTGTATTGGTAAAAATAATAAACGTTTGTGCCATGATATTGATATAATAATACTCAGTTTTTTTTAACTTTTTTTCATAAGCAAATCGTAATATAAAAATAAACTGAGTTAGGTTAAAATCTGTATAAGAATTTTAGACAAAGTACATCCAATTATTATTTTTGGGCTATTAAGTATTCAGGTTTTTAATAAAGCTGACGAAGTTGGATGTTGCGTTATTGGATTCAGATTTTTATAAATGGAAAAGTGCTATTTTTTCTGTAACTTAGATCTGAAAAGAAGTTTCTCCGAAAGAAAATTCAGCATGTTGCACCCAATCTGTCAACAAAGTACCAAAATTTAAGTTAGGAATAGATTTGAGTTTTGTGTTGAATTAACATTTCCTTATTTTAATGTAAGATCGGCCGGTGCGGTATTGGTTAAGGGCATCGTTATCGGCGTTAGAGGTCTTGGGTTTGTTTCTCGGTCTAGTAAAGTTACCAGCAGCTCGCCACCACCGTGACGTTACTTCGAAACTTTGTTGGCCAGGCGCTAAGCAACAGAGATGCTGGGCACCGCCACTAGTCAAACGCTTGGGCTTCGACGTAATACCTCGATAGCTCGTAAAGAAGATCTGCTTTTTTCTTTTTACTTTACTTTAGGTTCTGTTTTAGCGAAGTTCCTGCATCATCGAAGAAAATCAAACATTGCAACATTTCATTCCGCATTCCAACATCCTAACCGCTTGATCTATTTTTTTAAATTTATTTTTTTTTCAAGTCGCATATATTTGCGTTTCAAGTTTCATATTACTGAAGTACTCTCACCATGGAAGACAACCTCGAGGAATACCGAAGTCGCGAAACCTGCTTCGTAGCCTAATAGACGAATTACTTAATTAACCAGCAACTCCACTTGGCTCTCAACTTTTTGTTTTGAAACCTAGAGCTAATATGTTACTACCTCTTGCTCCACCGAGCGGCTCGTAGATAATAACCTGACTATCGCAAAGTACCAGCATGAGAAGAACAGGGGCAGTATATAATAGGCTACATTATTGCCGAAAATATGTTTCAATTCAAAGAAGTTTAAACGATTTCAATCAAGAGCGTGGTGGTTGGAAATGTTCGAAAGTTTAATTAACAAACTATAGAGCTAAAATAAAGGCATCGCTATCAGTGCGGAAAGAATGAGGTTAGATTTCCAGACCGGTTAAATTGGACACTGCAAGTGTCGCCAACGGCTTGCCACCACTGCGATGTGTCTGCGCATCTGTGTCGCGCAGAAGCTGAGCAGTGGATATGTGGAAAGTCGAGCAAAATTTACATTCACCGGTATTATAATTTCAAATGATAATGTTTCAAGCTTTATACCCACCACCTATAGATGCACACAAATATCTGTAGTATCATGAACTAGCTAATAAAAGGCCTGTTTATCGTTTTTTGATTTTAGTTTTTGAGTATACAAGACCAACAGGAGATTCTAAATTTTCAAATACAGTATAGATCTCTTACTGATTAGGCATATCCATGACTAGACAGTTTTAGTAGAAAATTTAGTAGGCCAATAGGATTTCAGCATACAGTGGCGTAACCAAGGGGCTCCAAGGCACTGACCTAAGAATGCAAAGAATGCTCCAAGGCACTGAAGTATGCTTACGGGGTTGCACTTAGACAAAGAGAGGCCCTAGTCTATTTTCGTTTTCACATTTGCCCCTAGAGAAACATGGTCTTCATTGATCGATCTCTAAAGAAAAGGGCCTTTCGTGATCGTGTCAAGGCCCCTAGGCTTCAGCCTGTAAAGCCTACAGGTAAATCCGGTCCGGTGCGCTTAAAACATTGTTTTGTAACCAGAGATGGGTATTTATCACGATAATTTATCGGCGATAGTTATTGGCGATAATTTTTCACCGATTATCGTTATCGCTCAAAATGGTTTTGATTTATCGATTACCGATATCGCTTTTGTAATATATTTTGTTATCGCTAATAAATTATCGCGATAAACAATTTTTTATGCCCACAGACATGCGCGGATTTATGGCGGGGGCCCCCTAGGCCCCCGCCATAAATAGTAGCAGCATTTTCTGTGATCACAATCGAAGTCCTTTCTTATTAACCACTAGGCTGCTATCGTTACAACTGATTAGGCGTACATCATAATCCATGTGAAAATCAGAAATAAATTCATGATGAAAAGGTTGCTTGTACTGCCTTTTCGGTGAATCAGTGCAGGCTATTGCTCTGGAGCAGTATTGCGGAAAAGCATAATAGGCCTACAGATAAAGAGTTTGCTTATTTTAGTTGTAAAGTATTGAAGTAGCCTACTGATACGCCATTATGCTTAGAAAATCTAGGAACTGCAGTTCAGCTCAATAGCCTACTTGTGATAAGCCAAGTCTTTAGAGATGACAAGCCTTATTTCTGCCAATTACGCTCCTACCTTATTTGCTTTAACTAACATGCGTTAACCAATAGAGGGCAGTAAGCCTACCCCCTTCCTCGGTGAAAATTAGTCCAAGATATAAAAACAAACTAATGAAATTGAACTGTTGGCATGGACTGCACTTGCTGTCAACAGCCAACACCACCCTCTTGACGACTGCAGAAAAAAAAAACTTTTTTTTTGAGACAAACCTACTTTTCCTCGTGCGGAGCTTGCTGCAATTGCTATCGTGTTTTTTCTGTTCTGTTCGACTTTCTAATTTAATCTCGAGAAAGTTTCATTACGATGCTATGCGACAATTCGGTAGTCCAACTTTTCTAATGTGTTTTGCTTGCACTGCATTTTTTTCATAAATGTTGCTGTGAAGCACTTAAGACGTAGGAGTTTCCTTAAATGCGGTGTATCTGCAGTAACTATGGCTACACACAATTTTTTTTTTTTAATTAATCCAAATCTTCATTATACTCGTTTCTTTACGCTCGCTGTAGTACCGAAGCGTGGTAACGAGTGACGGGGCCCGAACCCGCGGCTTAACATTTGGGCAACGCAACTCCGAAGAAACGTGGCAGCGGTGCCGAGCCGTTGGCTACACTGAGTCCGATTTGACCGGCCCGGGAATTAAACTCCGAACCCAGAGTTGGACGCGGGCAGGTTTTTTTGGTCCGAACCCGACACCTACTGTTCGAACCCAACGAAAGAATCAAAAGCCCGATTCCGGCTCAAATAATATTACCAAAACGCAGTGCTCTATAATTACGTCACTATCATGCCATTATCGCAAAACAAAAAATATTATCCAATCGAGTGCTTGCTGCGAAATACAGATTCAGGTAAAAAATACAGCAAAAATATTTAAAAAATAAAAAATATGTTGTGCTGACAAGCTGAATATCAGCCCGAAAAAAAAAAGGAAATAATTTGAAAATCACGGCCCGAACCGAAAAGCCCGGCCCGAGTCCAACTCTGCCCAAACCTTCCGCATTGATAGCGCCATCTTTAACACTGCGCTATAACAGGCCGGTTTGTTGACAAAATTATTAAAATATAAAAATCTAAATTGACACTGCCGTAAGTGCTAAAAATAAAATAAAAATACTGCCAAGGAAGGCCAGACAAACAAAAGGTTTGAAGAGGCCCAGGGGCGGAACGGGGGGGGGGGGGAGGCAAAATTAATTTTACGTACCGTAACTGTCTCAGGAGCTGGAGTTCTCCGTTTTTCAGACATCCCGATTATGTGTTTGAGGGTATCTGATGATATCGACGCTGTGATTTGAGTGAAAAATACTTGGACAATATTGACGCTGTTTTTGACCTTAATCGAATGATCAGGGATTCCTCTCACGCGCAACTCATTTTAGCTTAAAAATGTTTCGGTAGGGAGGGCAGTGTTTTCTCATGCTCCACTATCTTCACTTTTCAAGACAGTTATGAAAGAAACTGCCCCCTTCATAATGAGTGCATATTAAGTATTTATATCAAGGTTTATATGCGTTGTTTATATCATTGTTGGTTCAAAAAAAAATTTTTTTGGAAGGAAGCAATTAACTGTTTTACCCCCCTGGCTACTCTCTGTTTGTGACGTTGCGAAAGCTGGCCTACTTTAGTCAGTTAACCTTCCTATGGCTCAAAAATGAGGTAACCCAAAATTTTTTCAGTAAATCTTTAACCACGGCTTGACAGCATCAAGTAAAAGTATGAATGAAACATCTGGATTGTTTCCTTAGTTATGGCATTAGGCCTATGTAGCTTAATCATGATTAACTGCAATTGCGTAATAATTTAGACTAGAAACATTACAATCTCATGCACTTTAATACCTCTGAATTACCGTAATTGTAGTATCTTTACGTCATCACAATGTGACGTCACTGAGACTCCCTCCATTGAAAAATCCTGCGTGCGCCACTGCTAGATAGCGTACTTAAATCATAAACTTTTTCCTTCAGCCCCCTGAAAAGGCCTTAACATATTAATTTTTTGGCCCCCCCCCGACAAAAACTGTTTAATCCGCGCCTGCACACAGAGTTCAAAGTTAGGGAGTTGGTGCTATGGCAAAATTCACGGTGTCAATAAAGTCTTGTTGCAGTTTAAAAAATCTCTTTTCGTTGTGTTTAATCCCACGGCAGAGTCCGCGAACTGCTCTCTTTTCTTGAAAAATCTAGAAAAACACTTTTGTGATTTGACTTACAAGAAAAAAAACTTCGTCAAACACATTGAAAATTTACCGCAACATTTATCGGAAAAATTTATCGGCGATAATTTATCGATTACCGATATCGCTTTAAGAAATTGAGATATATCGATTATCGGTATCGCCCAGAGCATTTTTGAAATTATCGATCATCGTTATCGTTTTAGTGCAGAAAGGTTTATCGTGCCCATCACTGTTTGTAACCCTTCGGCCTATTGCAAGTTGGCTCCGCCCTAAATTTCCTGCTGGCTAACCCCTGTCAGCCTGGTATTTTTTGTTACGCAAAATGCATGCTTATGCAACAATTCTCATGTTGCGGTTGATGACATCAATCCTTCCTATTGCAATTGGATTAAAGCAGATGTTCAAGTTGAAATGATAAATTACCCAAATGGCTAGCAACATGACAAGTGGTGTTTGCAGTGAAATGCATCTTGCTTGGGAGCTCTTGTTTCGTCGTAATTACGTAAAACGACATCGTAATTGAAAAATTGAATCACGCTTTTTACTGTGATGGGTTTTGTTCCGTTTTAACTCGGTTAAAATAATTATAAAACTCAAGGGAATTCTTGACACGATTGTACAAACCGAAAAACGCGTTGCAACGTTTGCTTACAAGATAAATACCGGAAATTTTTCTCTTATATTTTTGTATGAGCAGGTTTAGAGTTGGATCAAGCATGAGTTTGTTCAGAGCAATATTGCGGTAAGTCATTTTAACGCAAAAATATGCATTTAAGAGCAGTACTGGTAGTTCTCAAACTTCTTAACCCCCGGGACCCTACCCTGGAATCGTTGGAGAGCTCTTTGTTTGCATAACCTGCAAAGGGTGGGTAGTTGTGTACGCTAAATATAGACTGGCATTTTTTTAGGGACTCCCAAATTTTTTTCTTGGGAACTCTTGGTGATCCTTGGACAGCCAGTTCAGGACCCAGTTAAGGACAAACTTACCACAGCAACCAAATTAAATGAAATATAGATTTTTTCTACCAAGATTACACCTGAAAAATTGATTAAAAATGGCACAAATAATGGCAAATGTAGACACAAAAAATTGCATCGAAAAAAAAATATATATGTGTAGATAGTTGCAGCAAAAATCACATCCACAACTTTCGCGAAGTATCGCTTCGCAATTTCATTGTTGCTGCAAGTGCCTCTCCGACGCGATTACCTTCGCTGCTACTTACCGTAAAGCCTCTATTTCACCGCCATGGCGCTCTATTTTTCAACTCTTCCCTTATGGTGGTGTTCTATTGGAGGTGACGTTCAATTGGAGGTTGGCGCTCTATTTTTCGACTAGCTGGTCAGAATTTTTACTCCCACAATAAAATCCAAAATCTTAAAAGCTAGCTGTCACGCGTAAGGTCGTGATGTAGAAAAAAAGGCTTTTAAAGTCTATTGTTATGCGTCACGCGGGCGATAGTTCGTTTAAATATACCGGTAAAAGAAAAATTCTTTCTTCTGTTTGGTCATAGCTGGTTTAGAAGGCACAAGGGAGACTGCTATTGTTTTAAGCTTTCCTTTGTTCTATTCAAATCGTTTGCTTACCGCAATACTGTTGCTTGTCGTAACGTGATACTGCATTGTTACTACCGGTATGTTGGTTGGTATCTTTTAAATGGCTGCATTACCTGCTAGATTGTGAAAACTTAATCAATTGTACAATTACCAGTAGAGACCTGCTAATACGATTCCGCCGCTCATTATCGAAAGACAATGGCGTCTGAATCTCTTACACGTCTAGCTCAAATTGCAGTGTACGATATATAGAGCAATGGTTCATTATTATTACCGTATGGTTTTGGTGTTCATTTCGAGTGCAGTCATTTTGACCAGCTTACCGGTAACTTCTGTTTTCTGAACGAAATTAATGTATGAAGATTTTGTTATAGTTGATAATTCATCAAAGTGGCGTTCAATTAAAGGGAGGCGCTCTATTTTTCAACCCTTTTTTAAAAGTGGCGTTCTATTAGAGGTGGCGTTCAAATAGAGGTGGAGCTCAAATAGAGGTTTTACGGTTATTACTTACGAAAAGCTTTCGATCTGAAACTGCAGATTTGGAACATCCAAAACTGCAGATTTGGAACATCCGTAATCGTGCCAATAAAAAGTATGTGCCAATAAAAAGATTGTTAGAAGAACCTCTCCGACACGATTCCTTTCGCTGCTACATAATTACTTACGAAAAGCTTTCGGTCTAAAACTGCAAATTTGGAACATTTGTAAACGTGCCAATATAAAGTATGTGTCTATAAAATGGTAATCACGATTACCATTTTTAGTACTAATAATTTGATTAGACGTGATTTTTTTACCGCTAGACTTCGCGTGCGAGTTGATTCTACGCCATTTTATGATTTGCAAAAAATGATCATGGTTAGAAGGTAAAATAAGTTGAATTGTTAGAAGAATTCAGAAGAATATCTCCTAAAGAAAAAAATGAAGACTGAAGTGTAATGTGGTAACGGCTATTTTCGAAAACACAGAGATCAGACGCGTTGGTCTGCAAAAAATAGATTGTCTTGTCTTGAAATGATTATCTTAATTCTAATATTGGTCATCCGTATATCCGCAGTTCTTTTCAAAATCCAGTTGTTTACGTTGAATTTCTTCATTATTGCGTGGTAGCGCCGCGTGTGAGTGTGAAAGTATCATAAGTATACGATATTCGGTGTGTTGTTACACCATCAAATAAGTAGCGCATTTATTGATTTTCGCTGAAAATAGTCAAAAGCGTATTTGCCACAATAAGATATACTGCAAAAGTTTTGAGGTTAGGAAGTTTTACAACAGCTATCAACGGCGACGTCATTGATGACATCACCAAGTCGGTTTTGTTACATACATCCACATAAGTCAATATAGAGATAAGAAGAAAGCCACCGTAAAGGGATGTAAAAAGCATAAACGCAAAACATAAAATTGATAGTTCAAAATTTCTTAACCTGATTATGGTATTCTGAAGCGAACGTATTTTAAATCCTCTACAAGGATCGATTTCAGAAAGCTTATTTGTCTTCTTAATTTTAAGGTCAGCTGCGCGGTATTAAAGAATCAAGCATTCGCTTGCAAACATAATCTACTTTCAAGCTTCTTGTGACTACAAATTGGCTTTCAAGTGCAAAGCGGTACAAAACAGTTTCGTTCTGCACAGCTCACTGCTGATGAAAGGTGAATTTGTATATATTTCGGAATACAATAAATATGGAAAGAAAGTAGCTTAAGAAGAAAAAATAAAGCCGCATTGATTTTCAAAACTGGACGTTTCGACATCGTAGATTCAGCTCTTTCTTTATTTTCCGTCAAAAAATTAAATTTTCTGAACTGAATCGATATTTCCGAAATGTCTAGTCGTGAGAACTAAATTGGTTTATATTTCAAAATTTAGACTCTTCCTGAAAAATACTAGCAAGTTTAGGCTTCAAGCGAGGAAAGTTACTTGCATAAAACTCGTTGGTATTTTATGTAAAAGTAGGCGAACCAGTGGGTCCATAGCGAATTCGTGGGCACAGAGTGCAAGTATCAAGCCAGTGATTACACCAGTAGGGCTTTTACGTAACTCAGATTGATTTTGATTACGGTAGATTTGTGAATTCAATTCAGTCCCTAATTAATTCTTTTACGGAAACAATTCACTATTCATCTGTATGAGAAGTGTTGTTTTTCTCAAGAAGTAGGTAGATTTGCCATTTATTTCATTTTTGTACAATAGTTAATTCAGTTACGAGTTCTTGTGTGATAAACATTTGATTTAACAATAGGCACTTACGCACATTGTTTTGTATGGTAATTCCTACAACTTTCACCCATCGACTCAGCTTGGTATGCTATTGTTTTCTTAAGTGTAGGAGTTGTGTCAAGAGACTTGATACGAAAGCTCGTTAAAACCTTATTTGATCTGGAACAGTGAAACGCAGTGGCTATGGCAGCGCTTTGATTAATCAAAGACCATTATGAGTAGGTGCAAGGTTAAGTGAGGCCAAGAATAATTACTGTATCAAAGCCCAACGAGCAAAAAAGGGCATGTGGTTCATATATAGATACACCGGTAGTGAAAAAAAAAGCAAAAACGGTGTTTACACAAAACAAAACAAAAAACAGAACAAATTTAAAGCGATAGACTTACTTTGAAATAACGAGCATTTACCTCTCTACGTATGCTGTATAACAGAGAGATTGAGCAAGTGTGCTGGAAGCTTATGGATTTTAAACGGCATGAAGAATTTTTCATGCAATGTGTAAATACAACAGTTGATAACTTAATTGGTTATTCCAGAATAAAGTAGGGCTTAAAAATGAATAATACAACTTTATCTGATTACGAAAGGCCTTGGATTCGTGATGAAATATTTGCTACCAGTCTCACTGTCATTTCATTTTATATAACCATAGCGTTGGCGCTCTATGAATTTAAGTACAAGAAAAATGAAGCCACTGAAACCGATTTTACAAGCAAGCTTGAAAATTTCCTATCAGGTGGTTCCCTTTGTTTGGTGGCTATTGTCTTCACTTTTATTCGGTGTCTTTTTGAGCAAACTGAGCTTCGCTTTGGCCGTTTTTCCGACTTGGCGTGTCGGATATATCAGCACGAACTTGCTGAGGTATATCATTTAGCATTAACATCTTTATATTTGCTGCTTTGGACGAGACAGTTGAAGTTATACCGGCACCGAGCTCTCAAGCATTTAGGCTCTCCTCTTTTGAGATTTGTCAGCTATGCAGTGATCTTGGGGATCCTGGGTTCGTCAATTGCGTCTGTCACAAGCTACCTTACTACATTTACTTTGATTGCATCTCCAAATGGATGCATTTACGATCTTTCCTTTCTTTATACCGCCGATTCCCCACCCTCAAGTCTTCCTGGTATATTGCTTTTTGCCATAGCAGTTGTATTTCAATTTTCACTGCTTGGGTTGATGGTTTATCCGCTTGTAAAGCAGTACAAAGTTCATCTGTGTGGTCAAGATTCATTTGCTGACAAAAAGCATCAAAACGTAAGAAAAACAATTGTTCGGTTGACAATTTGCACGACTGTTTGTGTCATATCTGATGGTATCTCATCCTATCTTTTAGTGTTCGTGCACGATGGTGTGACCCCTATTATGTTCTGGGCAAATATCTACACCGTTAACTTGCTGTTCAACATTATCGCAGTTGTTTGCTCATTTGCTGATTGGAGAAAGCGTCTTATTCCTTGCTACAAAGGAGAATATCAGACTGTAGCTGGAGCAAGTGCGTCCAGTGGCAGTTCAACTGTCTAACTGTTGCCTGCAATTCAATTTGAAGTCGCATTTCAAACTCTTCCATGATTGAACACTCAAGAGTGAATAATCTGATTCCGTGAGGTGAGAAAATTTGAATCTTGCTGATTCGAGAGCAAGTAAGAGAAAGTTAACTCACTGGAACTGTCTTAGTATGGTTTGGTTTACTTGCTTGAACTGTAGAAGCGTACAGAACTACCACGTTTTTCTATGCTGCCATGCACCAGCTTAGTATAGGACTGAATTTAATTTTAAAACACAGGGCAGATACAAAGTTGTTTTTTTGGGGGGAGGCTTAGAATGCTCATCTTCATGCTTTTGGGTGTAAAGTATCAAAGTGCTAAGGCGAATAATATGTTTAATTAAAAATTTGAAGGGGGTCTTAAGCACCTTTATCCCCCTTTTTCGTGGATCTGCCTATGAAGCAAAAAAACCTTTTAATCGCATAAAATCTTTAAAACCGTCTGGGGTTTACTCGAGTGACCAAATTGAAACGGAGTTGAAGCTTGTTTGTTCTCTATTTAAGTTAAGCAAAATCGAGTCAAGCTGCATGGCATCATAAAAGAACAAACAAAGTTCGGTTCTGCTTCAGTTTCGTTGTTCGTCTATACTTGCATTTTCAAATTTAAAACCATTTCATGAAAAAATGGTGGTTCAACTTTGATTTACAACAAAGCGTTTCAATTCATTTGTCTAGATTAAATTACAGTAATTAAGGTTTGGTGAGGATTAAGCATATCATTTGTCAAGCTGCTTGAAAAGCAATTTAAAATTACAATTACAACTGACTAAGGGGAACATTTTAAAATCTGATTATGATCGGATTTGTGTTGCATTCCGCGCAATCGATCTATTGGTCATAGGCTAGATTTCAGGATAAACGGATCTGAAATGGAATCGCAATGCATATAATTTGTGTTGATTTTTCACTTTTTGTGCGATTGCAATTACAATGAACTATAAAAATCGAAAAATTTTTGTATTATCACGGGATTTATCGATTTCACGAAAACAGTCTTCCGACTCTAGTTTTTGAGTCCCAAGCTTGCCGTTGTCTTCTTAACAAACGTCATGGGTGTTTCAAACAATAAAATTTTTCAAAACTGTAAGGCCAACGATTTCATGAGCAAACGACATGGGTGTTTTAAACAACGAAATAAACCGCTTAGTGCCCGGCAGCTTCACACGGTGATTCTTCAAAACAAATACTTGCGAATACAAAGTCAATACACCATGATTTCGAGCACTCTACTTGTTGTGTAGAACAACATGCTGTTGACTGAGTGGATTTCTAAGCAAGCTTTTGTTCAGGTTTAGCCCAAGCGTGAATCGACAAATTATTTAAAAACTTTAGCCACAGTATTAAGCAGCTCCCAGGGTGGTCGTGCGACTTTACTGTAATTGTCAACAGTAACATCAATGATATCGAATCCAAGACATTGATTATATTGTAGCCTAAACATTATTTTACTATGAAAGAAATGCTTGTAAGCGTAAGCATTTCTTCACTGACCTTATCAATCAACCGAGTCTTCTTTCCGACCTCCCACAATAAAACAAAACTACCAAATGAAATCAAAACCCATCGTATAACTTAATAGGCCTACATGGAAATCAATCAGCGCGCAGAAAACAATACGCTATTAGCGCTAAAAGCTGTTGAAATTCGAAGGTCAGAAGCAAAAAAGCGATAAAAAAAGTTCCGGATATCATGTGCCCAGTTCGTGCTGGTAACTTTTAGGCAAATTAATTTTCTCATCTTAATGTTTAAATTTTTTGGTGCTGCGTATTACTGTTGCAAATAGCTCTGAATCACAGAGTAAGATATTGACGGTCTGAATACGCTTTTCGTAATTTTTTCCTAATTCATGTTTAAAGGCTTGTGTTGGATCATTATTGTCCCTCCGCAAGAACTAGTACCGGGGAGGGGGCGCCTGACTCTTTTTGTGTGAGATGCCCTCTATTTAATAGTGCACAAAAAATATTGAAAACAAAATAAACTGAAATCTTTACCTGTTTGCTTGCATAATTTTCGTGGGGAAAGTTTTTCCGGATTTAAAACGGCGCTTTGGTTTCTTATGTTGAACACATATTTAATCGTCTTTTTGTAGGTAATGCTTGATTGACAGAGTGAAGCGAAGTAAGATGCTGGCGCTGCATTATGATCGTCACAGTTTTCGTGTTGATAAATTGTTTATAGTTTAAGCATAACGTAATTATGGTTCAAGATCCTTGGAAATATGCATTCTTGAAACTAAATGTGTCAAAAAGTTCATTTTCCTTGTCCACAAGCCCAATTTTAGTGGGCTGAATGCTCACTGGCTTTCTTCATCATAATCGAATTTTTGATGTCATTGACTAGGGTTGAGCAAACTGCTGCATGTAAGACCATTATACGAGGCCCGCGGGCACTTACAAAAATATATACTCCTACCGTGAAACAAGCCGAAGACCAGTGGCTCCGCGCTGAATGTCAGTGAAGAATAGGACATCAGCGGGCGTTTAGACCTTTTTTTGGTCTTCTAATCAGTGCGGCTCTCGGCTGCAAAAAAATTTTTAATTGCGGCCCTTCGTGTGAAAAGTATTGCCCACCCCTGTCATAGACTCAATAAGTGATTATGATGCAGAAGACACGCGGGCTTTTGGCCCTCTGAAATTAGACATGTGGACAGGGTAAATGTACTCCACTGGTCCATGGTGTAGGATCAGCAGTGGCGGCCCTTGAAGGACGTGGGCTGTAAAAAGTATGCCTTTTTTTCAAAATTTTGGCCACTCTAAAAAACCAAAACGAATATATTTTTAAATTTATTGACCAATACTGTTTCAAAAATTCCAACATTTCAGCAAATAACTTTTTTCTGTTTAAAGTTTTGGATTCGAGCACAGTAGCCAGCAACGGTCCAAAGAAAAATAGGAGTACCGGAATATCAAACTAACGGCTCTTACTCCAAGTTAAGAAGTGTACTCTTCAGTTTTTTGCTGTAAAAAAAACAACTACTGGTGCTCCAAGTAATGATAAAAGAGGTGTGTGGATTCATGGCAATGTACTAGTTTGAGACATTTCTGGTTTCAACGTCAAAAATTTTGTTGTAAGTCAAATATCGGTGTAATGCATTTACATTGCGTTTTCGTGTACTACGAAGGAGCCGATTATGCTGTTGATATACGAACTACTAAGCCGAAACGTTGCTTAAGCGAAAAAAATCGTTGTGTTTTTGTTATTTTGTTCTATTAAAAGATGAAATTGTTTGTTGATTATTGTAAAATTATTGCCGTTGATTATCGTGGTTTTTGCTTTGAATTATTGCGGTTGTTTGGGTTCGACTGCAAAAAAACAGAAATTATCAACATAATCACGTATAATAGCGGCCTATTCTGTCAAACCTACTGTGTTACTACATACGCTAAAATCATTTAAATAGGAAATGACTTTGCGTAGCTACAGTAGTAGGCCTGTAGTCAATTTAAAAAAGGATTTCAGCAGTAGTCTTGTACAAGCATTTGAAGGTATTTTTACAAATTTGAAACGTGTCGTAGAAATGCTTGTTATCGTTTCAGTAGCTTGTTTTTTCTACGTTGCACTTAGCATGACCCTTTTAATTCCGAGATTGTATTGCCTGCTTCACACTCATCCGCACTTACGTACAATAACATACTGGCTCGAACAGCTGTATAATGGGGTGGATCGATTTTACACTTTTCTATACTTCCATGTTCTAATAGAGATAAAAACTTGCGCATGCATGAAATAACAACTTTTGCAAAATTTTAACTCAATCGGGAAATATTTTCTGCCCCCCGGCATTGCGACAAAAAATGACAATTTGAAGCAAAAAGAGCATTTTTCCTGATTTTGCAAAAAGTGCAAAAAACAAAAAGATTGCTATTAGAAACAATTTTGACGCAGGTTGAAACATCTAACAAGTTGCAGGAAAAATGCTCTTTTTGCTTTTAATTGTCATTTTTTGTCGCAATGCCGGGGGCAGAAAATATTTCCCGATTAAACTAAAATTTTGCAAAAGTTGTTATTTCATGCATGCGCAAGTTTTTATTTCTATTAGAACATGGAAGTATAAAAAAGTGTAAAATCGATCCACCCTACTATATAGTAGAGTCAGCACTTAATATTAGCAGACCAATGCGCCGAATCTTTATCACGAGGAATAATATGACAAAATGGATTCTAGTTCATGAAGCTAGAGCAGTGGTTCTTAGACTGGGTGCGCTCAAATCCCAGAGGTTCGGTGAGGCTGAAGCGGAGGTTCGACAAAAATCAAAATAAACTTACGCAAGTACACAGTTACCACGTTGCATGTACTTTGTGAAACAATCATGATGTCGAGTGTATAAACTTCATCGATTTTGCCTATCTATAAAGCAAGTAGTTCCGACATTGAGCGTGGCACATGACAAAGTGAAGCCTTGCATTTTTGAAGTTGTTACCGAACGGTAGGTATCCGCAAAATGCGACTACCGTCCAACTCTTTTGCGTAACATTTTGTCCGATTTCGAGCGTAAGAAGTGGAAAGGTGCATTTTCCGCAGGTTTTCCGTTGTTTTCTAAAGCACCATGCGACTGCTTCCTACGAAACCATGTAAGTTTGACGTAGACCTACGTCATACCCTCGTTCTGTTTCGTAGCTTACGTTATTTTACGTACAAAAAAATCATTTGTATTTTGAGTGGACCCATGCATCTAAAGAGGCTGTAAATAATTGTAGTAAACAGTCTTTTTGCGTGGAATTCATGTTTTGCGTCATTGAAATTCATGTTAGATTTGCAACAAATGTGTAATCGTTGTGAGCTCAGGTTAGTTTGCACTAAGCTTTCGAATTACAACGAAGGGTTCGGTGCATCGCACATGATGTTGATTGGGTTTGGTACCTTGATAAGTTTAAGAACCACTGAGCCAGAGGTTTTCGGGATAATCTTTTCATTTAACTTAACCAATGGGGGAATAAGGAGAAAACTAACAAATGAGAAATAAAAACGGATAAAAACTGTTGAAACATGGCTAAAAAAGAACAAACATGAGAGTAAAAGTTAAAAAAGAAAATTAGTATAAACCTGGCGGTACCTAATGTGTACTGAAAAAATGTACACAACGATATAACATTTGTTTGCTTGAGCCAACTCTGACCACCAGTGTTCCTTCTAGGATTTTGACTGGTGCGAATTTGCCCAAATGATAAATTTATTGAGATTTTTGCCCAAAGATTTCACTACTTTGAGAACCCCTTTTACAAATTTTTTGCATTAAATTTGCTTTTCCAAGATACAAGCTACAGTCTTGCATTAAAATATTTAACTTTTTTGATTAAGTTTTTTAGTTTTGCATTTTATAATATTAATGTTTGGTTCAAAATCAGTAAAATTTGCCCAAAAATTTCGCATTTTTCTCAAATTTCTCACTCTAGAGGGAACACTGCTGACCACAATTTGTCAGATTAAAATGTTGACTAAAGCTATCAATAATATATTTTCAGTTTTAAGTTTCTGAATTTTTTCCGTTGCAATTTTACTTTTAAAATCACGTGAAAGGCGGTACATAACGAGTTTGCATAGGAACTGTGAACCATTCCAAGATGAGGAATCCCTTTCAGAGCTTTTTCTAAAGGTGTCACAACCGAACTGGTCAGCTTATGCCCTACACCAGACCTTCTCTTCAATGCTAAACGTCAAGTAGGAAAGCTGTTATTTTTTAAAATCTTTGGTTTGACTTGACTTGAATCGAACCCGAGTCTACCACTCCAAAGCCGGCTGGCTATCAACTCGGCTGTATTACAAACAAAAATGCTACCTTTAGTTAAGAACAGTGCATTTTTACCGGGTGTAGAGAAAGGTGGGGCAGCGAGCCCACCGCAACTTTTGCTCTATCTCCCAGAATCTAAGGTTTTTTAATCTAATATTTATTTTGGTTAATCTTAGGGTTCAGAACTATCTATTCCAACTGACATTTTTGAAAAAATTTGCGCTCTGGCTAATTTATTAAGGTTTGAAAAAAAGCTCAAATCAGGCGTTTTTTAAAGGGAGTTTTTTGATTTGTTAAGGTTTGAAAAAAAAAGTCAAGTAGGGTAATACGCCCGCCCCAAAACGCCAATCGTTGGGGTTTTACCTCGCCTATACATCTCAAAATCATTTATTTTTCCACAATTTGAAGATAATGAATAAAAAAGGCAATCTTTATTTGCAACTTTTACATTTCTATTAAAGATTATCGAAAAAAGAATTAAGAAGAAAAACGATTTTGAGATCAAAAGGATACGTAGACTCAGAAATACTCAATAAATGCAAATGGGCAATTGGGTGGCTTAAATTAGGCCTATGCACCTTAAACAGCATTAGCATTCAAACTAATGAAAATATCAAAAATCAATTCAATTTCTCTATACTCTTCATCAAGTTTCAGAAATAACATCGAATAAGCAGTTGAAACAAAAAGGCTAAAAAGGCTTCTTCTTTATATAAACTTCAAGTGCCTAACTTTGGCACAAGTAGCAACGTAGGCTACCTATTGGAGAATCCAGGGGAGCTAAGGGGTCTCAAGCCCTTTTTAGAGCTAAGCTTTTGCTCATTTTTGCTGCTGCTTTTCTTTAGAGAAGTTCCTCCTTGTAGAGAAATAGGCAAAATTCACTAGGTAATAGGCGTGGTACTTAATGAATAATTTAATATAATTGGCTTTACGAAATTGTAACATTGCCTTGTCAATTGTTACTTTGTACGATAAAAGTTGAATTGTCTTCTTATTTTACAAATGGGGCAGTCGCCGCTTCGAAGGGTAAAACGCACTTGTGGGCGTTCTTTCCTCGGCTCCTGGTGGGCGTCTTCCCCCAACTATGACAGCTCAGACTGTTCACGTTGGCAGCTGATCTAACATGTGCAATTCTAACTATATGAAATACTTAAAACAGCTCACTATTTCTTTTTGCTAGAATCAATCAACTATTTTGCTGACCAATTCCTAAAATTTGTAAAATATTATAATTTTGCCACCTAAAATAAACTTTATAATTTTAAAACTTAAGTATCCAACGTCCTGCTGCTTAATTTCTTGCAAATATTTAGTAATACAATGGCATTCCTTTCCAATGTTTGTTCATAGCAATTATGACGTGGTTG
The DNA here is from genome assembly GCA_964006365.1 of Trididemnum miniatum. Lineage (NCBI taxonomy): Eukaryota > Metazoa > Chordata > Ascidiacea > Aplousobranchia > Didemnidae > Trididemnum > Trididemnum miniatum. Next base: position 15,382,622 of record OZ023234.1, on the reverse strand, counting down.
CTAAGAAACAGCTCGTGGGCGCATTACCCCGAGTGGGCGTATACACCACTTTACCCTATTGTACACCCAAGAGCGTACCAAAGTTTTTAAAGAGTGTACCTGTATAGCGTGCTCACATACCATAAATTTTATGTTCTATGGCATAAAACGAAGTAGTGAATTTATAGTACTTTTATACTAGATGTCGCTGTGTGTTTATAAACAGACAGAATTATGATTGTGACCATTAACACATAGTGTGCCAACGGCTCTATATCACCAACGCCTCGGCACCGCCGCGACATTTCTTCGAGGCTGTGTTACCAATGCGCTAAACCGCGTAGTCCGGTCCCATCACTCGTTGCGCGCTTCAGCGTAACATTGCAGGTATAATGAAGATTTGATTTTGATTTTTTATGGTTTTGACCCATCACTGTATTGTGTTGTTAAGGCAGACCATTTTTAGGGAATGCGCATAAGCTTTTGTTTCATCACTTGATTAACGTGTCCCGGTAAACAGAAAGTTGTGATCCCGGGGTAATGACTGGGGTCTGGGGTATAGCCTACAAGCTTGGAAGTAAATGTTGAAAGAGTAAACGATTTCCAAAAAGGTTGACAAGCACTGGTTTGTAAGAGTATACAAAGACATTTTACAAAACCCAACCACTGCTGAATGATCGAGTGCATCAAAAATGCTAACTAAATTTTATTGCTACCAAATCTGCTTCAGCATGACCGCCGCTAGAATTAAACAGCGAAAACGCAGTATTATTTCAAAAATGTTTCATTTTGATGACTTACGTAATCCAACCAATCAAAATTGAGCTTTGCGAAATTGATCAATAATGGCTGCAAGTCGCTACCAATTTAATATGTTTCATAAACTCAATTAAGGCAGCAGTTACAACCTCGTTAAATGGTCATTTTACCTGCTATTGCGTTGGTTTAGTAGCCCCTGCAATTAAAATATAATTAAAATGCGAAAAAAATCAAATATTATTTTTCCGTGTATTTCATTCATTTTTTATTTTTTGCGTAAGGTTCATTAGGCAAAAACGCGCTTAGAAAAAGATCTAAATTCTTTTTACACTGTTTAAAAATTTATTATTTTCCGCCGAAAATGCATCAATCGATTGTAAATGCTCAGTTGAATCAAACAACAAACGTTTCACCTGTCACAGCATCTTTTATTCATTGATTAATTTCGTTTTCATGCTTTTGACATTAGAACTTAACGTTCTTGTACACCATGCACTTTGGAACTGCTGCCAGAGACCTAGCCCTAAATGATTAAGGCTTCAGGGTAGCTTCACCTCACATGTCAACCAGCGTATTGTGAACTAAAAACTGATTTGCCTGAGCAAATTGAAATTAAAAAAGTACCCTTAAAACAATATTTCCAGGGACGTATCAAGAATATTTTAGGGGAAAAACCAATAACAAATAGAAAAAATCATCTTGAGGTTTGCGTGTCATGAAGCATCAAAGTTCGAATGTATTATGTACCGCTTAACTAAAAATTTTCTTAATTCCCTTATGTAATATGTACATCCGCCGTAGATGTCGGTTTGTAGGTGAATCAATAATTACTATCACTACCATGTAGTTGCATCTTCAGCTGTTATGTACAACAATATTTTTGGTGCTAAAAATAGTTGCAAGCTCGATACTGAAATCGGTTTTCGTCAATAACGCATGCTCCTAAATCTACTGTTCATACTACTGTAACACTATTATAAAAACCTTAAAAGCAATTTATGTGCAACTTAATAATTGAAAAGGTGTCTCTGTTTCTACAAACCTAGCCCAATCGAGGTAAAATTTGATCGGAGATCATCGGATAAATTCGTTATCGCAATTGCGTGCTTTAAATTTTGTATTAGGATCATTGATGATGACTTGTACGTAATAATGCTGAAGTTGATACGCAAATGTTTCAGCGTTAAACAAAAAAAAGTTTGCTTTGTAAGTCTTCGCTTTGCTTCCACTTTTGTCAAATACAAACACGATGATAATCCCACAGAAAGCTATCGAAAGTCGCAGCTCAAAGCTGGTCAAAAGTACTAAGATGATAATCTACTATATCAAGTACATAGGCAACCATAACGATGCAAATTTTGCTAGCTAACAGGTTAATTACAGATAGCAGAATAACAAAAATACGTCGCGCAGAAGCCCAGTGGCCCAAATGTGATTTCTAAAAAGTAGGCGTTTAAAAATTAGTGGTACTGTATTATATTTCATGTGTTTTATGGATACATTTTGTTTGGTATTCCTTTCTTTATTTTTTTTGATTCGCTGTTCATTGTTCACTCGTAAATGCATTTCAATCAAATCATCATGCAAAAGCCAAAATACCGGTAATACGCAAAGAAGGTAAGTTATTACGACGCATTATGATTTTAGCGGGGCAAAACTGTAAGCTTGGAAATGGTAAATTATGCATTAAGTTACGCTAAAATGCAATTAAATTTAAAACGCATTTCGAGAAAAATCGTTTAATAGAAAACGATTCGGTTTCAAGAATTATCCGGATAAAAATTATTGAACAAAGCAACATCACAGGTTATTTACGCCATTATGCATATTTTTTAAACACTAAATAGATGAACATTAAAAAACAGTATTAAATTGTTTCAGTAAATTATACTTTCGATAGGCTAGAAGCTAGCGTTATGCGTCACTTTTTTTGAGCCCCTTAATTGCAGCTTAGGTTGTTATATCAGTGATTTACATGCATCATGGATGACCTAGTTACGCATCGAAAGCGCAAATTCAGTTCGGGAGCCCAATGCACCACCATTCAGCCAACTTTTGGTGCGTTTTTTTCCACTAATCTCCTGGTAATCGTTTCGGCAGGATAAGTGCCATCTGCTGTGCGGTTTTCCTAAAATTTAAAACCACAAGTAGGAGCGTTTTTCCATGCTTCAAACCAGAGAGAGGTGGACTTGGAGTCTATTTATTAAGACTCCAACTCCAACCGTGCTAGAAACACACAAACTTCTACACCCGCTCCGGCTCCTGTGAAGACCAGAAAGCAAAATGCCTTCTCCTTCAACTCCTGTTTCTCACGTTTACAAAGTCTAGTGCCCTAATCATGCGGCCAAGATCATGGCCTACACTTGGCCCACAATATTTTTAAACAAAAGCACACAAGAACTCACGTTTACAGAGATAACTCCAGTTTACAGTTAGATTAGATTAAACAACCGGTCAACCGAACTCCAAATCCACGTCCGATTTTAACGTTGAAATGTATCCGCTTCTTGTGTGCTTTTGTTTAAAAATATTGTGGGCCAAGTGTAGGCCATGATCTTGGCCGCATGATTAGGGCACTAGACTTCGACACCTAATGCGGTCGATTCCTTGTTGCCAATTACTATGTTGATTTTTCTTCAATGATGCGCATCTTATAATGCGTCACTATCAATAAGCTAGCAATAATGCGCGGCAGTGTAACAAAAGAGAGTTGGAGAGTGGTTGGCGCATTGGATTCTGAATCTGGGTTTGTCGGTTTGATGCTCTACTCGGTCTTTTACCATGATGCATGTCTACTTGACCGATGTTGTGAATGTGCAGTATGTGGTCAGGTTGATAAAGCTAAAAAGCAAACTATGCTGATGAGACTTGAAAGTAAAACTGATATTGAAAATATTTACTATTATTGGTGTACGCTTTGCAAAATAAAATGCACATAAAGCATTCAAATAGCAATAAAAATAAACACTCAAAAAACTATTTCAAAATTGGTTTCTACTATAGTACATACTGCACAAAACATTTTTCCAATATCTGAAAAAAACACGCACTTTTTTGTATAAACCAATTTGCATGATGTACTTCCAAAGCGAGTTTATTCGTGCTGCATGTGATTACACCATGAGCTTGCAAATTTCAAAATAGTGAAGAAAGACAAATTTCAAAATAGTGTTATATTTCGATGGTACTTACTACTTATGCAACGAAAAAACGTGCTCACGGCCGAATCAAGTAAATTGCTAAAGTGATTCCTGAAATTTATTTTCTATACATTGTTATATCGAAACCATATTCTCCTCCAACAAGATCACAAGTATGCTTTTACAGGGGTTAATTATTGTGTAGTGTATCAATGCTGTTGTATAGTACGATCCACCTCTAGGGTATATGACAGTTTGACGCGGACGATTTGACGCGAAATGTGAGAAGGTGGAGGGGGATCGAAAACTGGTTTTCACCCCCCCAATCTTCACCGTTTTCCAACCCCTCTAACTCCCTGACCCCTACTGCAATTTATTACAGAGGTTAATTATCGTGCTGTGTATCAATGCTGTTGCACTGTACGATCCACCACTATCCTCTCCACATGTCCGGTTAAATTAAGTGCTTCCGAAAACTCACGCGTTTGCTACATTGTAACCAAGTTTTGATTTCAAAATTGAAAAAAGTGACTATGGCATCAAAAATGCAATTGTAATGCGGAAAGCGCGAGGGCTACACTTAATTGCTGAGCGTTTAGTAAGTGTAGCAGCAGATGAAAGCTACTGATCAAGTAGCTGTAAGCCTGAAGGAAGCATCGAGTTTCTTGAAAGAGGCTGGGCCTGAAATGCAGAGAGAAAAGTTTAATCAATCGATCAATACATTTACAAGTTACAGTTAGAATACTGTAAGTTTTGGCACACAAGTATTTAAGAATCAGCCGAAACTTGTCATTTGCAAGTTTTCAGGTGACTGCCATTACCCTGCATTTTAGCTCAATGAGCTGAACCAAAAGGACACGACTTACAAAATGCAGTGTAATGGCCCGACCGGTTAGCTCAGTCGTTAAGACATTGCTATCGATACGGGAGGTCCGGGGTTCGAATCCCGGGTCGGGTAAATCGGACACAGTGTCGCCAACGCTACGATGTTTCTTCAGAGTTGTGTTGCCCAGGCGCTAAGCCATGAAGATGGGTCCTACCACTCGTTACACGCTTCGGCGTAATACCGCCAGTGTAATGAAGAGTTGATTTTTTTAAGTTGTACTATGTGCCAATTATTGGTAAATCAAGTTTTACCTCCGGGGTCTGCAATAACCAATATTAGAATTTTCAAACCATGATGTATGGCGGATGACAAAATTGACCACGCTGCTCCAGCTTTTGTTTCAACCCAAGGCATCTCCCAGACAGTTAGCAAAGAAGATGTTAAAGATTTGTAGGGGAAGCTTAGAGACTTTTCGGATGATTTAATTTTCAGAAAAAAAGTACAACATTGTTTTGAAAAACAATGTAAAAACTTTATAGACAGGCCTAATATAGAATGGCCTAATTTTACTATCAGCTCAGATTGCCGAGTGGTATAGAGCGTTTGTCTCTTGAGCTGTAGACTCGGGTTTGATTCCGAGTCGGGTCAAACCAATGATTTTAACATTGGTATTCTCAGCTTCCCTGCTTGACGCTCAGCATTAAAGGAACAGTGTGGAGAACAAGGCGGCAAGTATACTTGTTGTGCCGTTGGGAAAGGCACTTAGCGGGATTCTCCCATCTTGGTATGGTAGACAGATGGCTGGCAACTCCTAAGCGAGCTCGTATAGCGCATTGATCGCTTTCTCGTGATAGGAGGATAAATATGCAACTAACTAACTAACTAATGATACATATAATCACATCAAGTCGTTAAAATTACCACCATGCCCGTTTGTTTAAACTATTTTTGTCGGTAAAGATGATCGAGAACGGTTTTCACAGTTTTGCATTGCAGCACTATGGGGAGAGCTCAGCTTTTTAAAAGGGAATTTCAGACGCTTATTGCGTAAGCACATTGTCTAGTTTGGTTTTGAAAATGGTAGCTAGATATTTCAAAATCAATGTTGCATTAGTTTCTCCAATTCTCAGCGTTCAGCGTTGAAAAAATAAACTTTGGTTTAGAACTCACTAAACTTTAGAGCAACATCAGACACGACTTCTTTAAATGGTGACGTTCCTTTTATCAATCCAGCCAATCTGGTTGGCCAGCATCGACTACATTAAAGTTTGAATGCAGGTTAGATTCTTTCACTCACGCAATTCGTATCACATTGGTCACACGATAGTCTATAAAAAAAAAATTAATAAATTTTGATGATCTAAGGCACTGGTTTCGACCGGAGAGGAATTCCCCACTAGTTGGGAATTTTAGGTTTTCAGGTGGGGAATTAAAGACCCCCTGAAAAATTACACCGTCCCCAGCACTGGAATACAGTGCATCTGAAGACGTGGAGACCTTTTTTTTGGTCTTCACCGGCGTTTTCATTGGAATACAGGACATGTGAAGACGTGAAAACCTTTTTTTTCTTTTTGCTCTTCACCGATGTTTTCATTGGAATATAGGACATCTAAAGATGTGAATACTTTTTTGTTTCTCATCGATCATAGGCGCACGCAGGGGGGTCACGGTGCCATGCCTCCCCCCATTTGGCCCTGTAATAAGGTGCTATACCTAACTTTCAGTTTATAGCCTAATTTCTCAAACTAATAATGGTTGCTGCTTCCTTTCACTTATTTTAGCCAAGCTTCTGCCTTTAGACATAAGTTGCATTGTCCATAAAATATTTTTGCATTGTCCATAGTGACTGCACTCACTGCATGCTCAAATCGCAAAAATTTGTTGGAGGCTGGGGGCTTTTCCCCCAGACCCTTGGTTGTGTCCACCCCCACCCCTTGCCAATTCCTGGGTGCCCCACTGTCATCGATTGATTTAACTGAGGCAAACTTCAGTAAAAAATTGTTGTGGGGAATAGAGATGGGCGAATACTAACCATTCGTTAAAAAGTAACGGTTAGCAAGAGGTAACAGATGGTAACATTCGTTTTGTCAAAATATCGATTCCAAATTGTATTCGTTTGTTATCTAAAATACAAGATACACGAAACGAAAACCAGGCGAAATGAAAATACTGGTTTGAACCGGTTTATGTCGCATTTTTTCTTGCTTTTCATTTCACCGCGAAAGCAGCAAAACTATAAATACCGTGGTTCAATCTATGATGTCATGATTTCGGCATTGACTTATTGCGATGAAGGCAATAGAAATATCTGCGCTACAGTCAAATCTCGATACTATGCCACTCCGCTTCTATGCCACTCTCGATACATGCCGCTTTTGATCGTCCCAACGAAATTTAATAAAAAATGAAGTTACTAGGCCATCTCTTAATCTCGATACTACGCCACGTGAGATTTACGAATGATTAGTAAAAAGAGCCTTGTGACGAGTCAATGTATAACAGTATGCCACGTTTAGTTTTTGTACTGTGTTGCATAACTACAGCACAGAAGCCTACAGCACTTTCGAAGTCAAAATTTGGTTTCAAATCGAAATTTTACCCAAAATGTCAACTCAGAAGCGCAAGCGAACCGACTTAAACCAAGCAAGAAAACGACTCCTACTTTCATTTCATAATGCTTCTGACTGACAAGACAACAAATTCCTTCACGCTTGGTTGGCAGACAAAAGAGAAAAAATATTCGTCTGCCGCGTGTTTGGAATTGGAATCGTTTGAGCCGAATTCTATAATGATTACTAAGTAACAGATATTTTCTCTCTGCTTGTGAGCGTCATGGCAGACAAAAGAGAAAAAATATTCGTTTGCCGCGTGTTTGGAATTGGAATCGTTTGAGCCGAATCCTATAATGATTACTAAGGCTACGTTCACATGATGCTTCATTTCGCCCGCAACGAAAAAAGGTAAAGTTTGCAGACAATGGAAGAGTTCACATGAGCATGCTGCAATGAAACCTCCTTTTTTCCAATTTTTATTTCTGCCTGCCCTCAGGTAGGATACATTCATCTTCCAGAACGAATGATCTTGCCAGGATCACTCATCTCTTCGGATAAATATATCTTAAAGAATCTAACCTTTGTGGTACGTATCCACTCGTGTGTTTACCTCACCACGCTAGTCAAATCCTTTACGTGTCCAGGGTGAAGATCAATAACTAAAAAAGCAATGTCCTTCCTGGCCTACTGGACGGGAAGTTATGACGACTTCCTCTTGTTGGGTCGGAGGGTATATCAGCTCTACATCACCAACAGTGCAAAGCACTCCAGTCTAACGTACCGTAGAGCGGAACTGCGCTGTTTCGGCCTATTAGCCCTCATCAGCTGCCCTCAGGTAAGATACATTCATCTTCCAGAACGAATGATCTTGCCTGATTGATACTTCCAAAAGTGATTATTACCTGCTAATGCAACTTACAGTATGCGTTGCCAAACGCAACATGATTACAAAACGAGGCTGCTTATAAAAGAAACACAGCATGTGGAAAAGAGCCGCATGAAACTGGGCAAAGAACCGCATGCGGCTCGCGAGCCGCGGGTTGGCAACCCCTGGTCATGGCAGACAAAAGAGAAAAAATATTCGTCGGCGCGTGGTATTTAATTGTTTTGATTCTGCTACTCTTTTTAGATTCGAATAGATTTTGATTCGTGATTCCCTAAACGAATACAAGTAACGGAATAAAAGTATCGAATATCTTTTTTAAAGTAATCAGTTGGAACCGTTACTCTAAAGTAACGGTTAAGCGCATCTGTAGTGGGGAATTGAGGATCATTCACATCAAAAGTGGGTAATGAAGAGAAAAAGGTTGGGAACCTCTGATCCAAGGTAACCTTTTTGTGGATTTTTTAATGGGGTATGTCCAATGTTTTGATTAGAAAAAATTTTGCAAGTTCCTTTTGCCTTTAGGAACATCATAACCTGATTCTTTCCACTGAAATTTTTCACTTTTTTGCAATGAAGCTAGCAAATAGTTAAAAATATATTGACTGACCCAGATGAAGGCTAGGCGGACCCCTTTTTAAATGTTTGGTTACACAAATCAATACATTAGTATTTCGATACTTCTAGAATCAAGAGTCCAATAGTATTGAAAGAATCTAGACCTACAAAACTGTAGGTCTACACATTTTTTCGATTCGCAGCCCCTTCCCTTCTCTAAAAAATTATGAAACCTCTCCTGAAACAATCTTACAGCAATTTGTATAAGAGCAAGCATGAAATAGCCTACACAGCTTTAAAATCTTGGATTAGATCAGGACTATGGCTTACTTGTTGCACAAAACAGATTCCCGTACAAAACGAACGATGGATGTGAAGTTTTGCAAAGTGGAATCAAAGACAGGAAGAGTAATCATTGAATCTTCAACTTCGTTCTCCACCTCTTGAGCAAACTCATCGTTGTCTACTTGAGGGCATAAGTTGCTGTTTAGAACTTCGCTCGGATAGTAGTTGGATTCTAATCAAAAATATACAACTTGTATCACAACAAATAATATTTTATTGAAATGCCAATAAAATTACATCGCCTTCCATGCAAGAGGCTACCAGCAGTGTGCTCCCAGTGTTAGGTTCTGAAATCCAACAGTGAAGCTTCAAAGCCATATTTTGCGAGATCGAAGCTTAATTATGGTTTTTGTTTGAGATGCATTTACGATCACTAACATAACACCTAAGCTAGTAGTTAGATATAGTATTTTTAAATAAAACTGAACGTTAAACACACCCAGATTACGGGTTACAGAATTTTTATGTCTTTTACTGGGGCAAGTTTCTGCAACTTTTGCAACTTTTTTTACAGCTTCGAGAAACTTCCTAAGTGACAAAAAACGTTATTACAGCATGTATGGACTATGGAGCTGTTTGCCTAAATTTTATTTTGCAACTTTTTTGGTTTTTAAAAACAACTTTTTGTGGCAACTTTTACGAAATATTAAAAAAGATCTCACAAAAAAGTATGAACAGCCAAGTGTAATTTTACCAATGATTTTCCAGGTGTAGGTAAGTCTTGGTTACGTCTACTTTGTTTTAATGCAAGCAGTAATTGTCGCAGAATGCGAAATAAATGAGGTCTTCCAGTGTCATTTATTCTGTAACAATAGGCTTGCGGCTGTATTCTGTAGTTATGAGCTTCAGCATACAGGGCAAAGCAGCGCTGTTAGCTCAAGACCGTCACTTTGCTCAGGACGATGTTTGGAAATATTTAGCAATGTAGGCCTATGTAAATAAATCATGTGCATGTCCCGTGTTTTTTCAAGGTTTGGCTTGAGGGACCATTAAGCAATTATGAAACACCGCCAATGGAATTAATAAGCATAACGCGGCTATCTGCACTACTGCAGAAGCAGATTTTGAGGGACCGCTGGAGAATTTTGAGAGACCATTTCGGTTCCTCAAAACACCTTAAAAAAACATTGTGCATGTCAATAATAGACACAAACTTTGACAACTGATTTCACCGCTCGTTATATTCTTTCATGCAACTTTACAACTTTCGTTAAAAATAATTGCAACTTTGCAACTTTTGTTTAAAATAAACGCAACTTTTTTATTTTTTCAGTACAACAAAAACTTGCCCTACACTTATCACCCTCAAACGGACAAAGATACTAATTATTTATTTTGATGACTATAAATAGGTATTAAAATTTCTATAATGCATGCACTTAGCCTTGGTCTGCGAGAATTTCTTCCCGTGTAGAAGTGGACACTCCCATTCTTTGATACTGCAAAGTATCTTGACATAACACTAGATAAATCTCACGTGCAGGCGACACCTGGAGTCACTTCGCGTGAAACTTAGCACCAGAGTTTCATTAATCAGATGACTAGCTGGAACCACCTGGGGCGCTGGTCCCTCAGCCCTGCCCTCTGTAACTCTTGCCCTTGTGTACTCGACCGCTGAGTATTGTGCACTTGTCTGGTGTCGCAGTGCCCACACTCGTTTGATTGATCCAATTATAATTAATAACGCGAATATTCCCATAAAAAAATGCAAGTTAAGAAACTACACAAAAAGTTGAAAAATACAGATGAGTTTACTACAAAACGAATAAAATAACAAAACATTTCGCAATAATCTGTTTAATTAAAGCAGAGGTGGGCAACTTTCTGGTGATACTGGGCCAAAAATTATAAATATAGGCTTCCAGCGGGCCGCAGTTTTTAGAAAAAAAAAAAACACTTCTTGGCAGGAGTAATACTAAAAAAGGGTCTGTCGCGTGAAAAAGAGGTCTCTGAAATAAAAGATGACTAGTAAAACAAGATCTTCAGCCTGGAAAATAGCATTCAAAGCAGTTCGTGTGTTGATTGGGTTTGAACTTGATCGCAAAAAAACAGGTTTCGGAACCAATTGGCTATTAGCACATGCTTTGGCGGGCCGCAGGTTGCCCACCTCTGAATTAAAGCATAAAAGAGTTTGTCTAGTCTAAATGCTGCTGTCTAAATTAGTCCGGCCGTTCAATGAGTGAAAACCACCCTTCACACATCATTGAAACTGGTTTTACGTTTAGGCATGCTGTTACCAAGGCCAGTGCTAAGCACGTTAGAAAATATTGGTACAGGTCCCGAGCATCATTTTACGGTGATCAGTACGAGTTATTTCTTGATACTTAATTCATTTTTTGTTCTCTGCATGATTCCATTCGTTTAGGTTACTTTCTTGTCTTTCAAGGCCGTATGCAATAGTACATAGCCTACTATCGCATTCTATTCAGGTCAACAGACATGGCGATTTATCTTTTGTCATGCCGCAAAGACTAGAAAAGTGTCTTTGTGTCAAATGCTACTCTTCAGTCAAACCACAATCGGATAGACTGGTGGAAGATAAGCAGGCGCACACTTCGCATAAGATGAAGAATTCGGTGAAAAGTTTGGATGCGTCTTTTTTATTGATCTTCAATCTCAAATCTTGGTTATACTCGTAGCATTACCCAGAAGCTGCGGGCAACGAGTGGCGAAGACCATCTCCGTAACTTAGCGCGTGAGCAACTTAGCTTCGAACTCCAAAGAAACGTGGCGAGCCATTGGCGGTGGCCGTGAACAGCACTGTATTCGATTTGACAGGTCGGATATCGAACCCCAGATCTCTGACTTTGAAAGCAATATCGTTACTGCTACACCAATCAACCGATTACCAATCCGTCATGTGGACGACGTACGTATACTAGCAAATTCACGCGGCAACAGCAGCATGTCCAATTTTACTTTTTGCATCTTGTACAGAAAAATTCCGGTTTTTGCCTATATACCGAGTATCGTATCTTGTAAAACAAATTTGGACTTGTTGCTGGTGTGCTACTGGTACGCCTTGATGGCAGAAACTGCGCTGCCGGTACATTGCAATAAAAAAATTGAGCAGCACTGATTTATAGGCCGTAGGTATAAGTTTGATTTTCAGAGCTCAGACTACTTTTTATTTTGACATTTTGGATCAGAACGTCGCTATCGGTGCGGGAAGTCTGGGGTTCGATTCCCGGATTGGTCAAATCGGACACAGTATCGCTAACGGCTCACCACCGTTGCGACGTTTCCTCGAAGGTTAAGCTGCGGAGACGGGCCCCGCCACTCGTTACACACTTTGGCGTAATAGCGCAAGCATAGTGAAGATTTGATTGTTTTGAAATGTAAGCATCAAACCAACCACATAAAACAAGACCTAAGAAAACAATGCAAAAAGAAAGTTGTTTTAACAGACTGTCAAGCCTGGTGGCACATAAATTGATTTACGTCCGCATAATGCACAATAACATGAAAGAAGAGTTCTGCACGTACGGCATCGGTTTTTTCTGGCATCCTACCCGCAAAGCTTCGTCGTAGACAAGCCACCCTAACCTTAGCTCGCCGATCCTTGGAGCCAAACCATCTCCTCCATTACAAGATCTCCAGCCCAGAACTAAAGCAATCTTGGCGTTTGAAGTCAAGACACTCTTTTGTGCTCGCCGCCAGAGAACTATCATCCTATCTCAACAAATTGGACATCAGTGCGACTGACTGGGCGGAACACGCATGGAGCTCGGAGTGTAACAATTGCAACACCAAACTTTACCACTTCATTTGCTCCACCGACACCGACACCGACATGCATCTCCCGAGACGTTCCTGGATGCGGCTAAACCATCTTCGCACTGATGTTGGACGATTCCGCTCATCCCTGCACAATTGGTAATGGTTCTATCTGTGGCATGCGATTGCGATGCTGAGAATTAAACGTCAGAGCATATAATAGCTCAGTGTCCCCAGTTCTCTCCACCTCATGGGATTACTGCATTGGTCCACCTGGATGACGACACAATCACCTGGCTGCATGCAGGGCCGGTGCTAGGAATTGCGGGGCCCAATTAGAAATGTGATTGCGAGGCCCCTACTCTTCATAGTAAAATGTATGGTGCATGTACGTCATAAAAATAAAACATAGCCTACTTACAAACCAAGAAATAGACTTTCAATACTTGCTATAAAAAAAATTAAGGTGAGTGGATGCTTTTATCGTTTTACTTTTAATATCAAGAAAGGCAAATTAGGCAACGCATTACACTCTTTCGGAAAAAGACTTTTCAAGTTTTTTATAAGCAAAATGTCTGAAAATATTTTCAAAGTCTAAATTTTTAGCAATGGCTAACGGTAGCTCTCTAAAACCATGTTTGCGCAATTGAAGAAGTAACTTTTTACTACATAACATTGCAATTCCTGAAATAAACCGATTGTTGGACAAAAAGACCAGACTATGCCGTAGTGTACTAAATTTAACTATGTACTGGTCGAAATTAGGAAATGATAGATGATCCGTATGATCAAGGGCGTTGAAGAGGGGGGGGGGGGAGCTGAATCACCCCAAGATATTTTTCAGCACCCCTCCTTTCCGAAGTCAGATGGCCGAGTGGTATAGAGCGTCTGTCTCTTGAGCTGTAGACTCGGGTTTGATTCCGAGTCGGGTCAAACCAACGACTTTAAAACTGGTATTCACAGCTTCCCTGCTTGACGCTCAGCATTAAAGGGACACTGTGTGGAGAACAAGCCGGCAAGTTTACTTGTTGTGCCGTTGAGAAAGCCACTTAGCGGGGTTGCCCATCTTGGTGTGATAGACAGATGGCTGGCAACTCCTAAGCGAGCTCGTATGGCGCATTGATCGCTTTCTCGTAATAGGAGGATAAACATGCAACTAACTAAATTTCATTGCAGTTCAACAATAAGTCGTAACGAGACTTGTGAATAAATTTAACAAAAAATTGCTTTAAAGTTTTTCAAAATGCACTAAAATTGTAATTGCAGTATCTGCATTTTTGAAAAATTTTTCGGGGAAGCATGTCCCCGGACCTAGAACCGTTTTTATTCCTCATTTTATCTCAAACTATCTATCCTGTTACCACACGCCGAAAGAAATCGCGTCTAGAACGTCTCAAAAATTTGGCGCCCCACTGAGGAAACTGCTGGTTTCGCCCCTACTTCAAGCGAATTCCATTGCTACTGAAGTAAATTGTATTGCGCGTTGTTTCTTGCTACGATAACAAGAGGGGGAGTCTAGGAGAGAGAAGCCCCTTACTCAAAAATAAGCTGACGTTGGTCTGGTAATGTAGATTTCAGCCTCCCTTACTCTAAGTAGGCTACTTCCAACGCCCCTGCATATTATGAAAACTGATTGATACTGCACTATTGACTTTGTTGCCATAAATCTTGTAGGTTTCTCAAAGCTTTTAGTTTTATTGAATGGAGTATGTTCGACAATTTCACTTACGTGTCAATTGCTGTTAGTGGAGAGTATGTTTCCTTAAATAGATGCTAAAAAGCCACAACTGAAAATAAATTGAAAACTCCCTTAAAACTATTTACAGGTATTTTCTGGCGAACAGCAAACAACTGCGTAAGTTTTTTCTTTACCAATGCTTGGTTATAGAAGGTATCGAGTTGCCGATTGTTTTTTATCTAAGTTAGGAGACATTGAAAATGGCCCATATTAAGCACTGGTTCACCTTATGGTACTTTCCTATATTTTGTACCTCATAATACAGCAACGGACCCCTACAAGCGCGGGGCCCCTTCAAGGTGCGGGGCCCAATTTGAGAAAATCGGTCAAATCGGCCGAAAACCAGCCCTGGCTGCATGAATCTAACCCAGACGTTTAAGACGATAAAACTGATACGAACGAACGATACTCTACAAAACACGAAAATTAAGATTTCGGGATAACCAGGTTTACACGGTTATTAAATGACTGCCGATAAAGGAACTGATTAAGACTGTACTCGCACTACCTACAGTATATCTTCTTTCAAAACTCTTAAACCGTTATTTTTCGAGTAATTAAGTATTTTTTAGAAACAAACATTGAAACAACAGTGCTCAGGGCAAAGATTACTAAGACACTGAAAAGCTGCTCTAGCAATAGTCAAAACTTAATAACCGAGAGTTTCGCTCGTATGAATGAAACTTAAAAAAGCTTCGTAAAAAGGTTTTTAGCATTAACATTGACTTTAAGTTTTTTAACATTAAGCATGCTTCTTTAGCAAAACAAAAAAACTAAAAAAAATGTAAAGCGATAGGCTTAAAGCATTTACCTTTATAACATAGAAACTGAACTGTACCTTAAACACTGAAGAGCTACTCTAGTAATGTCACGACTTAGTAACCCAGAGTTTCGCTCATACAAAGGAAACTTAAAAAGCTTCGAGCAGAATTTTAACAAAAAAGTTTTGCTAAAATTCTGCGCGAAGTAAACTTCGTGAAAGCTCTTTTAACATTCACATCGACAAAACTTTTGATCAAAATTTTAACATTAAAATTTTAAGAAAACTAAAAAAATGAAACCAACTTGAAGCGATGGACTTCACACTTTGAAATAAAGAACATTTACCTCTATAACATGGAGAGTGAGAGCAAGTGTGCAGGTAGTTTGGAATTAGAATCAGCAGCATAAGAAGTGCGTGCCCAATAATTTCGGACCTGAACAAGAATGGAGTTAGCCAGCAATTATCTTTAGCTGAACATGTTTAGGCATTGATTCAGCACTATTGTGCTGAATAAAGTTTCAATCTGGACAAGCACATTATGAATTTACGGTTGATACTGATTCGCTACGTATTCTTAAGTTGCTTTTTTTTCATTTTTCCCACAACTTTTAATAAAATTTGTATTTTCGATTGTCTTTTAACTAAGCGCGTTTTGATAGCGACGCCAGCCAATGCTGAATGGATCGTCTCGCAAAATGTAGAGAAAACGTTTCAGGAAAATGCTGTCAACAATAATTAGCAAATTCATGAACTTATAGAAAATACTGTATAATACTGTGGCATAAGAAGATCATATGGCGGTAAATGAGCGATTTATTTTCTTTAATTTTGGCACCACACTACTTCTAGTACTTTCAAAACTGAAAAAAGAGGTTTATAATCGATGTGCACAATAAAAATTGATTTTAAAGCGATATTGTAGCGGTACCAGGTTACAGATCCAATGTGAAAGGTTCGATTCACGGTTGAAGCCGATCTTATTTGCATGTATATGGGGTGACTGCTCACTGGAAGAGTGCAAGGTCACTTTGCAGTGTCCCTCACATGACATGAAAATGACTTTACTTGTTCATTCTTCATTTATTTATTTACTTTAAACGGCATGAAGAATTTTTCATGCAATGTGTAAATACAACAGTTGATAACTTAATTGGTTATTCCAGAATAAAGTAGGGCTTAAAAATGAATAATACTACTTTATCTGATTACGAAAGGCCTTGGATTCGTGATGAAATATTTGCTACCAGTCTCACTGTTATTTCATTTTATATAACCATAGCGTTGGCGCTCTATGAATTTAGGTACAAGAAAAATGAAGCCACAGAAACCGATTTTACAAGCAAACTTGAAATTTTCCTATCAGGTGGTTCCCTTTGTTTGGTGGCTATTGTCTTCACTTTTATTCGGTGTCTTTTTGAGCAAACTGAGCTTCGCTTTGGCCGTTTTTCCGACTTGGCGTGTCGGATATATCAGCACGAACTTGCTGAGGTATATCATTTGGCATTAACATCTTTATATTTGCTGCTTTGGACGAGACAATTGAAGTTAAACCGGCACCGAACTCTCAAGCATTTAGACTCTCCTCTTTTGAGATTTGTGAGCTATGTAGTGATCTTGGGGATCCTGGGTTCGTCAATTGCGTCAGCCACAAGCTACCTTACTACATTTACTTTGATTGCATCTCCAAATGGATGCATTTACGATCTTTCCTTTCTTTATACCGCCGATTCCCCACCCTCAAGTCTTCCCGGTATATTGCTTTTTGCCATAGCAGTTGTATTTCAATTTTCACTGCTTGGGTTGATGGTTTATCCGCTTGTAAAGCAGTACAAAGTTCATCTGTGTGGTCAAGATTCATTTGCTGACAAAAAGCATCAAAATGTGAGAAAAACAATTGTTCGGTTGACAATTTGCACGACTGTTTGTGTCATATCTGATGGTATCTCATCCTATCTTTTAGTATTCGTGCACGATGGTGTGACCCCTATTATGTTCTGGGCAAATATCTACACTGTTAACTTGCTGTTCAACATTATCGCAGTTGTTTGCTCATTTGCTGATTGGAGAAAGCGTCTTATTCCTTGCTACAAAGGAGAATAATAATAAAATCAGACTGTCAGCTGGGAGCAAGTGCATCCAGTGGCAATTCAACTGTCTAACTGTTTGCTACAATTCAAGTTGATGTCGTATTTCAGACTCTTTCATGAATGAACACTCAAGCCTGAATAATCTGTTTGTGTGAGGTGGAAAAATTTGAATTTTGCTGATTCGAGAGCAAGCAAAAGTTAACCCACTGAAATTGTCTCAGTATGGTTTGGTTAATGGTTTACTTGTTTAATCTATAGAAGCGTGCAGGCCCACCACCGCACCACGTTTTTCTGTGCTGCCGATTTACCAGCTTAATATGTGACTAATCTTTTAATTTTGAAACACAGGGCAGGTACAAAGTTGTTTTTTTGAGAGTGCTCAGAGTCGAAGAAATGCTCATCTTTATGTTTTTTGGGTGAAGTACTGAGGTGAACAATATGTCTTATTAAAAATTTAAGGGGTGTCGTAGTCTATGCATACTTAACCCCATTCCCGTAGATTATTCTGCCAATGAAGCAGGAAATCTTTTAATCGCATAAAATCTTAAGAAAAGTCTGGGGTTTACTCGAGTGACCTAATTGAAGCGGAGTTGAAGCTTGTTTGTTCTTTTATAATGTCATGCAGCTCGGATTTGCGAGTTAAGCAAAACAGAATTAAGCGGCGTGGCATCATAAATGAACAAACAAAGAGCAGTTTCGCTCCAATTTCGTTTTTCATCTTAACTTGCATTTCAAACTTTTAAACCATTTCATGAAAAATGGTCGTTAAACTTTTTCAATTCGTGTGTCTAGACTAAATTATACTGTAGTTGTGGTTTGGTGAGGATTAAACATGTCATTGTTTCGTGACGTTGTTTGAAAAGCAATTTGAAATTACACCAACTGACTAAGGAGAACATTTTAAAATCTGGTTATGATAGGGGTTGTGTGACATTTTGCGCAACCGGTCTAACTCGGTCATAGTCTAGATTTCAGGATAAACCTATCTGAAGCAGAATCGTAATGATAGATCAATTAAATAATGACACTGCTTCATTGAAGATCAAAAACTCAATAGGATCAATCACTCAAAGAACGTCAAATGCTTGAAATAACATTGAAAAGTTTGCCTAATTCCTTTAGTTAATGGTATCTACTCCAAATTGACTTGAAGGTAGGATCATATATGCCAACATCAATGTTATTGCAAGCATTTAACATTCTTATTGTTGAGCCAAGTTGGATATCACTCTTATCTGAGTTCCTGATAATTGGAGTCTCATAATCCGTTAAAATTGTTCCTTGCATGTTGTAGATTGCTAGGTTAGGGTCAGCTTCAAGAATAGGATTAATATTTGTCAAGACCAATGTGAAAAGTTCTATTGTGTTCTTCTGTAAAAGGGATTTGTAAGGCAATTCACTACTGAAAAAAAGAAACCAGCCCAGCTCTTTAATCGTTTGGATGTACTTGTCCATTTTTCCTTGTGCAGGAAATAATTTTTCGTGAAATTGAATTGTCTTTCTGTTACGTCATAAAGCCTCAGAAACATGAACTGTTGTATTTTACTCCATGTTGCATTTTACTCCTGTCCAGAAATAACTAGGCTTTTTTCAGTGGAATGAGGGCAAGGAATTAGTTTTATTGAGAATTTTGTTTGGAGGAGATGGTAGCAGGAAATTAGTCTGAAAATCATGAGGGTCAAGTGAAGAGCAAAAGAAAAAGGTCATCACGCCCTCAGATTATCCTTTACATGCGTATATCATCTTTACACCACGAAAGTTTTGTGAATTTGTCTGCGGGGGGGGGCTCGCCCCAGCGGCTCCCCCCTGGATACGCCCCTGCACTGAAATCCTTACTAATGTAAAGGCATTTCCCGGGATCCCAACATAAATTTCCCGGGAAACGGAAAATTTCAAAACCCAAAATTTCTTGTCCCGACTTCCCGGAAGGAAACACTAGCAAGGCTAGTCAAACTAGCACTTAAGGCACCCAAAATGGCTTATGGCCATGCCATAAATGTCATCTTTAGCACCGAGCAATGAGTGCAGGTTGTATTTATGGAATAATGATATAACTTGACATTGCAAATAGAAAGCTTCTATTTTACCGGAAATTTCTGGTTACCAAAATTCGAAAATCGTGGTTACGTAACCGGAAACTTCCTCTACGGTTTCCCTACTGTGAGAATCGCACTACGGGAACCAAAAAAGAGTTACGCAACTACGATTTTAAAACTTCGGTAAACGGAATTTCCGGTGAAATAGACACTTCCTTGCAAATAACATATCGGTACCATTAAAAACAGCCTTGTTTTCCCTCAATCTCGAGCTGATAACAAGCCAAAACGGGATAGACTACTCAATTAGCTATGAAATGGTCTACAACCGTAGAGCGAGACAGCGCTGTTTCTGGCTATTAGCCTTCATCAGCCGCCCTCAGGTAAGAAACATTCATCTTTCAGGACGAATGATCCTGGCCTACCGGACTTCCCGTCCGGTAGGCCAGGAAGGACACTGCTTTTTAGTTGTTTGCTCTTCACCCTGGCCATGTAAAGAGTTTGACTGGAATGTTGACGTAGCCACACGAGTGGATATGCGTACCACAAAGGTTAAATTCTTTAAGAAATATTTATGCGAAGGGATGAGTGATCTTGGCATAATCATTCGTCGTGAAAGATGAATGTTTCTTACCTGAGGGCGGGTGATGAAGGCTAATAGCCAGAAACAGCGCTGTCTCGCTCTACGGTACGATTCACTGGAGTGCGTTGCACTGTTGGTGATGGAGTGCTGTTACAGCCTCTGACCCAACAAGAGGAAGTCGTCATGACTTCCCGTCCGGTAGGCCAGGAAGGACACTGCCTTTTAGTTGTTTAAATGGTCAACAACATAAAAAAAAACAGCAACAAAACAAAACACGAAGCAAAAAAAGCGGTTTTTTAACAACACTAATCACGACATATTTTGGTATCTTTTCCTAACTTTCTTTTTTCGTGATGTTACTCAATGCTAAATCCAGCTTTTACAAAAGTTGTGAACTTGTGATGAGTAGGCCACTCTGTTTAAGTACTCGGGCCCCTCCAAATTTTTTGGCTCCACGCCGCCTCTGCTCGCGGGCTGTAGTGTGCTCACCTCTGTGCCAGAGGAAAGCTGGAGTTCATCAAGCAGTCTCCAAGTGACTTTTACTGAAGTAAAGTGCATGATACGCATGATATATGTTGCGATAACAAAGAGGGGGGGTCTAGGGGATGAAATCCATCAGACGTTGTTATGGTAATTTTGTAACACATATTTCAGCCTCCCCTACTTCAAAGTACTTCCAACGCCACTGGGCATGACAGTTCGAATTCCAAAAGAGATCTGCCTTAGTTTCCGGTATCAGAAATTTTAACGCGTCAATGCCAGGACTTGTTTCGGTTTTTAAAGATTTTATTTTAGCATAGCATTTGAAAAGTTTAAGGTCCACCAATTATCCTTCCAAGCTTAGTGGAAAAATATTAACAAAAAAAATTTCGGTGGAAAGAAAATGCTAGCTAATCTGTCTTTTTTTCTGAAAAGATAATAAGTACAAATTTTTGAAACTTTGTTTTTACAGTTTTCGACTTAAAAATTCATGTTTTATTATCTGTCTAAAAATCAAACTCGTACCTTATTTAGTTTCGCCAATATTATGAGTAATAACTACACCCAAAAAAATTTCGCTAACTTTTACACCCAAAAAAATTTCGCAAACTAAAATGAATTTTACACCCAAAAACATTTTTTTAAAAAAAATTTTACCCCCCAAAAAATTTCGCTAGCTAGTTAAAACATTTTTTGAGGGTAGTAATCACTATTGTAATTGTCATGGTTTTTTATGACGTCATCAAATCATTTGTTTTTCTAAACAAGGTGCGCATGCATGAAATAATAGCTTTTGCAAAATTTTAGCTCAATCGGTAAATACCTTCTGCCCCCGGCATTGCGACGAAAAATGACAATTTGAAGCAAAAAGTGCATTTTTCCTGCAACTTCCAAGATGTTTCAACCTGCGTCAAAATGGTTTCTAATAGCAATCAAATAAATATAAAGCACCTCAATCATTGACCATATTTGGAAGCGCATTGCCCAAGTTAATTCGTTTTGCCTCCGGTAATAACGTGAAATGTTAAAAAAGCATATCATTTATACAGTGGTGTAAAGTAACGAAATATTTTTACTTGAGTAGATTACTTGAGTAGTTTTTTTCGGTAACGAGTACTTTTTTGAGTAGTTTTTTCTCAGCTACTTTTACGTTTACTTAAGTACTTTTAGTATGAAGTAACACTACTTGGGTAGTTTTTATTTTAGAAAAGTACAAAGTAGTCATTGAGTCACTGCTCTCACATGAAATCCCTCGTTGCACCTAAAATCATGCGTTGCAAAGTTGCATCGCATGCAATGTCACTGTAGTCTGTAATTACTGCAAGATCGCAAGTTACAGAAAATGCTTAATACGTTCGCAATAATATATTCATTCCATAAACGTCTAGGTCTAGGAGTAAAACTACTGACTGTCCGTATTTCTCTTTTAATCTTCATTATGGAAAAAAGCAAATTGCAAAGCTAAAATTGAAGTGTTAACAGAAATAGGCAGGTTTCTGCTTCTGAGTTAATGCTTATTATTCATATGTTTATCCTTCTTTGCGATAGAGGCGCTATAACGAGCTCGCTAAGGAGTTTCGAGCCACTTGTCTGTCACTCCGAGATGGGGAAATCGTTAAGTGTGGTTCCGAACGGCACAACAAATAAACTTGCCGGCTTGTTCTTCAGGCTGTCGCCTTTGATGCTAAGCGTCATGCAGGGAAGCTATAAATACCAACTTTTAAGTCATTGGTTTAACCATACTCTGAATCGAACCCCGAGTCTACCGTTCCAGAAGCAGACGCTCTATCCACTCGGCTATCTGAGCGGTAATAATCTTTTTTGGTTTACCATTTTGCCACCTTCAGAGCTAGTCATCATCAGCAAGTGCGCAGTTGACCCGTTTGAGAACGCTATACTTTTACTTGAGTAGTTTTTAAATGACTACTATTTTACATTTACTTAAGTGCTTTTTTTAGTTAATACTTTCTACTTTACTTCGAGTAGTTTTGCCGTCAGTAACAACATTTTTACTTAAATACAGTTTCAAAATACTTTTTACACCACTGCATTTATATAGGTATTTTTTATGGTCAAATAAGGGTAGCGTAGTTTTGCATGTTCGATGAAGATTGAACGTGTATTGCAATATTATAATAATTTAATTCAGTGTTATAAGTAGACTAAATTGGATCCTCTACAGAGTGCTAATGGAGGTTCTAGAGAGAGAGTACAGCTCCTTGCTTGTTAAAACCAGATGTTATTGCAGCAGCTGAACCTGAAGCAGGTATAAAATGTTCCACATAATGAGATTCTGGTTCTTGAACCAGAAGTATACATGTTTTTCTATCTATCAGCGCTCTTTTATGCTTTACATCGTCTATTTACTCTCGTGTCATTTTTTCATCTTCGCGTCCATCAAAGTAAATACCCTGCAATAGCAATGTAATCTTGTCATACTGCTGATGCTCAAAACAAACTCTTTGTCTGGCTCTTCTCATCTTATTTCAATCTATCACTGAATTCACTCCTCAATATTATTGAACGATGTTAACTAAAATACTGCGGACACATATTGAGATCTGACAACAGCACGGAAAAAGTGATTATGCAAGGAAAAGTAGAAGGGAAAAGAAGAAGGGGAAGACCAAAAAGCAGATGGCTAGATGAAGTTATGGAAAAATTGGGACTTGACCTAGAAAGCACTCTAAAACTAGCAAAAAATAGAGATGAATGCAGAAAGGCAGTTCATGAGGTCACCAGGAGTCGACACGACTTGACGGATGAATGAATGATTACTGAATAAAAGTCTTCTTTCTGTATGGAGCCAACATCTTCTAGCACTGAAGAAGCAATAAATGAAGCAGCTCTATCTGAGACTCCCGTACGATCACAGGCTTTAGCAAGTGCCTGTAATTTAATTCTTGTTTTTTTTTCGTTGGAAGTTTGAGTCGTGTTGATATCTCAAAAGATGATAATGAAGATCCTCCACTTCCATCTGAATTACTGATCTCGTCGGAGGATATAAGAGAAATTTGTTCCTGAACAGATTCTTCTAGCTTACTGACGGTTCTTGATAATCAAGTCTTCCTTCTCGTTTTAACATCACTAAACTTCTATGAATTTTTTTATTGTTTTTGTTAGATGTTTCAACATCCACCGAACCTATTGCCATTTTCCTTTCGTTTCTTTGGTCGAGTAAAAACTGCTGCTCCATAATTGGTACAGTACTCGTCGTTTACAAGGGCAGCTGCATTTTCTAAATTCAGAGCATTTACAAGCAGATATATCAAATGAAATAGTTTTACTTGACTTCTTGAAATCCTCAATCTGTTTCGGTAACGATTTTTTTTCTTTGCGTTTATTGATTTCATGGCGTTAGTCATTTTGTCGCGATGAGTTTTCAACATTTGAGTTATTCGTGCGGTTGAAACTGTTGGAATGGAAGCTAATTTCCACAGGTATTCTAGTCTCTTCATTATAACAG
Organism: Trididemnum miniatum; assembly: GCA_964006365.1. Classification (NCBI taxonomy): domain Eukaryota; kingdom Metazoa; phylum Chordata; class Ascidiacea; order Aplousobranchia; family Didemnidae; genus Trididemnum; species Trididemnum miniatum. The sequence goes on along the minus strand of OZ023234.1, from coordinate 15,358,710 downwards.
CGGCAATATCTTTAAATGTAGGTTCCTTCCTTTTTTGATAATTTCAACACAATTTTCACATAATGGTAATTATGCATACCATCTACATATGTAGGAATATATCGCAAATTTAAGTCTTTTCCAGCACCAAATGTTGGACATGCTGCTGAGCTTCTAGTTGAAGCTGTAGCCATCTCTAACCACAATTTGCTAATTATCACTCTAAGTAAACAGTTCCAATTAACTACGTGTACTATTCAATTGTCACAATCTGCTGTGAAATTAAATGAAATGTAAAACTATATGACTATATGACGAAGAAATTAAACACAAGCAGCACATTAAAAGTGAAATTTAATTGAAATAATAATCGCAGAAAACACGCAATACTCTATGACCTGTGACGCTGTCATAATGGTGCTGAGGAACAGGCTATACGTCCATTTCACGTTATTGCCGGAGGCAAAACGAATTAACTTGGGCAATGCGTTTCCAAATATGGTCAATAATTGAGGGGCTTTATATATGTTTGATTACTATTAGAAACCATTTTGACACAGGTTGAAACATCTTGGAAGTTGCAGGAAAAATGCACTTTTTGCTTCAAATTGTCATTTTTCGTCGCAATGCCGGGGGCAGAAGATATTTACCGATTGAGCTAAAATTTTGCAAAAGCTATTATTTCATGCATGCGCAAGTTTTTATCTCTATTAGAACATGGAAATATAAAAAAGTGTAAAATCGATCCACCCTAATGGACAGGTAGAGTAAGTTACATGGCAGTCGCCTTGCTAGAGAGCAAAAGCATGGCGTAGCCTAGAGCCGCGCCAGAGCGGTCGATTTGGGTAGCCAAGCGTTTATTAGAAAGGGCCAATTCATTTGGATCAAGTTTTGTGAATTACAATTACGTAAATTTAATTATGCACAAAAAGCTACTGTCTTCAAAAAATGTAAGCTTGTTCATTGGGGAGCCAAGCTCCTTCCTTGGCACCAACCCTGGGGGGGGGTAGCCAGACTGCCGAATGAGGTAAGGGACTTAATTGATCACTCAAATGTTACTTTTTCACAGATTTGCTATCATGTCATCATCACAAGCAGCGAGTCCCAATAATTACTGTGCCCCTTCTTCACCTTAAATTTTTTGGCGTTCTTGTTAAAAAGTAATTTATCCGCAATAGGTTAGAGCAGACATAGGCAAACTCCGGCCCGCGGAAAAAATCCGGCTTTTATTTTGGCCCACCGGCGCTTAACAGAAATTTAAGCTCCCGCCGTGAATCGAATGGAAGATCCTTTCTTTTAGAGATCACGGATTTTGGGACCGAAAGCGGCAGTCATTTAAAAAAAAAATAAGCCTCAAGGGTGCACAATTAGAATAAAAAACAAGTAAGGTGAAGACTTTTTTTTAAGATCACATTCGCATGCGGACTTTGATCTCCAAAATGAAAGTTCTTCTCCTTGTTTTCCAATCAGCGTGCGGCCCACGGCTTTAACAATTTTTCAAATGTGGCTTCAACATTTTTTCGGTGCAAAAATCAGATTACGTCCAAAAGCGCGATCTGCATCTAAATGCAAGCGAAAGCTGACAAGTCTCTATTAGCTGTCATATTACTACACAGCATAAATTGAAATTTTCAATCGCATTGCTTCTACATGGCAAAACTTAACAGACACGCGTGTTACATCACGGTTAGTTTTGCTGATATTAGCTTTTGAAAACAAAATTCTTATGCTTAAAGTAAAAACTTTTTTCGAAGCGTAATTAGTGTTTTTTTTTTTAAACTAACCGATCAATTCTTGTTCTATCAATCAATTTTTATTCATTCTACCAAATCGACTCCTTTAAAAAAAAAAAAATTGACAATCAGGATTTGGCGCAATTGTGAAAAAACATAAAACCTTTATTACAAACAATACAGACAAGATACAGCTAAAAATACTTGGGCGGACGTTTCGGCTCACATCTGGTGCCATTGTCAATGCTAAAAAGCTTACGTTATGCTGGGTCTTAAGCGATGATACAAAAAAGAGGAAAACTGAGACAGAACCTGGAGAAGTGCAGCACTTCCCCAGGTTCTGTGCAGCACTTCTCCAGGTTCTGTCGCAGTTTCCCTCTTTTTTGCATCATGGCTTAAGACCAGTGGTGTAAAGTAACGAAATACTTTTACTTGAGTAGATTAGTTGAGTAGTCTTTTTCGGTAACGAGTACATTTTTGAGTAGTTTTTTTGTGGCTACTTTTACGTTTACTTAAGTACTTTTATAAAGTAACTCTATTTGGGCAGTTTTTATTTTAGAAAAGTAGAAGTAGTTTACTATTGTGGCAATTGAGTTACAGTCTCGCCTTAAAATCCCTCGTTGCGCTTAAAATCTGTATTTACACTCCAATTCTCCATTACTCAACTCCATAACACTCGGTCTCGTCATCGCCATGGAAACTTCACTCCATGCGATAAGAATTACGCTGTCGCCTTTGATACTAAACGTCATGCAGGGAAGCTATAAATACCAATTCTTAAGTCATTGGTTTGATTGATTGATTGATTTCTTCATCTTTATCCTCCTATCACGAGAAAGCGACGGAGGCGCTATGCGTAGGACGAATCCAGACTCGCTTAGGAGTTGCCTTTGTTTCCAAGTTTTCCGCTTGAATTTTCTTCTGACTTCTTTAATTTGCTGCTTGCCAGATTCCACCAAGCAGAGATAATCATCGTGAAGCATCTTATCCAAGGACGCAACAACGAGACTAGGTTGGGAGGTGAACCATCAACCTTGCGATCATGGTCGTCGTAAAAACGACGCTCCGAACCACTACGCCACGCTGCCGACAAATCTGAATCGAACCCCAAGTCTACCGTTCCAGAAGCAGACGCTCTATCCAATCGGCCATCTGGACGGTAATGATTTCTTTTGTTTCACCATTTTGCCACCTTCAAAGCAAGTCCATCATCGCCGCAGCGGCAAGTGTGTAGTTGACACTTTAACGTTTGAAAACGTTATACGAGTACTTTTACTTGAGTAATTTTTCAATGACTACTGTTTTACATTTACTTAAGTGCTTTTTTTAGTCAATACTTTCTACTTTACTTCGAGTTTTGCCGTCAGTAACAATACTCTTACCTAAGTACAGTTTCAAAATACTTTTTACACCACTGCTTAAGACCCAGCATAACGTAAGCTTTTTAGCGTTGACAATGGCACCAGATGTGAGCCGAAACGTCTGCCCAAGTATTTTTAGCTGTATCTTGGCTGTACTTGTTTGTAATAAAATTGCTAACCAACTCCCAACTGTACCGTTTGCCAAAGTTTATAAAACTTTTATTATCTCAAAAACATAACAATTGTACTATAACAAAAGCCTCGTCAGCCTTGCTACGCTCAGCCAATCCAGGCTAAACTCATTCCAGACTGTAAAGACTCTTTTTTATTTGCATTGCTTTACCTCGACAACTCGACTTCATCTCTTTTCTGGGTTGTGCCCTATTTTTGGCAGGCGACTGGCCCCAAACAACGATACCCAATGAAAGAGCCTATAACTACTAACCCACAACTAAGTTACCGGTAGCCTAACTAGCCCACATCACTAGAAGCCCCCATGGCAACCCACTCATTTGCAGCTGCAGACGCGTTTCGACCTTATTATGGTCTCATCAGTGCAGCATAGCAACCTCCCACCTTCCTGAAAAAAAAAAATTCTAACCTTCAAAAGAACTACACACCCCAAATCTAAGCCTCTACTCGTTCTGCTCAAGGTAGGACATTTGAAACAAAACCTTCAAGGAATTAGTACATGCTGGATTACGGGCGAACGGGTTGGGCAGAGACTTTTTTTTGCAGGTTTTGGTAACTGGTATAGTTACGAACCGGAAACAAAAAATTCCTTCTCAGATTACCGGGAAAATAATGTTTAAACCAACCGGTCATTTCTATTCTTATCGATTGTTTACAAGGAATCTGTGACATCATAATCCAGCATGTACTAATTTCTTGAAGGTTTTGTTTCAAATGTTCTACCTTGAGCAGAACGAGTAGAGGCTTAGATTTGGGGTGTGTAGTTCTTTTGAAGGTTAGAATTTTTTTTTTCAGGAAGGTGGGAGGTTGCTATGCTGCACTGATGAGACCATAATAAGGTCGAAACGCGTCTGCAGCTGCAAATGAGTGGGTTGCCATAGGGGCTTCTAGTGATGTGGGCTAGTTAGGCTACCGGTAACTTAGTTGTGGGTTAGTAGTTATAGGCTCTTTCATTGGGTATCGTTGTTTGGGGCCAGTCGCCTGCCAAAAATAGGGCACAACCTAGAAAAGAGATGAAGTCGAGATGTCGTGGTAAAGCAATGCAAATAAAAAAGAGTCTTTACAGTCTGGAATGAGTTTAGCTTGAATTGGCTGAGCGTAGCAAGGCTGACGAGGCTTTTGTTATAGTCGAAACATTAATTTGTCCCTTGCAAATTTCTCATAACAATTGTAGTTGTTAGCTTTTGAGAAAAAACGGCAGTAATGTATTTGTATTACCCATACAGAGTAAAGTAGGCCTATAGTGTATACTGTACAGGTGCATGCCTGGTAATCATAGTCAGTCAATCAGACTGCACTGCTGAGCAGTAGCGCAGCGAGAATCTTTAAAAGGGGAAAGCCATAACTTCCACATTTTTTAAGCGTTTTTTTTCTCGGCAGAACAAATTTGAAGCTGATTGAGAAACAAGTAAAGCTCTAGGGCGGTCCGGGGGCATGCTACCTTGGAAAATTTTGAAAATTTACATGCTGAAATGGCTAATTTAGTGCTTTTTTAATAACTTTTAGGCAAATTTTGTTTAAACTTTTTGACCCTAATTCTGAGTGCTTCGCCAGATATGATGCATTTTGTTCGCACAATTTCGATTATGCATGCTTAAGGCATAGGCTTATTGCTATCGAAGAGGTTTGAAATTATAGGAAAATTGTATACTGGTACACCAAAAACATTTTCAAAAATGGCTGGTGGGAGTATGCATACTAGGGTGGAGTGAAATCGACATTAAAAATTTTTTTTGGAAAATTTGTTTTGTAATAGCCAAAAAAAAACGGCAATAGCACCATACTAAACTTTCCTTAAAAATTTTTAATGTTATGCGTCGCCGCAAAGCCGTTATATTTTTATATTTTCACAATTGTCGTTAGTTTTGGAAAAATATTCAAATATATCTGAAATTAACGCTCAGAAGTGATTGCTGTAAACAGCAGCTGCGTAAGCAGAACATACAAAGTTAAAATCTTATATTATGCTATAATACCTTTGATAAGTTTCAGATGTTTAGAAAACGAATGCAGACACTCACATAACTTAATCAATAACCGACAAAACTAAAGTGGGCCTATGTGGCGCACTATCATAATCTAGTTATCTCGCAAAATACACCAATTATTTTTTCAATGAAAGTAGAAGCATGTGTTTATGACACGAAAATCTTTCAATTTAACAGTTTTTAAAAATGTTTCTATCAGCAAAAATTTTCAAAAAAATGACAGGTTAGATATGATAACTACTCACTAAGATACACCTATTCCAAATAATACCACATCACGAAATAAATGTCTGAAAAACATAGTCTCAGCTTAGCAACAACTAGCAACAAAATTTATACAAGTAGGCTATTCAGTGTTCTTGCACTCTGTAATCTTGCTGGATGTGATTGACCTTTTGTTTCAAAGTTTGGCATGCTTCTTCTGGAACTCAACCTGGCACGGATGAATCCGTCGCGTTTTGTTAGTCCACAAACTCTTTCAGATGCCTCACTTACCAACTTTATGCATCTCTCGACGGCGTGTGTGTGACATGGGTAATTTTCCAACTCAATGATTGGAGTACTAATCTCGCTAACATGTTCCATCAAAGATCGATTCGAAAGATTAAATGTCAAAGGTGGCTCAGTTACATTTTTCAATAGCCCAATTGATCATTTCTGCGTAATCTTTACAGGCAAAATTGATTCTCGGTAGTTGAAACTGTCTAACTGCTCGTCCAGTTGAAAAGGATTGGGGATGACGGATGACGGTACTCGAATTCTAAGTTCACGTATATGCTTTTAATCATTATCATTGAGATCAGAAGATTTTTGGGATCGGCAAAAAATAAATTGCACTGAATCACCGGATCAACGATATTTTTTAGATCTTCAGTTAAATATCTTGATATGCCGATCAACTGGAAAACATGCCTTGCTCCATCTTTGCATGAAGGTTTACTTTGGATAATGAACCACACTAGAGCGTAAGCTTTCATGACATACGTTACCAGATGTGACAGCTCTTCAGTAGGATGATCCGCTGCCACATATAATTGAAGAATCCGGCTGTATTACTCCAAACCCATGCCACGAAAAGAAAATGTACCTTGCAATTCATTACACACTTCGGCGCATTACCGCCAGGTAAATCTTATGGCGAAAACATTGAAATAAATGAACAAAGTAAAAAACGCCTCTGACCAAAAATAGATCTTCGTTTCACCAACACATGCAGTTTCAATTTTTATCAAACACAGATTTCTATCTAGCTAAGACAGACCCTCATGATTCGTATATCGAATAAGTCGGACCACAACCGAGAAAAAAGAAAAAATATTCGACGATTCAAAAAAGTGTTTGGCCTACCATCGGTTGCTTTCTTTGACAGCGATGCCGGTGCTTTGTTTTTTACTCACTGGATAGTTAGCCCAAATAGTTTCATGAGATTACACAGATAATTTGTTGTCATAAACATTGAAAACAAAAAGAAATAAATAAACATAAATTAGCCTTTTTGCATTAAACAAAAAAGCTCAGGCTATATTATCACAGCTGTAAGCATTTGGTACCAAATTACATCGCCCTATGTAAGCATGTTTATGGGCTGGGTTGGACAATCAACAAAATTGGACACCCTTTATACCCTAAGCTCACGAGCTGTTCGACTGAACGAGGAGAATATGGTTTAGGCCAGGGCCGGATTAATGGTTTTTGAGGTCTGGGGCTATCTGGTAGTCAGGGGCTTATTTTGTCCCCGTCAGTAGAAGATTTGCTGAAATATGTAGCCTATACATGCTAGTACTAAACACATTTAAAAACATATTTTCTGAATTTAAACAGAACACCCTATTTTGCTCGTACAAAGTTTTAGAAGATGTCATACCACAGACCTCCAATTCCAGTGGCGTCGTATGGCTGTCATTCGATTTTCTGCGATTTGTTATTTTTTATAATGTAAAAATCAAAAATTAAAACAAAAAATTTAGCCACGGCCATATCATTTTTATTCTTTAAAGCAGTGGTTCTCAAACTTTTTCTTGTCGCGACGCGCCGGCAAGCAATTTTCAATCTCGCGACGCACTGGTATATAGCCTGAATGTAAAATTTTTAGAAGGAAATATTGTGTTTGCACTTAGCAACTGTTACACTTTTCATCACAACGACTACTTCGCAACCCTCTGGATATCATTCCACGGAGACAACGGTGCTCTACTTTGCAGTCGGTAGGTGGGAATACTATCATTAAAATCATTGGTATCGCTTGAATGAGTATAGCCAACTAAGTTTCTCAAATACAAAGTAAACTCGAACCACTACGTTAAACAAAAACTTTGGGGCCCCCGCTGCTAACAACACCTTCCAGAATCCAGAGAATTGTCATCTGAAAGCGGTAAAAGCGCTTTATCTTTTTTGTTTCGGATCAATTCCTGGTCGGATGTACAGTATCACTAACCAGCATTTTCCGGACAGACGGAAGAAACTGTAATTAATTTACATGTTCCGTTTTTGTCAAGCGGTTTATGCTCTGTAACACAATGACCAAAACGGAGTTTTGTTCCGTGATTTGTACGATTTGACCGGTTTGAAAGTCGAACCCTTGACCTCTTACACCGAAAACCATGTCGTTACCACCAAACCAATAGACGGGTTATTGAACAAAAATAAACAGCAGCATCAACTGCACTGAATATTAAGTAATTACTACAAATAGATTAGGTTAGAATGCATAAAATATAGGCCTATTATTGAGTTGAAGACAGAAGAAAGCAAAAAGTTGTGAGCTCTCGTTAAATCAATTACAGCCGCTAATTTTTGCGAAAAATGAACTTCTGATTAAAAATTTAGTCCAATCATGTATCAGTAATCCAAATTATTTTGCGACGCCCTTAAAAACTAAAACGACGCACCAGGGCGTCGAGACGCTCAGTTTGAGAACCACTGCTTTAAAGTAGCCGCTTAACCCCCTCCTTATACTGCAAATTCCTTTTTTTATTTATGTTTCAATCAATCTAGAGCACGCTCCAGAGCAACCTACTTAGGGGGGGGGGGTTCAATTATCTGAATACTTAACCGTAACTGAACCGAACTCTGAAACTCCTGTTGAACCCAAACCGAACCTGAACCGGAAAAATTAAACGGTGTGAATCTCTGGTAAAAACACTTTGGGTAGGCTCATTTTATGTGACTATAATTGTCGAATAATAGGGTAGAAAACTTAGTACAAACGTTGAATTTTATTATGATGTTCTGAATTCATGTAGGCCTACCAGTGGCAGTACTGCCAAAAAATGACAAGTATAACCGAGTTTGACTTGAAATCACCAAAAACAGGTTTGCTAATCTGATTTTTACATACATTTTTTTGAAAAGCCCGAGAAGATCGCTTCTTTATTTTATTTGATGTGAGTTATACTCGTCTCCGCTACCGGCGAAGACAACCTTTTACACAAATTTGTTTCATACTACTGGGAGTGATACCGAATCAAGTGATTCCGAGTGTGAATGAGGAACTTCTTCTCCTATTACCAAGAATGTGAGTTTGGATGGCGAAACTAAAAAACCCAACCAGTGCATATATGTGAAGAATGTGTGCCGAACTTTTCCTCGATACTAATGGAAGATGAAGAAGCTCAACCAATAGAAAACTAAGCAGGCCTAGATGTCGAGGCAAGCACAACACACTCTGATGATGTACAGCGTAACATGGTAACATTTTCTCGCCTACGTCGCAAGAAATGTGTGAACAGTCTTGACAAAGCACTGGATGAAAACAATCATGATATCATGGAACCGATAGACTTAAATGAAACGAAACGTTTTTAACAAGATCAGATCGAAGTTCCGGAAGAAACATAACCTGGTCGAACAAGCCTCCGGTCAAGGTCGTTAGACAAAGCGCCGCATGCCTCATCATAGGTAATACTGGGGTTGGAACAGAATTTGAAAATATTTTCCATGCGAGACAAACTATGGAATTATTTTCATCATAAAACTGAATACAAAAAACACAAACAGAAAAATTGAACGTCTACGAAATGATATTTTGACCGCAGTTGATGTTGACCAGGTGACCAGTTCGTGTACATCGTACGTGGACTACACTAATTCCTCCGCCTGGACTACAATCCATGAGTTACAATTTATGCCTTCATCGGCTTAGTTTATCTGCGAGATCTGTTGGGGCTGTCAAATCATCATGTCAGTGTGCTGTTCAATCACGGGCAATTTTCTGAGCTACAACAAGCAAGAACAGATTTTCGTTTCTTTTCGCGCATATTGCTTATGATGACATAACAACACGATCTCCGTGCTGACTGTATGATAGATTTGCAGCTTTTAGAGACATCTTTGAAATCTTTAATCGAAACTCGTTTGAGAATTCGTTTGAAAATGTTATGCTGCTTGTTCGACCTTTCACTTCGGTCTTTCGAAAGCTTAGAGGAAATAAAAATGGTCCTCCAAGAACCATCTATCTATACTTTTTTGAACTTTCACTTTTCCCCAGTCAACCAACTAAGCTGTGACGTTATGGAGTGCGCAAAATAAAAACGACTGTGGAAAAAAGAAAACATACAATGTGGAGAAAGTTTTGTGGCATAGCCTTGAACAAAAAGCATTCTTTCTGATTTTGCAAAAATGTCAATAGTTCGCTGGCATGTACTGTAATTGATGTTGATGGACTATCTAGCTTTTAAAAATTTTATGGGAGTTGTGACGTGTGTCTTCTTTCGACAAGCTATTTCGAAGTGATGTAAAGACATTGTAAATTGTGAATATCAATAAACTTTAGCATTTCTTTCTTCAACGTTAAGCACTTGCATTTTGGACTTGGGAAGTATATTTTTACAGTGCAACATAATTATTAGTAAGCCTACTGAAATTTTCATGACATCGGCGAAATTTTGTAGAATGCCATTTTAGCAAAAGCAGTAGCATGCACTTTGGGCCGTGGCGTAGCCACGGGGGGGTTTGGGGTTTACAACCCCCATTGAGCCTCAAATGACGTCATACATACCTCTTTTTCTGATACTTATTTCGAAGAAAATGCATCATTGATGAATCACTCAAAGTTAGGGGCCAAAAATGTTACAAGCTTTCCCCAAAAGTTGTTTAAAAAGCACTAAAATGGCTATTGCAGTTAGCAAATTTTCAAAAATTTTCCGGGGGAGCATGCCCGCAGATCCTCCTAGTGTCGTTTTTGGGACTTCAGTTGCTTAAAATTAACTCTGCCGGAAAAAACTGCGCTTGAAAAAGTGACGAAAATTGGTGCCCCCTCCGTGAAAAAATTCTGAATACACCCCTGACATGAACACATTTTTAAAAGGCTTATTTACGCCCGTATCCGAGCCTAAACGTCTTTGCATTTAGTTAACATTCAACCTAATTCAACATTACACCTCCCCACCAAAACTTTCTGGATCTGCTTCTGTATAAAACGTATGGTCAAATGCAGGAGCGTATGTAGGGGAAGGGCATTGGGCCATAGCCCCCCTCCCCATTTGAATCTGCCTTTTAGTAATAAAGAATAAAATTAATGGTGCCAAGTGACTGAAATATGCCACACGCTTTTGATGGTTTTTGTCTAGGACTAGCTTATGGCAAGGGGAGGATCCAGGGGGGTAGGATGAGGAGTATGCGTCCTCCCACCAGCCATTTTTGAAAATGTTTTTGATGTACCGGTATACAATTTTTCTATAATTTCAAACCTTTCCGATAGCAATAAGCTTATGCCTTAAGCATGCATAATCGAAATTGTGCGAACAAAATGCATCATATCTGGCGAAGCACTCAGAATTAGGGTCAAAAAGTTTAAACAAAATTTGCCTAAAAGTTATTAAAAAAGCACTAAATTAGCCATTACAGCATGTAAATTTTCAAAAATTTTCCAAGGTAGCATGCCCCCGGACCGCCCTAGAGCTTTACTTGTTTCTCAATCAGCTTCAAATTTGTTCTGCCGAGAAAAAAAACGCTTAAAAAATGTGGAAGTTATGGCTTTCCCCTTTTAAAGATTCTCGTAACGCCACTGGTCAAATGTGACGTCATTTTCAAAACCCCTCCCATAGCAAAATCCTGGCTACGCTAGTGACTTTTGGAATTGCCATTTCCCGAACGAACATATTGTTAAGAACGTAAACAATCAATGAAGTAGCCCTAAATCTGTTTTTGTTACGGGAACATCAAACGTCAAAACAATAATTAGAACTTGAAATAGGCCTATAAAGAAACGTATTTAATATCATCACATGTGAAATTTCCTATATAGGCCTATTGGCCTCTGTGTATTTTTTGCTTTGAAATGGATATGGAATGTTCAATAATTTTCCCTACCAATCACAAGATTAATATTTTATTAATTTTTATCCAACTTTTTTCAAATGCACGATTTATTTTTATGTTCTAGAATTTTATGTCAAAGAAATAACTATATAAAAACAAATCAACTTTATTCTCATGTCCAGAATATATCTCAAAAACGCTAATGTGAGCTCGCAATAACAAAAAGTAGTGAAGGAGTCATGATTTTGATGGTCAAGACCAAGACCTAGATTTGAAAAAAATTTCGAGACCAAGATCGAGACTAGGTGAATTTTTTCGAGGCGAGACCGAAGTTTTTAGTAACAAAACTTGTTCGTACATTAGCACTCAGCCAGTGTTCCCTTTTAGAAAATTTTGCACTGCACAAACATTTTTTTCAGTGAGCTTAAATTTTTTGAAGCTGAGTTAGCGAAGACAACAAAATTTGTAAACTACTGTATTTGATTTAATAACAGATTAAAAGCATAAAATTATAAAAACTTGCTACAGAATGTTTCCCCCTAAGGTGAGGTGAGGTTCATCAGGTGAGGTTCTAAAGATTAATTTAATGTTAAAAAATTTTGAAGTTTTCTCGCACTGACTCCTCGTAAAAAATCTCCGTTTCGCTGTTTAAACTCAGCACGCTGCGCTGACTTTGAAGCCAGCAAGCGGGAAATGTTCTCGAAAAGACAGTGTCGCGAAAAGACAGTTTATGCTTGTAATCTATTTTTAAATCATATGCTCCGCTCTGACTACGTTATCAGGGGCGTGCCCAGAAATTTGAAATGGGGGGGGGGCGCAATTTCCTGTTTCCGTTTCCACTGAAAATCTGAAAATATCGGTGAGGACCAAAAAAAAAGGTCTTTAAGTCATCAGTTTATATTTCAGCGGGGGGGGGGGGGCGGCCCTAGCGCCCCCCTCCCCTGGATACGCCCCTGGTCATTGAGCACTTTTGTCAACTGAAGACCCCCAAACCTTGACTAAACTACTGTATCAATATTAATTTGGAATGCTTTCAGTGCGCTAAGGAGAGATTTCACCGCGCAAATGGTATGATGGCAAATGGTATAAGGACCTACACAAGAAATGAGAGCATCGGAGAGGAAAAACGTAGACAGTGGCAGTAAGCATCTCCAGCATAAATAAACATAACATCATACCGCATGTGCCAGCGCGCCGTATCTTCCTCTACAGATTGCTTTACATCACATCTTCACAAGCGAATAACAATGAGAATGCATAACAGGTAGTTGAAATCAAAACTTAGTACAAAACTGTAAAGCAGCTATCTTCCTCCACTCTACTTGAGTTTTTTTGAACCTCAAGAACATCCCACTGAGAAGTTAACTTTCAGAAATTGAGGTTTCGTCTAAAGACTTTGTTTATCACGACCTCAGCTTAAAAGCTTGAAATGTAATTGTGAGAAAGCAATTTACAGATGTTAAGACGTAGACATAACATTTTGGATTGCAGCCAATCAAACCTTTGTTTGGCATTACTCATTGGCAGGAAGTGATTCCAGATGTGCCGCACTCAATCAGATCTCTGCTGTGCACTGCAATCAATTGCACGCCACATGAGAGAATGTTTCTACATGCACGGCGTTCCGTCAGTGGACAAACTATTCCATCTTGCTTAAAACCTGGGCTGGGCCCATTTACGTAAAGAAACATGTATACGCAATAAGCTCTAATGGTTGATGAAGCAGAGCTGCTAGAAGTGAACCCGAACTATGCGCATGTTCGAATGCAGGATGGACGAGAATTTCTCCTGTGTCTATCAGAGACATTTCTCCTCGTAATAATACCAGAGCTGAAGGATCGGAAAACGATGCGATAAACAAAGTGGGAGATCAAACAATGTCATTGCCATCCACCAACGACCGTGATGCTGATGATTTGTCGCTCATCAACGTTGATGAGTCTGAGACAACTAAAAGAAGTGACAATGACACTGAACAAACAATGCCATTGCGTCGCGTTACGCGAGCGCGAAAACCTGTCGATCGATTAGGTGTGGATCCTTACGTTTGAAATGTCGTTATGTATTCATGCTTATGTTTTTGTTTTTTTCTCAGGGGGGAGAATGACGTAAATTGTAAATAAGTTGACCGTTTGACAAGCCTTACGTTTTGCGAGTTTTTCTGCAAACCTTGCTCTCCACCCAGTTAAACCGGCGCACGATTTTATTTCAACTGTTTGCAAGCTATTGGCAGCTTCGTAAGTTTTGTGTTATCAGATTGCAGTTAAGTTTAAACCGAATCACTTGAGTCTAATGTTGAAAGTTTCTGTTTTGAATTAGTTAACCATTACTTATGTTTTTGGAGCTTACGTTTTAGTTTAATAAAACCTACTTATAGTTACAACACGTTGCTTGCATTGAGTGATTAGATTTAAAGTTTTTTTCTTCTACGCCATAGGCCTACCAAATTTTTGAGTCTCCAGACTGCTCGCATTTCGAGACCATGACTTATTGAGATCGAGTCTCGACATCGAGGCTAAAAGTTAAATTCCGAGACTTTAAAAATGTGTCTGGAAAACTCCATTACAAACAAAAGTTTTACGCTAGAAACTACAACGTAGAAGTACAGCCTAGCCTACCTTATTTTAAAAAAATAATGAATGAAATACAGTACCGGTAGTATCTATTCTTTTTTCAATTCTTTTTTTTTTTCAGTTGGGCCTAAGCATAATTTTAATAGGCTTACCGGCATTGGTTTATGATAAGAGGAAAGCAAAATTTTTTCGGTAAAAAAAGAAAAATTAAAAGAAGTGATACGGATATTGTTGAATTTTCACAGTCTTCGCAAGTGATTATCGATTAAGTTATAAGGCAACCAGAACAGAGCCGGCGACAATGGGGGGCCTGCCCCCTAACAACAAGCTCATTCTTTCAAAGACTTTGTGCTTAATTTTAAACTTTGCGCCCCCCCCCCCTAATAAACGCTCCCCTTCCCCCCCTAAGTCGACTGCTCTGTCGCCGGCTCTGAATTAGAAGCAACCAAAAAGTCATTCTTATTTTTTTTAACAATTTTTAATTTGTTATGAAGCTAGACAATCAAAACACTAAATAGAAAATAATGAGAATACTCAATCTTTTAAATTTAGTAATTAAATTTTTGTTAAATCAATTTAATTCTGTTTTTTTCGATATTCTCTCCGCCACAAAAAGCATTGCACTATATTGTGTGTGAAATCTAGTTTAGCCGTTGCTTTCACATTTGGCGCTTGGTTCTTCCACATTTTTTGTTCATTTTATTTTACTGCAAGCTACAAGAGTTTCCCAAGTAGAAATAAAGCTTGTTCAAGGGCGCAAGGAAAGTAACTAGGCGCTTAGGTTATAGGAGTTAAACCAATGACATGCCAGAGAGGCAAAGATCAACCACTATGCCTAGTTACCAACTTTCATTTGATTTCTTACAGCAAGTATCACAAAATTTGACAAGTCGCAAAAAAAAAATCTCGCAAAAAAGTACCATTCTAAAACTCTCAAAAATGAATAGCATAGTGAAATCTTTAAAACTAAAATAATTTTCAGGTTTCAAAATACTATAACATCTAGTGAAAACTAACCTGCAACAGTTATTATGTTATATGACAGTGTTTTTTTAAAGTTTATTTTGAAGAAGATTTGTAGTTTCTCCCTAGGCATTATTTTACAAAGCATTATCATTCTTTGGTAGAATGATTGATGAGATAGCCAACGATCGCGGCTATTCCGCTGTGCCGATAATGCAACGTTGCTGACTCATGACCAAGGGTGGAAACTCAAACCGAAACCTGAAAACCCGGTTTTAAAGGAAATTTTTGAAACCCAAACCGAAACTGACACCTACTGAGCCAAAATTTTGAAAACCTAAACTTGAACCGAAACTGAAACTAAAACCTGTTCAAAATTTTCTAAGGTTTTAGGTTTTAAAAATTGTCATCATCATCATCCTTACCAGCACAGTTCCTTTAACGCTGAGCGTCGAATAGAGAAGCTGTGAATACTAATTTTTGAGTCTTTAGTTTCACCGGACTTGGAATAATACCCCAGTCGACAACTTCTGAAGCAATTGCTCTCCTCACTCGGCCATCTGAGCTGCTACTTATTATCATAATAAAACAAAAACGCTAAGAAGTAGAAGATTTAAATAATTCGTATGCACAGTAAAATACCTTTCTCGGATGAAACTTAAACCGAAACTGAAACCCAGAAACGGAAGCTGCGCGTAAGCAAAACTGAAACCGAAACTGGAACCGATTTTTCAACAGCCGTGAAACCGAACCAAAACTCAAACCTGACATCTGGATTTCAACACACCGAAACTGAAACTGACACCCTAACGCCAAGTAGCCAGGGGTACACCCTTGCTCATGACGCAGATTCAACTTTCTCAGCGTGTTGTCTTATGTTTTTCAATGAAGCGCGCATGGCTTCTCTTTTTTCTATCTTCATTATCTGTTGTTGTAACTTAAAACACGATTTTCGACCGATCTTGACGTTTGGTCAATTATTTCAATTATTATAACAGTTAATCATCATACAAGAATATCCGGTGAAAGAGTATGAAATTCTGCTCAATTTTGACTTTTTGCAATTTTTCTACTCCGTAAGGTTAAGGAGATAATATGGCGTACAAAGCTCAGGTTGAATCTTACCCACGTTGGGAATACGAAGACCAAAAGACCTTGGTGGTTTAAGGGTTAAACTAAGCAATCAGATAATGAACTCCTGCATTTCTTGCAAAATGCCTTGATTAAGTCAAAAGTTTTGCAGCGTTAGTAGGCCTGTGTTGATATTAAGATCATGTTTATCGGTGGTACAGTAATATATCGGTGGTACAGTATTATGAGTCTGTGACTATTTGTTGAATGAATATGGAAGTAAATGTAGCAGCATGATAAACAGTTCAATTCGTGTAGTGGTGCAGAAATAAATGAAATTCCAAAAGGAAGAGAGGGGCGTGATCAACACATAAAAAAGGATCAATTCGGGACAAACTTCACCAAGACCCAAAAACTAAAATGGGAGGCAAAATGAGGTGCTTTCAGGAAAAGTGGTTTGAAAATAGATCCTGGTCGAGTTTTGCCTCGAGCAGATGTGTTTAAACAGAGAGACACGTTGCACGATCAATGGATTTATTTTTGATCGCTTAACCTCTTAAGTTAAAAAAATCCAATTTTATGGAAATTTTTAAAGCTGTTTGCCATATGTGCATTGCGCATAATGTGCCCAATTTAAAAACGGTCGGAGACTCAAAGTCATCAAATTGTGTTTCGATTTCTTATTCAAAATTTGGGTTATCACGACATATTTTAATGTCTTTTACTAACTTCTTATTTTTCGTGATGTTAATCATTGCTAAATACGTTTTTTACTAAGGGTTTGATCAGTATCTGTTTAAGATGTTACTCGGCCCCCCACCCAAAACTTTTGGTTGCACGACGCCTCTGCCTAGTTCCTGCTAATATGCTTTCTATTTGTTGTTTTGTAAATGATTCTACGATTAGTTCCTCCCAAGCCATGCAAAGTTTACATTAACCTCCTTCATTGCCTCTATTTCGTATCCTAACGACCCTTTCCGTACCTGTGCGAAAAACCTTACTGCATTTTGTGTGAAACTATCTTTAATTTACGCCAATGTCTATGAATAATTACAACAAAATAATCATAAATTTCAATGACTCGCTGAAACGACGACATTTCTTCGGAGCTGTGTTGCCCTGCTGGCACGATGCCACGCAGATGGACCCCTGCCACATGTATCACGCTTCAGCGTAATCTTGAGTTAATAAAGATTTGGTTGGATTTCGTTTTAGTTACAAAATAGAACGTTACATAACACACTGTTACCGATGCTACGCTAGTGATAGCATTTGATTGTGATTTATTGCGATATTTACACAGCGACGAACAATATCAATAATAATCATTTTATTCTCCCGTTTGAATTCTGTTTCGAAAGTCGTCAAAATTGTTGTACGATATACTGTAGAACAATCACATTGCGTCAGACTGTTTTCATGCATATTTTTTGGCATTTTTTCGTTTTCCGCAATTTTGACCCAAAACTTAGGGAGGTTTGATTGGTTAAGACGGGCTCGAATAACTTCAAAGCTAGTTCTGAACCCTGTTTCCTGCTCCAATAATTGCCTCAGACATTGGCCTGGTGACGCAGTACTGCTCCGAATCTCGCAAACTTGTAGTCAGTCTTTTTGATTTCGTTTAATTGCCGCAGATTATTGTGATTTAGATTCAAGAGTAAATTTGTTAAAATTTTTGGCATTGATACAACCTTGATTCACTCTCTTAGTCCTAATCTATAAACTGGATAGATTAGGGCATGGCCTACTTAATAAAGGTTGGTAATTCGTATTCAACTTTAAGATAAGTAAGTTGATTGATGAAAAAATCTCTTAGTTGTTTACAATAGTTGTAATCGAAGGGCCTATTTTTTCGGTGGGCCTGGGGCTGCAGCCCCATCAGGGTTTATGAGTGAATCAATTATTATCACTACCATGCAGTGGCACGATACTGAAATCGGTTGTCGTCGATAATGCATGCTTTTACTACAGTACATACAACTGTAACAGTACTAGAAGAATAAAACGAACGTCGTCCTTCCTGGCTTGTTAATGTTGAATGGGAAGTCATTACAACTTCCACGTGTTGGGTCGGAGGATAGAACTTCCTCCATCACCAACAGTGGCAAGACAACTCCAGCCATAGGGTATCATAGACTGGGACAACGCTGTTTCGGTCTGTTAGCCCTCATTAGCCATTTACAAATAAATAGATACACTCATCCTTCCGGATGCTTGACCTTGATCAAGCAAACACCCTTCTGGACTTATATACCCCAACAGAAGCTTAACCTTTGCGGTATGTAACAAGTTGCGATATCACTCCAGTCAAGTTTCGTCATGTGACCAAGGTAGGCTACAGCAATTCGAGTTTTTGCTTTGATGCATGTGCTTCATTGATGTTGCGAATATGCAGTATGTGGTCAGGTTAATAAACGTAAAAAGCAAACAATGCTGATGAGACTTGAAAGTAAAGCTGATACTGAAAATATTTATTATTAATTGGTGTACGCTTTTCAAAATAAAATGCACATAAAGCATTCAAATGGCAATAAAAATAAAGGCTCAAAAAATTATTTCAAAATTGGTTTTGGATACGAAGTAATACGTCTTATTAGCAGGGCGATTTTTTATGACCTATAAAATCGAAAAATATGACTTTATTTTTTGAAACATATGACTTTATCTTTAGAACAGCAAATTTATGCTGTTTTCCGCAATGAACATCTCTAATGGTAAGTTTACACATGTATTTTGAACCAGAACATACTCAAAAGAACAAAGAATTCACTCAAAAGTCAGTAAAAAAATTCAAATGTGCATCTTACAACAAATGAGATATTCAACTGTTGAATACAATTTTATAATAGAATGCCACGTGTGCATCGGTAAAATTTCGGTTTTCATGACTCATGGATTTTAACATCGAAAATGACCGTTCTACAGATGCTGATGTAGGTTGGTACGTTAACAACTTGGCGTACAATACTGGAGTAATATCTGGTCTACTCATCCTTAGAATGGTTATTGCATAATTTTTTTCTAAACTAATGATGAAAAAGTCGCTTCAAATGCTTCGTGAAAGACGGCGCGAAAACTTGAAAATTTTCATTGCCCTCTTAACATAAAATTATCAACTTTAAAGTCTACAGGAACTGTATCTCGGAAGGTACCGGGAATTAATAATTTGCATTTCATAACAAAAATCAATGGTCATATTTTATAACCTAAAACAGAAAATATGACTTTTTATGACTTTATAACTCCTTAAATAGACCTCGTATCAACGCAGTTTTTTCGCGATTGTCGGTTTCATAAGTTTTTCCGCCACCAAAAAAAATATAACTTTAATGACTTTTATCCCCCCTGCTTATTAGGTATCCACGACTGCACAGTTCGTCAAATCGCCAAAACTAATTACCACTATCTTTAGCGCATAAAATCTTTTGGTGACACGGTACATGGAGTTGCAGTAGCGGCTAATAGATACTGCATAAAACTTTTTTCATCATTTGAAAAAAATACAAACTTTTGTATATGAGCCGATTTGCATGATGTGCTTTCAAAGCGAGTTTATTCGTGCTATGATCTCACCATGAGCTTGCAAATTTCAAAATAGAGAAGAAAGACTTTGGACACCGGTCATGGTTTGTAGCCTATACAGGCGTTCAAGCTGCACCATTTAGAATGAAAGGCTAAACCTCAGGTACTTTTAACGAATTTATTTTGTTTCAAAAATTTTGGCTTACGTCATATACAGTATGCGAAATGCAACCTTTCAAGTAAACTGTCGCGCAAACAAGTTTGGTGATAATGATGCTATGAAAATAAGCTTAAAAACCCAAACTATACAACATTCCTTTATCAAATTTATTTCAACATGGTGAACTTTGTAAATAAATTTTATCCTGCAATACATATTGACTTTTAAATATAAAATTATACTGTATAATGGTCAACTGAAACAAATAAATATTTTACAAATCTACGAGAGAACGAGCAGCATCCGTGGCAGGTGCTTTAAGAGGAGATGAATCTTTAATCATCCCTGCAAGCCTAGTAGGCCAACATCTGGAGCAGGAAAGGGAACGACGTGGATTTGTGTTGAAAGGGTAGCGAAGGGTGCAACTGTCGCAGATTGGTCTGCAATAAAGAATATGATGAGAAAAATGAACAACAAATTTATGTAAATAATCTATGATGTTTGATAAAAAAAAAATTCTTTAAAATGATTGAATGTTGATGTATTTTGCAGTAGTTAACCCCGCTTAAGAAAGTTATCCTTTCTATAAAATAAAAAAAACTTCTCGTCTTACGCCTTTTGGTTGTTAACACCTTCAAAACGATAAAAGAATGACACCATTCAAAAAATCTGTCGGTGCCCTAAATATTTTTCTAAAATCAGAGTTTTTTTTTTAATGAATTTACCGAATACATTTGTATGAGGACATCGCTTGCTCGATTACGAAAGCAAAATCGTCTAATGTGGTATCGGTGGAAATAAAATCATCTTCAGTCGTTGATTGCATCACATTCTCCGTGAAAACTTCTATGAAACGACCAGTGTCGACACTGGGGCAATAACCACTGTTCAACTTCATGCCTAAAACATGAAAAAATTGTTTAAAATGAACAGAGCTTGGTGTTTTCATTTCGTTCGAAGCGGAGACAATTTTGATAAGTTCTAGGAGTTCTTTTTGATTATCAGTTGCACAATGCACACCCAATTTGCCTTGATGTTGTACAACAGTTTGTTAATTGCACAGTAGAAAAGATAGGGTGGATATTTTTTTCCTGCTACAATAGAACTTCGAGAATTTTCGTGCACTGGATTACATTCTGATGAGCACTTATAGTTTAAACGACCGTTAAATTTTATGATTAATTATTTAAGTAAATATATAACCTACGAGAAATTTGCCAGTGAATGCCACTACATAAAAATAAGTCTATTAAAATTTCCACCCTTACTTCTTATAGCAGGATCTTTGATAACACGACGAGAATTAGATGATCTCAAGTATCTTCTGAATAAATCTGTAAATACAAATAATTAAGAACACTAAAAGTAAAATTAACGCAAAAGCATGGTCCGCTGCAGGGCCGTTATGTTTCGATGGTACTTACTACTTATGCAACAAGAAAACGTGCTTACGGCCAAATCAAGTAAATGGTTGAAGTGATTCCTGAAATTTATTTTCTATACATTGTTATATCGGAGCTATGTTCTTAATCAAAAAGATCACAAGGGTGTTTTTATAGAGGTTAGTTATTGTGTGGTGTGTCAATGCTGTTGCACCGCGCGATCCACCACTACGCTGTACACATGTTCGGTTAAACTGCTTCCGAAAACCTACGGTTTGCTGCATCACAACCAATCTCTGATTTTATAATTAAATAAAGTGACTATGACATCAAAAATGCAATTGTAATGCAGAAAGCGCATGGGGTTTGGGTGAACACATGGACTAGATAAAAATGAATTCACGATAACTTAAGGGTGTATGCACCGACCGTGTTTCTAACTAGCTATTACACGTATGTAGGCCTACTTTGAGCTGCAAAAGTAGTTTGTAAACTTACCTGGAGTTATTCTTGGGTCAGATTGTTGAGATATGGCAACAACGCAACGTCTTGTTTCGAGCAACAACGGTGAAAAACTACTGATCAAGTAGCCGTAAGCCTGAAGGAAGCAACGAGTTTCTTGAAAGAGGCTGGGCCTGAAATGCAAAGAGAAAAGTTTAATCAATCGATCAATACATTTATAAGTTACAGTAAGAATTAAGTTTCGGCGCACAAGCATTTAAGATTCGGTATATAATTATATAATTTTCCAAACCCCAAAATCTCGGTTAGTTAAAACCACAACCAGTTTTCAACTGAAATTAAGAAATAACAAGGTTGAAAAAGTGTCTTCAACATGATTCTTGGGGGTGATAATAAATGAAAATTTGTCTTGGAAATACCATATGGATATGATAAGGCAAAAAATGAGAGCTGCTCTTGGTGCTGTAATGCGCATCCGCTCATATTTATCATCTAAAGCCATGCTTAGTCTTTATCACTCGTTGCTACTCAGCCACGTCCGCTATAGCATACAATGCATAAGTTACTGATGTTTTGGCAACGAAACTAGAATCCATCAATTACAGCGCATATGTAACAAATTTATCAGATTAGTATTTGGCTTAAAGAGACGTGTAAGTGTCAAAAAAGTTTTGAAGCAAAATGGTCTTCTAACTACCAAACAAATCTATCAAGTTGAAATAGCTATATTCATGTATAAAACTGTAAAAAAAATAATCCAGTCGCATTACAAAACTTATTTGAATCAAAATCCAGTGAAATGTCTACCAGAAGTAATAGTCTACATATTTCTCCGGCAAACAGATTAACTTCATGCCAACAATCAATAAAATTTTGCGGACCCAAGTTATAGAGTAAATTACCAAATGCGATCAAAAAGTGCGAAAGTTTAAAATCTTTCTCCGACAAAGTTAAAACACACTTTTTAAACGTAGACTAACAAAGTAGATGTAAACTAGATCGATTAGCTTCACAGTTGTTTGATTATTCTATTTCTTATGAGTTGATCTGCTGTGGCGCTGCTGTTCATTTTTGTTTGCAGATATCCTTTAGAGACAGCTGAAGACATAAGATGGGCATTCTTCGGAGATTGGGCCTAGCAATGACACCTGATTGACCAACTACATCACCGACCACAATGAAGCAAAAGGAAAATTTTCTAGTGTTTTTTTTTGAAGAGACTGTTAATTGCCTTATCATGATTCTTCATTTACGCTAGGTTAAATCTTCAAAAATCATTCGTATGTTTATTTGTTCTAAAACCGCAGACACTGCCCTTCAATGCCATAGTAAAAATTGATAATGAAAAAAAAAAAAAAAAAAAATATTGCTTTATAACTCCTGGGTATGAGTAAAAACTACATCCGGCTGTGAACTTGCTCACTAGCAAGGGTGGATGAATAAGGGTACCCAATCACAACTCCCTCCAGGCCACCCTTGGGCAAGGTTTAGAACCTGTTAGCCTCCCTTAGCAGGGGTCACAAGCTGGAATATTATCACTTATAAAGCTTATTATCTACTCCATTGTTCTTATTACTAGTGGGCTTGTCATGCTACTCATTTTTTTGTGTTTATTGTTTTGGAATTTGTTTGATGTGTTGTTTACAATTTTCTGTTCACTTAGTATATCTTGATTGTTGAGGTCATGCAGCCATACCAAGTCAGCTTTCGACTGGCATGCTTCAACGCTTACTCGTTTTGCTGCATGTACCTTTTTCCGTTATCATGCCAATATTCATTGTAAATTGTGAATGATTGTACTTATTGGCGTGCGTACTGAGGAAATAAAACTTTAATTGATTGATAAGCCAAAACTTCCCATTTGCAAGTTTTTAGGTGACTGCCATTACCCTGCATTTTACCTATATGAGCTGAACTTTGCTACGCAAGAGGACACGACTTGACAAAATGCAGTGTAATGGCCCAACCGGTTAGCTCAGTTGTTAAGACATTGTTATCGATACGGGAGGTCTGGGGTTCGAATTCCGGGTCGATTGAATCGGACGCAGCAGTGTCGCCAACGGCTCGCCGCCTCTACGATGGTTCTTGGGAGCTGTGTTACCTAGGCGCTTAGCCGCGGAGATGGCCCCACCACTCGTTACACGCTTCGGCGTAATACCGCCAGTGTAATGAAGATTTGATTTGATTTTTTTAAGTTGTACTATGTGCCAATCATTTGTAAATCAAGTCTTACCTCCGGGGTCTGCAAGAACCAATATTAGAATTTTCAAACCATGATGTATGGTGGATGACAAAATCGACCACGCTGCTCCAGCTTTTGTTTCGACCCAAGGCATCTCCCAGACAGTTAGCAAAGAAGATGTTAAGGATTTGCGGAGGAGTTTGTGGTGGTCGATTGTTGCCTGAACATCACAAATCGGTTGTAGGCTAATAATTAAAGTTTGATGTCTGTAGAATCCTTAGATAGGCTACATTGCAGATGATTTAATTTTCGGAAAAAAATTGTTTTGAAAAACAATGTAAAAATTGTATGTACCGGTATAGGCCTAGTAAAAAAATGATATATCTATTCACAGCAAGTCGTTAAAATTACCACCGTATGTCCGCTGGCTTAAAATTATTTTTATCAGGAAATATAATTAAGAACGGTTTTCACAGTTTTGCATTGCAGCACTGTGGCTCAGCTTTTTAGAAGGGAATTACAGATGCTTGTGGATGCTTTTATTATAGACACATTGCGATATTGTCTAGTTTGGCTTTGGAAATTGTTGCTAGATATTTCAAAATCAATGTTACATTAGTTTCTTCAATTCTCAGCGTTCAGTGTTAAAAAAGTAAACTTTGCTTTGGAACTCACCTAAATTTACAGCAACATCAGACACGACGTCTTTAAGTGGAGACGTTTCTTTTATCAGTCCAGCCAGTCTGGTTGGCCAGCATCGGCTACATTGAAGTGTGAATGCTGGATAGATTCTTTCACTCACGTAATTCGTATCGCATTGGTCGCACGATGGTCTATAGAAAAATATTAATAAATATTGATAGGGGTTCTTAAACCTTTTTTGCATTTTTTACCCCTTGCCAATTGAGAAAAATATAGTTTACCCCCAGTGCAACACTTTCACCTTTTTTATACTGAAAATTGACAGTTGTTTTAGTTTATACTTCAGAAAAATTACCCTCTCGGTAGGCAAAATTTACTCTCAGGTGGTAAATTTACCCCCGATTAAAAACCCCTGAGCTAAGGTAATCTTTTCGTGGATTTTTTAATGGGGTGTGGCCAATGTTTTGATCAGCAAAAAATTTTTAAGTGCCTTTTGCCTTTTAATTGTAAATTGTGAATGATTTTAATTATAAATTGTGAATTGAGTGCCTTTTACCTTTTAAATTGTAAATTGTGAATGATTGTACGTTCTAGTGTGCGTACTGCGGAAATAAAACTGTGACTGATTGATTGATTGAATTAGGAACTAGGGAAAGGGATGTGCCTCAAGGAAAATTACTCGGACTCGCCGAGTAACGAGTATTCACGACATTACTCGGCCGAGTCCAAATCAGAGTATCTACGACGTCAAAATATTAACTCAAAATTAGGTGAAGAGCAAAAAAAAGGTCATCACGTCCGTAGAAGTCCTAATTGCGACTCAAATTCAGATACAAAGCAAAAAAAAGGTCAAAATGATAATGGTTTAATACTCGCCCGAGTATCAATTAATACTCGGACTCGGCCGAGTCTGAGTAGTGCCTTATCACTCGGCCGAGTACTCGGACTCGATTCGGCACATCCCTATTAGGAACATCATAACTAGCTTTTTTCTCCTGAAATTTTCCCTTTTTTTTGCAATGAAGCTAGCAAATAGTTAAAAATATATTGACTGACCCAGATGAAGGCTAGGCGGACCCCTTTCTAAATGTTGGTTATACAAACCAATACATTAGTATTTCGATACTTCTAGAATCTAGAGTCCAATAGTATTGAAAGAATCTAGACCTGCAAAACTGTAGGTCTACGCGTTTTTTGATTCGCAGCCCCTTCCCTTCTCTAAAAAATTTTGAAACCTCTCCTGAAACAATCTTACAGCAATTTGCATAAGAGCAAGCATGGAATAGCCTACACAGCTTTAAAATCTTGGATTAGATCAGGACTATGGCTTACTTGTTGCACAAAACAGATTCCCGTACAAAACGAACGATGGATGTGAAGTTTTGCAAAGTGGAATCAAAGACAGGAAGAGTAATCATTGAATCTTCAACTTCGTTCTCCACCTCTTGAGCAAACTCATCGTTGTCTACTTGAGGGCATAAGTTGCTGTTTAGAACTTCGCTCGGATAGTAGTTGGATTCTAACAGAAAATATACAACTTGTATCACAACAAATAATATTTTATTGAAATGCCAATAAATTGCATAGCTTTCCATGCATGAGGCTACCAACAGAGTGCTCCCAGTCACTGGTTTTGAAATCCAACGCCGTGATTAGCAGTAGAGCTTTAAAACCATATCTTTGCGAGATTGAAGTTTAACTATATGGTTTTCGTCTGAGATGCATTTGCGATCACTAACATAACACCTAAGCTGTAATATATAGTGGTTAGATATAGCATGTTCAAATGAAACTGAACGTTAAACACTCCCAGGTTATAAGCAACAATTTTTTTTGTTCTTAGCGTCCTCAAACGGACTAAGTACTTATTATATACCTTAATGACTATATAATTAGACATTAAAATTTTTATAATGTACTCACTTGGCCTTGGTCTGCGAGAACTTCTTCCCTGTGTAGTAATGGACACTACAAAATAAATAAATAGCTAGTGTTTGTATCGCCAGCACATCTTCAGCATTGACATGAAACTGTTTCCTTTGAAATTAGTCAATAGCTTGAAAAAACTAGCATGATAAAAAACAATTCGTCGAAGTGCAAGTGCATTTAATTTTCCAGCATCGCAAAAATAGCCTACAAAGTCAAACCTCTACTCGACAGATGCGTTCCGAAATATTTTATTCTTAATACAGTTTTTATCAGATTTAGCGTCACCTAAATCGAACTTTTTGATGAGTTTTACTTACAAGCTTGCACAAACCTAACCTATCCTCTTTATTTTAACTGCAAAATCCACGCATTAAGCTATTAAGTTAGTCGATGGTAACTTGAAGCAACGCAAACAACGCAAAAACGTAAAATGACGGGATATTTTGAAGATAGCACTGTAGAAACTGCACAATATGTCTTTTTTCATAGGCTACATCAGGGGTGGGCAAACTTTTTACACGAAGGGCCACATTGGAAAAAAATTTGAAGCCGAGGACGGCACTGATTGGAAGAGCAAAATAAAAAAGGTCATCACGACCGCAGATGTCCTATTATTTTCCACTCAAAATCAAGTGAAGAACGAAAAAAAAGGTTATCACGTCCGCAGATATCCTATTTTCCACTCAATATCAGTAAGAAGCGAAGTGCATATTTCTGCAAGTGGCCGTGGGCACCATAAAATGGTCTCGCAGGCCGTAGTTTGCCCAGCCCTGGGCTACATGTTATTCTATTTACCGCTCAAGCCTCTTGTAACGTTAACAAATTCATCAACGCAAATTCGAGCAACGTCCAGAGCTTTCGATCCATCAACAAGCAATTGTTCAAAAGCTCTTTTCCAACAGTTTGCTTCATCAATTACATCAGGACTGTAAACACACAGCAAAAAATAGTGTTTTTTTGAAGTGCTTAAGCCTTATTTGTTATAACTTTTACTGCAGATTCTGTCTTTAAGGAAAAAAACGTATGCTAGATGGACCATCTGCTGCAGTAAATGTAAAAATAACGATAGTGTTTGCAGTTGTGAATATCAAAATACTTAGTAAAATTAGTCTATTTAGATAACTCTCACGGAATCATCCCAGTATGAGAACAACATCACAATCTATTGGGAGAAGCTAAACCGATCAAAATATCACTTTTTCCTACAAAATAATAAAGTAATGTTGTAACTCAAAATCTTACTTGTTGGCCGCACATGATCCCACGTCAGAATTTACGAACCAGGACGTATGGAAGATGATAAAATCTACAATTGTTCTCCAGTTCAACTCCGATCCGAGTCCTCGTTCAAAGCAGGTAGCGAAAAACTGATTGACAAACAACGGAGGAGACTGTGGTTGGGTTTGGTCTTCAGCAGTGGAATATCCTAAATTTAATTTATTGTTATCACCACAGGTAGTTGGTATCGGAATTCCAAAGACTACTAAAAGATCCAGTAAAAAATCCGGGGGCTTCAGAAGAACTCACAAGATCTTAAGTGCCGCATACAAAGGTGTCCCAAGACAATCTGTTAAAAAATAGGGGTCGTAGGGGTAGAAAAAGATTAAGATTCCCCAGATAGACAGAAAACGGGTAAGTCTCGCTTTAAGTTCATGTAAAATGTTGGTTACGCCAACAGTTTTGGGTAAACTTTAGCCAGGCTACGTTATCAGAAAGGAAAGAGTTAAATTTTCTACTTTTGACAAAATAGAAGCTCTTGCTTCCTCCGTTAATAACTTAATCATGGCCTTTGCTTCGACAGAGCAAATTTTTTGACGATCGTTTCTAGTTAGGACAGTTATAAATAGCTGTTAGATATGCTCTTATTCCGCTATTCGAAATATTCAAAAAATTCCTTTAACAGCTCTATTGAAACTTAACACTTTAAAACAGGAAACTTTTTTGTTTTCATATCATTATAACCTTTGCGACATTTCCCCATTGTATTCAACTGCTAATATTACGAAACTCCACAAAACACGAAAATTAAGATTTTAAAATAACCGGGTTTATACGGTCGTTGAATGAGTGCCGATAAAAGAACTGAGTAAGACCGCGCACGCACAGACCGTATAACTTCTTTCGAAACTTTTAAACTGTTACTTTTCGAGTACTTTTGAGTATTTATAGTTACAAACATTGAAACAACAGTGTTCGGGGTTAGATAAAACATTGCCATGATATGGCAAATATTACTAAAAACATTGAGAAGCTGCTCTAATTGTGAAGACTTAGTAACCGAGAGTTTCGCTCGTATGAATGACACTGAAAAGGCTTGGTGCAGAAATGAACATACTGAATTAGCCAACACAGAGTTGAAATTTTAAATGAAACAAACTCTTGTTTCGCAAAATAAGCGTTTGTGGATGAGATAAGAAGATGAGTAAGGCTACGAATTTAATGGTTGGTGCATTGGGCTCCGGAGCTGGCTTCGTGGGTTGGACGCGCAACTAAGTCATCTTCCATGATGCGCATACTTGACCAACGTAAAAACCTAAGCTACAATTACGTGGCTTGGAAAATACAAAATAAAAAATCAGCTAATCAAAACAGCAACAAGCAATTTTTAACTTCAAAAACATCGAGAAATTCTATAGGTGATTTAGCCATGGCTGTGCAAAGTGCTTTCGTCGCTGAAGAAAATAATGAAGTTATTAAATCAAATTCTTAGTTTTGTTCAGCTCGTTGCAACGAAAATAACTTTGCACATTAAAAGTTTATTATGCATTTTGATATTCATACCTGTTAAGGCTAAACCAAGCAGTACTAGAAAAAGAATATTGATTTCTTTCGTAATTTGCATAATCGTATCTTTTGAAATGCTACTCTGAAATTACACTCTATAAGCTAAAAATTATACAACTAATCACAAAAATCACAAATCTTTGATAAAAAATCTAAAAAACATAACAAAGCTAAAACAACTATCTCACAGCAGTCGTTATAGCTTCAAAAATAAATTAAGGATGATTGTACATCACTTCGTACAAACTGTTTTCTTTTGATCAAAGATTTGATTTTTATTAGACCTCAGACCTCCTTTCATTTTGTTAATTGTCAGCGATTACTAAACAAAGTGAGTTGCAATAAAATCGCTCGGATTTATATATTCCGATTTTTACGTCATGAGAAGCAAAAATAGCTGAAATTGTCGGGACTGGGCGCGTTTGCATGAATTTCAAAAATCAAGGAAGTTTTGATCCGGATCAAAGTGTCCGTGCACTCATCGTAACCGGAAATAGACACAAGTGCGACTTTTTATTGATGACGCATTTATGACGTTTGCTACTGCAGTAGATGGAATTTCATTTCACCGTTTTATTGCAAGCGGTTATTTAATGAAGAGCGCTAATATTGCGTAAGTGCGTCAGAATGACGTAAATCTCATTCACACAAGAAGATACAATTCTGGATATAGCAACTTGCCTCTTGCAAACTTATCGTATGAGCCAATTTATCTTCTAAATCTGCATTGTTTCAGACAATTTTTCCGTAAATAAAACACTCGCAAGGGAGTAAATACATCTTAGTTTTGACCCAATCAAAAAAGTTAGTTGGCAGAATAACAGAGTCAAAAATCAATTGCTCAAATTCTAAAAATTTGCGTATCAACTGCAAAGAACAATGCGGCCATTGGTTTTTTTGTGTTGCTCACGAATAACAAAAACAGCATCTATAAACACTCACTTACAATAAGTTACTGAAGTATATGGTAAAATCGTCTTGATATAGGAGCATTTTGACAGTTTGGCATTGCAATTCAAAATATCAATACATTGGAATGACGTAATTTTGCTTTTTGAGTTAACGCAGAAACTATAGCGTTTATAATTTCTGTATTTTCTGAAAAAAACAGATCCCATATTTTATTATTTATCATTAGGCTTCAATCAATTCACTCAAGAAATCAGACTGTTAAATTTGATTGCTAACGTGATGGTGATTTGAAAAAAACAGTTTTGAAAATGGAAAGATTTTTATTTGAAATATTATTGTATACCCGCAATCAGTTTGCAACGATACTATTATTTTGGTGTTGTCGTTTTATCACTTTTTGCAAAAATACAAAAAAACAGAATCGAGCGTTTCAAAACGTAAATAAAGTTGCAATAGCATCATTTTCAAACTGTAGTAACTCGGATTTTATTCAGACAGAAAGATTAAACAACTAATTGTGTTTAAATAAGTTTTTCTGATGATCGCCTAAACAAGAAACAGGTCGTAGAAAATTCTATGACATCAAACTGGTCGAATTCTACCATATTTAGTACATATATGCTGCAGATTTGGTAATAAAACAGTACCGGTATTTTTAAACTTATTAAGAATGAATACATTTTGCAAAAGGCGACTTTTCTTCTTTTTAAAACACCCATATTATTAGCCTCGATCTGGACCGTATCTGCGCATTGTAGTTTCGAAAATAATTTTGCCTGTCAATATTCATTTCATTTTCTTATAATTTGCTAGAAAATAATTAAATAAATAGCTTCAGCAACATCATTTTTCTTGCGAACGTAGTCATTGCATTGTTATGTATTTCATAGTATATTAAAATTACAGATTTTGTGCCTCTTATTTCTATTGAAACCATGAAAATCATATTTGCACGATTTTTCTCATATGAGTCAACGATTGAAAATTCTTAACATAACCTACTTTTCAATTGGCTACCGATAAAGTTAGACAAAAGTGATAAGAATATCCGTTAAATCTACGCAAATTTCTCAACAAAGTTATTTTAGTCGTTACAGTTTTTAATTAATAATTTTGTCATTTTTACCAATTACGAAGTTTGATTTCCATATACAGTTTTTTCATGGCACTTAATTATTTTTTGTAATAGATCTTGTGCCTTTTGCTTCCGCGGGATCAAAATGAAAATGAGTAACAATTTTATATTAAAATAACGAGCCCTCATAACTACGTTTTAGCGCCTGGATTACAGAAACTTTGTGGTTATCCAGTTTTGAAAATGTGGCGGAATACTGCTTAAACTAAATAAAAAACGGCTAAATTCGAACAGAAAAACATTAGCTGGTTTGTCTTGAACCTCAAGCAAAGTCTTGTTTGTCAAGCAAAGTCTTGAATCTGTGGCTTATATCTTAGTAGGAAATAAAATTGTTGTTGAATATTGGGACACAGAGCCCAAGGATTTGCAGCAAACCGTCTCGTGGAGTCTCTATTAAAAGTTCTTCGAAGATGAAGTTTATTACCGCAAATCGGTTAACAAATGACCGATTAAGATGCAGCACACGTTGAGACAAAGGAACATATTACTTAACCTGCGGCACGCGTAGTTTGAGGGGGCCAAAAGCCCTCTGGTTAGCTGCATCAAAGTGATCGTGACATCAAATTGGTCATGAAGCAGTCGGGGTTACTTATTGGTCAATTGGTCGTGCAGCCAGTAGTTACTGTTATTGAGAAGGTGAGAAATTGAGACCAGAGTTAGTTATGCAGTGGATATTAAGCAGAAACAAATCTCAGCTAACATGCTTAACCAATGATCATATGCTAAAGTTTGATAAACTCTTTGCAGCAAAAATTAATTGCAGCGCATGACTGTTCTAAGATACTGTAAATTAAATGTTTAATTTAATTGTTTAGATACGGTTGTTTAAAGTTGCTAGTCTGCAAAATCTTGTTAAACGACATCAAATTACTAAGAAGTTGTGGACGATTCCAAATAACAATGAGTTGGTATGGTCATTTTCAACTAATCTATAAATAAATGTATGAACAATCCAAACTTGGGGTAAATTAAATATTTGGATTGTTCATGCATTTATTTATAGATTAGTTGAAAATGACCATACCAACTCATTGTTAGTTGGAATCGTAACTTCCAACAATCATAGCTAGGCTTCTAATTATTAGCAAATAATTCCAGTGCAAAAAATGCCTAACGAAAATAGTTTGCGCAAAATTCTAAAATTTTGCACTCACTCATTCTGCGGCTGCAATAATATAATTGACGAGAAGAATCTCACAGAACTACTGCAAATAGCTAGAAAAAATAGACAGCAGTTTTAGCTCGAACCCGTTTCTGAACCGCAATATATTATACACCATTTCAAAGCAATACTAGTGTTTTATTAAGTATGACAATGCACTCTTTACCCTCTGCCTCCCTTTTTTTCTCTGAGATTTCTTTTAGCACACATTTTGTACTCTGCTTTCGCTAAGGAATTTCAATGAAACTTATGGGTTGCAAATTTTTTACGCTCTTTCATGTGTGAGGTCTTATTAAAAAAAAGAAAAAGAGACCATTTGAAACAACTTTAATGTGACTCTATTTTGTCTCGCTGCAATGAGCACAACTTTTTACTTGCTTTTATTTACAGAAAAGAATGAGAAGTCGGACCTTATCTTTCTGCAGATCCTCTACCGTTTGAATCCAATACTAAAACACATCCAGTTTTTGAACATAGGACCAACTTAACCGTTTCGATTTAACCCTGCAGTATCTAACATAATTTTTGGTCCCACTCCTGGTTAGTTACCTAATTTGCTTCCGTAAAATTGCTACGCTTTACAGAGAAAATGTTACAAATTACAAGCGTTGTAGATCTATCTGATTAATGATATCTTGATAAAGTAAAGTTTCATTTTCTTCAAGTAGTTTTTTTTTACACATGCAAAATTGTTTAATGTTTCAAAAAATCAATATCGAAAACACAGCATTGAGTTTAATTTCTTCAAGTAATTAATTTCGGTTGTAAAATTATTACACACAGGGTTTTTTTTCGAAGTTTTGAAAGTTGCAATTATCGAAAAAAAGATGGAAAACGAGCTCGGTATCAAACAAAAATCGGACTCCTCATGTTATGTCACACCAACTTACCGACATATAGTGCACATTTTTATGTTTCAGGCCAACGTCACAAAGAAAATAGATCGACAAAATACGAAAAAAATGTTTAAAATTCAGTGATATTATGGCATAAGCAATTCCTAGCATCCCTGGTGTGCAACTCATTTGTCTGCATAAATGTGCTTTTAAAATTCTGATGAGTTTAATTTCTAGGTTTTGCAGATGTTGTAAAAATAGATGTTGTTGATTGTAAATACTAGACAACGTTTATTTTTGTCAAGCGTTTTTACGTATTACGTCAAATAATATTTTGTCGCCGTAATCTGACGTTACAATGCGTAAAACGTGCCTTACTACAATTAAATCCCATTCACAAATTCACTAACTTAATCTAAATTCAATCTGCATAAAATTACGGTTCACTTTTACGGAAAAAAGCAATTGAGTCTAATAATTGTTGTAACATTTCAAAGCTCTATATCCAGGTTAAAGAGTTGGGAAGTATCATAAATCATGACGTATGATCTGTGATATATGCGTCATCCCTTAATCTAATATTTTGTTAAAAGTGCAAAGATTTTGAAAAGTTGTCTCAAATCATGATGAGAATTTAAGTGAGAGTAAAATGCAAAGTCTTGACTGAAATTTTTACCAAAACCCATATTTAAACTTCGCGTAAATTACTGTATTATCTTATTAATATCTTCAATAAAATAATCGTGTATTAAAAGCGAAGCAGAAGCCTCATAATAATCTCTAAAATAATTGTCCTAAATTTAAACCAAACCAATAAAAAAGTAGCAAAGAATTTCAAAAAATGTTTCTAATTAAGGTCGTAAATTTAGGCAAGGTTATAAGTAAAGTCTTTATAAGTTAATTACTGCCGTTTCTCGAATTTGTATGCGTATCAACTTAAATTATTAACTAAAATTAATTTTTAATATTAACTATTATTAACTTATATAAGATTAACGCAGTTGCGTAGTCACGGGCGAGGGGGGGTTGGGGGGTTACAACCCCCTTTCCATTGAGCCTCAAATGACGTCATATATGCTTCTTTTTCTGATACTTATTTCGAAGAAAATGCATCATTGATGAAGCACTCAAAGTTAGGGGCCAAAAATGTGACAAGTTTTCCCCAAAAATTGTTTAAAAAGCACTAAAATGGCTATTGCAGTTAGAAAATTTTCAAAAATTTTCTGGGGGGGGGCATGTCCGCAGACCCCCCTAGTGTCGTTTTTGGGACTTCAGTTGCTTAAAATTAACTCTGCCGGAAAAAATGCGCTTAAAAAAGTGACGAAAATTGGTGCCCGCTCCCAGAAAAAATTCTGAATACGCCACTGACATGAACACATTTTCAAAAGGCTTATTTACGCCCGTTTCTGGGTCTAAACATCTTTATATTTACAGTAGTTAACACTCAACCAAATTCAGAATTACACACCCTCACCAAAACTTTCTGAATCCGCTCCTGTATAAAACGTATGGTCAAATGCAGGAGCGTAAGTAGGGGGGAGGGGTAGCATTGGGCCATGCCCTTTTCCCCCTTTTGAATCTGCCTTTTAGTAGAAAAGAACAAAATTAATGGTGCCAAGTGACTGAAATATGCCAGACTGTTTTGATGGTTTTTGTCTAGGACTACCTTATGGCCAGGGGCGGATCCAGGGGGGTAAGATGAGGGGTATGCATCCTCCTTCCAGCCATTTTCAAAACTGCTTTTGATGTATACAATTTTTGCATAATTTTGAACCACTTGGATGGCGATAATCCTTACACCTTAAGCACGCATAATCGAAAATGTGCGAAGAAAATGCATCATATTTGGTGAAACACTTTGAATTAGGGTCAAAAATTTTTAAACAAAATTTGCTTGAAAATTATTCAAAAAGCATTAAAACAGCCATTACAGCATGTAAATTTTCAAAAAATTTCCGGGAGAGCATGCCCCCGAACCCCCCTAAAGCCTTTCATGTTTCTCAATCAGCTTCAAATTAGTTCTGCCGAAGAAAAAATACGCTTAAAAAATGTGAAAATTATGCCCCCCCCTTTTTTAAATTTCTCGCTACGTCACTGGTCAAATGAGACGTCATTCTCAAAACCTCTCTCACTGCACACTCCTGGCTACGCTAGTGGATTAACGAGTATTAACTTAATTAATCTTTCTTTTTTCTAGGTGCTGTAGTCAAACTGTTATAGGCTTATTTTTATGCATAGTTAATCCAAAATCACATTTTTTTTTTCTGAAGAATTGCTGCAAAAGCTCTTACTCATTTTACTTCTCGTAGCTTTTTATTACAAATTTTCACTGAATTTTCCGTTAGAAAATCAGCTCCGAGTCAAGCTTGTGGTTTTCTAGACTACAAGTTTTTCTCACAATGAGCAGGAATGATACTCTTATTAGTCCGTAAAGATTATTGTTTGCAACATGATATTTTCTTTAATTTATTTACAAAGGTCGCAATTATAATTTATTTAATTACGAGTCAAAACCTAATTAATGGCATTGAATGACCTCAGAAATGACGAAACAAAAGTGATTACATTCTTACTAAACCAATTAATCGTCATAAATAATAGGAGCGGTGGGTTAATAATGTATTTTATTCATATTTGCGATGTAAAACTAATAAGTTTTTCCTAACAATATCATAAAAAAATTTTTAGCTGGAGGTGAAGCTCAATCAACCTTACTTTCTAACTTTTTTATGCCAGGTCTTGGGGGGTCGTGACTTCCTTTATTGGAGTCAGAATTTGAACCAATTTTGCCAGCAGAACTCTATTAAGTGAATATTGAATTTTCAAACCTGTACCAACTTCTTAATCATTCCCACACTCATTGCTTCTTGATCAAAGAGAATCATACTTACTTATATAACGCTTATCGTACAATATGTAACCACACTGACTTGTCTCAGCAATTAGGGACGTCATGCACAATATTCTCATAAAGCAATATACGAGCGTGTGAAAAAGTTAAGAAAATACGGCCGAAACAAGAGAAGATTGTTGCCTCAACAGCCTACATGATTAGAGTACTACCCACGTTTCTCGTGCAATATGTCCACCTTTGAGTCGAAATCACTCAAATATCGGCGTACGATCTCAACTACGTTCAGTTTCGATTTGTAGCGTGTGCAGAGTTGAGCAATGCCAATCTCGTGCAGGCCTACTTGGTGGCAAAACGACCCATAAGAACGATTAGAGAGGTCTTTGCTTTCGTTAAGCTGTATTGTTAAAAATATAGCGATTTGCGCGCCTAAACAAAATTTAGATTTTTAGTCTCAAATAGTCTTTGCTTAAGTCGTTTTTCACGTTGAACTTTTGTCATTGCTTTTTGACTTTATTTGTTCGCAGCTTTCTGTCTTGAGTAAAAAAAGCTATCCTTTTTTCGAGTGATACATCAAACATCATTACTAGCTACAACACATGGAAAAATTTTAAAGCCGTTTAAATCGAAGCTGTAACAATTTTTATTGATTTGTGTGAAACAACAAGCAGTCTACAGTTTTCCTTCGGACCCACTACATTGCTCGTAAACTCGGCCACATGGTACTTCGATCGTGGTCGGACTATGCTACGATGAACACTAACAGCATTTACTCCACAAATTTAAAAGCGCAGGCATTTAATTCCATTGTTGTGTGACTTCTTTGATTTTCCAAACCTTTCGGGACTGAACTTGTAATAATGATGTAAAATATTGAATTAGGGCACGGACGCAAATTTCTATTTGGTTGTACAGAAAAATCTTTGTTTATTCCATTACCACCACTCCATCTCATCCCCAAATAGACATATGAGAGTGCATGAAATCAAAACCTACAGTAGTATCGAACCTACACACTTTGCGTCGCAGTCCAACATACTCACCGTTACACCACGCTGCTGTTGGCGCGCCCAGTGCAATTTTCCTATTTATCCTCATTTTAATCGAGCCCTATCTTTTTCTGTAGAACCATTTCGAAATAAGCAGCACGGACCTCATTGTTTTTGCTGCCTGCAAAGGCGGTGCACGCGCGCAGTGCAATTTTTCTATTTATACTCATTTTGATCGAGCCCTATCTTTTTCTGTAGAACCATTTCGAAATATGCAGCACGGACCTCATTGTTTTTGCTGCCTGCAAAGGCGGTGCACGCAGAATAGCTTTGGCAATCCTCGTGCGACCCTCAAATTTGCATTCAAAATCCGTTAGGAACCATTACTTTAAAATATTCAAAAAATTTTTTGACAATACCAAAGCCAAAGAAGGGGCATTGCGTGCCATAGTTTCTCTCATAATTATGCTAGTGTCTGTTCTACCATTTACAAAGTACGTGAATGTCTTTTTCAATAAAGGATGTACCGTTGGTGATTTCGCTTATACTAACCCAGCACTAAACCAAAGCAGCAAAGCTAAAAAAAATTTAAAGCTGCTTACGTATTAAATCTTTAATTTGGACAAAGCAAGCCCCAAAAATATGTTTGAAGCATGGACCTTATGTCAATCATCTTGAAAATAAGCGGTCTGTTAAGCAGTTTTCGTTCCGCGAAAAACGGTTTTCTAATAAACTAAGTTTTATTATAGCAACTGAAAATGCCTTTGGTTTTAAAAGTTGCATTTTTAGCTATTTTAAAGTCTTGTCCCTAACGTTGTATACGAATGTATTAATCTGCCAGCTCCGATTAAAAATTATGACGCTCATGCTGAAGATGATGTTTGAGTTTTGTCGTTATAAAATTATACTTAACTGTTAAAATGCATAAACTGCTTCGTAAACGGTGCCGCAATACGTCATTACTAACTATTAATATTAACTTATTTTGCAAATACAGTAAGTGCCATAGACTTTTTTGTTATTAATAATTTCTATTGACCAAAAGGGCTAAACGATTGGTTCCATTTTATCATTAACGAAATTTCTATGGGCTATACCCATTGAACAAACGGACGAGTGAACTAAGTTTAACATTTTTTAACTTGAAACATTTTTCCGCGGATACTCTCACATGTTGATTCATTTACTGTGAATTGCGTATAATCCTCACTTCGCGAAAGAGGCGAGCTGAACAAGATCAGGCACGATCTTTTACCATGTTGAAAGTTACTGACGTTTTTTTACAAACTGAACTGCTTATAAAATTATATAGGTCAAAAAAAGATGTGCACCATTGTTGAGAAGCACCATTATATGACCCTTTTGCAATATAATTAAAGCGCTTCAAAAGCGTTAAATCTGTGCACTGCATCATAGCAAATGGGCCGTCTACATAAGCTCGAGACCGAAAACGAAATATAATACCAAAGTTAGATTTGATGTGATCTGAAGTTTCAAACAAGTCGAAAAAGCCTGAAAGCCAAAATTGTTTTAAAACATCTGCAGTCTAGGGCAGTGTTTCTCAACTGGAGGTCCATGGACCCCTAGGAGTTCATGGTGACCTGTTGAAGAGGTCCACGAGGCCTGTTGAAAAGTTCCACGACCTGCCAAGTACTTGCAGTGTTGGGCAGTACTGAGGTACTCAAGTACCGTGGTACTGTAACGCAGTACTTTTTTAGTAGGCTCCCACTATCAGTAAAGACGATACTTTTAAAAAATGTACTACTCGTAAAACAACAACGGCCAGCAAAGATTGAATTTTTTCAATACATCACCGCAGCTTCAGCAGTTGCCATGGAAATCATCAGGATTTCCGGCAAACTTTTTTATTATATATAAAAAATGAACTATAAGGTCCAACGAACAGGCAACTTGCTACTTGTTTTGTGAAAAATCAATTGTAAAACATTTAGAGCGCCTTCAAACAAATTTGAGAATGAATCCACTATTGGTACGCAATTTACCGAAAAAGCCTACGCAAGGTATAAATTTGCCGAAAAAAGATCAGAAATCTTTGCTTCAAAAATACCGAAAATCAATAACGAGTACCGTTATCGTTGCTACTTTTTAACATATGTACCGGTGATGCGTTTTTAGCAGAGCTGGAACGAGGACCAAACCTACCGAGACGAGACATCATAGCTTCGAAACCGAGACGAGACATCATAGCTTCGAGACCGAGACGAGAGGAGACTTTAAAGTTGCAAGACTCGAGACGAGACACGAGACTTCATTAGCCAAAAATTAGAAAATATAAAAACGATAGTAATACTCTGGAGTATGGGCTCTACTAAACCAAGTTATTGAAATAACTTTATAGCAAAATGACACTAGCAAAAACAAATGAAGCAATGAAGCCATCGCGTTTATGAACTGACTTCACCTGCACGATGTACAATAAATGTGCTCTTGGTCATATCCTTTTAACGAATGCAATTAACGATTTCACGAGTTCACCATAATAACAACAAAGCAGCTTATTATCACAGAAGATTTAAGTCCTTGTAGCTTGCAAGGCAAGCAATACCTCTCGCAGACGATTACACGGCCCAAATGCTTTTTTAATCTAACGAAGAAGATGTCAAGAAAACTTTAAACAAAAAGTCATTGGTAGGCTATGTTGGTCTAGACCAGGGATGTCGGCATTGCAACCCACTATCCTCTGTTAAAACAATTTTGTAGCAAGTTTATTAAGTATTGAGCTCGAGAATGTTCATGAAATTTAATCAAGATACTTTATATTTGATAAATGATAAATTAATTAACATAAACATTTTAAAGCCATTGTGATACCATGCATTTTTGAAAATCTTTCTGGTTAATAACTTTCTCACAAAAAGAGCTAGCTCAAATCTGGAAGCACATCCCAGGTCGGCAACTAAATTTCCTGCAACTGTAATCCCTGCACTTTTTTCAATTTGAAGCCTTTTTTGGGCCTGGACTACTTTAAATTATCTTTTGATAGCTGTTGTAAACCAGACGAGAATAGCATCTTTCATAGGGAACAAATTTGTAGAAATCTTGATTTTATGACATATGACACGTTACTCTCTTGAAAATGTTTTGATTTGACACACCGTTTGCCCATAAAAAATATATTAATTTTTTAGACGTGGCTAGCGGTCGTTATGTCTTTGAGTGAAGGCTATATTGTTAAAAGTTAAAACTAAATTAACATTATTGGATTAATCATTACATTAATTAATTATATTAATGGATTTTTAAATTTTCTTTGTTGTTAAAAAAGATGCATTTTCAGCAAAATGCGGCTCAGTACAAGGCCTACCTATCAATGGTTAATTATTTTTTCTCAGAACTATAATAATTTATGAAATATTGGAATTGTGGTCGCTTTGCAGCCCAGTTAAATATTTAATTTTGCAATGGGTTCGTAATAAATTAAAAGGTTAGACATCCCTGGTCTAGAGTAGATTACCATCGAATGCATGTGCTTAGTGGTTGAAGTAGACCAATTTTCATATATGCTGCTCACAAAAAGAAAGCAAAAGCCTGCAATTCTGCAGGCCTGAACAACAAAGCAAAATGGTCTAAACAAAATGTGGCCAAAGGTTTTTGCAAAGTGCGAAATCACACACAATGTTTTACTTTGAATACATCGCGTAAGTACCATTGTTGCTGCCGTATCAAAGACTTGAATGCTGTTTCAAATCCAAAATTTTTTTATGTCTCGATCGAGACATGACTATTTTCCGAGGCTTTCAAGGTCCGAGACCGAGACGAGACATTGGTATAGCGAGACCGAAACGAGACCGAGACACTCAAAAACGTGTCTCGAGACGTGTCTCGGCTCGAGACACGTCTCGAGACATCCAGCTCTGGTTTTTAGCGAAATATCGTCATTAATACCGTTATTGCTTTTAAAGAACCGAGTGCCTAGCTCTGGTTACTTGAATTTGATTAACGGACGGTTTCTCTGGCGCTGAAGATTTGTTTGCCCTTACACACCCATTTGTGAATCTTTCTCCAGCGAAAACTCTGTTTTTGCTCTTTCACACACTGTTTGCGGGCTTTGCAATAGAGACATTATATTTTCTTGGGAGTCCACGGAGTTATCTGAATGGGCATGGTGGTCCTCGGACCAAAATGAGTTTAGAAACCCTGGTCCAGGGCTAGGCCTACAGCAGAGCCGTAGCCAGAGCAGTCGACTTAAGGGGGCCAAGCGTTTATCAGGGGGGGCCAAAGTTTGAAATTAAGCACAAAAGCCGCTGTCTTCAAAAGAGTAAGCTTGTTAACTGAGGGGGCTAAGCATGTCGATTGGGGGGCAGGCCCTCCTGGCCCCCCTTGGCACCGGCCCTGGCCTACTGTATGGTTAGCTTTTGTAGAGGTTAGAGTGCACCAATTTAACCACATATCCCCCGCAGACAAATGGCTACAATATAAAGCCATAGTCTAAAAGCTATACGGCTCACACTTAACACGTTGGTTTAGCTGTTTCTGCAAGACTCAAAGTATGCACGAAAATTTTCTCAAACTAGGCCGAAACCAAACCTGAAAATCTTGTGTCAATGCACAGCTCTGGATCATCAGCTACATTTTTTTCTTTTACAAAAAGTGGTCCATGCAGACGCTACAAAATTTTAGTGGT
The DNA here is from genome assembly GCA_964006365.1 of Trididemnum miniatum. Classification (NCBI taxonomy): domain Eukaryota; kingdom Metazoa; phylum Chordata; class Ascidiacea; order Aplousobranchia; family Didemnidae; genus Trididemnum; species Trididemnum miniatum. Next base: position 15,316,999 of record OZ023234.1, on the reverse strand, counting down.
GGTACAACTCAATAAAACAATTCAATATTTCATGACACAAAATCTTTTTATTAAAGATAGTAGACCCATGTTTGTTTCAGTGTACTGACTGCAGTTTCCAACTATTTTCTGCACCCATCTTCTTTTACTCTGTGCTACCCACAGTTCGTAAACCTGTTGTCTTTGCTGTGTTATTTCTTCTGTCTTCATAATCTATAAACGTGTTATGCGTGATAATTGATGCGCCGTGAAAGAATTAAAGTATTGCAAATCGTAAACAAACATGTATGAGTCAACATCAACCATCACGCGTCATATTGAGCGAAAACTAACAGTAAGTGCGTTTAGAAGCATGAAAAGGTTCGCAGGAAATGCTAAGGTTCGGAACTTCCTCAGAACGATTTGTAATGCTATAACAAAAGTGTCTTAATGAATTTCGAGGCTATGAATGCAATATTCTGTTATCAAACCACGAAGAACTAGCAAATCCTTGGCAAAAATATTTCGGAACATTTTCGAGCATTTCCGGGAAAAAGAAAGTGGCTGAGTTGGATCAATTACAATACTAATGTAACGGTAATTAATGAGCCTACACTTGTTCGTGTTATTGTGGTTGAGATTTCTCGTGCAATTGTGATACAGGATTGAAAAGTTATGAGCCACAGTTACAACTTTTAACAAGTTTACTAAGATTTTCGCTGGATTGCCCGAACTGGTCCCTTAATATAAGCAGCTTTAACTGTACCCTTTAATTTATGATTAAACGTCATAGCACTACGTATCCTTCCTGTTCAAACAGTGAAGTCATTGTCGTTTTCTAATTTCTTTCCGCTATTGCTCCAATGCATAAAATTTTGTATGTATTTTACACTTCTACACGAGCATTTTTGTAACTCTATCTGTAATTACAGGTTGAATGGTTTATTTAAAGTAACAGTGTGGTTGAGCGCATCAGTACCAAGTTTTTTAGTAAAAAGTTTAAATGTAACTGAAATTAAAATTGTAATTATAATGGTAAAAGACATCTTTATTGGCGTGGTAAGTCATTGGTTCAATTCCCGACCTGGTCAAATCGGACACGTTGGTGGTGCCAATGACTTGCAACCTCTGCAACGTCTTTTCGGAACTGTGTTGGCTCAGCGTTGAGTCGCGGAGATGGCCACCCTACTCGTTACACACGTACCCGTACTAGCACAAGTATAATGATCAATGAAGATTTGATTTTTGCAACGTTGTAGTTGATCCAACTTTGACATGATCCCCACACTTGCAGGCAGTGGCGTAGCCTTCGGGGAGGGGGGAGGGTTAGGGTTAGAACCCCCCCAATTGAGCCTCAAATGACTTCATACTTCTTTTTCTGATATTAATTTCGAAGTGCTGGATACTTTGTCATTGATAACCTGATTTTGTAATTTTCATAATAACAAGATATACGTAGCGTTGTTTCCTGAATCTTGTTTTTTGCCGTTCTGCTTAATGATGCAATGACGCATTTTATTGGCAGGGCATTGCCGCTCTTGTACACGCAACTGCCCTCGGCCACTCAGACCTTCCGTAGAAAAAAGTCTAAACGATTTCAAGCTAAAATGATGAACGTACTGTAGCTTAAAACAGAACTAAATCGCTAATATTGGCATATCGTTCAACCAGTTCACCAGAAAGCATTCCTTTGATTTCCTTACGATAATTGTGCCTTAACTGCCTTCGGTATATTTTGTTTAAAACATCTCTCTTAAATTCGAGGCCATCTTTTGTTATTATACAACCAGTGGGGGATGTGGGGTATGATGCGTATGCATTCCCCCTCCCCCATCAGCCATTTTCAACAATGTTTTGGATCAATAAAATCTTTCTATGATTTCGAAGCTCTTTATAACAATATGCCTTGGTCGTCTTACGCACGCATAAAATCGAAACTGTGCGAACAAAATGCATCATATTTGATGAAGCACTCAAAGTTAGGGGCCAAAAATATGACAAACTTTCCTTAAAAGTTGCTCAAAAAACACCAAAATAGCCAATCCAGTATGCAAATTTACTAAAATTTTCCGGGAGAGCATGCCCCCGGACCACCTAGAGTCGTTTTTGGTATTTGAGTTGCTTAAAATTAACTCTGCCGGAAAAAATGCGCTTGAAAAGTGACGAAATGTGGTGCCCCCTCCCTGAATATATTCTGAATACGCCCCTGATATAAAACATTTTTAAAAGGCTTATTTACGCCCGTTTCCGGGTCTAAACGTCTTTGCATTTAGTTAACATTCAACCTAATTCAAAATTACATCTCCCCACCAAAATTTTCTGGATACGCTTCTATATACAACGTATGGTCAAATGTGACGTCATTCTCAACCCCTCCCATTGCAAAATCCTGGGTACGCTAGTGCTTGCAGTCCCGGGTTGACAACACCCATAGCTAAATTGTAGTGTGCTAGTTGTGCTCGTCCGCTTTTTGGATGTAACAATAGTACGCACTAAATAAATGTAACAAACTAACAATAGCTAACAGCAAGTAGTCTAAGTTAACTAATCACTGCCACCGCTGCCACAGCCAAGTTCACATAATAATTTTCACAACCAACTACAGTATGTTATGATGTAACTTTACTTTATCAATGTGAGTTGTTTTTTTTGTTTAAAATTGGTTTAAGAATTTGAAAAGCGCAATCCTTTACCTCTCCTGTTACATAAGTTTCAAAATCTAGAAAAGAATTTCTAATCAGTTTTAATGCGGGGTTATAATACCGCTTTAATCAAACAAATCCTACAGTATATTACGTAATTATTATTATGCCAGTATAGTCAAAAAGCTTTACTGGCTTACTTCACCAAAACTATGTAATTTTCATGCTCATTCAGCTCTTGTTGAATCAGTTTTCCGTTCGACGTCATAGCCGATGTAAAATCTTAAGTTAGGCTGGGTTTTCAGGTCCGGTTCAGCCCAAAACCTGGGCGAAGCCAGGGGGGTCACGGGGGCCAGCCCCTCCCCCCAATCCATCCTGGACTAAAACAAGGATCTTGGTAATTGGGTAATTATGATAAATACTTGCCATTGCGTGATTGTTTTCTTGCTGGGCCTTTAATAAGTGGGCTTACAAAGGAAAAATACAACAACTTTGCTTTTTGCATTGGCCAGAGTTGTGATGGCGCAGTCGCAATGATCAGCTAACGGTCAGGCGTCACTTCAATTGTTTAAAAGGAATCTCCGCTGGCACAAGATTTTTACTGTGCTACGCATTGCTATTTGAGCGCTTCTGCAGCTGTAAAAGTTTTCGCAATACAAAATCCTGAAAACGTTGCACGAAAAGTAGTTAAAATGTTAAGATCAGTGCGAAGAAAACAACGTTGTTGAAGTCTTGCGTCAAAGAAAACGTCTCTAGTCAAGGAGAAACAAAACGTTACCTTGTTGGCTTATGTGAAACCCGGTTGGTAGAACGCCATGCATTTTTTAATACCGGTGAAGCACTCAAAATTAGGGGCAAAAGATTTCAATAAAGTTTGCCCAAAATCTGTTCAAAATGCACTAAAATGGCCATTACAGTACGTGAATTTTCGAAAATGTTTTGGGGGAGCATACCCCCGGACCCCCTAGTATCGTTTTTTCCTCAGTTTGCTTCAAATTTACTTTGCCTGAAAAAATACACGCTTATAGGCTAAAACAGGCGTGGGCAACATACGGCCCGCGGGCCAGATCCGGCCCGCGCGACCATTTTATGCGGCCCGCTGGCACTTACAGAAATATGACCTCATATTGCAAATCAAGCCGAAGACCTTTTATTTTTTTGCAGGACATCCTCTGAGGACAAGTAGACCTTTTTTGTTCTTCACCGCAGGAGCGTATATAAAGGTAGACATTGTGCCATGCCCCCCCCCCTTTTTGACTCTGCCTTTTAGTAAAAAAGAACAAAATTAATGGTGCCAAGTGACTGAAATATGCCAGACTCTTTTGATAGTTTCTGTCGCTTATGGCCAGGGGCGGATCCAGGGGTCGAGGATGAGGAGTATGCATCCTCCCATCAGTCATTTTCAAACGTGTTTTTGATGTATACAATTTTTCCATTGTTTCGAATATTCTTCGATAGCGATTACGCCACAGGCAGGCATATATTAGTCGGCAGCGTGGCGTAGTGGTTCGGAGCGTCGTTTTTACGACGACCATGATCGCAAGGTTGATGGTTCACCTCCCAACCTAGTCTCGTTGTTGCGTCCTTGGATAAGATGCTTCACGATGATTATCTCTGCTCGGTGGAATCTGGCAAGCAGCAAATTAAAGAAGTCAGAAGAAAATTCAAGCGGAAAACTTGGAAACAAAGGCAACTCCTAAGCGAGTCTGGATTCGTCCTACGCATAGCGCCTCAGTCGCTTTCTCGTGATAGGAGAATAAAGATGAAGAAATCAATCAATCAATCAATAATCGAAAATGTGCAAACAAAATGCATCATATTCGGCGAAGCACTCAGAATTAGGGTCAAAAAATTTAAACAAAATTTGCGTGAAAATTATTTAAAAAGCACTAAAATGGCCATTACAGCATGTAAATTTTCGAATTTTTCAGGGGGAGCATGCCCTCGGCTCTCCTAGAGCTTTTCTTGTTTCTCAATCAGCTTTAAAGAAGTTCTGCTGAATAAAAAGACGATCAAGAAAATGTGAAAAATTATGGTCTCGCTTTTAAAGTTCTTCCCTACCCCACTGCTTCACCGATGTTTTCGGTAGAAACACAGGACATCTGAGGAGTGTGTAGACCTTTTCTTTTTCTCTTCCAATCACAGCGACCCTGACAATAGTAGTTGTTGAAAATATTGAACTCGATCCATCTAATAATCCGGCCCGGGAAGGACTTCGTCTTCTCACATATGGCCCGCTGACTAAAAAAGTTGCCCACCTCTGGGCTAAAAGATGTCACAATTTGGTGCCCCCTCTAAAAAAAACTTTGAATACGCCTCTGACATGAAACAATGACGCCCTATTCCCGGTCTAAACATCTGACGTCTTTGTATCTAGTTAACACTCAACCTAATTTAAATTTGCATCCCCCACCAAAATTCTCTTGATCCGTTCCAGCTGCTAAATAAGATTTTTTAAACTTTAGCCCCTTCCCCAATTGAAAATCCTGGCTGCGTCTATGGCCCAAAGTTTAGCAAAAATTTCGAATTGAATTCGGCCCAATTCGGTACTTGCACATAAACAACCATCTTTTTCGTGATGCAGATGTAGCCAGCTGTTTTGATTTCGTTCAGGAGAACCTCATTTTTCATCTTGTACATGTGCATATCTTCATTTCTTGCCTTTTATTCGTGCGGTATGCTTGGTTTCCCAAATATCAAAGTTTACGTGAAGGAACAAGAATTTTGCACAGGGCTAGGAGTTTTTTTTGCCGAACCTGAACTCGAACTCCATCTCAAAAAAAGCTGATTGAGTTTTGAACTTATTCTTAACTTAACAAATTTGCTTGAACATATAGCCTAAGCCCGATGAAAACTATTTGAAATGAGCGTATACTCGGTAGAAATCACTGAACTCGAACTTCAAAAAAATCAAATTTTTGTTATACTCGTGGTATTACGCCGAAGCGTGTAACGAGTGGCGGGGCAAATCTCCGCGACTTAGCGCCTGGGCTACACACTACACAGCTCAAAAGGAACGTCGCAGCGGTGGCGAGCCGTTGGCGCCACTTTGCCGATTTGACTGACGCAAGGTTTGAACCCCAAATCTCTCGCACCGATAGCGTGTGCGCTAAGCAACCTGAGCTAACGGCCGGTTTTTCTGAACTTGAACTTGAACTTGCAAAAGGAAAACTGAAGAACTTCAAGTTTTCAACTCGAACTCGGTTTTCAAACTTTTAGGTAACTCGAACTTCAACTCGATTAAAAATGGTGTCGATTTCGCAGTCCTGATTTTACATTATAAATATTTTAAACCAAACTTATCTTTCGGGCTTTTCAGGCCTGCATGTGATTTCAAATCACACTCGGTTCAAACTTGTCATCAGGGTTGGGCCGTGTTCTGGCCTGATCCTGTCGTCCCGTTTGCTTAATTCTGTGCCGAGGACCATACAGCAATGGGCTTCACATATGGCGAAGCAAGGAAGAAACAATAAATTATGATCCTGACTTCAGAATCAAACTACTTTGTGCTTGTTATCGAACTAAAATTACTCAGCTTTTTGCAGAAATAGGCTACATTTTAGAGAATTTGCAACTTTTCCTTGAAAAGTATATTCGTTAATATGCTCTAATGTTCTATACAACCTTAGGAGAGGCAAAGTGTGTTATGGTCGTGCATGAGGTTGTTTTTTTTCGGGTTGTTCATTTGTATGTTTTGCAATTTCAGATAAAAATACATAAGGTGTGTTGTTAGCTAGTCAAAGTGGTAGGTTCACAAGCAAAAACATCAAAGCAGTGTTCTGCAGTATGATTTTTTTGTAACTGGGTGTGGATTTGAAATATTTTCATCGCGATCTTGGATAAAAGCAATTTAATTATACATTCAAAATGTTATTGTTTTTACGACCAAATTTACTCAAATACGACCAAATTTACTCAAAAATACTATAGGTTCACACTGGGGCCTATTTGTGTGAATGCTGAAAGCTGTTTTTTGTTTTCTATCGTGGTTCAGACTGAATTAAAAATGCTTTTTTCTTTAATTTTATTTTTGTTTCAAGCCATTTGATTGCAGCTTAGGATTTTTGTGGTAGTGAAGTACATGCATCTTGGAGATGACCTAGTTGAGCATCGAACCCGCGAAGCCAGCTTCGGAGCCCAATGCACCAACCACTCGGCCAACTCCATGTGCTGAATTTAAAATGCTACTATTATTACCATAGGCATAGAGTGATATGATACCACTACACGTAGCAAAATCAGAAGTTGTATTATCAGTGTTTGGCGCTAGAGAGCAGGCTTCAAATTATTGCAAGTAGTTGCATATTTATCCTCCTATCGCGAGAAAGCGATTAAAGCACTGTAACGAGCTCGCTTAGGAGTTTTCGGCCATCTATCTACCACTTTAGGACGGAGGAATCCCGTAACTATCTTTCCAACAGCACAACAAGTAAACTTGCCGGTTTGTTCTCCGCACTGTCCCTTTAATGCTGAGCGTGTTAGTCTAGTAGTACTGTGACGATAGTGAGTAACCTCGAAATGCTGTACACTGTTATGGTTCCTACCATTGCATTATATCATAGCGGTGTTAAAGCTGTGGTCTCTCCAGTGTCTTTTTTTTATTTCCCCGTCATATGTTTGGTTTTTGTTTTTTCTTTTCGCACCTTATTTTAGTTTAATCGGGTGTTGCGACCATGCCTACTATCAATCAATCAATTAATCAATCAATTAATTCGTTTTTATTTCCGCACTCCATAACGTTAGAAACACACGTTCATAATAAGTATTGGCCAAGCGCGGAAAAGGGCACTCGCAGCAAAACGGGTAATCGTTGAAGCATACCCGTCAAAAAGACTAGGCATGGCTGCGTGACCCTAGCTAGGCATGGCTGCGTGACCCTACTAATTTCCTCATCTTCAAGTTTCATTCTCGCTAGCATGTTACAACGTTAATCGTTTTGTTGTTTCTTCCCTTCTCTGTGTCCGTTTGAATTTCAAATCCTATATTGCTATGTTTTATTTATTTTAACGGTGCAGAAATAAAAGACACACTACTACCACTGCGTCAAACAAAGAAGTTACGCCGCAACGCGTGCCAATTTGCGCTTGCAGTCATTGGTTTGACCCGAGTTTACTACTTTTGAAGCGAACGCTCTTACTTCTAGGCCATCTGACCTGTTAAAAACTCTGTTGGCTTAAATAAAACAAACAATCAATAATCTACGAGTGTCCAACCGTCAACCATTGTCGATTATTCCAATTTTACGGCGACGGAACTAGCAGAAAGCTGGAATTTTATCCATCGGGTCGCCGTTTTAAACCCGAGTCAAATCTGATGAGCGGTCAAAATGTGAAAATGGTCATTCAATTGGTTTTTAATTGCATTCATTTAGTGCATTTTTAGAACGCTTATAAATGTCTTTTTACATTTTGTTGAAATGGTCTTACTCCTGTGCATACCTTTTTTACGAAAAAAAAAATAAATAAATAAATAAACTAAACTACATATTACATGCTTGAAAGATTGCAAACATCCATTACTCTTATATGATATGCAAATAAGAGTGTTCAAGCTTTTTTATGCAGCCTAAAAATGTGTCTTTCTTCGGAATATGACCAAAGTTTTACAGGTATCGACATCCTTTGGGAAAAATTCGCTTTTACATTTGCATTAGCATCATTTAAAATATTTTTCTCAACATTTTAATTCTCTAAGTCAAACTGGCTCTCGTGTTTTTTCGCAAAGATCCACTGAAAAGTCAATGCAGAGTTCTGAGAGTCAGATGTGTTCTCACTTTTATTTTTTTGGTTTGAATCGTAACTCCGTGGATTTCCAATTTATGGGTGCTCTGCGCATACTTATCCTCTTATCACGAAAAAGCGATCAAAGCTCTATAACAAGCTCGCTTAGCAGTTGCTTGCCATCTGACCGCTAAGTTCACTGGTATCTTGGTGAACAGGGACACAACATCAAAGGAGACCATTATTTCATTGATGTTGTGTCCCTGTTCACCAAGATACCAGTGAACTTAGCGTTACAAATTGTTGAGGACCGACTACAAGCGTGTCAAAATTTAGAGGAAATTACGAATTGGACGGTGAATGATATTTGCACGGGTCTAAGAATCTGCTTGGAAGCCACGTACTTACGTTTCAGAGGCAAATACTTCAAGCAAATATTTGGAACTGCCATGGGATCTCCGGTTTCCGTGGTAGTAGCAGATTTGGTCATGGAAGATGTGGAGGAACGGGGCATGAAATGTTTTGGACAGCCTCCTCGAATGTGGAAAAGATATGTCGACGACACTTTTGTTGTCCTGGATAAGTCCATTCTAGATCCATTTTTGTGCACGTAAATGGAATTGAACCTTCAATCAAATTCACTACGGAAAAAGAAGAAGACGGCTCTATATGCTTCCTTGATGTTGCTCTTACCCGCAGTCACATCGGAGTAATTTCAACCAATATTTACCGCAAACCGACTCACAGTGATCGATATCTGAACTTTCGTTCTAACCATCCTATTGAACACAAGTCGGCGGTGGTCAATGCCCTTGCACACAGAGGAAATTGTTTAATTTCGAATGAAGGCGACAAAGAACTCGAAATGAAGCACATCTATAAGGCTCTGAATTTTGACGGTTATCCTGCTTGGTTTTTAAATCAAAAGTTGAACTAAGCTAAATTGGAAGTTAAAAAGGTTAATCAGTGACAAAGTCAAACAAAAGTGCGTGGCTTGGCAACCTTACCGTATATTCCTAAATTATCGGAATCGATAAAATTTGTACTAAAGTCCCATGGAATCAAGACTGTTTTCAAGCCCCCCAAAAGATTGGTAATTTGCTTTCTTCCCACAAGGACATGGTTGACGCCGAACATCGCCAGGGCGCAGTGCATAAAATCAAATGCGCAGATTGCAACCAATGTTATATTGGAGAAACAAAGCGTTGGTTTGTCACCTGGAAAAAATAACATATGCGTGACGTCAGACTTATGAAACGGGACTCAACAGCATTATCAAACCACGCCATACAATCGGAACATGAAATTGACTGGGAAAATTTTGAAATTCTTGACCTTGGAAATGATTATGCTAAACGGAAATTTATCGAATCATATTTTATCAACTTGCAAAATAATTGTTTAAATGACAGAGATTCTGTAGCGTTTCCTCATGTATATCAAAATTTGTTCGCTCCAATTGTTCATTCCAGTTCTGCATGAGAAGCTTCATGGTTGCGTTGTTAATTAATTTGGTTTCTGGCATTGCTATGACGCAGCGATGTCCTGCTGATCTACTTGGTTTTGATGTTTCAACTGGTGCATTTAAATTTAATCACAGGGCTTTGTTTTTGTTTTAAACACGTGACTTTGTTGTATTTAAAGTGCTGACTCGTCTTCATTGCTTTTTTGTACCCTGATCGAAGGCAGGTAATTTATACTGTCGAAACCTTGGTTTTTTATCATTGTTTTTAGTGTCAGATTAGCAAATTAACTGTTCTTAACATTTACTGGCCGCATCAAAATATGGTAACGGCTTTAGCTTGACGGGGGAGGCTTATGAGGGGTGCGTGCGCACGGGAACCTCCCCTCTGGCGTGCGCCACTGCAAACTCCTAAATACAGTACGACAAACATAAGTCTCATAAACTTTGTTCAGTAATTGCATTCGATAAACGATCAGTCACAATTTAAAAATGCAGATTCTTGTGAAGACATCCAATGTTGTAGCAAGAAATGGCTGCAGGTATACACTACAATATGTAAATAAAAAAATCAAATGCCAAATACAATACAGTTAAATAAGCAAGCAAGAATAAAAAACTACTCAAGTATTAACAGAGTGGCGAGAACCTCACATCGGTGACGTCACTAAAGGAGACCACTGGGGCAAAAAGTCCTAATATGCAACCCCTTTTCAAGCTTTTTAATATGGTGTAATTTGGGGCGAATTTTTTGCGACTTTTCGGTGAAGCTACTGGGGACGCAATTGTACTCCACGAAAATAAGTAGGCTATACTGCAAACAACAAAGTACAAGCATGATTATCGTAGAGGTAAAGAGGCAGAGGTTTTCTGCGTATTTTGTTCGAAATCAATTCAACATACTAGAATGCGATGATATAAAATGCTACAATTAATTGAAAGTACTGTACAATACAGCAATATTATGAGCCAACGTACTTGGCTCTCGGGCCGCAACCTCTTTGAATTATAAATAAATGCATGGACTTATATGACCCACTGATATGTGTGCAACGACACTGGAATACTGATGTCTACAATGAATAAGAGTTTTATGTTTTCCACATCCGCAAAATATTTTTGCCGGAGATCGAATCCTGCTACGAGCCTCTGATAAGAATAAAAACATGTGACAAAATCTAAAATACAGTAAAATAATAAAAAAAAACTTGCTCACAACAATTTTGACAAGTATAATAATGCAGCAATGACACAATGTAATACTATCGCATAAGCGGTTTCACAATCAAAAAATAACCGACAACCACCTGGAACAATTAACATAAACTTGAGTAAAGTTCTGCAGATAAAAGCCAAATATGTACTATGAGCGTAGTGATGTACTGGTTAAGAGAAGCACTTGAAACAATAGTAATAAACAAAACAACTCGACTTTAACCTATGTTTGTTTATGGGGGTTAACAAAAAGCATAAAATGTTTCAAATTTACTTGGTAATGACACGTAAACGACCTAACGTAAAACTATGAAAGAAAATTGAATGCTTTTCTTTTTTTTTTCGTAGATTGCCGTACACCAGTCCATGATGATTAAACTATGGAGCAACAGTTACTTTTCTTAGGTTCTTTCAATTTAGATGGGTTTAACACAGCTTCAACCGCAGTTTCAAACACCTGCTTTAGACCTTCTTGTGATAATGCTGAGGATTCAACGTATTTCACGGCTCTGATCTCTTTGGCAAGTCTCAATCCATCACTGTGGCTGTAAATTCAAAAAAATCATAGTAAGACAAAGTGTTTCCATTTTTTATCAATTCAATATTTTAAAAATTTAAGTTAAGACCTTTAATAAAATGATAAGATAAGCATCTGATTGATTAGTACGGCGGTTCTAAATTAAGAGGGATATAGTCGATAGTGACAAGGGATTACGTGCCCCAAATTACGTCATCTTGGCGCAAAAATATGGGAAGTACACTATTTTATACAGCTTTAATAGCAGTGTGTCATATGATACACAATAATTTGTTAAAACAATTAACCAAGCACTATAATGGGCTCTGGTCATGTAAATGTAATCTTGAATATTTTTGAAAGCAAAATCCTTAATTTTGGGATACACGTTTTTCACTTTTCATAATTTTTTGAGGCGAACAGAAACAGGAACTAAGGTTTTTGAATGCGGAACTGTGTACGGAATCGGAACCAAACTTTGTTGTTTCAGAGTAGATAGGATCGTGTATTCACGTTTACTAAGAGGTAAAAACAGAATGGCACAATCTATGATGGCAAAATCGGAATGCCAGATTTCCAAAATAACGATATGACAAGAAATTATCACCGATGCGAATGTAGAGGTGCTATTAGCTGCTATGCCGGTACATTAAGAGCGGTAAATTCTAGCTCAGTTTTAGATTTATGCGAAAAATTGTTGAAAATAAGAACCAGACTACGCAACAGGCTTGCTTGTAATTAATTAAGGTTTTAACTAGACATGTATGTACGTACGGATTACACAAAGTCCATAGCATTGCATAATTTTGCACTACAAATATTACCGGTGTGGTTACACTACCTGTCAACTAGTCAGTGGTAAGCAGGATCAACTATATTAAGCCTGCTAAAAACTTCTATATTTACCGCCAGTTACAGTGGTAATTTGTACATAAACTGATTTTTATCTAAACTGTGCCGATGGTGGGCTCTGATAGGTCCGATATTACACAAAAATTATATTCATGCAAACACTCCAAACAGTAAACATTTAATTATTCAGTTTTGCAATACTCGAGTCGAGTGATATCCCCAAACGCATGATGAACTGTGAACTTTATTTGCAAATTTTGGAGCAGTTTTTCAATTTGCTGAGTCAGCTGAGTGCGTTGTAGGCCTAAGTCTGCGAAGAGAAAAAAGTTTTGTGCGCTCGACATTACTGGTTCATCTTCTGTGACGCATGCAAAACACTAATTATAAAAACCTAAGCTGAAATATGTGGCTTAAGAAAAGAATTCTTACCAACAGCATTTTTGATAATTTTAGTGCGTATTTTGCGACATAAAGAAACGTCAGCAGATTTTGGAGCTGATTTGAAGGAAACAGTATTCTCAGTATACCGCTCCTTTGCATACTGACATAAAGGACGGTTGAGAATTTTTCTCCGGTTTTGGGTAAAGCATCACAGCTGAGTTTTGTGTTGGCCTACGGTACTTAGGCTACCAATGCAGCTTATATAACATATAGGCGCATAATCACTGCTACGAGTTGTATTTAAAGTAAATCGATCTTATCAGTGTAGATCGGGTCCGTGTAGTTCGGTAGGCTGCAAGGTAAAACCCTCTACATTGATTCGGTGATTGGGAACTTCACGTTTTAACTAAAGTAGGTTTCACCTTATAGGACTTAAATCTCTGCTTCTCAATTGTTCGATAATGTGCTCATCTGATCGAAGATCCAATTTTGTTCCTACTAAAACAATGGGAACGGTGGGACAATGCTGACGTAATTCTGGAATCCATTTTTGTGTGACGTTATGGAAAGATGCCGGCGATATCAGGGAGAAGCATAAAACAATGACGTCAGTATCGGGATACGAAAGAGGACGTAGTCTAAAAAATTAAACATGAAAATTAGCTTTAGTTTGCTTGGACTGATCGTGTCGTAAATTTAATTACAACTAAGTTTTGAGCATAGTAATGTAACGAAATATCCCAAACATGTACAGACAACTTTACAAAACGCAAATGTAAAGTTACAAGATAGTGAAAGACCTATTTGCAGACTTTTTAATCCAAATTATGCGCAAAACTCATCGCACGAAGTAAAAAAAAATCAAATCTTTTTATATTCACAAATTTCGACGAAGGGTGTAACGAGTGGCGGGGCCCATCTATGCGGCTTCGCGCCTGGGTAACACAGCTCCGAAGAAATGCCGCAACAGTGGCGAGCCGTTGGCGCCATCGTGCCGATTATGCAGGCCATTGGCGACACTGTTCCGATTTGGCAGACCCAGGAATCGAACCCCAGACCTCCTACAGCAATAGCGTGCGCTTAACAACTGAGCTAACTGGCCGGTGATTGGCATTTTAAATAAAATCATTTCAAATCTGCATCCATTCTATACTAGCAGATACAGCGGTTAAATTGCAACCTGTGATAAATTAGTGTACAATAGTTCCTGATAGCGAAAGGCTAACCGCAGTTCGTTTTACATGCTCTACCTAAACCCGCAAATTGATAAAAGCTGTTCCAAGAAATAAAGTATTGATAAAATGCAACAAGTCTCTAGCTCAGACAAACAAACCTACAGCAACAGCAACAGCAACTGACATTTATTCTGTTAAAACACAGAAGATCGGTTATTTATTAAGCCAGTGTCGCACTAACAATGGCTATAAAACATGTCACAATTTTTAATTAGCCAAAGTGCTAATGAACCTCAAAAATGCCAAACACGTTACTATGAATGAGATGCGTTTCCTCCAACATTGGATAGCATTTGGACTGAACACGTATTTGATTTCACCAGGTTCAAACTACAAGCAACACGATCACCGGCACCTCTAAGTTTATTTGGATGAGTCTGGCTTGAATTGAAACAGCAATTATGCGGGCCTCTGTATGCCAGCAGTTTGGTGAAATGCTAGCCCTAATAACTGCCAATTTGCATTGTATTTCCACAACGTCAAGATTAAGACATGAGCTTTGAAATCATTAGAAAAATATTGCAACTCATTGTCTTTCATCTTCAGTGGCAAAGCATTGAGATAAATCTTCAATTTAAGCAAATTTAATGCAGCAGCAACCAGTGGCGGATCCAGGGGGGGGGGGTGGGGGATGCATCCCCCCCCTCCCCCGCAAGCCATTTTCAACAATGCTTTGGATGAATAAAATTTTTCATTATTTCAAACCTCTTCATAACAGTTAGTCGCCGTACGCACGCATAATCGAAACTGTGCGAACAAAATGCATCATATTTGTTGAAGCACTCAAAGTTAGGGGCCAAAAATATGAACAACTTTGCCTGAAAATTGTTCGAAAAGCGCTAAAATGGCCATTACAGTATGCAAATTTTCAAAAAGTTTCCGGGGGAGCATGCCCCCGGGCTCCCTAGAGTCGTTTTTGTTATTTAAGTTGCTTAAAATTAACTCTGCTGAAAAAAAATACGCTTGAAAAAGTGACGAAATGTGGTACCCTCTCCCTGAAAATATTCTGAATACGCCCCTGACATGAACACATTTTCAAAAGGCTTATTTACGCCCGTTTCCGGGTCTAAACGTCTTTGTATTTAGTTAATATTCAACCTAATTCAAAATCACATCCCCCCACCAAAACTTTCTGGATCCGCCCCTGGCAGCAACAAGCCGTCACAATCTAGCCCGATTTTTAAAGTCATGGCGAAATAGAGAACTGGCAAACATGACTGCAAAAACACATCGTTAACGCACTTCTTGAGACTATTAGCAACAAACTATTACTCAATAAGGCTACCAACAATCATACTGTATGTTTCCTAAGTTGGAAAGAAGCACAAGCAGCACGATTATCGTTTTCCACCGGAAACTGAATATTATTTTCAGTGTTTTTACGTAATAGGAAGCAAAGCGTCCAGGTCATTAGGTAATCTAAGGTTAACTAAAAATTAAACGTGATTACATAGACCCAAAAAATTTGAACTAATAAGCCCTTACAACAAGTTTTTTAAGAAAATTTTGAAACGGTAATGATTGAAGGCTATCGGTCTTCATTTTAAACATTGTGACTAGTACTCAAACAGTAATTTATTATCACCATTAAGACTATTATTACCACAACACTAACTTTCATTTGGCTTGGCAATCGCGTGGTCGCATGTTAAACAGCCTTGCATTTTCAAGATGATTTAAATAAATATTGAGAAGAAAAATTAACATAGGTCTAATTTACAAATCGTTTCGAAAAGTGTTACCGTATATTATCATGGAAAATTAGGTTCTGCAAAATCCAACAAGTTAATTTCTTCATCTTAGCGTAAAAAGAAAATTTAGCCTAAACCTTTTCAAATAATATAATACCAGTTCAAATAATACCAATGTAACACGTTTGGGGTGCAGTGCAGATTGAATGCTTCGGATATTTACAAAATGTTCACCCAAAATGATATTTTCATAGTTTTTCAATTTCGAATGTTTTGAATTGCTACATTATTTTGCTTAAAAGATTCCGCAAATTTGAAAACTTTGGAAGACATAAGCAATGCTTAGAAGGAAATTAGAAAACGCTAAATATAAATCAATTTACGTAAAATTCTTTCAAATGCATCAAGCAAATTCCGCAGCATGACACTGGACTTGACAGACTAAGTCGTAGCGTAGTTAGTGAGTTGTTCTAGTATTTCGTTTTAAAATATATAAATAAATAATAAAAAGAGTTTCGTATTCCAAACCAATGAGCTAATTGAGCATCACAAAAACAAAATCTCAACATAAACAAAAACTTAACCCTTAAGTTTGTTTATGATCGATCTAACCCAAGTTCTATTATAATCGTAACAAAAATCAGCAAACAGAGCAACGGCTAATTATCGATCAAATAACTTAGTGTTTGAAAAAGGAGGCTGCTAATTATACTATGTTCACAAAAAAGCTTTTAGGATCGTAAGGAGATTTAATATTTTGTTGGTGCACTCACGGGTATCTACAAAAGTAACACTACGTGACTGCTGAGATCAGCAGTGCCTGATTTACCAATAGGCTAGGCAGATTGAAGCTTAGTGGTTCGGAAAAATAAGGGGACTTGTCATGAACAACAAAGTCTTTTTTTGCAAATCGATCATCAAGACCTTCACATACGTACAGATGAATCTGAGCATTGACCACTAAAAGGCCTCATTGATCAAACAGCGTAGGGCCTCTCGTTGTCTTGGTGACGAAGGGTGTATTCTCTTAAATTTTACTCCAAGAAGTAAGGCAGACGGTTTCTCATATTGTCCACACTTCCGCTGAAGAGTGTGCAAGTTTGATTAATATGGCTGAATGTGATTGCATTAAATATCTATGCACTCAAGAGCACAAGATTAACGGACTCCAGGAGCACGCATTCCGTTTTTAGTCCTTTTCATTCCACTAACATTCGTTTTGCACATTAAGCTAATTGTTTTGTGCTAACGCAAGGAAATGATAGTTTATTGCATTTATAGCGTACACTGCTGGCAATGTCCTTCGCGACATCGAGCTGCATATTGGCTTAGCACATTTGCTACGCATTCTAAAGCATGTTGGTTTCACCTTCATCAGTATTTTAACCACCAAATGCTCTATCACGGATTTCAATACGCTAGCAATGGCTCCTGGATGAATGTTATCGTTTAGTTTTTGTTTATATAGGCTAGTTGCAATAAAAACCGTCAGATTCAAAGATTTTATTTAACAGTTCAAAGAGGTTCTACTTCTAACTAAGAAATTCAAGAGTTACATTATACATAATGCTCGAAGAACAATAAATTTTGGGACTTCGCTGTGTTTGTGATCAGAAAACAATTAAGCCTATTTTCCTTATTCACATGTCCAATTTTAGTGGGCTTTAGGCCCACCATTCTTGAAAACTAGAACCACGAACCGTGAGCCTAAAGCCCATTAAAGTTGAACATGTGGACAGGGTAATTGTGTACTACCTGTCAAAATCTTCTTGTCCAGCTGTGTCCCACAAGTTTAAATTGAGAGGGTTACCGTTGTACGTTATATTTGCCATATAATTTTCGAATACTGTCGGCACATAGTCGTATGGAAATGCATTGGTTGTGTAACTGATCAAAAGACATGTCTTCCCGACCGCACCATCCCCCACAACCACCAACTTTATAGACTGAAAAAAAAGTGGGTTGGTAAATTTTTTTTTATTATTTAAGAGAATTTCAAGATCTAATTGAAACGTTAAGCGTCTGGAAGACTTGAAAAAGTAACTGTATAATCTCGAATCATGGCCTACAGTTACAATGCTTTCCACTTAATTTCTCAATATGCAGATATAGCACGCATGGTTACGAAAGCACTATGTAAACGATCTGGATCAAGGATTTTCAGCTGAGGAGTCGATGTACCCCCCGGAAACACGAAGCACCCACGCAAGAGGTGTGAGATAGGCTGTCAAATTAATAATTGTTTAAATCTTTTTCTCTGTAAATTTACCTTACGTTTTGTTTCAAACTTTTTGACTTTATTGTCATATGGTAAGACATAGGGTAAGACAAAACATCATGAGGGCTTAGGGGTACGAGCACCGAAAAGTGCTAAGAACTGCTGATCCAGATCTAGCTAAATCAATCTCTAAATTTTTATCTTTATAAGTTTTATTATGGGCTGCAGCAGTATTGTAACTTATTAACATTCCAACATTGGAAACCGAAAAAAAAACAAAAAAACATCAGTATTTTAAACAAGATCGATTCAGAAATTTCCAAACTTAGAAAAAAGGGCAATATAACATTTACGTAATGAATAACACTCATTGCGCAGTAATTTACTTAGATTTTAAAAATAAATGACGACAACGGTTAATCAATTATCCAAAACAACCAGAAGCGTACGCACGGGGGACTCCCATGCGTGCGCCCCCACTCACGCCTTCTTCGATACATGTTAAAAGCCTGTGTCGCTCAGATACTGCTAGAAAAATCGTACCTTAATGTGGAAAATTTTCTTCCCGCCATGAGCGCATGCAGGGGGGCAGGGTGTTACGCTTCCCTTTGGCCTTGTAATAAGGAGCTAAAACCTAACTTTCAGTCTATAATTTCACAAACCAAAAATGATTGCAGCCTCCTTTCACTTATTTTAACCAAACTTCTGCTTTTAGACATAAGGTGCAAAAATCTTTTTGCATTGTCTATGGTGACTGCAATCACTGCACGTCCTTTTTCAATAAAAAAGTGTGCTAAAATGAGTGTTTTTCATGTGTGTGAAAACCGTAAAAAGTCGTTAGCGGCTGTGCATGTGAAAACCGCTTTTGGCGAATTATTGCTAAAATTCCAAGATTTCAAAATTCAACTGCACAGGTTCGAGACCCACCAATGTCAGGTTTGTTTTTGATGCAAGACAAAATGGCAAGGTTACATGCGGTTTGTGCAATGCATTGTATACACTTGTAAAAGATTTTGATTCAAGTACCGGTAAGGTTTTAAGGCAAAGCAGATTTAACTATTCAGCAAACCTGCGTTTTCTCAAGTAATCCTATTCTCATTCCAATTGTACTTTTTAGGTGTATCTAATCTTTGGGCATTTTACGCGAGTAATATATCACACACTTTATTATAATACAGTAAAAATTTTGTATCGCTGACCTTTCGAAAAGAATGTAATTTGTCACCCAAGAAAAGAGCACAAAATTTTTGTTAGACTCAACTACTACACAGTATTACCTCAGCAAGTCACGAATTTATGCTACGAAAAAGATCAAAATACTGTGTTACAAGTCTTTGCACAAAATCAAGCCAGTCAAGGATCGGTGAAGGATTACAAAAACTCTCATTGCTGAGTGAATATGAAATAACAAATTCAAAACGATATCATACGGTTATAAGCACTTACAGGTCTACATATCACGCACGTGTAGAAGAGGAAAAGAACAGTGAAAAAAACTATAGTTTCTTTTATCGCACGCTACATATGCGACCCTTTTTTACATTTACTTTAAGGGGTGGAACGAAGAAGAGGCAACCTTATTGCGAATAGCCTAGGAAAACGAAATCTAATAAGAGGGCATTTTGGATGTTCAAGAGTAGGCTGCGACGATGTAGTGTACAATGCAGATCCTAACCCAAATCAATGGTAAGCCTATGTCAAAGTAATGCCATACCTTGCACCTCATGAATGTAACCAGACATTTACAATCATTTTAGAGAAAATTCTACGCTCGTCAGCGGCGACAGTAAGCCACTGGCAGCAATGTATCTGAAAAAGTTTAATCCAATGTTTTTTTACTATTTACTGCAGGTTTGTTATGTTTTCATTGTGAAGCCAACAACTCCTTCGGACTTACAAAGTGGGCTACGTATTTTGCAACGAATGAACAACTTTGTTGGACAAAAAAGCTGGTTGGCCTTAACTCATTTCACCTGTGGTTGACAACTATAATTCATCTAAGGAATGCTGTATGATGACGTCATTACTTATTGATGATGTGAAGAGAATTTGATTAATGAGATTACAGTATGTAGAACTGAAACAAATTGGCCACTTGCCTGGTTTATTGGAATTGACAATAGACTGCTCTGCTTGGGGTCTTTGCTCTTTGGTTAGTTTATGTTAGAATAAGTTTGTTTTTCTTGTTGATTAATTTACAGTTTAAAACTAGTTATTTCGGATTACTTGTGTCAGTAATAAGATTTACAAGAAACTGCTACCGTTGCTGATTCTTAGGACTGAACTAAATATTTTTAAAGATTAATTAGTGACGTATCAACCACGCTCGTGCTGAGCATAGTTACAAGTAGAGTTTGTGTGGCAAAGTTGGAATAAAACCAAAGCAAGAGCTTGAAACTGCGGTTACTGAAAGAAAAACGTAACGATGTAGTAAAATATTACTGGCGGCAACGCAAGGTAATATTGACAATTCAACAATAAGTTATTATCAGTTTGAGAATATCACGCTGATGCCGAAAGTATGATGAAACATTACCTGCAATTGCTGCAAGGAAGGTTCTGTAAGATTACTAAAACCATAGAGAAATTATGCGACTACAAAACCAACTTTTTCTCTTGAGTTTGTCTTATTAAGCTGAAAAAGGTGTGCAGAATTTTTGAGTCAGAAGTCCATTTTACAGTATTTCATTAATAAAACAGGCGCTGACATTTCAAAATTAGGATCCTACAAAATGAAATAACGCCTGAAAAATTAAATAAATAAACAAAAACATCGTATCCCTTTCGAATCACCCTTGTTTGGGACATACTTTCAACTTTACATCATAACTCCTGCAGTTTGGGGGTGCAAGTTCTTTTCTTTCTGGAGACAAACAGACTATTATGGCCAATCGTGGTGTTTATGCCACAACCTTCTTAGCGCCTAGCGGCCTAGCCCAAACCCATCCATAATCTACTACGTATACAATAACCAGACTCACATTCCCCTCACAACAGTGGCGTGGCGAAAAATTTCAAAATAGTGGGGGGGGGCATAAGCTACAAATGCCATCAAAAAAGTTTGGCATACTTCAATCACTTAGCAGCATTAATTGCTTATTTTTTATGTAAGAATGGCACAATGCCACTTTCCTAAATAATTTACTGCCTCACAATTTCACAAACAAACGGATATCAAGGAAAGTTGGTTGAGGGCATTCAAATTTACTGCATAACTTTGTTGTAAGTTTAAGGTAAAAATTTACATCCCTTTTCTTTTGAAGATTAAAACTTCGTGAGGCCTATGTTTTGGTTAGGAATATGTAAAACTTTTTCATCGACTAAAACTTCACTTATGGAAAAAATAACAGCAAGCAAGTTACGATTATTTCAAAAGTTAATGCTGTTACGTCAAATCGACTTACATAGTTACATACAGTTCGAAACTCCCTTTGCGTGTGAATAAAATTGATTAACTAAATCATAGACAGTCTATCCACGCGCAGGGGCGCATCCAGTGGGGATGTGGGGATGCATCCTCCCCATCAGACAGTTTCAACAATGTTTTGATGAATAAAATTTTTCCATAATTTCAAACTTCTTCGATTTAACAATAGATCTTACGCCTTAACCACGCATAAATCGAAAATGTGCGAACAAAATGCAACATATTTGGTGAAGGACTAATTAGGGGCAAAAGAACAAAACTTGTGCTACAAATTGTTCAAAAAGCACTAAAATGCCCATTAGAGTATGTAAATTTTTAAAAATTTTCTGGGGGAGCATGCCCCCGGACTCCCCTAGAATCTTTTTTGTTTTTCAATTTGCCTCAACTTTAACTTTGCCAGATAAAATAGGCCTAAAAAATGTCAAAAATTGGTGCTAAAAGGTTTGAATATCACATGGACCTCATGGACTTGGCTTTTCAAAAAAAAAAGTTTCATTTTCAATTCCGGGTCTAACAATTTGTATATATTCAGTTAACATTCAACCTAATTCAAAACTGCATTCCTCCACCAAAATTTTTTGGATCCGCTCCTGCCCATGTGTTTTGTAAGTAGGCTATATAGGCGACTGTTATTAAACTTTCATCTTTTTTCGAACAAACTTTAGTTCGCTATATTTCTTCCAAAAACTTTTCATTTAATTACTATACGGTTAATAAAAAGATTGGCGTCCAGAGAAAACAGATTGTAATTTTAGGTTATCCTACACCACGATCTTAGAAGTTGGAATTATAAAACTACTTCATGTCTAACATAAACCTAGATTAGTTCGAAGCAAAAACAAGACATGAAAATTTTACTTCCTGGGTTTGTTACCTTCGTTAGAACCGGTAAAATTTGTTTATAACTTGGTAAACCGCCAGAAACCTTTTGACATGCTTACAACATTTTGTTAAAATAACCGACGTTATCATAAATAGACAACTTCTGAAAGTTCTTCGGCCTTAAAATAACATCCTTTGCATTTGTAATAGTGTATAATAGAAACAAAACCGTAGTTTTTAAAAAATGCATTTGTGCTCAACTCTATATCCAAATCGATGGTAAAGCAACGAGAAAATTTCAACCCGAGTGGATCACGAAAAACTTTTGTAAAGTTCAAAGATGTCATCGTGTTTTTTCAATAAAAAAGTTGACAAAAAAATTAATACAGCATTTAGTTTTTATGATGTTTGAAAAGCGCTTCATGCCAGATTGGGGGCACAAATTGCTTCTCTAAGTACGCTATATTGGCAGTTTTTACCGGTTTCACTTTTTTTCGTAGGCCTATAAAATTATTGGGTTTCCGCGAAATTTAAACGATCTTTCAAAACTTTTTAAACATATGAACAATATGACACAAGAAACAGCTAAACAGAACAAGTTACTTACTTGCATAGCAATAGTTGTAGCTTATCTTTCCACAAGCAACAATTCACAGCTGTTGCAAGTAGCAATATTAACAGTTTTCTTTGTATCCTGCGTAATCAATGGTTAAATAACGTCAAGGTCGTCAACACTACAAATCAATTTTGACCTATAAGTTTAGCCAGAGAACAATAGATACTCTCAAATTACGTTATTGGCAAAAGTGACTGGGTTTTACAACATACTCTGCTTTCCACCGTTTAAAAATTCAATGCATTTCGTGGAAAGTCCAATTTTTTTTCTCAGAAGGAACGATCCCTCTTATAAGAAACAACAGGATTTCTCATTTCGTTGCAACCAATTGTTTCATGGCGGAAGTGTTAGCGGCTTTTCATGGCATCGTTTATTGTTTTCTTGCAATATAGGTTCTATGTTTCTTGTAACGAAGCAACTTTGTCTGTCGTTAAACAACGTTTTGGTATGCAGCTCCTTAGTCATAGTTCTGCTCCTAACCGAAAACTTATAGTGCTCAAAGAAACTTTCTTTCAATTTTGCTTTTTTTTTTAATTTCAAGCAGTGACTGCGAATTGTGTTTATGTTACGCTTTCGTCGCTTGGTATAGCATTATTTCTTCAAAGAACCCTTTGCTACGACAAATTCTATAAAAACTAAACGGAGTCAAGATCGTCCTACACAAAAGTTTAAAAATAATAGTTCAAGCATAATAAGCTACTACAATTACAGTTATGCAGCACTTCCATATGTCTCTTCAACCTCAAACGCCAGTGGTTTGGCTATTATTAGTAACAAACTGCTTCGACCATACGCTGAGATTTCTAGGTCGTGAAGATGCATGACAGGAACTAATACGTCATTTGCCACAAGCTAACGAAAACCATAGTAGTGTTGCCATTTAAAATTTGCAATAGCAGAAATAATATAGTTTAATTTGAACAAAACTTTTGAAAGACGTTTGATAAAATTCTTCTTGTTTGTCACCACTTACGTACTCATTAATTACACACCGTCTTCTTGTAAAATTTTAGTGGCGATCTTAGCGTTGATGCACAACAAAAACTTTTTACTTTAAATGCTAACTGCATTTACAAAGTCATGAGTTTTTGTAAAGAAATAGATGAAACTGAAGTTAACTTATTTTGAAGTATTGAGCCGAAAATATTTATTTAACCATGATACAACAATGCAATAAGGGACGCTGTAAATGTGTGCTTGCGATTTTGGAGTCAGCAGCCTCCCGAAGTGCAGCACCCTCTTTTACTTTACTTCAAAGATATATATCTGTATAAGGCTATATCTAAGTACCAAGATATATCATATTTAAGTGCCTATTTCGCATTTGGGCTACTTTTTTGGAGAAATATTCTGGGTGGTGCAACCCATGCCTACTCTTGTTTTTTAACTCCTCTTCTCCTACATGCACGCCATAACGTTAATCGTTTCGTTGTTCTTCCTTTTTCTGGTATCGTTATAGCTTAGGGTTACCATATTTTCACTGTGCAAAAGGAGGACAGGTTCTTTGAGGATCATCATGTCCGCAGATGTCCATTTTTTTGCCCAAAAACAAGTGAAGACCAAAAAAAATGTCCTCAGATGTCCATATTTCTGCCCAAACACTAGTGAAGACCAAAAAAAAAAGGTCATCACGTCCGCAGATGTCTATTTTTCTGCCCAAAAGCAAGTAAAGAAAAAAAAAGGTCATCACGTCCGCAGGCTGTTGTTTGCCCTGAACCTTTCCAAAATTTTTCGTAGAAGAATGATTTGACATGTTTTCACTGTGCCTAATGCCGAAAAGGAGGACCTTTGGCCATTGTTTGGCGTCCTCGGAGAACAAACTTTTTTGGTCAAAAAGGAGGACGTATGGTAACCCTATTATAACCTGATTCACACTGGCGTCGTTATAGCGTCATATGACGCTGCCGACGCGATAACGACGCGTACAAACGACGGCCAATTCACACTGAACGGTTTTGCGCGATAACGACACATTAGAAACGACAGCCCAACAGAAAAACTTGCTTTGAACAACGTCTCGACGAAGTAAAACCGAATTCTACTTTATCTTGTCTTCAGGCGGGTCGCGAGTAGGGTTGGATTGAATTTGAATTTAGAATTTGAATCCGCTCATGAATTTGGATTTGAATTTCGTTTTTTCAAAATCAATGAGTTTGAATTTCATTTTTTTAAAATCAATGAATTTGAATTTGAATTTCGTTTTTTCGAAGTCAATGAATTTGATCATCTTGATGAAACATTCGACGAATTTGGATTTTTTCGACTAAGAACTTACCAAGCAAAAGTAGCGATTTGTAAATGGTTTATATCAGTACATAGCGCAAACGTTCCATAAAATTTATCAAACAAACCGAAAGTTTGTGATATTATGCTGCAAGGTGGTTTAAAGTTGTTTTTGCAATAGGTAACTTCCTAGTGAACCTGCGAAAGATGTACTTTACACCCGGTTGACGGGATCCCATTTCTTGAAATTGTTTTTAGAGCAGTTTAAATTAGGCTACAATAAAACTGCAAAAAAAGAATAATTTGTCTTTTACTTCAGCAATTTTCAAAATAAGGTTATTAAAATTTATTAGTTTTATTATCAGGCGAGAGATAAAAAAACACTAATAGAAAAGTAGCCGATTGTTTGCTGATAAACACTACATGATGTTTTTGTATCTGGTAACTTTTTTTCTGCAGTTAATTAGACTCAGAGTTGAATCTATTACAATTTTAGGTAATAACAATTGCACCCATACATTACAGTATATTTAGTTACTTTTAAATTACAATTACTTTACATCACAAAACGTAATTGCAATTATAATTTGAATTACATGAGGAAGTGTAATAAATTATATTCAATCACACTATTGCAATTAGTCTGTAATTGATCTGACTCTGATTAGATCTACGCAGTGGCGATTCTAGCACTCAAGAAGTGGGGGGCACTTCGGGGCCAAGAGAGATTTAGTTGGGGCCACTGAAAACTGTGTTTGAAAGGAAAAGAGTAAGTTCAAAGAGATTTGCGACCGAACATAAAAAGTAAGCACATGCCATTATGACACACTATATACATTCATTATTGACATTCACTACAACATCAAAAATCAAACCAAATCATCATCATACTCGCGGTATTACGCCACAGCGTGTAACGAGTAGAGGGGCTCATCTCCGCAGCTTAGCGCCTGGGCTAGACAGCTCCGAAGAAACGTCGCAGCGGTGGCGAGCTGTTGGCGATACTGTGCCGATTTGACCGGTTCGGGAATCGAATCCCAGACCTCTCGCACCGAGAGCGTGCGCTTAACAACTGAGCTACCGGCCGGTTCACTACAACATAAGATGGCAAAACTGATTGCCTAGCCTAAAAATTAGTATTCACAGTTTTCCTGCAATACGTTCGACTTCGACATTAAAGGAATAGTATCGACAACAAGCCGGCAACTTCACTAGTTATATAACACCTTCGCAAAAGGCACTTAACGTAATTCCCCCATCTTTAAGCGCAAACACTTAAATTCCCTGCATTCTATTTTGAATTTAAATTCGCTCGTTTGAATTTAAATCCGATCATTCTTTATGAATTTGAATTTAAATTTCGTTTTTTCGAAGTCAATGAATTTGCATTTCATTTTTTTCAAAGTCAATGAATTTGAATTTGAATTTCAAAAATTGAAAAACAATGAATGGATCCAACCCTAATCGGGAGTGCTTTGGCTAGGTTTTGTCGAATAATTTTCGGATATGTTTATGATTTGGGCTTCAAAACTTGATTTGTTTCGTATATCGAGAGAGTTTTTCAAATTTTTTCTCAGAAATTGCAGAAATGTTATTTCTGCAGTAACTGAAACGAAATGAATAACCTATAGCATTAACTTGTATTGTATTAAAATGTAAATTGGACAGTAATTTTCATTTAGTTTCAAATAATTAATGAATCCAGAAAAATTGTGCGTAATTACAGTTTACAGTTTAGAAAGTTTTCTTTAGGAATCGGCCGTTAGCTCAGTTGCTAAGCGCACGCTCCCGGTGCGGGAGTTCTGGGGTTCGATTCCCGGACCGGTCAAATTGGCACAGTGTCGCCAACGGCTCGCCACTGCTGCGACGTTTCGTCTGAGCTGTGTAGCCCAGGCGCCAAGCCCCGGAGATGAGTCCCGCTACTCGTTACACGCTGTGGCATAATACCGCGAGTATATATAATGAAGATTTGATTTGATTTGAAAGTATCCATCAACCATGCCGAATTTTCATTTACTTTTCCATCAGACTAGCGAACTTTTAAATTAAAGCATTTGAATGTGTGTTGGCTAATGAAGCTTTAAAATCAAGGGTAATTAGAGTAAGTCCAGCAAAGTAAATTTTGCAAACTGTCTATGTTGGACTCTCTTGGGGCTGGCGAAAATTAGCCCAGCAGGCAAGTAAACTAGACTAGTAGAGACAAAAGTCACAAAATTGTTTTATGAATACATTAGGTTTTGGTCGCAGCCAGTTCCGAAACTAGCGCCCCCAGAACCCCCTAACCGGAAGGAGCCCGCACAAAAAGGGGGCCCCGTAAATAGTCAGTACGTAGTACTATTTACTCAACGTATGATAAAGATGCCTTAAATAGGCCTATTCCAAGATTCAATATATTTTTTGTCTTAACTCGCGCGATGTGGGGCCTCCATACCATATTTATGCTTTTGGCCATGGGGGGCCCCTGCAAATTTTTCGAAAAATAGCAGTCGCAAAACTAGCAAACAAACGTTTAGTAGCATACCAAGGGCCAGGGGCGGATCCTGGGGGAGGGGGGATGTAGGGGATACTCCCCCTCACCAGCCATTTTCAACATTGCTTTGGATAAATAAAGTTTTTCTATAATTTGGAACCTCTTCATAACCATGGGTGCAAATCCATTAAGGGATGTAGGCCTATCTCCCCCCCAATAATCCGTCAGAATCCCCCCCAATATTTTCATGTCCCAAAACTGGGCATCAGCGAAGATGATGACCTTTTTTGGTCTTCACTTCATTTTGGGCAAAAAATTGGGCATCTGAGAACGTTATGACCTTTTTTTTTGGTCTTCACTTCATTGTGGGCAAAAAATTGGACATCTGCAGACGTGTCAATTTTGCTAAATCATCCCCACCACCATCAAAAAATGGTCGATTTTTTGAAATCATCTCCCCCAATGCTCAACATAGATTTGCACCCCTGTTCATAACAATAAGCTTTAGTCGCCTTAAGCACGCATAATCGCAACTGCGCTTACAAAATGCATCATATTTGATGAAGCACTCAAAGTTAGGGGCCAAAAATATGAACAAACTTTGCCTGAAAATTGTTCCAAAAGCGCTAAAATGACCATTACAGTATGTAAGTTTTCAAAAAGTTTGCGGGGGAGCATGCCCTCGGACCCCCCTAAAGTCGTTTTTGTTACTTAAATTGCTGAAAATAACTTTGCCGGGAAAAAATTGCGCTTGAAAAAGTGACGAAATGTGGTGCCTCCTTCCTGAAAATATTCTGAATACGCCCCTGACATGCAGGGCCGGTGCTAGGAACTGCGGGGCCCAATTAGAAATCTAATCGCGGGGCCCCTCTTTTCATAATAAAATATATAGACATTTGTGTCTCATGAAAAAAACATGTAAATGAACCAAAAAAATAGACATTTAATACCTGCTAAAAAAACAAACCTAAGAGCCGGCGCCAGAGCAGTCGTCTTAGGGGGGCCAAGCCGTTATCAAGAGGGGTCAAACATTTAATCAATTCTGTATACTACAAAAAAAGCTTTCACGCCACAATCTTCTTTATCAACGAGAATTTTGCAGCAAGCTGACATTGATTTGAACTTTACGATGCCGTTTCTGTGCAAGTGTTATATATCACAGTCATCTCAGTTGTTTTACGAGTTCGAAGACAAAAGAAAAGCTGTGCAACACGCTTGTAGTTGCTTGTTGTGTTGTTAACAAACGCAATTTCCATATTTGATATTCTTAATTCGAACGAAGCGCAAAACAGTTCCGGCGAAGGCTCGAAGCTGTTTTAACAATACATAAAATGTTTAAAATTATGCTTAAAAGCCGCTGTCTTCAAAAAAGTAAGATTGTCGATTGGAGGTTGGGGTGGGGGGCAAGCTTGCTGTATGTGGGAACCAGGCCATTCTTTTGCGCCGACTCTGCTTTTATTGATTACTGCACTTTAAACATCAAGAAAGCCGGCCAATTAGTTAAATAATTTTAAATTTCAGACAAGCATTATTTTATGGTAATATCTTGAAAATTATGCCACAACGCAATATGTTGCGAATACATTTTTCTGAATTTGGAACTCCTTTAAATAAGGCTAAATATGCCAACAAACAATAAACAAAAACTACCGGAAAAATTTTTCAAAATGCATTTAAAATTGTACTTGTACGAAAATTTTGATAAATTTCCGAGAACGCATGGCCCTTGATTTCCTAAAGAGAGTTTTGTCCATAAATTGCTTCAAATGAACTCGACCTGATGTTGCCACTGTGCTATTCACTTTGTTACCATAAATCTTGAAGGTTTCTCACGGCTTTTGCTTTTATTAAACAAAATATATTTTACAATTTGACTTAAGTGTCAATTGCTTTGGTGGAGAGCGTGCATCCTTAAACAGACACTAAAAAGCTGCAACTGAATTTAACATGAAACCCCCCTAAAACAACCTCCAGGCGTTTACTTGTGAACAGCAAACCCACGTGACCAAACAACTGCTTGGCTTTTTTTTTTACCAAAGCTTGGTTTCAGAGCCGGATTTAGAGAATGAGAGGCCTTAGGCTTAGGTTGTGTTGATATCAGGTAGGCCGCTAGTGATCATAGGTCGCTGATCAGACTTATCTGTAAGGTGGCCATGGTTGATCTCGAAAACAAAAAGGTCGCTCCGTAATCGCGTCGAGCCCTTTTGCTTGTGACGAGGTCCCTCGTTTCTCCGAGGCCTTAGGCTTAATTCAGCCTGATTTGCCCAATGGTAAATCCGACCCGGCTTGGTTTGACCAGCTACCGAGTTGCCGATTTTTTCTATTTAGCCTAACCCTGATTTAAAAGAAAATAGGAATGATTCATAGATATTATGCACCGGTTCAACTTTTGGCACTTTCACCTATTTTGTATCTCACAGTACAGAAAGGGACTCCCACTAGCGCGGGGCCCCTTAAGGTGCGGGGCCCAATTTGGTCTAATCGCTCAAATCGGCCTAAAACCGGCCCTGCTGACATGAACACATTTTGACAGGACTTATTTACTCCCTTTTCCGGGTCTAAACGTCTTTGGTATTTAGTTGACATTCAACCTAATTTAAAATCACATCCCCCCCACCAAAACTTTTTGGATCCGCTCCTACCAAGGGCCCCTCATCCTTAAGTGAAAGTCGCAAGAATAAGCCTTAAAAACGTTTTTTCTTCGCATAGGTAGCGAAATGTTAGAGTAGGGTTTGCTCGCAGCATTATTTTAGTGGATTTGGAAGGGATCTAGTTAAACCGACTACTAAACCTTGTTAAAAGTGCGAAATTTTAAAGGCTCAAAACGCACAAAAAGCCTCCAAAATAAGGTCAAATTCCGCAAAATTTTCTGGGGGACATGCCCCCAGACCCCACCCAGCTTGGCATCGCCCCTTCGGGGCTCGCTCTTTTGCATCACCATCCAAGAAACAATTTTTAGGGGGCCCCGAAAGATGATTTCGGGGGCCGCATTGCCTAGTTTAGGCCCTGGTCGCAGCTGTCGACTGAAAAGAAACAAATTTGTTTAGTTCTAAATGGTGCAACAGCACTTACCAGAAAGTATTGGGTTTTTTTGCCGATACCAAATGCCGACCTGCAACTGCTAATCAGCCAGCAGTGCAAATGCCGGTATGAGTTTCTCTTGAAAACGATTGTTTCGCGCGAGGTGTGCATTGCTAGTTGATACAGCGTCATGTCATTGTCGTATCATACCGTACTAACATTTTGAAATCGCTAAGCCCTAGGAAATTTCCGATCGGTGTCGTGTCGTTTGCCAGTGTGAATCCGGCTTATTATATTTCCTTCATCTTATCGTATTCTTTATCGCGTAGACGGTGCGGAAATAAAAGACACTACACTGCTCACATACTGCTACTCCGTTGAAAATTTGAGCTACAAACTACGTATAAATCTAGCAACATTGTTTTGTAGATAGCGAATTTTTGCTAGTAGCGACAGTGTTGCTAGATTGGGCTAAAAGTCGCAAATTTGACTACTTTTGAAGCGCTCTTGCGCCTTAGTTTTAAAACTTGCGACTTTTTGGGCTACTTTGATTGAGCAGCTTGCTATTTTTTTGTTTTGAGCTAATTTTGATTCTAGAGTTAACTTGCTTTTTATGAATAGCCTAACTTTTCTTCGTACCGGTATACGGTAGATTCTTTTCTTCAGTTTTCCGAAAACAAGATAAAAGATAGTCTTTTGCTTAACAATACATTCAGATAATCATTTGTTGGTAGTTATTTTTAGGATGCTCAATAGTGTGACGTCATGAGAAGATTATTTTTTAGTTGTGCATTTTAATAGCGTACCGGCAGTTAAAATATACACGTAGTAGATGATAATATTTCAAATTTGCAGTAATTCTGAATTTCTTCGCTTCCTTGCAGTTAAATTAGTCAGCCCATAAACTGGAGATTGATGTAATTTACTTCTCTTTTCGTTTCAGATATAATTATTTGTAAGTATTTAGTTTTTTTGTATTTAGCCTAGTTGCATATTTATTCTCCGATCATGAGAAAGCGATCATAGCGCTATAACGAGCTCGCTTAGGAGTTGCCGGCCATCTGTCTACCACACCAAGATGGGGGAATACCGTTAAGTGCCTTTCCAAACGGTACATCAAGTATACTTGCCGGCTTGTTCTCCACACTATCCCTTCAATGTTGAGCGTCAAGCAGGGAAGCTGTGAATGCCAATTTTAAAGTCATTGGTTTGACCTGACTCGGAATCAAACCCGAGCCTACAGCTCCAGACGCGGACGCTCTTACCACTCGGCCATCTGAGCTGTTTAGTGGAGCACGTGCGTTTAATTGTTTCTTTAAAAAAATATTTTGGGCTACTTGCAACACTGAGTAGCGATGCAAACCAGAGGTGCACAACGGAGCTGGATTTTAAAAACCGTATAATCCGGCTGTTGCTTCGGATTCGGATCCAGAGCGGGATTGTGATTTTTTACCTTTTCCGGATCAGGATCCGGATTCAATTTTGGATGATAACCAATGATTTTAATAAGCTATTAGTGACCTATTGGCAAAGCCGGATTTTCCAATAGACTCGGCAGGCTGAAGCCTAGGGTCTCGTAGAAATAAGGGGCCTCGTCACGAACAATGAAGACCTTTTTATGAAGACCTTTTTTCGGAAATCGATCATTAAGACCTTTATAGGCCTAAACGTAGAGGCAAGAGCGTATTTAGGGGGGCATTGTACCATGGTCCCCCCCTTTTGACTCTGTCTTGTAGTAAAAAAGAACGGAATTAATGGTGCCAAGTGACTAAAATGTGCCAGACTCTTTCGATGGTTTCTGTAGCTTCTGGCCAGGGGGTTAGGATAAGGGGTATGCATCCTCCCACCAGCCATTTTCAAATGTTTTTAATAAATACAATTTTTCCATAATTTCGAACCTCTTCCATAGCAATAAGTCTTACGCCTTCAGCACGTACATCGAAAACGTGCGAACAAAATGCATCACATTTGGCGAAGCACTCAGAATTAGAGTAAAAAAATTTTAACAAAATTTGCGTGAAAATTATTCAAAACGCACTGAAATAACCATTACAGCACGTTAATTTTCAAAAAATTTCCGGGAAGCATGCCCCGTACCCCCCTAGACCCTTTTCTGTGTCTCAATCAGCTTCAAATTAGTTCTGCCGAAAAACAGCTCAGATGGCCGAGTGGCATAGAGCGTCTGTCTCTTGAGCTGTAGACTCGGGTTTGATTCCGAGTCGGGTCAAACCAATGACTTTAAAATTGGTATTCACAGCTTCCCTGCTTGACGCTCAGCATTAAAGGGACTGTGTAGAGAGCAAGGCGGTACGTTTAGTTGTTGTGCCGTTGGGAAAGGCACTTGGCGGGATTCCCCCATCTTAATGTGGTAGACAGATGGCTGGCAACTCCTAAGCGAGTTCGTATAGCGCATTGATCGCTTTCTCGTGATAGGAGAATAAATATGCAACTAACTAACTAACTAAATACGCTTGAAAAAAGTGTGGAAATTATGGTCCCCCATTTCAAACATTTTCGCTACGCCACTGCGTAGAGATGAGTCTGATCGTTGCTCACTAGGGCCTCAGCATTGATCAAATAGCCTAGGGCCTCTCATTGTCTAAATCCGGCCCTGCCTATTGGGTATATATGTTGTCGGGTACTTGCTTTCACTGACACTCTTCAGATACATCAGAGTGTGGACTGCCCAATGACCACTTTGGTAGGCTAACTTCGGTTACCATTGTATTAATTATAAAAAACAAATTAGGGAGCGCCCAGGTTCTCAAGTTTGGTAGGCTTTTGGTCAAGATAGACTCTTCTGCATCGATTCCGTGATAATGATGCGTCACTTAAATCCTCGAAGCGAGAATATCTTGCCTTTCCACGATGCACAATTTGAGTTACAGTCAGTGCATGAAGCAACGCAGTTTCGAAAGTAACGGTATATAAGACTTAAAGATTAGGAGAGGGTAGATAACAAGAAAGCATCGCAAAAAATAGCAATGCAGGGAACAGAGTAGCAATCCACGACCGGTTTCGCTCTTATTTTGAGCTCATCAGATGAATAAATAGGCCTAGCTGGAAAATGGTGCAAAAATGGCACCGAAGTGAAGGGATTTGAGAAAAAGTAAAAGATCGAGAATAACAAGTAATACAGCACACCGTTTCCAGCGAACCGCATTAGTTGTTCTTTCGGAAAGTTTGAAGTGGAAACAGTAGGTTTTACAGAGATGAAGGAAAAATTTCTTAAATAGCCTACATCAGTTGCCAACGTAAGCGAGATGATGCCCATCAGGTAATTTGGATTTGTGATTGTCATCGAAATTGAATCCATTGTTTCTTCGTCATTATTGAAAATAACAAATTGAGATTTAAATCGGAACCAATAGAATTAATCCAGAATGACGGAAAACCCTTTTAAATATTTGTTTCGTTGCGCACTTTTATCAATTGAACATTGCGCAGAAAGATCTTTGCGCACTTTTCGCTGCAATTATGGAATAATGAGAAGGGTTCCTAATTATTCCATAATTCCAGCAAAAAGTGCGCAATGATCTTTCTCGGAAGTTTTCTCACGTTTTACCCGAATATTTAAAAGGGTTTTCCGTCATTCTGGATTAATTCTATTGGTTCCGATTTAAATCTCAATTTGTTATTTTCGATGATGACGAAACAATGGATTCAATTTCGATGACAATCACAAATCCAAATTACCTGATGGGCATCATTTCGCTTACGTTGGCAACTGATGTAGGCTATTTAAGAAATTTTTCCTTCATCTCTGTAAAACCTACTGTTTCCACTTTAAACTTTCCGAAAGAACAACTAATGCGGTTCGCTGGAAACGGTGTGCTGTATTACTTGTTATTCTCGATCTTTTACTTTTTCTCAAATCCCTTCACTTCGGTGCCATTTTTGCACCATTTTCCAGCTAGGCCTATTTATTCATCTGATGAGCTCAAAATAAGAGCGAAACCGGTCGTGGATTGCTACTCTGTTCCCTGCATTGCTATTTTTTGCGATGCTTTCTTGTTATCTACCCTCTCCTAATCTTTAAGTCTTATATACCGTTACTTTCGAAACTGCGTTGCTTCATGCACTGACTGTAACTCAAATTGTGCATCGTGGAAAGGCAAGATATTCTCGCTTCGAGGATTTAAGTGACGCATCATTATCACGGAATCGATGCAGAAGAGTCTATCTTGACCAAAAGCCTACCAAACTTGGGAACCTGGGCGCTCCCTAATTTGTTCTACAGATACAAGTATACGAACGCGACACTTTAATCTAGTCATTCAGCCTGTTTCCATGTCCACTCAAAACGTGGGCTTTCTAAACGTGGGCCGAGTCCAAAGTGGGCTTTTTCAGCCACCTTTTTCCGAAATCCCTTGCTTATTAAAACCAGCTCTTTACTTGCGTCCAAGAAAGCCCACGATAATGCTGAAATTAGCTCGCATAAAGCTTGAATCCACCTGACTAGAACAAAGCCCGCGGGCCTAAAGCCCACGATTTTTGGGACATGGAAACAGGGTAATAATAACACATGTAAAACCACCAGTGAATCGTTGCAAGGTCATCTGGGAAAGAAAGCAACCACGAGTCAGCTTACCAGTTGTAAAACGCAGAAACAGCAGTTGCAAATGTGACGCAACATTCCCGATTGTGACGCAACAATGTAATTAGTATATAATGCCAATACAGGATTTGGATTCGGAGTCGGATGATGTTTCCTGAATTTTTTAGGATTCGGAATCGGATTTTAACGCTTTGGATTCGGAGTGAAATTTTTAGACTCCAGTCACCTCTGATGCAAACATTGCGTCTGCGAGTGCGGATGAGGCTTGTATCCTAAGCGAATTGCAAAAAGAAATTCCTTAATTTGCATTTGGGCATAGCAGTACGACAGCATAGGATGCAGAATACTGAACTTGCTGCCTGCGCAGCAGACATATTGTACGGTATACCCACTTGCAATATTATTGCTTTAGTTTCAGTAAGCCTGTTTCAGGTACCGGTATACCATAATTGTGCCCAGAAAGCAACTGGCTAAATGTGCCAGCTGCCATATAACAGGCTCAGAACCTACCGGTACCGTATATCTATCTACACTCTGCAACAGTGCAAGATAGTAGTTTCCTGTGGATCTTTAGCAAGTGGATTACTTGGTTACCTAAGAGAGATCGGCTGATTGGTAGGCCAACAGATTTTCCTGTATGGTAGCTTACCGGTACCCATTACCAGATTACTGACTTACCATCGTCATTTACCAGTGTGCTGTACTGGTACGTTGTGATGCACATTGGCTTACATTTTGTTCATACGAGTAGCATAAGTCTGTAAGTACTGGTACAGAGTATCAGTATCAATCAGCCAACTGATCAATATGTGGGCCTACTTTCAGTTTGAGCTTAAAGCTGTGATATGATACTTTGATATACTGGTACGGTAGGCCTATGTAAATAGTTGTTGTTTAGCAGACGTAGGCTACTGTTAAAACTGGTAAATTGCTGCACAGCTCTAGGCTGGTTTATGTATACCTGTATATACTGGTAATTCTGTACCATTAAAACTTCAACTGTTGTTTCACCAGATTCAGTGTTGAAGGCATACTGGTACTGTATTAAATAATTTGTACATCAGTGTTTTGTAGGAGACTGGACTGTGGAGATGGTGAAGTGTTGGCTGTCAGCAGATCAGTGTTGACAATCGCAATAGTGATGTTATAGCATAGCAACCATATTGCTAAAACCTGCTGGAGCACAAGGACCGCTTTTGCAGGTGAGTTAGGAGGACAAGGACCACTAGGAGCGCTAGTGAGTTATTACTAAGGATTAGGGTTGGGGCCCGTAGTAATAACTCACTAGCGTCACTAGCAGTCCTTGTGCTCCTAACTCACTTGCAAAGGCGGTCCTTGTGCTCCGGCAGGTTCTGGGTTTTAGCAGGACCCCATTGCAATGTAATGGCTAACACTAAGCAAAGTAAACATTAGCCCAGTATATAGGCCTATAGGTATATGCACTGGTGCTGTGGGAAAGCTCAGTTTATTCTTTTAGGGTATGTATTGAAATACAGCAACTTTTGCATGAAGTGGCTATCAGGAGTCCACAACATTTTGTAGCATTGGTACCAGTATCTTTTGTTACCATACTTAGTCACGCACTTCTGCCATTGACAAGAGCATGAAGGAATAAAAAAAAATAGTTGTTATGACGGGCTTGTATAGCCACTTCCTTTTTTAATAAAACAAATTAAGATGTTTTGATGAAACTGAATTAAAAGTTTGCTCAAACATTTTAAAAAGGCAGTCTTATCACTTATGTTATTTCAAATTTATTGTTTTACTCTAATCACTGCAGTTATTACCATAATTGCATTGCACAGAGACATTTGACATGTTCTTTTTTTTTTTTTTTCAAAAACCTTATTTAAGAAATATCAATATGTAAATTGCGCCTGTTGAAGTTTAATTATGCAGTAGGTGACATATTCTGGAATCTTAATGTGGGATCCAAAATTAATTTTGTTTACTTATCAGTTTATGTAATCATTTCAAAACAGGCCTAGCCCGCTTATGTATTCCAAAACATGGTGTTTAAAATAAATTGGCCTTATCAGTTAATATAAACAGCTGCTAGTATGGTAGGTTGCTTTTAAAACCTTGGACAATGTATGCTTTGTTTTTTTAGTAACGTGTTATCTTTAGATGTCTCGATCAAAATATAGTATATTAGATGATGAATTAAGAGAGTTTTGTCTTGAAAAAGACGTGAAAACGTCTGTAAAGGTAATATATAGGCTACTATTTGTTTCATCATCCGCAAAGTTCATGTTCATTTGCTGCCTCACCCTTTTTTCTTTTTCTATCATCTGAAGGTACCTAGCCAGGGGCGCACCCAGAAAATTTCAAAGGGGGAGTTCTAAAAAACAACTCGATCTTGCACCCAGGAGCAGATCCAGAAAATTTTGGTGGGGAGGGAATGAAATTTTGAATTAGGTTTAGTGCTAACTAAATACAAAGATGTTAGACCCCAAAAAAGTGTAAAAAGCCCTTTGAAAATGTTTTCATGTTTGCAACATATTCAAGAATTTTTTTCATGGAGGAGGCACCCAAATTTGCCATATTTTCAAGCGTGATTTTTTCGGGCAGAATCATTTTAAAGTATATTGAAAATAAAAAAAGCTCTAGGGCAGAGTTTCCCAAACTAGGGTCCCGAACCCTTGGGGGTCCGCGACGACCGCACAGGGGGTCAGTGACAATGTTGCAAAAGATAAAAAAAACTAGAACTTATAAATGATTTTTAAACTCATTTGATTACTTCAGCGATTGAAAATCTTATAGAATGATTTTTTCTTCTATTATCTCTTGATTGTTGAGTAATTATTAAAGTTAGTCATGGATTATGATACTCTTGCCTTTATTGTTTATGAATTGCAATGACAAGTTGAATGCATGTGCAGAGATGATAGACTTATAGATCAGAGAGACCCCAATGCAAGCTTATTAAGATATAAGTTTACAAGATACAAGATGAAAGCTTTAACGTCCTACTTTCTTTTACATCTTGTTGGTAGAGCTAAGTAATAACTAAAATCATTGCTATTGTGTAAATGCAAAATCAAATCAAACATTTATTATACTTGCGGTAATACGCAGAAGCGTGTAACGAGTGGTGGGACCCATCTACGCGACTGTGACTTTATTAGCGCCCGTGCAATACAGCTTCGGCTCCCAAGAACCCTCAAAATGATGACAAACTGCTGTTGGCGACGCTGTGTCTGATTTGACTAGCTTGGGGATCGCACCCCAGACTTTGTGCACCAATAATGATATATTTTACAAGTACGCCAGGGGTCGACAACCTACTGCACTTAAAGAGCCATCTTAACCAATATCCAGGGGTGCAAATCTATGTCGAGTATTGGGGGGATGATTTGGCAAAATTGATGATTTTTTGAGGTTTACTATACATCGTATGGGAAATTTTCCTCTTCCATGAAAAATATTCAGCGGTATGCTGCTGGATTATTGGGGGAGATACATCCCTCATCCCCTCCTGGATTTGCACCCGTTCCAATATCCCAAAATATTAAACACACTGTGAGCAGCAAAAACACTCCGGCAATCAAAAAATTTAAAAAAGATCTTTGTTTCTCGCTTTCCCAAAAAAGGTCTTCATTTATTCCCACAAAAAGCCACAACCTGAGGATCAAGGAACCGCAGGTTAACTGCAATCACTCGGTCTAAATGTGGGCTAAAATTAATGTACAAATGTTTGAAACAAAAGCTGTGAGAGCAACCCCATCCGTCCCATTCATGTGATTCTTATGTGTTGGTAAAAATGAAATTACGATTACGCACAATTTATTTTCGTTTGCATTTTATGATTTTTTATCAAAAAGGTTCGACATTATGGAAAAACTGTATTCATCAAAAAACATCTTTGAAATGGCTGGTGGGGGGGTGCATCCCCCCTGGATTCGTCCATGCTCGCACGCACTGATAACAATGTCTCTTACCACTACACCAACCAGCCGATTTGGCTTCAGTATGATACTTCAAATTCTTGGCTTCTGTATGATGCTTCGTATTTGGCTTCAAATTCTGTCAAAGCTGTTTTTGAAATAACAGCACGTACTGCACTTGCATAGTTTGGACTTTTCACTTTGAAAACAAGGATTCGGTTTCAAAAGGGCGACCCCCCCTGAGTGCGCCACTGGTACCTAGCAGTATACTGACAATAGGAGAAGTTGTGGATCAGAAATATAGAATGTGATTGATTTTTTGTTGTTGCTATGATTAAAAGAAACTAAAGTTTTTAGAACTTTGATTTTTTGTTAAGTGGTGAAAAATTAATTTTGCTGTCGCCATAGTTATCATTATTGCTGCATCAAGTCAGCATTTTAGTTTTAGATTAAGTAGATGATAAGTAAATAACTGAGGTTATTTTCAAATTATATTGAGCTGAAAATTCAACAGTAATTGGGGAGACTGCGAAATGAGCTTGTCACGTATGATCTGTCACCCTCCGCAGTGCGCACGTTACCTCTAGGCCATGTCGTTAATTATCTTGTGATGCCATGACTAAGCAAATTAGAAGATTGCTTTAATGACTTCTCGTCATTGAGCTTTTTGTGCAACTAACATATTACCAGGACTGGTTGCATATAGTTACGATATTGTCATTAAATAGTGTTTTACCGTATATTTGAATGTGTAACAATTAAAAAGTTCATATTATGTTGTTCTGATTAAATACTCATTCGTAACCTTGCAATAATAAAAGAGTACATAAGTAGGGGGGGGGGGGAGGATAAATGAAAAATTTTGGATATTGCTTATAAATCCCCCCTTAAAATATGCTTTCCTATGACAAAATGGTGGTACAAAAATTTTTTTTGATCATCTGTGTTGCTAACCCCCCTGTACATACCCATTGAAGTTTGTGAGTTCCCCCAAAAAGCAAAATTAACATATCTTGCTTATTTTATTACCAAAATACCTGGTGTGACCATTCATTTTTAATGATGATTATGCCTCTTAATATTTTATTTTATGTAAAACAATTTTTAACATTTTTTTCTAAAGCTGCAGGAAAATTCGATATCATGCAATTTGAACATTTGTCAATCAAATATAGCAAAAAAATGACCTTTAGATTGAAAAGGGATATTGCTGCCATAGAAACAACTGTGTAATCACCAGACTTAAAAGAAAGCAGAGCAGCAGAGGAACAATTACAACTCAAACGAAGGCTTTAGTTGAAAAATTTCGCTACAATTTTGGGCGTTGAAAGGCAAGTGTCACGCGCATACCAAACTTCGCAGTAAATTTGGATGAACTTCATTAAAGTCAATGTCAGTACGATCCACGTATATATATAATATATGTTAATTCTGCAGCACAAACAAAGAGTTTACCAATGCTTTTCAGACGAGTTAGATCCTCATTACGACGTTGGTCAGTTCTCATCAGCTTTCTCCGAGATTCCGTCTTGTTAAAGCTGACACTGAAACTCATTCCAAATCTTAATCAACGCACTTGTCGTGGTAAAAACCTTACTATGATCTTAACTCTGATTGCTTTGCTAAACTGAAGCTTTTGAGCTTTGACATTCGATGAAGACACACAGTCAAGACTTTGGTTGCTTGTATTTTTCAGTTCGTAATTAACACACCCTACTTGACTTTCGGCAGCCACATCGTTTATAGCAGCATTTTCTTGAGGGCCTGTATTCAAATTGATAAATAGTTTTTGTCGAGCTGGATCAAAATTTCCGAATTCAGATACTGTTTCACGGCAGAACCATTCTTCTGCCAGTTTTGGAACTACAGTATTTTCTTGAAAGATTTTCATCAACTCCATTTTTTGACAACTGCAATTTCATTAAAGTCGAGCTACAAACTGACCTTAATTCACAAATTCGAAAGCTGGTTTTGTGATACTGTTTTCCAGAAGTTTTTCAGCTTCAGTATTAGTGAAATTATCACCAATAACGTTTTTGCGTAAAAAGTATTAACTTTTGGTATGATGTGTTCTTGTATTTCAAAGCAAGTAAAGGTTGAACCACATGAATGCCGAGGATGGGAGTGTGACCAAACAATCTGCAGTATATTTTTAAAAGTACGCAAAACACATGCAAGATTGGAAATTTGCAAGGGACAAATTAATGTTTCGACTATAACAATAATCTAACATTAATCGAATATATTATAACAATCGAATATACTATACCAATAATCGAATATAACAATAATCCAGGCTAAACTCATTCCAGACTGTAAAGACTCTTTTTTGCATTGCTTTACTTGGACATCTCGACTTCATCTTTTTTCTAGGTTGTGCCCTATTTTTAGCAGGCGACTGGCCCCAAACAACGATGCCCAATGAAAGAGCCTGTAACTACTAACCCACAACTAAGTTACCGGTAGCCTAACTAGCCCACATCACTAGAAGCCCCCATGGCAACTGCAAATAAAAATGCAAATGAGTGGGTTGCCATGGGGCTTATAGTGATGTGGGCTAGTTAGGCTACCGGTAACTTAGTTGTGGGTTAGTAGTTACAGGCTCTTTCATTGGGTATCGTTGTTTGGGGCCAGTCGCCTGCTAAAAATAGGGCACAACCTAGAAAAGAGATGAAGTCGAGATGTCCAAGTAAAGCAATGCGAAAAAGAGTCTTTACAGTCTGGAATGAGTTTAGCCTGGATTGGTGATACATGCAAGATTGTTTGTCACCAAAAATATTCAGTGTGGTACACGCCCAGGGCCGGTTTTAAGCTGATTTGACCGATTTTGCCAAATTGGGCCCCGCGCAAGTGGGGTTCTTTTTTTGTATTAGGCTATGACTTATGACATACAAAATAGGGAAAGTACTAAAAGTTGAACCGGTGATAACAAAGTTTGTGTACGAAGTTATACGGACTTTGGTGCATTATAATTCTAGATCATTCTGTTTTCTCCTAAATTAAATAAAAAATCGGCAGCTGTTAAAACCAAGCATTGGTAAGGAAAAAAAACTTGCGCATTTGTTTGACCACGTGGGTTTGCTGTTTACAAGAAAATATCTGAACTCTGATGGTTTTGAAAGAGGTTCATTTTATTTTCAGTTTACGATTGCTTTTAGTGGAAGGCATACATCTATTTAAGGAAGCTTGCTCTCCACTAAAAGCAATTGACACATAAGTTAACTTAAGTTGTCGAATGTACGTTATTTAATGAAACCAAAAGCTTTGAGAAACTCTCAAGATTCATAGCAACAAAGTCAATGGCACACTGAAAACAGCACATCGAGTTAAGTTGAAGCAATTTATGGACAAAAACGGCTCTAAGTATCAAGGCATATATGCATCCTCGAAAATCTTTAAATTTTTATGCAGTAATTGCAATTTTGGTGTTTTTTGAAAACTTTTTAGGGATAATTTTTGTTTATTTTTTGACTTCAATTCGACATCTTCACCAAATATGAAGCTTTTTCGTAGGCACATTTGCAATGACGGTACTTAAGGCGTACACAGGCCTATCTGAAGAAGTTTCAAATTAAAAACAGATGTATCGCAAATTGTAGCGTTGTTGCAATATTAACTTTCAAGATATACCGCAATGCCGGTCTGAAATTTAAAATATTGCCTAATTTGCCTTTCTTGATGGTAAAAGTAATACAATAAAAGCTGAGGACGCAAAGGGGTGGGGCTGCCCCCTCCCCCAATCAAGATATTAGCTATTTTGAAGACAGCGGTTCTTGAGCATAATTTTAAACTATTTATGTTTTGTTGAAACAGCTGCGGCTAAACTTTGCACATCGTTTGCCATAAAAATTATTAAATATGGAAATTGCGTTTGTTAGCAACACAACAAGCAACGAAGCGTCTTCCACTGCTTGTCTTTTGTCTTCGAACTCGTAAAACTATATGAGATATGACATAACACTTGCGCAGCTATCTCATGTGCAACTGCATCTTAGAGATCAGATCAATGTCAGCTCGATGTAAAGTTCTCGTTGATGAAGTAGACTGTTACACAAAACGTTTTTGTAATTTACAAAATTGATCTAATATTTGCCCCCTCCCCAAGTCGACTGTTCTGGTGCCGGCTCTGAATAAAAGCATCCAAATTACCTTACATTGTTTTACAGCAAGTATTAAATGTCTATCTTTTTTTGGCTTGTATGTAGCCCTATATGTTTTTTTTAATATAAACATCCATACATTTTACTTTAAGGAGTAGGGACCCTGCGATCAGATTTCTAATTGGGCCCCGCAGCTTCTAGCACCGGCCCTGTACACGCCACATCGTCACATGCACACGCATAGACAAATCTATGCATTATTTTATTCTTTTCTTTATTGCACTGCTTTATTTTTTTTAAAGGAGCAATACGGGCAGCAAATTCTTCGGAAGAATTCCAAGGCTTTTGATGAAAGTCCTTACTGATAAAATCGCATCATGATGCCTAGAAAATCTT
The DNA here is from genome assembly GCA_964006365.1 of Trididemnum miniatum. Taxonomy (NCBI): domain Eukaryota; kingdom Metazoa; phylum Chordata; class Ascidiacea; order Aplousobranchia; family Didemnidae; genus Trididemnum; species Trididemnum miniatum. Next base: position 15,273,588 of record OZ023234.1, on the reverse strand, counting down.
TTGTAACAGTCTCACTTGTTCTTTTATTTTCATTTATTTGAATTTGATCCGCCTATCACGAAAAAGCGACTATACGAGCTCGCTTAGTGGCTGCCAGCCATCTGTATCCCACAACAATACGGGGAAGTCTCGTTAAGTGCCTTTCCCAATGGCACAACAAACAAACTTTCCGGCCAGCTCCACACTGTCCCTTAACATCAAGCAGGGAAACTGTGAATACCAATTTTTAAGGCATTAGTTTGACGCCAGTCAGAAGCAAACTTCTAGTCTACCGATCCAAAAATAGACGTTCTATCGACTCGGTCATCTGATGGTTGTGGCATGGGCAATTGGTCATTTATCTTAAATTGGGCGTGCAACTTGTCTTTTCCAATTGCTATTTTAATCGCTGCATAAGCGTTAGTGCATAAGCATCAAGCATCGACACTGAACGAGTGGATTAAAGCGCTTTACCTGGTGCATGATCTGTGCTAACTACCAAGTCATTGTTAAGAGTCCGTAGAACAAAACAAGTTTTCACATACTGTAATAATCACTGTTAGTTTTCATTCGGCAGGTGAAACTACTACCGGTACCAGCAAAAGTAGTGTTAGAGGATTGGTAAAAAAACATGCAATAAACCTTTGCTGGAAATTCATTAAAAAGTCAATTTACTATAAACTAGGAAAAGGGGTGACATTTGATTTTTATCAAAAAGGTTGTTTAAACGCATAAACGTACTCCTGGTTAAAAAACAATAAAAATGAATGGTCACATCATATATTTATCTCAAAAAATAACCAAAATATGCAATTTTGAAATGTAGAGGAGTTAGCAAATTTTCAGGGGGTATGTACAGGGGGATTAGGTACATCCCAGACAAAAAAAATTTTTTGCATCATGATTCTGTTATGGGGTAGCATATTTTAGTCGGGGGTTTGAAAAAAAGGATTTATCCCCCCCCCCTAACATAAGCCTTGAACGTGGTGTAGTTTTGATTTTGTACGAAATGACAGCCTATTGTTTTGGAACTAATTATCAATCCCTTTTACCTGTTTTACACCTACCTTTTTTGCAGAGTCCAGAAGAAATTGAAAGAGCAACAGTTGATGAAACATTAAATGACTTAGATAGGGCTGTACATTTACTCAGGTATGAGACCCTTTTAGATGCACGTTTTTATTTTAAACGTACTGAACTTTCCGTATCTGCTAATGCATATTAATACTAATGCTTTTTCTATTTGTGAGACCATGCTTTTACTTTCTGTTTGAAAAGTTTGTTTCAAGCTGCTTTAGTGTGTTGTTTATCCAAAATGGAAACTCTACTTTTAGAGCAAGGTAGAATGTCTTGCTTCTTTCCAGAATTTGTTGATACTGTTTATTCTTTTATCACAATAAGTAATTAAAACTCTACATGGATATGATAAGACAGGTATAGATTTGTTTAGAAAATATTTACTTTGTTGCATGGTTTTATTTAACTTCTTTCTTTATTGTTATAACGCGCTCAGCATTGTATTTTATTAAATTTAGTTGCATATTTATCCTCCTATCACGAGAAAGCGATCACTGCGCTGTACGAGCTCGCTTAGGAGTTGCCAGGCAGCGGTCTACCACACCAAGATGGGGGAATCCCGCTAAGTGCCTTTCCCAACGGCACAATAAGTAAACGTACCGGCTTGTTCTCCACACAGTCCCTTTAATGCTGAGCGTGAAGCAGGGAAGCTGTGAATACCTCTGTTAAAGTCATTGGTTTGACCCGACGCGGAATCAAACCCAAGTCTACAACTCCCGTGGCGGACGCTCTCGGTCCTCTGAGCTGTGTTGTAAAAGGGTGGAAAAGCTAGCAATGATTCTAGCAATGTTATAAAAGGGTGCGAAAGCCAAACTTGGAAGGGATATAAACTTTGCTCTTTGACATTTGTATGAACACCTCTTTATCGTTTTTATAAAGTACTGTATTTCAGTGTCCTGCATTAACGTGTTTATTTTAGCCTTGGCCAACAAGTGCAATGCATCAGTGTTATACGAAATCTTCCCACTTTGTTGAAAATGTGGCAAAGCGAATGTGTTCAAAAAGTTATTCCAAAACTCAAAGATTTATTGAAGAATGCAGGTTTTTGGTATTTCTATGCTTTCTATAGCATACCAGAGCTACGCCAAGGCTTAATGTTTGACTGATTTCTCGAAGCAAATTCATTGTAAAGTGATAGTCAATAGTCATTAATAAAATGTAAACCCTAAAACACTTCCCAGAATTTTTTGCTTGGCCCTTGTTAGCTGCCAATTTCTAAACTTAAAGGAAGCTAAGCATGGTTGTAACTTTCGAGCTGTTTTTTTTTTTTTTTTTTTTTTTTTTTTTTTTCGGTAAAACTTCGGTCATAGTCCAAATTAAATTTGTAAAAACCGAAAAAGTTAAAGATATGTTGTTCAATTGAGCGAAGTAAATATATTGCCAATATGCAAGCAACCATTACAAACGGACTACCGGTGTCACAGTGTCAGGTTTAACAGACATCAAACTGATCAAAGTAGTTTTTATTTATGTTGCGGTTACAAAGGAGTTGGTGTATATTTCGTTTAACGTCTTGTTGCTTCAAACATGACCGAAAAAAATTGAAATGAAGGAAATTTTTGTAGGTAGTTAGGTCAATTGACCGAAGTCAAATTTTGAAAAAAATAACCCAGCTTTCGAGTATCAGCGAGTAATTGACGCTGCAATTACACATTTTGCTAATTCTTGCGTTACAAATGCCAGACTGTGATGTGTAGAAGATCACTTTTTCCCTTCCACACGCATTTAATTAGTGAATGCATTTGCAAAAAGCTTATTCAACATAAGCACTGATTGTATGCCCCATCTCTTTCTACCTTCCGTCATCAGTTAATGCAGCAGGGTGTTTGGCTATTCCTTCAATTATGGTGCATGGAATCAAAAACGACTTACTTTGTGTAGTCGTTCGTGTTGATAACTTTTGCTTTGCACTCGCAGTATTGGAAATAAATACAACCCATTAAATCCCTGCAAAATCAAAATGTATCAGTTTACGAGAGTGAACTCACTTTGGTCTTAAGGGTTTTTAAAATTGGGTTTGCGCACAATTTGTTATTTTTGATGACTTTTATCGTAGAATCCTGTATTGCGTTGAAATGGTAGTTTTTGATAACACTTCTCATTCTCAATGTTCTTGGTTTTTCAGGACTGGATGTTCAATTAGTTGGAGCTGAAATTTTTACCCTTGTAGCAAAAGAAGAGATTTTTTCACCTGCTGCTTTTACTCAATACTTTCTTCCTATAATATTGAAAAATATAAACCTAAAAGACCCAGGTACAGTCAAAATATAGAGTCAGATTTGTGTAGTGAATTGTTACCACCGGGCTGAGTTTTGTGTAATGGTTATTATACAGAGTGTTGTTAGTTGCAGTTATTTCGAAAGATCTTTTTCAAAGTGGTTAGAGACTTTTTATAACGATATATGCGACCACACACATTCTGTTGATCCTTTTATATTTTATTGATCCGCCCACTTGTTATTGGCCTATCTTATTGTGCTTTTTTTTTTCGATTTATCATCCTGTGTGTGCTCTGATTTAGCAAACTTGAAGCATTCTTTCTACAGGTGTTCCTTGGATCAAATATTCACTGCCTTGTAACAAAGGCTCCTTTTTTTGTGACGTTTGTAGTATTCGTCTTTTATAATTGATCTTTTCTTTAATTAGAGATAAATAACCTTTTTTCTTGAGTTGCATTTTACATCAAGAATCTGATTTATTTTCGCTGAAATTCCTTGTCATCAATAAGCCATTTGGCTGTAACAGTTTTCGATTAGATAGATTAAGTGATTCCACTAAATCGAAATCGTTGGTGCAACTGCAACGAACTTCCCTAAATTTGTGAGCATCGCAACTGTTAAAATGCTGTGATTTATGAACAAACTTAACGATGAAGTTTTGGAATATGATCTTGCTTTCATGTTTTTTTAGGTGCAGCACAAGCTTGGTTAACATGTTTGAAATCTGCTATTGCCTATCTTTCAATGGAAACTGTTCAAAAAGAAATTTTGGGATTAGTTATATCAAGGAGCAGTCTTACAAAACCTGTAGCAACTCGCCTTACTAGCTGTGCTTTAATGGGAGCAGTTGCAGGGAAGGTTACGGCAGAATTGTGAGTATTAATTTCCTTTGCTAGTTTGTATAAGTGGCAGCTGTATTGAAACTTGACCTAAAAATTAACTTGAATGTTTTTCCTTCTAGGGCTAGGCTGAGTTTATTACAGCTGGTGATATTTCAAAGTTGCTAGATTTTATGAACAGAAAATTAACGAGCTATTTTGGTTTAGCAGTTCAAATAATTAATTAATCAGTTACGAGCTTGTGTACAATGCCCTGCAGCTGATAATTATGTCCGTTGAGTGGGTTTTATAATTATTGATTGTCCAGATTTCGATTCAAAATTTTCAATTTTTATGCATAATAGGTTTCTGAACCTTTTCTCAGTTTTTTTTTTTAGATTTTTGGGAGTGAACTGTGGTGTGCTGGACTATCGTTTTTACGAGCGTCATATTCGTAAAGTTATTTGGTTGATTTACGAAGTATCAGCATGCGAACGTTTTCGTGCATTCTTTGTGACCTACGAAAAAGTTTCTTTATTTTTTAAACGGATTTCAATGAAACAATATTCGCACGTTCGCTCTTTTGAACACTGACCAAAAGTTCTGAAGTTTTGGCTTTCCTAGAGTTAAACGTCATGGTTGGATTATATTATGTATACGTACAAATGCGGATTAAGTACCGGTGTCCGGTACGTATAAATGCGGATTAAAACGTACTCGCGGTATACTGCTTGAATCGTTTTTTACTCATTCCTCAAGCCCTGCCATGCGTTCTAGGTTGCTTTGCTTTGCAATAAGGGACAATTATTTTGCAGAGGAAGAACAAAGCAAATTGCCTTCGTAAACGTGAGCTTACACACATCTTGCCGTTTTTGACCGTAGCGCAGCGCAAAATCTTCGCAACTAAAATCGCCCTGATGGAATTGTTTACACACAGCGTAAACACGATAAGCTAGTCTACAACGTAGATTTCAAACCTCGTTCGCGCGAAATTTCAATTGCAAATCACTCCTGTTGTAATTTTTGGCCAATGCAGATTGAATTGAACGCTCAAACCCGGACAAACTTGAACCAAGTAGAAACGCACAAAACGCACCGACTTTCCTTCAGCAACTTCACTTTCAAACTCAGATCGGCCTGTGTACAACTCTTACTCCTGCTTTTAAGCTAGTCCAGAATCTTATGTCAGATAGAACTGTTACAAGTAAGTAGAGATAATTGAGGTGTTTTCAGGATTAAAAAAGAGATGATGTCATCTGTCAGGCATTTATGTCAGGATATTGATTTTGGAGTTCGTGCCTGCATGAGCGCTCATTTGCATTCAGTAGCAACTGCATTGGGGTAATTGTATTTGACCGGTAGCATAATTTGTTAGTGATTATCAGCATACTCCATGTTGCAGTGCTGAAGAAACGAAGAAGCTGATCCTTCCAGATGTTTTAGAATTAGCAGTAGATGAGGAATTTTTAGTACAAGGAGCTGCTCTCGATTGCTTGATACGAATGAGAAGCTTGTTAGATGAAAGTATGTCGGAAAAGTAGTCTGCGTGAAGTCAGTTTTCTGTGTAGCGAAACAGTGATCAGTTAAGATCAGTATTACACAGCAGATCAGGGATTCTTAACCTTGGGTCTGCAACCCCTAAGGGGTTCGTGAACTTGCTTCATGAGTTCCGTAAATCCAAACACAAAAATGTTATGATTTTTTACTTGAACGAATATTGATTGTCAGTTAGATTTCGTCAGAACGTTTTAGAGGTCCGCTGTTCGAAAAGCATTGCTGCAGGTGACTATGAACAACTAAAACAGTTGCAGATGTAAAAAGTGTTGGTGTGGTTTTATATTTGAAGAGCTCTTCTGCTACTGTTTTCGATACTGTTTGTTTTGTTCCAGAGACTATAAAAGACAGCGTTGTTCCTCTTGTTTGTCAGTATTGTCAAACTGCCGTTGAATCTAAAACGCATCATCTTGTGACTGTAGCTGAAAATTTCGGTGAATTTTGCCACAACCTTTCAGGTACTTGCAGTTTGGGTTGTAAGCGTTATCATACATCGCTGTTGCAGTATGGCTATTCATCTGGATAGACTCCAAAACGTCATACCAAGCATTAACTTCCTATTTATTAACTAAATACACAAGTGTATGTACAAGTGTACATCCAATCAGAAAATCAATTGGACAGAACTTCTGAAGCAGTAGACTCTGGTTTAATTCCAAGTTAGGTCAAACTGAAGATTAAAACGTGGTATTTGCAGCTTCTAAGCTCGATATTCAGCAATAGAGAAACGCTTTGGAGAACAAACTGGCGAGTTTATTTGTTGTACCAATCGCGCGGACGCTGAACGAGATTCTTCCACTCTAGAGAGTGGTAGGAAACTGGCCAGCAAGTCTAAAGCGTGCTTACTTTGGCGCTTCTATCGCTTTTTCGAATAAAAGGATAGAATTGCAACTCACCTTTTGGACTCTTTGTCTTGCAAATGAAGAGCTTATCGCTTTTTAACCTTTTGTTTTCGAGGTTTCCCCTCTCGGCTATTGCTTAGTAAAGCAGAAACTAACTGTCAATGACCTGAAAAAATTATTATGCTACGATTGCTAGATATGTTGATCCCAAGAATGTACTGTGATAAAAAGCTGCCGGTTTGGTAAATGTTAAATTTTTTTTAGATTATGTGACTCCTCAGCAGCGCTGTCAACTTCTTGATGCTTATTGCCAATTGTGCAAGTTTGGTCGTAGTCAAGTTGTCGAAAATGACAATGCTAGTGTTGTTATCAGAATGTCAGCTAATAAAGAGATTCCTGCGGACACAAGTGATTGGTCCGGTTTGGATCGCGAAAGCAGATTCTCATCATGTCGTCGCCATTGTGCGTACAATTTTCCTGTGAGTGACAAGTATGATGTTTATGATATGAAGTTATTCACAGCAGAGCTGCGGATTTGAAGCGTTTTAAATGGGGTTTGAGTTCACTAAAAACTTTGCAAATCCGAGTACGACAGTTTTGATTTTTCGAGTTAGTGTTTCTTAATTTCGCCGAGTTTCCACCAAGTTCAAGTAGCCTTTGTCGAGTTCGGGCCAAGTTCAAAACTAAGTAAATTAAATCAACTTTTTTGAGATCAGGGATGGTTATTTTTTGAGTTCAAGTGAGGCAGAAAACTCGAATTTCGCGAGTTTGAGTTCGCAGCTCTGATATGCCATGGCTCGGATTTATTTTTGCAGATTTACTAGGTAAGATGATGCCTATAGTAAAATTGCCGGATTGCCCTTACCTTACGACTGCGCGTGGTGTGTAGCCTTCTTGGTTTCTGTTTTGATGCGGAGCGGCGTCTTTACGCTCAGCCTTTTTGCTGTAGTTTTTTTAATAATAAAGGCCTCCGCTCAACCTCTAATAGACGATAGAAATGTGGAAATAAATTCGCGTGGTTTTAGTTTAATCTTACTGGCAGTGTCTGTTTCAATCTAAATTTGATAATGATAGCACAGCACTTGAAAATAGCCAAAAAGAAATATTTCCGATCTTTCATCTGCCACACACGTCAAGGTGAAAGTTCCCGTCCTTATGAATGAAGTTTGAGGTGCATGCGTATGAATATAAATGTTTAAATTGAGAATGCTTTGAAAAAGAAAAAGTGTGCGTTTGTGATTGGACAAAAAATCAACCAATCAATGATTTGTTTTCTTTTTAATGTATCCTCATATGAAGTCTCTCTTTGGATGATAGATTATCGCCAAGTAGATAACTTGCAATGCGCGTGTGTTTTAAAATTGTAGATTTTATGTTTTTAGTTTCAAGTAATGTTTTGTTGTTTAAGGCTGTAACGCTATTTTGTGGAGCGACATCATTTGAATCCAAACTTTTTAATATTTTGTCACTTCTTTGTACCGACCGTGATGTAACAGTAAGAAAATTTATAGCGTCGGGTTTTCATGAGGTAGGTTGGTCCTGTAAGTTTCGATTAGTTGATAGAGATAGGCCTACTTTGAAAACTACGATATTTCTCTTTCGGTCGTAAAATACATCGTTTCTAGTTCTTTATTTGGATAGGACATTTTTCGATTGGTGGGTAGAACACGCACCTCCAGTGGTTGCGAATTGCCTTGGCTGGGAATGCGATAATCCATCTAGCATGCAAAAGTGTGTAAGTGTCGGTATATGTGTAACATGCGAAAGACAAAAAAACTTATAGGTATAGGAAAGGAAATACAAAAAACAGTATCATAAGTGCAAGGTTTGCTTTAGTAATCAATGGGTGATGCATAAAAAATCAAATAGGACAGGATTAAAACAATGCTGAACTGGAATTATGAGGTTAACTCGTATTTCTATGCACTACTCTTGATGTTGGGGCAGGGAGGGATATTTGCTAGGTATATTTTTTAAGTCTTAGGTACCGATTCTTTATGATAATATTGCGAGTTGTGCGGAAAAAAACTTTTACTCCTTGGGTTTTTGCATTATATTTACCCAGTTGTGTATATTGATACTTGCAAGACAAGTACTTTTTGTCAACTAATTCATTCTTGTTACAAACAATACAGCCAAAAAAGTTTTGTCTCAGTTTCCTTCTTTTTTGCATCTTGGCGACCCAGCTTAGCGTAAGCTTTTAGCGTTGACAATGGCACCAGATGTGAGTCGAAACGACTGGCCCAGCATTTTTAGTGTTTCTCGGCTGTATTGTTTGTAATAAAATTGCTAACAAACTTGCAACTGCACCGTTTGCCAGAATTTATTCTTAATTTGTTCAACATTGGTTCAGGTTGCTCTTGCATTAGATAATCGCGGCAGTTTGGTTTTTCCTCATCTATTGAGCTTGTTTAAAGAGACTCAATCTTCTGTTGTTCTGGAAGCGTTTGTTAAAGAGTTGCCTCAGACTTTGGTGTCTGTGGTTCTTTGTGGAAATCTTGAAGAGACAGAGGTGAGTTGATGTGAGGATGGTTTGTTGCTCACTATCTTATTCTGAAAGGCAATGAAAGAACTTTAGCCTTTCTTTTTCTTTCGAAGGCAATGAATTTCCTTTGGACAAGCTAATTTTCTTTGAGGTAGGTTAGTGCTGGAACTTTGGCTGCCATCATAGCCTTTGGATGTCTGTCAAAACTGTAAATGCTTGGACCAAATTTCATTGTATTTGCAAAAATTTACGAGAATATCAAGAGACTTAAATTGAATAGTTTTGTACGTCTAAATATACTTTTTATGAGAATGATTATTTTTTTGTTTCTTCTGGCAATACACAAGGTGGCTGCTGACTCAAAGACCTTGCGACCCCTTCGCAGCCACATTGTCGCCGTCATTATATTGCGGTCAGACCAGTTTTTTTTTTTTCTCTTCTAACTTTGAATGCTAATTGTCAATAAACGTTCCTGTATGTAGTCGATTGTGTGTCTTGGTTTATTATTTATTAAGAAGCGACCAATAAATAGATCTGAATCTGCGAGAAAAAAAAAATTACAGTCAACCAATTTTAAAGTGCTCAACTGAAACGAAAAACTTCATATTTTTTTGTTACAAAATGCAGTAAGGTAATATTTGAGTATAGAATTTTTTCGATGTTCCTTATTTTTAGACGAAAGCTGAAGAAGAATTGTCCTGTGCATATATTTCTTGTATTTCACAGTTGGAAGAAAACTGGCCGTGTGCGTGGCGTGCTTTATCCACTTTAGTTTTTCATCTTAACGTTTTACCTGATATATTTTCTCCCGACGTGGTTTACGCGAAGTTTGTTCCTGTTGCATTCAAACTACTTCTGCATAATGTAAGTTCTTTCGCTTCGACTGAAAATGTAAAAATTCCGGTTTTTACGCAAGGTAATTCTTGAAATCGCCCCAACCTTACTTTCCCATGAGATGCAATTTTGTTTGGGTTCAAGGCTTATGTTTTAGGCAATTTTTGACTTAAATTCAGATTCTAAGGTTTTTGGTTTGGAATGCATCAATGTACCCTAAACGATGCTTGAGCAATAAGTATCTCTGGGGCGGCATTACAGAATTTATCTCGCTCGACATTTTTCCGACTTGTGTCTGCGTGGCAATAACGAGCGAGAGGCTCAATTACGAAAACGATATTACCATTGCCTCTCGCCAAACATGAACTTGGAACCACTCGGTAAATGAAAGTCGTACGCATTTACTCAGCGTCTGTGTTAGATTTTCGCAGGCTTGGCTTATTATGTGATTGTGACGTCTTAAATGTCTGAAAACCGCATAGCAAATTTAAATGATTGAATGCGTTGCTAACTCAACAAGCGCAAGCTGTGTATCAAATGCTGAGTAATGAGAAATAAAAGCAGTATTTGCGATGGACGGAGGGGACATTAATATTCTATTGATAGGTGCGAAAAAAAACAATATAAATAAGCTAATGTACTTGCGTCTTTACTCTATTTTGACTCAAATTAATGTTTTAAATCTGGCGCGTGCCAATCACTATGCTAAGATTTTTAGCAAACAGGAAACAGGTAAATGGTAAACATATTTTTGAACAACAATGAGTAGTAACACTTAAAAATTTTTACAGCTTTTCGGCTTATCTAAAAAATTGAAAAAAGTTTTGTCAAAAAAATGCACAAATCATTTTACGTAAGCAGTAAAGACAAAATAAAGATATGATTTTCAATAAAACTACTATCTACGATCGATTTAGCAGAAATTTTGGTCGGGGTGAATTTTGAAAACTTTTACGAGCAAGCTGTACGAAATTAAACCTTGCAATTGAACCATATGATTTTTGCCCGAATATATTAGCTTCAAGTGATTTTTTTGCAAAAGTTAAACTGAGCTAAACTTATTGCCGCTTTTGACAACCGGTATTTTTTTAATACTTTTTTATCGTAATGTGAGGTAAAAGACTCTTTTCGATTCTTTTTTTCGCAACTGCTTTTTCGTCTTATGGCAAAAATGTTGCCATTATTCAAGATTTTCAGCAAGACTTTCCAACTCGAACGCTTAGCGCGTGCTTTTTCAGCTCTCGCTAGGTTAGCGAAGAATCCGAGACAAATTTAAAGTCCGCAAGAAGGTTGTAATAGCTCAATTATGCAAAGCGAGGAAATAAGACGTTTTCAGCTCATTCGGCTTTGTCGAGATCACTCTGTAATACGGCCCCTGGTCATCCATGCGTTTGTTCTTGTTCAAATGCGCTTTTCAAGTCAGCAGCCACTTGAAATATGCGTCAAAGCGACGAATCTAGCCGTGAATCGAACCTGCCGTTACGAAGGATATGTATCACGTGTATGCGGTAGCCTACTGCTACATAACAGTAACGGCTCGTGACCAAAATGATTGGGGGTGCTGCAAATGCTAATGACATTGAGGCTAAGCCAAGTATGCCCTATAACTTCTAACGCTTATAAACGTAATGTAATTTAAAGGAAGTGTGTAAGTCATTATTAATTTAACCTAAAGGAAGTGTCTAAAGCACCGGCAAACCTTTAATAGAAACAAACAAAGCAGTCCGGTGCAGCAGCGTTTTGATTATGGAAGCCGGGCCGGTTCTCTACAATCTCTGGTCTAGACACTGCCTAATCTAAAAAGTGACCTATGACATCAAGCACACATCAATTTGGGTCTAAAGCCCACGTAAATTGGACTAGTGGACAGGGTAATGGTAGCCTAACATATTTAACTTCATCTACACACCGGCTATTACTCAATCACATAGTCTAGTCTACCAGTACCATCATCTCATCAAAAAAATGGTAAACTAAGCGTACTCAGGTCTACCCGTATTACTGTAAGAAAGCCCAGTCCTTACCTACAAAAAAACTGCAGGAACTGCAATTACTTCACATTTTTTCTCTACTAATAATTTAAACCTGCCATGAGCTGGCCTACTTGCAGCTCCGACCACGGCCAATATCTGCATAGATCGGACTCCTATTCGCATGACTGCCCACGGTTGTTTCATTTTCGGCTGGAGGTGTGCACTTATTTACAGCTCAATTGTGTAGAGTTTCCAATTATTAAAAATTAACAAAAGTTTTTTATAAAAATTCAATAAAAAGTTTTTTATAAAAATTTTTTTAATTTTTTGTTTTATATCTAATTTTTCCGACAGTTTTTGCAAAAACTTTGGGGGTGCTGCAGCTCCGCAGTTCTTAACACCAGCCGCCACTGCTATATAATCCTTTTTACTGGCGAAAGGTCGGACCATCAACGATGTTGCATTTTAAGTGAAAAGACCTGATACGTAAGCTGTCTTGATAGTAGCCTACTCAAACTTATAATATTCACTGTTATTAACAGCATTACCTTCCTGTTCGGAGAAACGCTGCAATTTCATTGTGCAAATTACTTCATCGCAATCGTAGATATGATCAGCGTACAGAAATGTGCTATCGATTGGTGCAAGGTAAGTTTTAATCGAGTTGGGTTTCACTAAGATTTGCAAGCACTCGTTCCAGTTCAGTGGTTTGTACGGAGTTCAAGCTAAGTTCATTAGTTTTCATTCATTTTTGGCTGTGTTTTTACCGATTTTAAGTTACTTTCAAAACTCAATCAACTTTTCTCGAGTGCAAGTTTGGAATAGCAACCTTGCTGGTTCGCAATCTTTTGAGTAACGATCCTTCGTGGATTGAACACTCTGATCCGTGTTGTTTCACTTGATGCAAATTGCTTCACGATGTTTTTAGATCTTAGTAAAAGACTTTGCAACAATTGTGAAACGCCCTTGAACACGATCAAAGCTATGAAAACCCAAACAGATTTTGCAAGCCGATGCAAAACTGCATGAACTGAATAAGAAAGCACAAAGTTGCATACAGTTGGCCTTGCGCACGTTGCTGATGATGACAGCTGAATTTACGTTGCCAAAACGTCCAATTTCAACACATTTTGGCTTTAGATCTCTGTTATTCTTCATGCTTTCGACATCGCCTTATGTTTTTGACTGTTTGTTACCAAATCTTGGACCTTTTCTCGAAAGCTTATTTCAAGGAGAACTTCTTTCCGCATTTGCTCAAGTTGTTTGAAGATTCGGTTCCAAATGTTCGGCTAAGTGCATGTGCTTTGCTTCCAAGGTACGCAATTTTTGGATATCATTGCGCATGATAAGTGACATGCTGCATGGAGCAAAAGTTTAGTTGAAACTAAACGTTTCTTTTTTTCCTTTGGCTGGGCATTACGTGACGTGGTTATTTTATGGACTCTAGTTTTTGTCTTGCAAAAGTGTCTTTGAAAAAATGACTGATGTGAAAATAGCTCAATGTTAATCGGTTTTATTAATGCTTTAATTTTGAGATATCATTTTGTATCTTATCTTTGTGAAACCAGCCGTTTGTTGTAGACGATGCTAAAGTTGTTGAACACGAAAAAAAACAGAAAAACTAGAACGTTTTCAGTTTAAAACTATCGCGAAACTTGTGTTAAATATGACTAGATCCAGTCCTACATCAAAATCGTGAAACAGAATCTTCAAACTTAAGTGCTGATAGGCAATGTTGCTGAAAGTTTTAAGAAGATATTCAATTGTCGGTCGGTTGGCATAGTGATAACGACGTCGTCATCGCTTCGGGAAGTCTAGGGTTCAATTCCTGGTCCAGAAAACGTGTCGCCGGCAACTCGTTAATTCTGCGACCGTTCTTTCGAGCTGTGTAGTCAAGTCGTTAAGCCGCAAGCATACCCCCCGCAGCCCGCTGCTCGTTGCACGCTTCGTCGTAATAGCGTGAGTGTAATGAAGAATCTACAGATATCGTATAATTTCTATGTTTTTTTTTTTTTTAAAGCGAAAAGTTTTAAAAATTATGAAATCGATTCAGATTTATATTATTCAGTATGAAAGCAATGTTACATCTACCCAATGATCGCTATTTACACGCACAAACGGAAATCTACATAAAGAAGTTAACTTCATCTGAACCAGATCGTGATGTTGTTGCCGCTGTTAAAGCGATCAGTGCAGAGTTGGATCAAATCAAGGCTCCGTTTGTGGCGGTAAGATGTGTTTTTCATGTGTCAATGTACTATCTGGTCTAAAAAGAAAGAATAGACCATTTCACAATAAATACTACCAAGCCACGGTATTGTAAAAGGCGTTCTTTGGCAATATTTTCTCGATCGTCAAAGAATTATAGGCGAATTTCTTGTATTTGATATCGTGCAAGTATATTCATGATGACAATTGATGAGCGGTTTCAGTTTAGAATTGCATGTGTTGTGTAGCAATATGAACTGCTTTTCCCTTGAAAAAAGTTGGTAGTTATTGCTTATAGGCTGGAGCTAAGTGCGGTGCGTAACAAATAATGCTGTTTCTAATTTGTTTCTTAGGCCTGAACTTCAGAAGGAGACCTACATCGAGCATTTTTTTAGTCATGCCAGCTTGCCAACAATCGTATTCTTTTTTCTGTGTATACTTCAATTTTTTTATTTATTTTTTAGATAACCCACCCATTCGATGAAGATCGAGTTAAGGAGGATGACGAACAAATTGTTGCTGAAATGGAAGAAAAACGCTTGGAAGAACTGTTAGTGCTTTAAATTCTTTCTCTTTCATTCACTGTGGATGTACTTGTTACATTTCTTTTTTATCTGATAAACAGTTGTAACTGCGAGGTACAACGAAGAAAATGTTTCAAAAAAATGTCCTTGACTGCGTACGGTGGAGTCGGCCTCTTTTTGGCAAGGAATAGTAATTTGGGCATGAAGTAAAATAACTGGTCATGGCTCGTGATTAATCCATAGCAAGACGCTGGAATGCTCTTCTAGGTAGTCGCTCAGTATCTCTTCACATTAATGTGGGCGTCACAGGAGAGAAATGTTTTTTATTTTTGAACAAAAATTTTTGGTCGACCTACAGCTAATTTGTATATGCTGGGGACGATGCTGTTAGATATTGTATCTTGAGGAAAAGTCTTGAGAAAAAAGTTAAAAAAAGGCATTAGTTGTGCTGCTTTGTTGTTTCCTAGCCAGGGTATAATACATTACAACATTATTTGTACGTGAATTACGGCCAGAGATGGGCAGTAACGAGATACTTGTATCGGCGATGCGTATCGGGCGATACTTTTAAATCGGTATCGATTAAGTGTTTCACTACAGTATCGCGTATCGGTATCGATTAAGCATGTTTTTGTGCATCGCCGATACAAGTATCTCGATACTGTTTTTGAGCACGATCAATCTTACCAGGTGTTGACTGCGTGTTCATTTACGGTTTCTGAAGAATGTGAAATGAAGCTAAATTCCCTCATTGATTCAAAGAGACGTACTGTCCGCAAATTTCTCTTGTCACTAGCCTATTTGCAATTGTTTCGTAACGCCATTGAACGACGTTAATTGTGAAATTATAACATGTCTCAATTACAGTTCAG
The DNA here is from genome assembly GCA_964006365.1 of Trididemnum miniatum. Taxonomy (NCBI): domain Eukaryota; kingdom Metazoa; phylum Chordata; class Ascidiacea; order Aplousobranchia; family Didemnidae; genus Trididemnum; species Trididemnum miniatum. The sequence continues at coordinate 15,258,203 of OZ023234.1, read as the reverse complement.
ATGGCCGAGTGATAAGAGCGTCCGCCTCGAGAGCTGTAGATTGGGTTTTGATTCCGAGTCGGATCAAACCAATGACTTTAAAATTGGTATTCACTGCTTCCCCTGCTTGACGCTCAGCATTAAAAGAACAGTGTGGAGAACAAGCCTGCAAGTTCACTTGTTGTGCCATTGGGAAAGGCACTTAGCGGGATTCCTCCATCTTGGTGTGGTAGACTGATGGCTGTCAGCTCCTCAGCGAGCTCGTATAGCGCATTGATCGCTTTCTCGTGATAGGTGGATAAATATGCAACAAAATAAAAGAAAATACGTGATATTTTTACCTTTTGCAATTGTCCGCAGATTGCAAACTTGTAGCAGTTTTTTAAATTCATTTGTAAACCAATTTTTTTAATTGATTTTTCCTGATATTGTATCGAGATACTTGTATCGGCGATACGAGTATCGATATCGGTATCGATTTAAAACCTCTTCAAAGTATCGTGTATGGATATCGATTAACTTAAAAACTGAGTATCGCGCCCATCTTTGATTATGGCACTAACACTAATTTGGCGTTTTTTAAATTGGTTAAAGCCATTAGTTTAATTTAACTTTTAAATAATAAATTAGCGCCAAAATGAACTGGTGAAGCCCTGAAACGGTTGATTGGCGCAGTGGTAACGACATCGCTACTGGTGCGGTAAGTCTGGGCTTCAATTTCCGGACAGCAACGGCTCGCCAGGATTACGACGTTTCTTCAGAGCTGTGGCACCCATTCGCTAAGCGGCGGTGATGGGCCTGCTATTCGTAACACGCTTTGGAGTAATTTCAATCAATCAACTTATTTAACGTAATTTGAGCACACACATGAACATGAAGAAAACACAGGAGACTGCGAAGGGACCGATGAAAGTCTTAGAGTCGAGCAGTCACCTAGATGAAAAGACGCAGGTGCTTCTTAAGGAGTAGCTCATACGGGAGGAAAAAGAAATAAAAAATAAAACTTATTACAAAAAACAGATACAAACTTACACGTCCGACTGCCAGAGTTAAAAAAAAACGGAAACTTAAGATCACACAAGGTACGAAACATTTTCATGAAGTTAGATACCTCTCAAGCAGAAATTTTTTGTAATTGATTTTGAATTTTTTAAAGGGCTGAGCTCTCGATTTCGAAGTTTTTGAATACCAAATTTTGGCTCCTTGAAATTTTATTGACCTTTGACATCTTACGGTAAAAAATTTTTCAACATGGAGATGGTTGATTGAAACAGATCTAGTAGTTCGGTTATGAATACTTGATAGTGGTTTGAACAGATTTGATATTTCTAGAGGGAGAACTTGATTCGAGTGTTGGTGCATGATTTTGGCAATTTCGAATGTATATATTTCGGCAATTTTCAGTATCCCTAATTTATGGTAATACGGAGTAATAGAGGTTCTGCGATTACTGTATGAAATTACACGAATGGCCTTATTTAGTAAAGTTTGGAGTTTTGATAAGTAGGAGGAGCTGGTGATACCCCACAGTACAATACCGAATGTGAGATGAGGTTGGATAAGGGCGAAGTAAAGCAGATTTAAAGTAGAGGGGGAAATAGAAAACGAACTTTGCTTAAAGGGGAGCTGAAGAGTAAAATTATTTTTTCAGAAAAACTTTTAAAAAATACACTGAATCAAAAATTGACCGTAAAAACTCGAAGTTATATTTAGTTAACCAGAAAACAAAAATTGAAAATTTGATAAAAACTTTCAAGTGTACAAATTGCTCACTGAACCGTGCACTTTGTACATTGCGGCATCAGCGCTGAAGCTTTGCGTTGCTTGAGTACGTACAGTACGGTACACTAATTATGGTAGACTACTGTGGCTCAGGACCTTAGTAGTTATAAAGCGCCATAAAACCATACAACATTTCATTTTCATGCTGGAAGCAAGCTTCGTCTAGGACTGATAGTGGAACCTGACTGACTGTTGCAGTGCAGCCATTGAGTTTTTGAAAGCGGACGTGGCACTGGGTCAAAATGGACACAGCAACCTTTATGAGTTGGTAGACCTAGGAGTTAAGCTACTGGTTTAAAAAGAAAATAAAAAATTTCAAAAAAACAGGTCAAAACTCAGCATGTTTCACATCAAATCTCATGGGTGAAAAATAGTCCAGACTTTAATTAGTACTCAATAAGTTAAACTGAAGAAGCTTAGCACTAAATAGTAGGGTAAAGGCTACTGTCACAGTTGTAACAAAAACGCTAGCCATTGCCCTACCATTTAGTGCTAAGCTTCTTAAGTTCAACCTACTGAGTACTGATTAAAGCTTAGACTATTTTTCACCCATGAAATTTGTTGAGTGACATGCTGATTTTTGACCTGCTATTTGAAACTTTTTATTTTCTTTTTCAACCAGCAGCCCAACTCCTAGGTCTACTAATTCATAAAGGTTGCTGCGTCCATCTTGATCCACTGCCACTCCCGCTTTCAAAAACTTAATGGCTGCACTACAACAGTCAGTCATGTTCCACTCTCAGTCCTAGACAACCGGTACTAGCCGAAGCGTGAGCCGCAGTAGTCTACCATAGTTAGTCTGTACGCACACAAGCAACGTAAACCTTACCTCTGATGCCGCAATGTACAAAGTGCACGGTTCAGTGAGCAATTTGTACACTTGAAAGTTTTTATCAAATTTTCAATTTCTGTTTTCTAGTCAGCTAAAAATAAGTTCGAATTTTTACGGCCAGTTTTTAACTCAGTGTATTTTTTAAAAGTTTTTCTGAAAAAATAGTTTTACTCTTCAGCTCCCCTTTAATATTCCGATAGATCTGGCCTATTTATTTTCTATCATCCTTAAATGCAGTTGAAAATTTAGCTTGCTATCAATTATAATTCCGAGATACTTTGAAGAGTTATTGCGAGTTTGCATCACATTATCATATACAATCTCTAGTTCAGGAAAAGAATCGTTTGTTTCGGAAGGTAAACAGACTAGCCCAGATTTGTTAGGATTAATTTGCAATTTATTGTCAACACACCATTTTTTTGGGTGGTGCAGTTCTGAATTGCATGATTGTTCAAGCAGGAAAATAGATTTATCACTAAGCATTAGGCAAGTATCATCAGCAAACTAACGAGGTTTACTTCGCATTGTGTAGGTCGTTCACTTAGATCAAAAAGAGCAAGGACCTAGTATCGAACCCTGAGGGACACCAATCGTTATAGGTTTGGTTGAAGAATTGCAGTTGTTGACAGAGACAAATTGACTACGCGATAAGAGATAATTCTCAATCGAAGAGAGTGCAGGTCCACGTATGCCATAATGTTGAAGTTTGCGAAGTAGAATTTTGTGTGACACAATATCGAATGCTTTACGAATATCTTACTTCTTTTCTGTAGAATTTTGTGCGACACAGAGTAATAATGCAGTGTTTTTTCTATTTTGGATCTCATCAAAAGCGGTGGTTATTACATCAAGCAGGGCCTGAGTTACGCTACAGTTTTTTCTAAAACCATATTGGGATGCGGGTCATTCCATGGCTAGTGGTACAGTCCATGAACCATATGTCTCTGATTTTGATGAAATTTGGTACAGTTGTTCTCCATCATATTCTGAGCAGATTGATATTTGTTTCACGAAAATCGGACAAGCACTTTTCAAGATATCGTATTTTAAAATTTGGATCATATTGGGGGTGTTTCGTAATCAGTCACGCGTGAAATTTTGTAGGTCTTCATTTAAACTGTTCTTACTGCCGAGGTAGTTGTTGTATCTCCAAAACTAAAATTGACATGAGATTTGTTTTAACTTCTCTCCATATTCAAGTCAAACTCATGGTCATGCGTCATCGCTTTTGTCCACTAGAGGGCTTTAAAAATACATTTGTTTTGGTGTGCAGTCAAGCGTGCCTTAACTTTGATTGCCCATATCTCAGATATCTCCCCTTCGATTTTTTTCAAATTAATTTTGCAAAGAGCTTATACCAATAGCTTAAAAAAATTGGTTTGAAGAGTGATATTTGGGTTTTACTCAGTGATGTTCATTTATTTTTATTTAGCGGTGAACGATTTTGTCCAATTTTTAGTGTTTTTTGCTGTTTTCATACGGTTTAGGCCCAAACAGTATCTACAAAGCGCTCAGCCCTGTTGATAGTAATGCAGTATAATTTAATGTGCATTTGAGTGAGACAACCATGATGCTGGTAGTACATTTAATAATATTCAAAATGTTATCAACAGTTTCTTCAAACAGTGCTTGATTAAGATTTCGAGAGCTAATTACTATCAAAAATTTTGAAGTTAAAAGCTCTAGAAATGACTTCCCTCCAATCTGCTTCTCCATGACTTATCAGAATTCTTCTCTATCTATGTGACTCATTCAGATTGAAAATTTGGACCACCAATTATGCACAGGATATGACTCAAGGGAACAATGCACACATCTTTATGAGAAGGCTAATGATAAGATCTTGCTGGACCTTTCGGCCACATGCAGTCCATCTCAACTTCTTCATCTGGTTTAATACTGACCACACAACCTACATACCAGTCTCAATCATACACCATAGCAGCATACTTTCCGAGTCCAGGTGCTGTGGCCTCAGCATGTTCATCAATAAATGACACTTATAAGAGAAAATTCAGTATCGGCACAGGTCCTTTTTCTTCCTATCATGCCATTTCCAAGTGGTTGAAAAAAATGAAGAAATCGAGTTCCTTTTAATGTTGAAGCAAGTTAAAACCGTTTTTGCAAGTCTGGTAATGCTTATTGTAAGTCATCTGAAGAATCAACTCAAAATGAACTGCAGGAAAAGAATTTTGGCAGAACTGAATCATTGCATGGACATCTAGTATCTGATTAGCAACATTACGCTCAGCACAGGTCCTTTTTCCTCCTATCATGCCATTTCCAAGTGGTTGAAAAAAATGAAGAAATCGAGTTCCTTTTGATGTTGAAGCAAGCTAAAACCGTTTTTGCAAGTCTGGTGATGCTTATTGTAAGTCATCTGAAGTAATCAACTCAAAATGAACTGCAGGAAAAGAAGTTTGGCAGAACTGAATCATTGCATGGACATCTAGTATCTGATTAGCAACATTACGCCTTAAGCTTTCAAGAAAAAGTGCGCTTTTTACTGATCCACCAATTCCGTCACATGCACCTTTTCTATGACTTGTTTCATGGAAAGACCAAGAAGCAGGAACACCAAAATCGACTTGATGATGCATGAGATTGAGAAATGATGTGAAATTCTTGTATTGCGCTGCGCATCCATCTGTAAAGTATTCCACATGATAAAAAAGAGGTGATAGTCTCTTTAAAATGCAGTAGTTTGCTTTTGAATGTAGAACACCATTGGCACATCATGAACCAAAATTTTTGAAAGCAAAGAAAACAATGCTTCATTCATGCATTTCCAAGGTCCAGTCTACTTATCACAAAACACGAAAAGAATCATTGCAAATTGCACACGTGCTGGTCTCAATGGATTTTTCGGAAAACTACTCATTTCAAGTGCAAAATGAAGTTAAAGGTATCCACTGGACTAACAGCCAGTGCACGATCCGTCCTGTATTCTGTTATTTTAAAAACCTGAAACCAGTTGTGTTGAGCATCGTTCTCTTTGGTTTATTTCAGAAATTTTGGTTCATGATGTGCCAATGGTGTTCTACATCCTAAAGCAAACTATTGCATTTTTAAAGAGACTATTACCTCTTTTTCATCATGTGGAATACATTACAGATGGATGCGCAGCGCAATACAAGAATTTCACATCATTTCTCAATCTCATGCATCATCAAGTCGATTTTGGTGTTCCTGCTTCTTGGTCTTTCCATGCAACAAGTCATAGAAAAGGTGCATGTGACGGAATTGGTGGATCAGTAAAAAGCGCACTTTTTCTTGAAAGCTTAAGGCGTAATGTTGCTAATCAGATACTAGATGTCCATGCAATGATTCAGTTCTGCCAAACTTCTTTTCCTGCAGTTCATTTTGAGTTGATTACTTCAGATGACTTACAATAAGCATTACCAGACTTGCAAAAACGGTTTTAGCTTGCTTCAACATCAAAAGGAACTCGATTTCTTCATTTTTTTCAACCACTTGGAAATGGCATGATAGGAGGAAAAAGGACCTGTGCTGATTATTACACTGCTGTTTTATAAGCAAGACACAAACTACTGAGAAAAGGTACTTGAACTATTATGAAATGTTAAAATAACTCTGCAGATGTTGTTATACTGCAGAGTGATTTGAACATTTCATATGAGTTTGAGTACCATTTCTCAGTGGTTTGTGTCTTGCTTATAACCATGTATTTTCAATTTTCAGTATCTATTTTGCAATGCATTTGAATTGTTATTTCACAATAGTGATTATGCGTCTTTTGAAGTTATCTGCCACTTGTATTAAATTTATACAGCAGTCAAATCAAAATTGTAGCCAATTAGTTTGTTTTGGCCCAAGTCTGATGCTGCAGTCACTAACAACAAGCCATTAAATGCATTGAGTGGCACATATTGTCAAAAAGACACGTCTTGATTTTTGTAGTGATTTTTCTATCTTATTAACTGTAGTACTTTATATCCATGCTCTCTTCTGATAATCATGGAGAAGCAGATTGGAGGGAAGTCATTTCTAGAGCTTTTAACTTCAAAATTTTTGATAGTAATTAGCTCTCGAAATCTTAATCAAGCACTGTTTGAAGAAACTGTTGATAACATTTTGAATATTATTAAATGTACTACCAGCATCATGGTTGTCTCACTCAAATGCACATTAAATTATACTGCATTACTATCAACAGGGCTGAGCGCTTTGTAGATACTGTTTGGGCCTAAACCGCATGAAAACAGCAAAAAACACTAAAAATTGGACAAAATCGTTCACCGCTAAATAAAAATAAATGAACATCACTGAGTAAAACCCAAATATCACTCTTCAAACCAATTTTTTTAAGCTATTGGTATAAGCTCTTTGCAAAATTAATTTGAAAAAAATCGAAGGGGAGATATCTGAGATATGGGCAATCAAAGTTAAGGCACGCTTGACTGCACACCAAAACAAATGTATTTTTAAAGCCCTCTAGTGGACAAAAGCGATGACGCATGACCATGAGTTTGACTTGAATATGGAGAGAAGTTAAAACAAATCTCATGTCAATTTTAGTTTTGGAGATACAACAACTACCTCGGCAGTAAGAACAGTTTAAATGAAGACCTACAAAATTTCACGCGTGACTGATTCACTGGTCAACATAAAACTTTAGGCATGTAAGGCAAAAGTGGATTGGGGGTAATTTGAGGACACTGAACCCAAAAATGGCATCAGTTTTGCCAAATTGGCTCTAGTTTTTGAAATATTTTATAATTTTAGGCGCTTTTTTTCTTAAAAAGTGTGTTTTTGCCACTAGAGGGCACTGTATAGCCGCCATGCTTCAGTGAACGCTTTTAAAAGGTGCTACTCTTCATTTTACGTCAGTTAAGTTGGGGAACTATAATGATTGGGGCCTGAGTAATCAGTATTTTTATATTTTGTGGGCGAACTGCTGCCACCAAGCGGTGAAAATATAATCTGCAATATCTCAAGATATACTTATCCATTTTCATGTATTCAAGGGTGGGGAATTCGTTTACGCGATCAATTTGTTGAATATTTAAAACCAGTCAACATTAAAGCAGGGATTGGGTAAATTGGAACATCTGTTTGTTGACTAATGACACGAAAAAGCATAACACATTAAGTCCCAAGTTTATTGTAATTGAGGAAAGGTTTGCTTATATGATTTTCGTCTATAGCTACGTTCAACACAATCACGAATCAATGTCCATCAATAGTCTGACATCATGTAAGTGTCCCATCTGCCTTGGTATCTTTCTTCTATTATCTTAATATCTTGGTGGAACTTCTCCCCCTTGTTCCTCGCTAACATCACCAAGATTTGCTGGGAAGTAGTCTAAATGAAAAACCGGCCGTTAGCTCAGTTGCAAAGCGCACGCTTTCGGTGCGGGAGGTCTGGGGTTCGATTCCCGGGCCGGTCAAATCGGCACAGTGTCGCCAACGACTCGCCACCGTTGCGACGTTTCTTCGGAGCTGTGTAGCCCAGGCGCTAAGCCGCGGAGATGGGCCCCGCAACTCGTTACACGCTTCGGCGTAATGCGGCGAGTATAATGAAGATTTGATTTGATTTGATTTAGTCTAAATGACTGAACAAGTAGTGAAGTTGGATGCTCATTCTTGTACCAAAAGCTTGAAAGTTTCTGGGCATCAGATCCACAAGATGTTGGTAGCTGCTTGCTTTAGTGTTATCTAAGAACTTTTGTACCACTGAGACATATGAGCACCAGGCAGCACTTTCAAGTGCTGTCATCTGAGAAGTGAAAGCTTGGTCTTGGATCAGTTTTCGAATCTGTGGTCCATGAAAAATTCCTGCTTGGAGTTTTTCCATGCTGAGGCTAGGAAACTTTTTGACAATATAATTAAAGCAAATGCCATGCTTATCCAGAGCCTTTACAAATTGTTTCATCAGACCCAACTTTATGTAAAGTGGAGGAAACAATGCGGTCCCGATGAACTTGAGGTTCAGTTATGAAATTTTTATCACCCACTGCAAGATCTTCACGTGCCGGATAATCCTTATTTACCCAGTGCTGCGTAGTTGCTTGACTATCCCAGTAACAGAAGAAACAAGGATACTTGGTGTATCCTACTTGTTGTCCCGACAAAACATGTACCATTTTGAAGTCTACGCATATGGCACAGTTATGCTCATTGTAGCCCAATTTGTTCAAAACCATCTTCACATTCAGATAGTGTTCTTTGACAACCACTGAGTGTTCGATCGGAACGCATGCAAACTTGTTACCTTTATGTAGTAACACACATTTTAAGCTTCGTTTGGAGCTGTCAATGAACAACCTCCATTCACCTAAATTGTAATATGAAAGACCCATTTCTTTAGGAAGACCTGGGATGTTGTTGCAATATACAAATTCAGCTTCCATAGTGAAAAATCGAATAGGCAAGTCATCCCTGTTGCGATAGAATGTAATTTTAGTTCCTGGTACCAGTATGCCATGTTCAGCAAGACGAGATGCCGAAATTTCGGACGATGCTTTGGAAAGATTGAGATCACGCACGAGGTCATTTAGCTGGCCTTGACTGAAAGGTTTTGGTTTTGTGCTGAGTGAAGATGCTTCAGGAGCTACGCTGGTAGAGCTATAGTTACTACAGCTGCTATCAGTATCTTCCGTTACTTCCAGCAGTGTTGCATCTGCAGTAAGATGAGGTAAGAAAATGAAAACAGAAAGTGGAACTTCAGGGCAGTGTGGTATTGGTCGTCGTGCAGACTCTACATCAGGATAGTATCAATCTTCTTTCGCTGATTCCATCCGGTAATATCCACCTCGCAAAAATAAAGTCTTCATGATGGTTATTGGCTTCCCGCCATATCATAGGGACCAAGTACCGCATGGATCTAGCTTTACCTTGGGTCAAAAAGCGTAACGTTTCTGAGCATTGCTTGCAGACTTTGTGAGGTGACCAAGACTTGTCTTGGTCCCCTAACTTTAAACCAAAGTATGCTTCATAAGCTCCTTTGGTAAAATCTCTCACATTGAAGTAACTCGCATTGCACTACACATCCATGCGCTTTACGGTGCGTTCAATTCTTGCAATTGTCTTAACTTGGAATATCAAACCATCACTCACTCGACTGCGGGGCCAAGGCCCCTTTGACTCCCCTGGCTATGCCTGTGCTCTCATAGCGCTGATGGTAGGTATATATCATTAATAAAAATGAAATTAACGCTCATTGTTATCAAAAATGTATCAAACTGATAGCAGAAATGAATTCCTTATTTCCGAAAACATGAAAATAGACAAATTTTATTTAAATTGGACCAGTATTTCTTGAGATACTACAAATTATGTTTCACCACTTGGTGGCAGAAGTGTGGTCCTAAAACATAAAAATGCTAATTACTCGGGCTCAAGTCACTCTTATTCCGTCAATTTTTTTAAAAGTGGTACACAATGAAGAGTGGCATCATTTAAAAGCACCAACTAAAGCATGGTAATTATACTAGGTTCTCTTGCGGCAAAACTACAATTGTCGTTGAAAAAAATGGCTTGAATGATGAAATATCTCAAAAACTAGAGCCAATTTGGTAAAACTAATGTCATTTTCGGGTTCAGCGCCCCTAATTATCCTTAAATGGCTTTAACATGTTACGTCTTCTGAAAAAAAAATTTTTTTGTTGCCCTGTGTTACGAAACACCTCCAATATGATCCAAATTTCAAAATACGATATCTTGAAAAGTGCTTGTCCGATTTTCGTGAAACAAATATCAATCTGCTCAGAATATGATAGAGAACAACTGTACCAAATTTCATCAAAATCAGAGACATATGGTTCATGGAATGTACCACTAGCCATGGAATAAACCATGCGTAAAACACGTTATGTTTCTAAAAAAAAAAATTTAAATTGAGCTTTAGTAAATTTTTTGAAGATTTTAGATAAATTAGGCGGCAAAGAAATAGGTCTGTAATCAGATAGAATTTGTTTGTGCCCAGATTTAAATATTGGAATTACTTTTACTGTTTTAAAAGTCTGAGGAAAACCCCCAAAATCAATGGCAGCACTAAAGTATAGGGAAAGAACAGGAGCTCAGACTTCGCCACTTAAATGTAGAAAGAAGCTGGATATATTATCGTTACCACTGGCTTTGTTGGGGTGAAAAGATATGCCAATGTTGTA